>OZ012688.1:32376143-32608643 GCA_963942565.1 Maea johnstoni | reverse complement strand
CATATATATATATATATATAAATATATATATACATATATATATATATATATAAATATATATATATATATATATATATATATATATATATATATATATATATATATATATATATATATATATCTTAGGGGTGCAGGGTTAACATTATGTCTGTAGAACTGTAGAATATGGGGGAGTCAGTTAGAAATACTTGAGCAAGATGCCATACACTGTTGGTTGCTAACATCCTGCCACCTTTGGTTCATGGTCCTGACCACATGTTGAGATCACAGGAACCAAATTGTTTGAATGTATGGAGAGCTGCTGTAATCAGTTGGCTGAAGTGCCATTGACCCCTGAATATTGCTGGAAGTGCCAGATAGTATTTAGATAACATGGGAAAACAGGGGGAAGGATGAATCTAGGTCACGAAACAAACCCTCTAGCTGATGAAGATCACCGGCCACTTGCTACCTTTTAGTTTAGAGTAGTATTCATCTACTATAATATAACCAAGTATAGGCATCTTAGAAAGAGTATTCTAAAGAAAAACTTACCTTTAGGATGGATTTTCTTATCCAGTGATAGCATTGAGAACTGCTTTGTTTTCTGAAATATAATAGCTTGGATTATTCAGCATATCAATAGATATATAGCATTGCATAAAGTCATTTTAAGATTGAAGGTAACATCAGAAAGTGCTTATTTAATCAATGTTCTAATTCAATTTTAAGCAGATTGAAGGTCATATTGCACAATTGCTAATGTTTCACTATGCAAAATCTAAGTTTAACACAGTATGGAGTCTATATGAACAGCTTGATAATCAAAGACTTTATAAGAATAGATAAGACAAAAGTTACTTACCATTAATCCCAAGTATTTCTGCTGGGTATATGTTGTTGGATCACCTTGCCTCCACCTGCTCCCCAACTTTCTATTGTGTAAATTCCTTCCGCTGTCTTAAAATTGAAGACATTTTCACAATGCTACATTTACCCCTGTCTAACAAAGCAAACATGTTGATGGCTGGCAGTTCTTTTAAGATCTGTCTATACTAGAGCTCTCAGCAGTGTCATTTCATTGGTCAATTCTGGGTGGCCCAGAATTGACCAATGAAATGACCTGGGGTTCAGCACCTTCCTTTCATGCTAATTTCCATACATATTGTGTTTGTGTGTCACATAGGCGGTCTCCATGTGGTGTGAAACGCCGACCAGTAATCACAAGTCACATAGGCGGTCTCTATGAGGTGGGAAACTTAGGCATATAATCACAAGTCACATAGGCGGTTTCCATGCAGTGTGAATCTCAGGCCTATAATCACAAGTCACATAGGCGGTCTCCATGTGGTGTGAATCTCAGGCATATAATCACAAGTCAAATGGGCGGTCTCCATGCTGTGTGAACCTCCTGGACTCTAGAGAAATTTGTTTCACAGTTGGTTTTAGGTGGTATTGATCATGCAATGATATCGACTCTCTATGTAAATGAGCTGTATATAGGCGGTTCAGTGCAAAGAATGCAGTATCAGGTGGTATACAGGTTGGGGAGTTGTACAACCTAAATACTACTCTTACCGCCTGTGCTCGGTAAGGGATGATACACCTATTCCTTTTTATTGGTAAAGTCTGGACAAGTCTGCATAGGAAAAAATGAAAGTGTTAATATGATACACCACAACTTCATTTTATTGGTCAGGACACGTCGGCATAGGAAAAAACTGAAACTGTTAAAATGATACATCACAACTTCCTTTTTATTGGTAAAATCAGGACACATTGGCAAAGGGAAAAAATGAAACTGTTAATATAATGCATGACAACTTCCTTTTTATTGGCTAAGTCAGGACACATTGGCATAGGAAAAAACTGAAACTGTTAAAATGATAAATCACAACTTCCTTTTTATTGGTAAAGTCAGGACACATTGGCATAGGAAAAAAAGCTGAAACTGTTAATATAATACATCACAACTTCCTTTTTATTGGCAGAAAGCATTTAGTAAAACGATCTGTTAAGTGGATGGGCAGCCATATATTCCACTATAAATCAAGCCTAACAATAGCCCCGGGACTGGGCTTACCTGTAATGGAGGAGTATAATTACAATACGGCGATTTGTCACTGTACACCGCCTTCCCATCCAGAAAAATTGTTTCTACATTGGAAGGCACCAAGACATAATTGAGCAATTCAGTTAACATGGAGAAGCGTGCCTATACAGGTATGGTTCAGGACTGTTCCATCAAAAAAGTGGAGGGAAGGGGGGTGGGAATAATTAATTAATCAAATTTTGAATACATCCCCCCCCCCCCCCCCTTCTGAAATCAAAAACTTAAACTTTAAACTTCATGCAATTGATAATGCAATACCAATATTACTGATATTGTGATTCTATGCAACCCTGGAAGTCTACATATCACACAAGGCTATAAATATATCTTAATAAAGAACAATTTTACTATCACACTGGAAATCTACACATTGTACACAGAAGGTAATACAACTATCCCTACTGAGTGAATAGGATATCATAAACATAAACCAATTTTACAATAGTACTATTATAAATGAAGTCTACATGACATAATTGGTTTTGTGATTAGGCGATACAAATACTCTTGATGATTGAATAGGATATTGTACATTTAACCTGAATTTGGAATACAGATATTACTAATCTACCAATTTAACTGTTACACAGAAAGTCTACACATCATAATTCTTTGCAATATATAATAATTCATTTCTGATTAGGCGATACAAATATTCTTACTGATTGACTAATATATCTACATATCATAATTCTTTGCAATACGAATACTACTTATATTACAATTTTACTGTTAAACAGAGTCTACATATCATAATTGTTTGCAATACGAATACTAATAACATTACAATTTTACTGTTACCCAGGAATTCTTCATATCATAATTCATTTCAGATTAGGCAATACAATTACTCTTGCTGATTAAATGGGAGACCATACACTTAGATATTACTAACCCTTCCAATGTGGAGGCTACTTTCTTCTAAAGCACAAGGAAACAAAGATATTTGATTACCATCTGAAACCTGTCATGTTGGTATTCTTTAGATAGCTCTCACTGAGTGCTTTCAGATGAGTACCCATTTGACAGGGCTTCAATATTTTTTCAGTTTTTTAGCCTCATTTTGTATTGGTCAAATTAGCCACCAGCAGCATAAGTGTTAATATTATTATTTTACTGTTACACAGGATTTCTTCATATCGTACACCTTACGTGCTTGGGGAGCACAACAATCTCGCTAAGTGAAGGGGAGTAATTAAGGTGAACCACCCCTGCAGATAATGAAAAGGTTTACTACCTACCCTGCACATAAAGATACCAGCTGGTGGGAATAAACCTGAATTTATGGCGAGGGAAAATTGAGCTAGAGGCCGAGAGATTGTGAATCATAAAATGAAAATGTTATCTACGGAACTTAATGACACGCAATTCAGGAAAACAGATTAGTTTTCACTGTCTTGGTGGTCGTAAAATTAAAACTGTGGCACATAAAGTATGATGCTTACTTAATTATTTTCCTTGTAATGCAGTAAGAGCTATCAGCACAACTCGAGATGTAGGGGGCGGATCAAGGATTTCTTTTTTGGGGTGCATTCTGTATGAGGGGGGTTTGTTTTAACAAAAAGGTAGACCTACCTCGATGGTATTTAAGCAAAACTAAAGAGAAGTGACAATTCAAATTGGAAGAGTGTCATCTTCTAAACATTTGCTACCATATATTCCTAGTAATTTGGGACACTTTTTAAAATCATGATTTTTGTGAATTGAAGGTGGCCCATTTTTTCTAAAAATACCAATGAATCTGAGTTACAGTGGCCCAAATTTGCCAAACAATTCAACTGACACAATTTCCTGAAATATGACCATGCTATTTAAGTGCATTGGGGAGATTTAAAGTTGGTCCATATTTGGTAAAATCGCCATTGGGGTGGTGGCCCAAATATCCCATTAATCATTTCACAAATAATTAATGGTGGCCTTATTTTAGGGTTGCTCCAATTTCCAAGAATTAACAGTAGTAAATTAGTGAACTGCTTTTGTGTGAAGATCTCAATCTTATACTGATTAAGCAGTGCAGGTTTAACCGATCTAAAATTATATGACACTTTTTCTTATTTGATATTGGGTTTGACATTTCCCCTACTGCTTCTGTACCAAACTACCAGCCAATATACACTACATCAAAGTCATCTGGCCAGACTGCACTCTCATTCTTATAATAATACACCTACGTCTTATCAACCCCAATTAAAATTAATTGCAGGCATTTCTAAAGCTCAATGTTAAGTATATCTAATACCTTGAGAAAAGCAATTTATCTGCGGCGTTGTCGAAAAAGCCATTTAATGAGATTGGGATATCGAGCTCTTTGCGGTATTCATATCGCTAAGGGTACATATGGGAGAAATACTTCATGATTTTCCACCAGCGAAGAAAGACGATATTCACCTAGCTGCGCAATTACATACTCCTTAAAGGCGTAATGATATTTTCATCGGAGACCTTTCGATTGGCAGGGGCTCGTGTGAAAAGCTTGTCGAAATGTGATGGAGCACCACCTCCCTGGTCGCTAAAACACTCAGGACAATCCTGGCACGCTAGCCAGCAATCGAGATCAATACTTCCTGTCTCGCCTTCTAATCACAAATCAGAACTGAGTAGGAGTGCGTAGGACTTGGAGAGTCGTGAAGATGGTAATAGTCATCTCTCTACAAGGCACTTTAAAGGGACTTAGAACTACCGTCAATTCTCAGTTGGACGGAGAGTCGTGAAGATGGTAAAAATTCCCCTCTCTGCAAGGCACTTTAAAATGATGTAGAACTACTGTAAATTAATTCTTAGTTCGAGCGAGAGTTGTGAAGATGGCAATAGTCCTCTTTGTACAGGGATTCAGTACTACCGCAAATTCTCAGTTCGACCGAGAGTTATGAAGATGTTAGTAGTCCTCCCTGTACAAGATATTATAAAGGGATTCAGCACTACCGTAAATTCTCATTAATTTAGGACACTTTTTAATAATCACAAATCAGAACTGAGTAGGAGTGTATAGGACTCGGAGAGTCATGAAGATGGTAATAGTCCTCTCTCTACACAAGGGATTTACAACTACCGTAAATTCTCAGTAATTTGGGACACTTTTTTTGTTTTATAGTTCATTTTCCACACAAGTCATAAATCATCAATACAATTACAATGTCTAACAATCAAGGTTGAACAGTTCCATAATCAGGTTTGGGACACTTTTTAATAACTAATTTTTACGGGTTCAAGGTGGCCCATGTTTTCTGATAATATCCTTGTTGTATCTGCAAGATTTAGAGCTAGGTCCATATTTTGTGAAATTGCCCAGATTTCCCATTAATTATTTTGCAAAATAATCATAGTGGCAAAAATTCCTGGGGTGGTCCAAATTTGTGAGAATTTATGGTAAGTCATCAAAAGTGAATATTGGGCACACCGGTTCATTGGGTTCTTGAGGAACTCTAAGACATTAGTTGATATCAAAAACGTTTGATTTTCTTTCAACATTTTCAGCAGTGCATCACACTCAATGTTTCAATTTCCACTTTCACCACTGGTCATTAGTAGATCCGATGGTAGACCGCAGTTAACCTATTACACAACCTAATTCCATCACAAATCTTACCATATCAAGAATCTTAGTTATTACCATATTCCTTAAGTTAAGCTCCCATGTGGGTAACAGGTTAGGAAAAAATATCACTAGCCAGGGTGTAGGCAGTCTTCCGTACGGCTGCACCCCACATGTTGCAGGTTTTTTCCATAAGAGGCTAGCTACAGTGATAAAATAAAGATCTAACCAATGATGATGCTCAGATGCTGAGTACAGGCGCCCCTGTCTTAAGATGATCATCCTAGACCCTGTAGGAGAAGGTCCTTAGATGTCCTTTGATATTTCGTGAGCACGACTTCTCCCTCCAGGCTTCTCAGTATCACGGAGAAGAGAGAGAGTGATAAAAGTGCTTTTAACTCCGAGACATGCAGCAGTGCCGTAAATCAGCAGCAGCCAGGAGAGATTTATGACACTCTCTTACTAATAGACAGAAAAGCGCTGTCTCCAACTTGAGGGACACATCCAGTGGGGATTTTTTTTCTGCATGAGGAGGTGGGTGAGAGATATCAACTAACCCGTCCAATGCTTTCATCCAAAGTACAATGATGCAAAGAATTTTGAAAAACATCTTAACCCTGTCATGTTGGTATTCATTAGATAGCTCTCGGCGATTACTCTTAGATGAATACCTATTTGCCAGGGTTTCAGTCATTTTTCATCTTTTTGTATCCTTTTGTATTGACAAAATTAGCTTCCAGCAGCATAAGGGTTAACTTCAAGACATGTAGCCGTCCTCTAAATCAGCAGCAGCCAGGAGATATTCATGACACTCTCAGACAGCAAAGCACTGTATGGGACACATAAAGAATTTCTTTGTGGAGATTTGATCTACATGAGGGGTGGGCGGGGTCATCTTACCTGAGAGGAAACATTGATGTATATCACACCTGAGGGATACATCCAGAATTCTTTCTGTATGAGGGGGGGGGGGGGGGGGGGTGAGTGGTGGGGTCATCTTACCTGAGAGGAAACTTTAAAATGTAGCATACCTGCAGATTATATCCAGTTTTTTCTGCATAAGGGGATGGGTGGGGTCATCTTACCTGAGAGGAAACATTGATATGTATCACATCCGAGGGATATATTCAGGCTTTTTTCTGCACGACACTCTTAGTAGACAGCCAAGCACTGTATCAAACTTGAGGGACAAATCCAGTAGGGCTTTTTTCGGCATGAAGGGGTGGGCGGGGTGATCTTACCTGAGAGGAAACATTGATATGTATCACACCTGAGGGATACATCCAGGTTCTTTTTTTCTACATGACCCTCTCAGACAGCCAAGCACTGTATCAAACTTGAGGGACACATCCAGTGGGGATTTTTTCTGCACAAGGGGGTGGGTGACTGGGTCATCTTACCTGAGAGATATTAACTAAAAGAAAATGTAGATGTCTTTGGGTGGTGTCAATGACAGGTTTGAGGCAGAAAAAACATGTTATTACTCAGACTTCTTGACAACTTGATTTAAGTCACATTCCTAAGTTATCTTCAAAAGTAATAATAATGATGACTTTTGTCAGATAGATTTTCAGGCATGAATGGGTTAACCCAGTCTTGCATGTAGCATCCATAACTCTACTGTCGATTTAACGATAAATATCTAAAAAAAAAATGCATATTTCGAAAAAAATTAATAAAATAAAATAAAATGTACATCTGAACTCGAGCTACAATGCTCCTTCAAATATTTTTTTACAAATCCATGGATCATTTCAAAGATATTTTCAAAATCATCCAACAACCAAATGACAATTTTGAGAGGAACACTCTGAACACACTATTAGGTTAAGCTGTCTGCAGTGTTTTATTACACACTCTGTTTGTTAAGGCCACTGTAGCAGAACCTATGTGCATAATTCATCTTAACCCTTATGCTGCTGGCTAATTTGGCCAATACAAAATGATGCAAAAAATCTGAAAAATGACTGGGACCATAGCACAGTGTCAGGTACTCATCTGAGAGTACCCAATAAGGGCTATCCAATGAATACCAACATGACAGGGTTTAGATGTTTTTCAAAAAAAATAATAATCCTGTCCTTGTGCATTTGACGAAAGCTGCCACAGCATTGAAAGGGTTAAGGGCACTGTAGCAGAACCTATGTGTATACGTCATCTTAATTGATTGTGATGAATGTTGGGCCGGGACGCTGTGACAGTAGATGGCAGAATTCTATGATTTCCATGCCTTCCTGCTATACATCACAATCAATTAGTAGTGCCTCTTCTCGGAACCTTCCCCGTAATGTAGCCCTCCATTATATAAATCACTGCACCCTGTCACTCACAGGGTCTTAGACAGAGTTAACAAACGGGTAGCCCAAAATTGGCAATTTTTGTGCATCCAATTTTTGCAGGAGACCACAATATCAGTGTGCAACATAACCACTTGCCCCGTTGCAAGTTGGAAGTGAATTTGGCAAAAAACAGCAATCGGGCAAGCGAAACAAGACTCTAACTTGCCCCGCTTGGCGAATGGTGGGGCAAGTCTTAGCCACAATTAGAATTTAGAAATTAGGTGCCCAAAATTGGCTATTGTAAATTTTTTTGGCATCAAATTTTTCAAGGGAGACCTCAATATATTAGGATATTTACTCATAGCAAAAACCAATTTCTCAAGGAACACCACAATATATTTGGATATTTACTTATTGTGAAAAGGCATAATACCCTTGTGCAATGTTACTGAAATTATATTGAGGCTAAACATTCAACTATTGAAATTGAAATTTTTAGACATCCTCCACAAAAAATAGGGATTCCTGATTCATAATTTTCAATGGTTTGGGTGTTAAATAATGAATGCTAAAGATGCACTGCTTTCTACGGTCCTGTTTTCCAATAATTTTGATTTGGTTAAAGAAGCAAACAAAGCAATTTTCTTCTCTTGATAAAATCATGAATTCATAGTGTCTACTTTTGTAACCCATTAGCTCTTAAGAGGTCCTCTAGAAGTTGTCGTCTGGATCAAAGATACTTTTGACAGTAACTTGGAAATTAACGATTCTTTTGCAAAATATTTGAAGGAGAGTTGTTGGTAGTGTTCTGAGTAACATTCCCTATCCAACAATTTTCGAAAATATGCTTTTGCTCGAGAGATTTCATAAAAATTGTCAGCCTGGTTTTGGCTGCTGTGAGCATTAAACATACCCTGGCGAGACATCAGACTGTTACTGCTGTGATTAATGGATTAGACACCTACTGTATTGTGTTTCCTACCTGCCCGGTGGTTTATCAAACACGCATCCCTGCTGGCTGCTGATAAATCATCCCACATCATCCTTCATATTCTTCCCGCCCCCCCCCCCCTCCTTGCTGGCTACAGTAATATCACTGTAATCAATTGTAAAATCACTAACAGCAGCAGACTAGCAGCAACAGCAATAGAAGCAGCAGTAGCATCAGCAGAAGTATTATTATGAGTGGTAGTAGAAGTAGAAGTAGTAGTAGAAGTAGTAGTAGTAGTAGTAGTAGTAGTAGTAGTAGTAGTAGTAGTAGTAGTAGTAGTAGTAGTAGTAGCGGTGGTAGTAGTAGTAGTAGTAGTGGTAGTAGTGGTAGTAGCAGTAGTAGTAGTAGCAGTAGTAGTAGTAGTAGTAGTAGTAGTAGTAGTAGTAGTAGTAGTAGTAGTAGTAGTAGCAGCAGCAGCAGCAGCAGCTGTAGTAGTAGTGGTAGTAGTAGTAGTAGTAGTAGTAGTAGTAGTAGTAGTAGTAGTAGTTGTAGTAGTAGTAGTAGTAGTAGTAGTAGTAGTAGTAGTAGTAGTAGTAGTAGTAAAAGTAGTAGTAATGGAAGTAGTAGCAGCAGTAGTAGTAGTAGATACTTTACTTTTCCTTCTATGATTTAACAGTTGCTTTGAGGAAGTCACTAGGTACAATATCTACCAACTGCGAACTAGAGAAAAGCATTTATCACTTCCAAACCTCTAACAAAAAGGGTCTCGGAGAAATCTTTGAAACAATTACCCTACGCTGTGAGGAACGATCCATGGGGATTGTTGGAGCTTTGATGATAATGACTAAATTACCGAGATTACGCTCACAAAGACGTCAATTCATTTCCCATATATCACCACATGCAAGAGGCTAATATTTCAAGTGATTAGGCAGAGGCAAATCTTCTCGTTAATTCTCCCCTTAATGTGATTTGAGGTGATCTACTTGTCTACTCACACAGCTTAATTAAGTCTCCATGTGTTAACCTATTAGGAGTTCCTCAAGGAATTTGTCGTCTGGAGCTGGATGTTTTTTGAAAATAACTAAAAACATAGGCAAAAACTCACAAAATATTTCAAGGGATATTGTAAGCTTGGTTCTTATCATCATTTCTCCTTCAGATATCTTCTTTAAAATGTTTCAGTTTGTGAGTTATCATAAAAATAGTCCGGCTTTTTGTGGCTGATACAGGCATGCATGAGTTAATACTATCTTCACCAGCTGACGCATGGAAATAGTCATATGGATCCATCATGCATTTTATGATAACTTAGGGGAAAAGAGACCGGATTGATAACAACATCTGAAAGTGATTTGTTGGGGAGAGATTATAGAGAAGGGGGTCAATGTGACTTTCCTTGAAATGTGTATTTAACAATGATTTGTGGGTCACAAAATATCTCCAAATACATACATAATTATATATATATATATATATATATATATATATATATATATATATATATATATATATATATATATATATATATATATACACATATATAAATAAATATATATATATATATATATATATATATATATATATATATATATATATATATATATATATATATTCTATGCCTATGCACCACGCCTTTGGAATGACCTCCCTGACAACATCAAGGCTGCTGATAGTGTGCAAAACTTCAAGAAACAGCTGAAAACATTGCTATTTCATAAGGAGTTTAATTGACTATATGGACCATGACAACTGTCCAATGACTCTAAAGCGCTTTTGAACATTATAGGTGGAAAGGGCGCTATATCAAATATCAATTATTATTATTATATATATATATATATATATATATATATATATATATATATATATATATATATATATATATATATATATATCAATATATATATATATATATCAATATATATATTTATATATCAATATATATATATATATATATATATATATATATATATATATATATATATATATATATATATATATATATATATATATATATATATATATATATATATATATATAGCCAAATATGTTAACAACACTGACACAATGATGCTACTTTTTCAAGTATTCAACATGATGCTTCCTAACTGTAAGTGTTAGCTGCTGCTCTGCACGTCTCCCTAACACATGTTTTATTGCTGGTCAGGGGCAGGCTGCTCCAAGCGGACTGACAGTGATTGCTACCTAAGTAATGGGATATCGATGAAACTATCAATGTTGAGCACAGATGTCAGGAATACTGACATTTTAATGCAATCTTTTAGATTTACTACCGTAAATAGTAATGTGAAAAAAATAAAATCTCTATGAATTTCGTTGATGGATATTGGACATTGTAGACATTCTATAAATTAATGGAATTACGAATATTTCTATAACATGTGTGTTTTATGAGAGGACTTTTTCATACAGATTTTTCCTAATCATACGCCAGTTCTCAATTTTATTTCAACAGTGCCATCCTCCAGTTTAAGTCATTAGTAAACTCTCAAGTAATACTTCTTCCAAAGCTGTGTTTCTGCCATTCCGAATTTTGGTCAAACGATGCTTTTCTGTCTGTTCAGAATTTGGGTTTAAAAATGCTTTTCTGTCTGATCAGAATTCAGGTAAACCCACTCTATCTGTGCAAATATGGTCTAACCACTATAAACATACTGAGTGATATTTGAAATATAATTAAGGAATCAAATGAAACAAAATAGGAAAAAACAGCTTTCGGTTTATAATTTCCAAAATATTGCTTTATCATTTGAAATATAATACATATGTGATATCTGGTATATCATATCAGAATCAAATTAAACGTAACAGGGAAAATGTTCCTCTGTTGATATTTTCGAAAAATATTCCTTTATTTCCAAAAAATTCCCATACATGATAGATATTTTAGTAGAAATGAATGGGTTTAACTGAACAACAATCGATTCCTTCAACTCCTACATACTCCCCCACTATCAGCCCATCTCAATGCCTGTCACAACAACTTACAGCTTTCTCTCCAAATTTATTAATGCCTTCACACGCAAGCACCCTGGAGGCCCATTGTTTTAATAGACACTGTCAGGCAGAGTGCAGCGAGGAAAGAAACACAAAACCAATCTTGAGACAGCAGCCAGGAAGCTGAGCTCAAGGAAAGCTGACTGCTACTGCTGCTGCTATAGGTTGTTTGGATGGCGTTTTAACCCTTCCAATGCCAAAGCTACTTTCGTCCAAAGCACAAGGATGCAATTTTCATTAAATCATTCAAACCCTGTCATGTTGGTATTCATTGGGTAGCACTCGCTGAGTACTCTATGATGAGTACCCATGTGCCAGGGTTTCAGTCATTTTTCAGGTTTTTTGCATCATTTTGTATTGGCCAAATTAGCCACCACCAGCATAAGGGTTAAATAGACCTGTATTTTTGCGAGCATTACGGTTATACCAAATTATTCTTATTCCTGACAAGATGACAGGCTAACCCATTCACTTTTGAAGTGCATTATATGTGGATTTAATTTTTTTTTTTAATTTTGGTATTATCATTTTAATTAAGGAAATATCATAATAACAAATCCATGATTAGAAAAATTAATAACTGAACGTTGCTGTTCCTATTAGGTTTATTTAATTTCCTTGCACATATCACCAAAGTACCCATGTGCCAGGGGCCGGTTGCACCAACAGGCTCAAGGCCTAAACTCAGACTCAACACATAAATCCATTGTCTACAACAATAGCATCTATTGTTGTAGACAATCAAGCTAAGCCTTGAGCCTAAATCACGTTGGTGCAACCAGTCTCAGGGTTTCAGCAATTTTCTTTTAATCATTTAAACCCTGTCATGTTGGTATTCATTGGATAGCTCTCATTGAGTACTCTCAGATGAGTACCCATGCGCCAGGGTTTCAGTCATTTCTCAAGAGTTTTGCATTATTTTGTATTGGCCAAATTAGCCACTGGCAGCATAAGGGTTATAGCAACTGGGTATGAAAGGGTTAGCGTAACTCCTCAGCCGTGACAAGCTGACACCTTATCTTTATGTGCCGTCCAATCAGAGCGAGAGACAGGACTACTAAACAGAGAACATTCAATTCTCCATCATGTTTGGGGATAACCGCCTTTGACAGTGATACATGGAGCCCGAGAAGGTCATAATTTAAAGCAGGCAAACTAGGCAATTCATATGCCGCCAACAGAGCATTTTCAGGGACTTTTGCGTAACACGAGTGTGGCGATACAATCCCAGCACGCACGCGGGAACTTCCTCTTCCTGCTTAGCCCTGGCGTGCCGAAGGAAATGCTAACTGATGGATCGATGAAACAGCGGTAAAAGCAGGACATAACTGTGGGTTTAGTAAGATAAAACCAAATGCATGCACTCTCATGTGAAAAAGTCTTAGATGCGCATTAAAAAATGTGTTCATGACTTTCTATGAAGCAAAACAACGGTAAAAGCACAGGAAAAACTGTTGTTTTAGTAAGATAATACCAAATGCATGAGCTCTCTTCAGAAAAATAGATAAGGATTACAAAATGTGTGAATAACTTTCTCAGAAGCTTGCAAATACACATATAGATAGCACTGCAACATAACCAAATGCATGTATTCTCATGAGAAAAGGTTTATATAAGGATAAAATAACGTGTGCCTAACTTTCTCTAGAGCTTTCAAATACCGAGCATCAGATTACCTATTCATTGTGTATATACAAGAAGGATTATTATATGTAATCAACATATATTTGATAGGAAGTACATATAGAGGACTCAGTGCCCGCTGAACATAATTGACAAATATAGTAGTTATAGTATGCTGTCTTTATCTATGATATATACAGTCAAACCTCTATTAAGCGACCGCTCAAAGGAAATGTCAAAAGTGGTCTTTTAAAGAGGTGGTCTCTTAAGAAAGGGTTGAGGGTCGGAGCGAGATTATGAAAAAACAAAGAATTTCCAACAATGACCTGGAATTATTGAGGTTGTTATGTTTAGCTGCGTTTGTTAAAATTTCTTCATTAATATTTTAAGAATAAACAATTCAGAAAAATAAAAGTTGAACTATATCATTAATTGGGGACCCTCAGAAATGATATACTTTCAATTTTTTACCGATTATTTTATCATTTTATTGTGCCCTTTCCAATATACAAGGCGTCTAGGCATTCAAGTGGCCGTTGAATAAAGGACCATTTTCTCTTAGGAATAAGATTTCATGGTCGTTGGTCGCGTCAAGCAAGTGGTCGCGTAATCAAGGTAAAATATACAAGGAATAGCCTTGGGGGGATTATAATGAAACGGTCGTTCAAGGCAAGTGGTCGTTTAAGAGGCAAGTTTGACTGTGTATCATCCTTTGAATCCTTTGAATCATGCAAACCAATAACAGCTCTTTTATTAACAAATAACTAACATCTTTTCTCTCAAGATCAGTTGTTTCAGTTTTTCTATGGAGCAGATTTTCCTTGCTCAAAGATCAGTAAGTTCAAGAATCAAATAACTGATTTTCTTAAGCCTTTTCATTCATTGTGCCTTTCTCCCACCTTTCCACACCTCTTACTAATTACAGGTGATCAATTACCTCGTCAGTACAGGTGTGCAATCATATAGCACCAGGGATTCTCTACCTATTGTGCATTACTGTTAGTTACCTAGCAATAAATTACAGTACTCAAGAGACATGGAATTCTAAATGAATTTACCCACAAAGAAAAATACGATCCTTTGTAAATCAAAATAGAGCTGATTTATTCCTAAAACTCCCCAGGCAGATAATTTGAATACGCAAATTCTAAAGTTGTCATATCCCACGACACTGATTGTCAAGACTTGATTTATTGCTATAGACATAATTTTCAGGCCGTGATTGAATCACTGATGATCAAAAGAGGATACTGCATAAAATATGCCACAATTTTCACCCTTTTGTTGGCTGCATAAATAACAAATGCAACGAGTGAAATTACGCAGCTCTGCATACAAATCATCCACAATAACAACTGTTCATGGAAATAAATCAATTTCCCTGCAAATCTATTTCTGTTTTCCTTTCGGCAATTAATCACCTGAGGGGTACTCGCAACACATATCATACGGTTTGAAAAAAAAAAAGATATCATTACTCACCAACCCATGGTAACTAAGATGTTTGCAAATCAACACATTTCAAGACACTGCACCTACCTGAAATACAATGGAATTATGCAAATTAGACAATGTTTTCACTTCTGTATGGTTTCATGCGCATGCTACTGGTTTTGGTGTTAAAATGTGTTTACTTCTAGAATAACTATGAATAATTTCATAAATTTTTTTTGCAGAAATCAATCAATATCCCAGTGATATTGATTAGATTTGCAGGGAAATTGTTATTTCTGGCAATATTTTTTTTATGAAATTCATACATAAAAACTTGTTGAGGATAGAGTTGTATATAGAGTTTAACTGAACAACTCTCCTTCAAATATGTTCTAAATATTGCTTTTATTAGAGTGATATCGCCAAAATAGTTGGGCAGTTTTGGCTGCAACAGGCATAAGTGGGTTAACAAATGTTTGTACAAGAGAGGAATGATACTGAGCCACGCTGTGCAACAAAGTATCACATGACACGCTACTCTTTGGGGAGGTGACCATACCAGCCTTACCGGCGCTTAAAAAGGCTGGGGGTTCTAAGCGATACATCAGAAACCACTGACCTTTCAAAAAGCCATAAAACAACCCAGCCCGGCCACCTGAGAACATGAGCAGTCACATCACGTAAGCAAAGCATGCGCATCAGGTAGGCATTCCATTAACCATTATGCTGCGAGTGGCAAATTTGGTCAATACAAAATGATGCAATAAACCTAAAAAATGACCGAAACCCTGGCAAATGGGTATTCATCTGAGAGTACTCAGCGAGAGCTTTCCAATGAATACCAACTTGACAGGTTTAAGATGATTTTCATTATTTTCACCCTTTTTTGTACATTGGATGAAAGCAACCGCAGCAGCAGAAGGGTTAACGTCGCCAGGAGCGAGAGTGCTACTTCCTACCATATTATAGCAACCCACCAGTACTAATTGCTGCTCTAATCATGTATTCCAGTGCGGTGCATGGAGTGTTTAATCATACTTTATCACCTGGCACATTCTTAAAGCTATCATCAAATGATGCTCACATACACTCACTGTTATGAGGTAGCTTTGTTGATCTTAAGATCATCACCTCATCTCATAATGTTTGATTTCTGTGCATCAATTCTTTAACTTATCATTCATGTATTTGTGTATAAATGTATGAAAATATATATGAATGTGTGTGTGGGAGGGAGGGAGGGAGGGAGGGAGAGAGAGAGACACTGCTATACATCAACATGGAAACAAAATTTATAAAACACCACAATAACATTGATGGTTGTGCTCCATAAAACTCTCAGCAATGCATACACATGTGCATATATGCATTCACATGCAGCAAGCTTTGCAGTGCAGTTATTTAATAAACCAAAAATACTGAAGCTATCATTCAGGCTGCTGCATTGCGCAATGCATAAGTTGCCTGGAGCTGCAATAAAAACATTCCACAATAAAGCATGAAAAATGGGCAGCTAGGCCTCTCCCTAAGTGTGGCCTGTAATGCCAAAGCAAATGCCAGGCTGATATTATTTAGGGAAGTAGGACTTGATTGATATTTATGCAATAGCGAAAGGTGGCAGTTGCCTCAGCTACCACAGCAAATTCCATCACAATAAATAACCCCGGGAAAAAGTGGTAGGAAGTCGTAAAATTCCCCACGTAAAACAAAAAACACAAGCAATTCTGTGAGAGGTGATTTGAGAGATGCTAAATCCCTCTGATCCTGTCACGACTTTCATCACGAATCTGAGAGAAATTATCTCCCCTGCCTCTCTGTGGAGATGCTCCTTGGAGCTGTTCTGGTTTAAAGAAGCTATTTTCTGCCTGTATCCCGAGATAAGATTAATCTTCCCGAGGGCCGCATGGATCACATGGCCACATGTTGTTAGAGCCAGCGCATGATGCAGTCTCAGTGCTTCTCCTGCTGCTGTTTCTGCCGCTGCTACTATGCAGAATCAGGGTTCCAGATGTAGAGGAATGCAGCCTTAGACTTTCTTAGGATTAACAATCCCAGGGACAATTTTACAGATACGCTTTATTAGAAATTTACAATCCGAGGGGCATGATGCAGAGTGCATTTGCTGCTGCTGTTTCTTCCTGCCGCTACTCTATGGATGGGCCTCTGTAGAGTTATGGTTCCAGACGTAGAGGAATGCAGCCATTAAAAACTTTCTCAGGATTAACAATCCCGGGGACAGTTTTAGAGATAGACTTTCTTAGGATTCACAATCCCAGGGACAATCCTGATGCTGAGTGCTTTTGACACTTTACTTTCTGCCACTACTGTGAACGGGCCTCTGCAGAATCGTTGCTCCAGACGTAGGGGAATGCAGCCTTAAACTTTCTAAGAATTCCCCATCCCAGGGACAATTCTGGGGATAGACTTTCTTAGGATTCATAATCCCAGGGAAAATCCTAAGGGGTAGACTTTCTTAGGATTCACAATCCCAGGGACAGTTCTATGGAGAGACTTTCTAAGGTTAACAATCCCAGGGACAATTCTAGTAATAGACTAACCCAGGATACACAATTTTAGAAAAAGGGACTACTTGCTTTCTATGAAAGTGAATTTCCAGCTGATACCACTTCTGTAGTCACTGCAGCTACAGATATAGAGGATTAATGCAGCTTTAGGCTTTCTTGGATTCACAATCCCAGGGACAATTCTAGGGATAGGCTTTCTTAGGTTAACAATCCCAGGGACAATTCTAGCAATAGACTAACCAAGGATGCCCAATTCTAGAAAAAAAACATTTTATGGAAGCACAATCCCAGGATTTTTTTGTTTCTGCTGTTGCTACATCTGCAGCTACTAAGGACAGGCTTCTGTATGCAGAATCTAGTGTTGGGACGATCATCTATTATAATCGATAATCAATCGTTTGCCTCTCTCATACTGATTAATCGATTACAAAACTAGCAATCGATAATAATCGGAAAAGGTGACACCTAGTGGCAAAATATAGAACTTAATGACAGGCAAGTTGTCAGCTTTCTTGCTATGAAACTAAGCTCTAAAAACACTTCAAAACAAAGTTAAGGTTGGTGCTAATAGCAAGTAATTGTCATAGACTATCACTTATTATTAGGCTCTAGACCTCTAGTACCCAATTACTGCAAAAGTGCGAAGAACTGATTATGATCGATAATCGATCGGTTGGCTGCAACTGATTATTGATCATGAAATTGCAACCGATTCCCAACCCTAGCAGAATCACTGCAACAGATATAGAAGAATGCTGCCTTAGATTTTCTGAGGATTCTTAATCCCAGGAAAAATCCTAGGGATCGACTAACCCAGAATGCAAATTTCTAAAAAAAAGACTTTTTATGGAAGCACAATCCCAGGGACAAATTAGCTGTAGACAGGCTTCTTGTATTTCTATATAACATCCAATTCAAATTCTAAATATAAGCAGGGAGGTAGATAAGAAGGAGTAGCCACCAGGAACCAATTACCATTACAATTACCCTAAGGCCCTACAATGCGTTACAATCACATTTCATCGCCACAGACCCAGTGACCAAATGATGAAGCTAGAAATAAACCAGTGCATTTACTTGAAAAATTGAATTCTGAGTCCTTATCTCTTGTGCACAGCAATCATTCCCTCATGCATAAGGTCTGGATACTTAAATTCCATTGGGAAAATGTCAGATTGACAAATAGTTTACTGTCAAATAAAGCTGAGGATAAAGCCAGCTAAATCTAGTTGACACCATTACTCATTCATGCCTCTATTGGCCAAAAAAAGGCCTGATTATTTTGATAACATGGTCTCTTACAAAAGCATCTTTCTTTCAAATTTCAACTAGAAATGTTACTGAAGAAAGAAGCATGTACAATTATCCTTCAAATATTTTGTGAATCTATGATTGATACCTAAGTTATATTATTCAAAAGTATCAAAAGTCCAAACAACATCTGTCAATGAGCATGAATAGGTTAAAAACAGGGAGCTTGATGAATGATTACGTAAAGCGTTTTTGACTGGGGTCACGTATAAGAAATAGAGATAAGAATAATCTTTATTTCTTTCAATTCAAATATTTGGGCAATAACAGCAGCAGCTGTTCATGCTTCCTGTAAATTATTGACTGGTCTCTGCACAACCATCTCAAATTATAGACCCACTTGTTTTGGTTTTTATGATTTTATCGAACAAAATGTGCTCAATGATATCAAATTACCACCATAGGTCATGCTGTGATTCAAGCATTCTCCTTATTCACAGCACCCACCCAGTTCAATAGGCTAGGGTTGAAATTGGAAAAATAAACCTGTTTGTAAAGAAATTACAGTGTTTTATGTCAAATATTTCTAACCCAAACACAAACAGCCTTTTTTTTAGAAGGAATTGTGCACTACAATCATGTGACCTATCAAAATAAACTTTGAATTGAGCACAACATTATAACAGCTAGTTGCTTCTTTTTTGAGCTATATAGAAGACCTTTTAGATTGGTGAGACTGGCTCTTCTTTAGATGAATTTAATCATCTCACATGCACATATGTGTGCATGGTTCCTCTAGGTTAGTGTTACCACAAATGCATAATTAAGCATGGGTGGCAAAAGAAGTGCCAACCCTTCCAATGCTGAGGCTACTTTTGTTCAAAGCACAAGAATGCGAAGGTTTTTGAAAACCATCTAAACCCTGTTGGTATTCAATGGAAAGCTCTCGCTGAGTACTCTCAGCTGAGTACCCATGTGCCAGGGTATCAATTATTTTTCAGGTTTTTTGCATAATTTTGTATTGACAAATTGGCCACCAGTAGCATAAGGGTTAAGTGCTGAGAATGAGTTTCCCAAGGCATCATGTCAACAGGTTAATAAATCCATTAACTACATACAGAAGAAACGGTAATGCGCTTCAGATATATTCACTTGCTAATGCGCTCAATCCTTACAAATCCATCAACTGATATGCACACAAATATATGGAGAAATACCAGATGGTGATTTGATTGGAAAAATCAATACTATTTGAAATTGTAATGTGATTACTATAGGAAAGTGTATGGAGGTTATGTAAATATCACTGCTGACGATGAAATACCCACAAAAGATGTCGCAATGACAGAGTGACAGGTTGATAGATAGAGTGCAGGTCACCTGGTACCGAATATATGTAGTGCATCTGAGATCACACATGTGTTACAGTGTTTTCAGCTATTGTATATATTGAGAACAAGTTTGGATAAAGCAAGACATTTGATTACCTATTCAACAATAGGGAATTAGAATTTCCTTGCAATGCATTGTCTGGGCAGCAGGACCTTAGCCAGCAGGGTGTCTGGATGTTATCTAAACATTCATGCCTAAGGCATCCTCAAGAAATTAACACTTTGATACTTATGACAATATTTTGGAAAGTAGGATAGATTCTATAAGATATTTGAAAGAGAATTGTTGGTAGTGTTCTGATTTACATTTCTCCTTCAAATAATTGCCTAACACTGCTTTCTCCTGCAGGTTTCATCATATACATCAGGCTGCTATGAGTACCAATGTGACAGGGTTTCTGTCATTTAAAAGGGTGTTTTGCATCACTCTCTATTGGCCAAATTAGTCACCAGCAGCAAAAGGGTTAACCATCTCAGACTTAGAGTTGACCTTGCAAAGTATTATCTGGATCCTACAATTATTTTGAAAATAACCAAGGATTATCCAATCATTTTATAGAATATTTGAAGGAGGGTTGTAGAGGATTTCTCTTCCAAATATTTTCAACTAATTGCTTTTATTTGGGAGATATTCCCAGGAAAGCCAAGTTTTTAGTACTGCTGATGGTATGAAAGGAAGAGGTTGATTCTGTATTCATTTGCTATGACCTCAGCATGCTTCTGTTACAACTTCAAAAGCAAACATTTATTTTTAAAGTGCAGCTGGTCGGAACAGGTTTCCGTAAGATACAGTGATACTGACATCTGTTTCTGGTGGAGATGGTACGTGCGTACAGACTGGTATGCGAAGAATTCACAGGAAGCGAGAAATTACCACACAGGCAAATAAAAAAGGAGTCTTTCTTTTTGCAGTGCACTATACTATATGTATTTACTATTCACAGTTCTCTTTCAAATATTTGCAAAAATTGTGAACCAATTGATTGACCTATTCATGTTTAGGAATTTACTCAGATTCTTTTTTGTCTAAATGATACATTTGAAAATCAATGTTCATATAAGTATTGGTTGGAGGCCTTCTTATTTTGCCTTCTTACATAAATTCTAGGTAATTTGGGACACTTTTTAATATTACAATTTTTAAGGGTTCAGGGTGGCCCAAGTTTTCTGAAAATACAGAGATAAAGTGGCAGAGACTTCCCTTAAATTTCCCTTAATGACTACCAGTGATAGACCAAGGGTGGCCCAGATTTCTCTTAAATCATTTTGCACAATAATTATAGTGGCCTAAATACCTAAGGTGGTCTAAATTTCCGAGAATTGCCTGTAACTGCATTCCTGCTTTATCCCACCCCCCCCCCCCCCCCCCTTACACCCACTTCTTACCATAAGTTTTATGATAGAGCCTTAATGTGAAACCTTGTAGACCAATTAGTATTACTGCAAAGGTTAAACACAGTATCTTTTTATTGAACAATAACCTAAGGAAATGCCAACCAATAAGCATTGTCATAAGAATATGCAATTTCCCAGATATGAAGAGATTGATCAGGAGTTACCAGCCAGCCGCGTTGACTTTCTCATAAAATACGCACTCATTTCCTTGTTTTATCTCAGAGCAGGACAAATACCATGGTACGTCTCATTTTATTCACAATAACTAATCTTAGCAGTAAGATTAACCCTTGGCTTCCCTGAGTATTGGCTTCCTACAGTCATACAGTTAAATGTCTGCATAAGGTGGGATAAATCAAGCTTATATCCAAGCTACAGATGGTAGGGGACATTTATCCCTTCCAATGCTGAGGCTACCAAAGGACAAGGAAGCAAAGATTTTAGAAAACCATTTAAACCCTGTCATGTTGTTGCTCATTAGATTGCTCCTGTTGAGTAGTTTCAAATGAGAACCTATGTACAAGGGTTTCAGTTATTTTTAGGTTTTTTGCATCATTTTGTATTGGTCAAATTAGTTACCAGCAGCATAAGGTTAAAAAGTTTATCAGGATTTTTCTGAAGTCATACTATGACCAAATTGTTTAATCCACAAGTAAATTGTGGAGGTACCTACTTACATCAAGAATGTATCTTAAATTGTCAGAAGAGTATGCCATTTTTATGAAATACTGATAATTAATCAACATTAAGAAGTTTTTCCCAGGATTGTAAGAAGAGAGTCGAACTTTGACAAACTTGATTAATCCACAAAAAAATCAAAGAAGTACCCAATAAAAACAAGAGTGTTTATATACTTTTTTTCTACGACATATCGATTCTAAATCAAGCTAGAGAGTGTCACCAAAGGCGTTTGTAATTGATTTTAGACAATGGCAGTGAAGTTGATTAATCCACAAGTAAATCAAAGAAATACTGAATAAAAACAAGTGTTTATATACTAAAAAAAAACATGCCATTTTTTCTACAATGACATATTGATTCTAAATCAAGCTCGAGAGTGTCACCAAAGGCGCTTGTAGTTGATGTAAGACAATGGCAGTGAAGTTGATTAATCCATAAGTAAATCAAAGAAATACTGAATAAAGAAAAGCGTTTATATACTAAAAAAACCTTCTATTTTTTCTATGATGACATATTGATTCTAAATCAAGCTTTAGAGAGTGTCACCAAAGGCGCTTGTAATTGATGTAAGACAATGGCAGTGAAGTTGATTAATCCACAAGTAAATCAAAGAAATACTGAATAAAAACAAAAGTTTATATAATAAAAAAAACAAGCCATTTTTTCTATGATGACATATTGATTCTAAATCAAGCTCGAGAGTGTCACCAAAGGCGCTTGTAATTGATGTAAGACAATGGCAGTGAAGTGTCGCAAACACTCTGAATAATTCATGAAGACTTGTGGCCCCTTAGTAGATCAATTATAAAATCGGATCAATCAAAGGAAAGAGAGCTCCATTGATCCCGGAGTAGCCCTTTAAGTCGTCTCGATGATGTATGGGAGGCAAAGAGCACATTCCGTCATCAATTACCACCCAATTGTCGGCAGACCCGATGAAAACGGACGGCAGGAACAACCTGACGCTAATCGGAGAATCACACGGGGACACACGGCGCCAATTATTGGAATAATAACAAAAACATCAAAGACACGATTGTTATGAAAACGGCATTAAAAGAAAGGGATAGATGCTGCAATGGAATTTGTGTTTATTCAATATTTCCTGCAAATCATGGGAATTAAGTTCCTATAATCAAATATTGCTTGAACTTTCGTTTTAATTCATGCCAATTACAACTTAGCACCAGATTTAGCTATTACTTTAAATCCTTTATATCAACTATCTTTAATAGCCTATTGCATCAGCAAGGGCACTTTACCTTACTTCAATGTACTATATAAGGAAACGTTTGATGATACCCACGAAAAGTCAAAATTGAAAATTCTTCATAGAAAATTTTGCCCGCAAAAGTTTTTTTCCAGGAAACTGCCTATCAAAAGACAGGCTAGATGGGTCCTGCCTAAGTCTATGGTGTGAAACTGCATTTCAGTTATAATTAAATACATTCGATTTTATTGGTGAATGACAGATTTGAAGCATGACATAAAAATCACAACGAGTGATCTGTCCCAGATGATAAATACCATTATCATCTTGCGTGGGTTGTGGATTATCTCCCAAGAGCTTGTCACTCTGTGAAAACAAATCCATCAATCACAGAAAACAGATTGCTGACAGAAAATACACTTGTTTTCAATCAAATAGGGATGCTAAAACAAATGGGGAATGCTAGTTCCCATTAGTCATTCAGAAAACTGAGGAGGAAAATCATATTAGTGATATACTAATTGGGTATCCTCTATATAAACGGCAGCTGAGTGGTAGAACGCTTACTTTCATTTATGCATAAAATATCACAGTAGAAACTATGTGTTTTGATCATCTTTTTTTCTTTTTGAAAACCATCTAAACGCTGTCATGTTGGTATTCATTGGATAGCTCTTGCTGAGTACTCTCAGATGAGTACCAATGTGCCAGGGTTTCAGTCATTTTCTTTGATTCATTTTCAAATTAGCCACCAGCAGCATCAGGGTAATGGATGCGGTGAAAATATGGCTAATTTTCTAGACCCATTCATGCTTAGATTTATTCTACCATAAAAAGAACCATCTCACTGTTCTCATACCCGCATAAAATGGATTTCATAAAAGGCACCAGTCACAAAATATTTGAAGAAAAAAAAATGTAAGTTGGGTTCTGATTAACATTTCTGCTTCATTTCTATTTTTTCTCAAAAGTATCTAAGGTCCAGATGACAATGGTTAAAGACATCTCCAAGAATGAACAGGTTAAGGAATGTGATAAAGGATCATCTCCTCAGTGTAGAGATCAAGCCGAGTACGTGGCCTGGAGGCATCCAGGGCATGTGATACATTTAGAGGGATGTTAACGTCCCTGGGAACAATTGACCCTTCCAATGCTGAGGCTATTCTCGTCAAAAGCACAAGAACGCAAAGATTTTTGAAAACCATCTAAACCCTGTCATGTTGGTACTCATTGGATAGCCCTTGCTGAGTACTTTCAGATGAGTACCCATTTGCCAGGGTTTCAGTAATTTGCCAAATTAGCCACAAGCAGCATAAGAGTTAACAATGTCTGAAGAAGAAATTATTTGAAGGAGAAATGTAAATCAAAAACTGACTAACAACTCCCTTACAAATATTTTTCAAATTTATGCTTTATTCAAAAGTTATTCTCAAAAGTATGATAGGTCCAGACGACAATGGTTGTAGAAATCTCCAAGAATCATAACAGGTTAAAGGATCATCTCCTCACAGTGGAGAGATCAAGGTAGCTGGAATGGCCTGCAGGCATCCAGGCCATGTGATACATGTTGAGGCATGTTAACGTCCCTGGGAAAAAATAACTCACAGCAGGAGTCCGCAGCTTTCTCAAATGATTTCATCAAGAAGGTCAGAAAAGAGCAACTGTTGGATCCACACCAAGAAATGTATCTTAGTGCTTTTCCCAGAGGGCAAAATAACTCCTGTTTGTAATTATTCTTGCGTGACCTGCAGTTTGGAGAGGCGTTGCTAATTGCGAAACATATTTTAAAATACATGTTGAGTGTAGAATTTCCATCTGCAGTATTCATCCTTAATTATCAAGGTTTCATTTATCAAAAATACCATTCTTCTTCACCCAAGACTATAGTGGTGCAAAAGCATTTAGGAGGTTTACCTAGACCTTCATGGATATTTTATGAGATCTTTTATGTGTTCACATTTGACCTTCATGAACCCTTCACTATGAGTTACAAGAGCCTTTCAAGAAGTCTACTTATCAACCCATTCAGGCTTGAAAGTTGTAGTCAGCTAGATAAAGCATATATTTAAAAGTATCTCAAAATAAGGCACAGATTCCAAGTGGTTTACTTGATTTTTTACAGTGGTGCATGTAGCAAAACATATTGTTGCTCTTAAGACTTAACCCTTCCAATGCTGGGGTTACTTTCGTCCAATGCACAAAAAGCAAAAGATTATGGAAAATGATCTTAACCCTGTTATGTTGGTATTTATTGTATAGCTCTCGCTGAGTACTCTCAGATGAATACCTATTAGCTAGGGTTTCAGTCATTTTTCAGCATTTTTTGCATAAATTTGTATTGGTCAAATTTAAGTTACCAGCAGCATAAGGGTTAACCCTTGCAATGCTGAGGCTACTTTCATCAAAAGCACAAGGATTGCAAACATTCTTGAAAACCATCTTCACCCTGTCATGTTGGCATTCATTAGATAGCTCTCGCCGAGTACTCTCGAGACGAGTACCCATTTGCCAGGGTTTCAATCATTTTTTTAGGTTTTTTTGCATCATTTTGTATTGACTAAATTAGCCACCCGCAGCATAGGGGTTAAGTTCTCCCACTGCAGCCCAGCTAATAGAATACATACAGTGCGTGCAACAACCTCCACAACCTGCTGCACCCTCAGACAGACACTGCAGCAAGTGTGGTCTTCCAGCCTTATTATCACTTGGAGTTTGACTGAAAATAGCAGGGTCAGTACAAGCATAAACAGCTCTAACGTTGCATTTAACCTTATTCATAAAGCCTTCATGCACTCTTTATGAGATCATCATTCATTTTTCATGTGCTCATTTTTTAATGAAACCTTCATGTGCCTTTTAAAATGCATGCCAATATCATAGGGATTTCATGAGCCTGTTATGTGACTTTCATGGACCTGGCATTTCACCTCCATCAATCCTTTATCATGACTTTCATGAGCCATTTAATCAGGCCACACAAACCTGTCATTTGTCCATTTATATGGCCACCAAGAACTCTCTGTAAGCTTTTTATGTAAAATTGAGATTATTGCCACAGGCAGGTTCCCTGCCCTGTTACAGCTATATATATATATATATATATATATATATATATATATATATATATATATATATATATATATATATTATATATATATATATATATATATATATATATATATATATATATTTATATATATATATATTATATATATATAGAGTGAGAGAGAGAGAGAGAGAGAGAGAGAGAGAGAGAGAGAGAGAGAGAGAGAGAGAGAGAGGAGTGAGAGAGAGAGAGAGAGAGAGAGAGAGAGAGAGAGAGAGAGAGAGAGAGAGAGAGAGAGAGAGAGAGAGAGAGGAGATCCACCAGACAACTCTCCTCTAAATGTTTTGTGAATTTGTAATTAAAGTTATTTCCTAATGCTATGACAGGTCTAGACAACACTCTAGTCATGAAAAGGGTTTATATCTAGATCTGACATGAGCAAGGAATGCGTATGGGTTGTAGTCGTTATCTTGTAGTAGTCCACATGTTTACGTCCCAGTCTCTGCCCCTCTTATCCCATATGCTGCTAATTGCTAATTTAACTAATACAAAATGATGCAAAAAACCTGAAAAAAATGACTGATATCCTGCACATGGGTACTCATCTGAGAGTACTTAGCAAAGAGCTATCTAATGAATTACCAACATGACAGGATCTAGATGTTTGCATCCTTGCATCCTCGCGCTTTGGACAAAAATAGCCTCAGCATTGGAAGGGTTAATGGATTAATATCTGGATCTGACAATTGCAAGGACTGCATGGGTTGTAGATCTTATCTTGTGGCAGTCAATATGTTTAAATCGCAGTGAGAGCTGTCTAAAGAGTACCAACATGACAGGCTTTAGATGGTTTTCAAAAATTATTTCATTCTTGTGTTTTGACGAAAGTAGCCTTAGCATAGAAAGGGTAAATATCAAGATCAGACATTTGTAAGAATTGTACATCATGGTTGTATTTCTTATCTTGTGGCAGTCAATATGTTTTATTTCACACTGAGAGTACTCAGTGAGAGTTGTCTAAAGAGTACCAACATGACAGGGTTTAGATGTTTTTCAAAACTCTTTGCATTCTTGTGCTTGGACGAAAGTTAAGACTCAGCATTTGAATGGTTAGTGGATTAATTATCTGGATCTGCACCTAACATCAAGGATTGCATATGGGTTGTATTTCTTATCTTGTGGCAGTCCATATGTTTACATCGCACTCTACTCTTCTTATTACGAGCCTGCGACCCAGACAGAAAGCTGTAAGGGAAACGAGCCAATCTCTTAGTCTCTTAGCGGCTCATTTAATAGTCTGCTTATAAAGTGGATATACATTTGCCTCTGGCACCATATCCATAGGCGAAGGAAGTGGAGCGAGCTATGATCGAGGTGAAGGAGCCTTTGATATTTCGTTATTCCGGGGGGATAATACCTAAAGGAGGCTCTAAAGTGTGTGTTGATAGCTCCTAATTCAACCATCTGCACACCATATATGGAGCCTCCATGAATTTGTATCGCCATCCACTTTCTTACCCTACTACTCGTCTTGCAGAGATGTTATAAAGGAAGCATTACCATGCAGTATGCCTGGATTAGATTGGAAAATCGTGTTTTTGTAGGAATATGAGCATTCCTAATTATGTTAATCTAATCAAGTCGCCGGCTTAAGTAAAGTGTCTTAGGGGTTACATCATTTCAGCATGTAACCTTAGTAAATTTCTGAAGCTGACAGTGCTGAGTTTAACAAAGTTAGGTTCCTTGGAGGCAGGTATAGTAGTATTATAAAAAATATTGCTAAGGTATCGTACTGCTAAGAAAATATAGATACTGTATTGTATCGCGAAAAGTTTTAACCTTCAAATGCTGAAGCTACTTTTCAAGGCACAAGGAAGCAGAGACTTTTGAAAACCATCTAAACCCTGTCATGTTGGTATTCATTGGATTATATCTCGCTGAGTAATCTCAGATAAGTACCCATGTGCGAGGGTTTTAGTCTTTTTTGTCTTTTTTTTGCATCATTTTATATTGGTCAAATTAGCCAGTCCCACCAGCATGCCAGGGGCTGAGTCTTGGGGTATTATAGGAATTAAAGTATCTAACCATTAAGTGAGAATTAGTAGTATTCTAGCACTTTTTCCTCAAAAGGTGTGAGTATACAGAACAAGAGAGTTTTCAGTTTTCCCAGCCTTTTTGCTGCTCCTGCAGTTCACAATTTATTAGCGAAACTTCTGAAACTGAAACTACTAAATTGAACAAGTTAGGTCCCTTTCGAGGCAGGCAGTATCGTTAAAAATATCATTAAGATATCATATCATTAAGAAAATAATTGATATTGCATCATAAGGTGAAAATGCCAAAGGTGCCAATCCCTAGTCAGCTCCTCAACAAAGAGTAGAGGTGTACTATATCACCATGCAGGTACATCATCCAGTGGCTAAAGTGACTGTTTATGTGGGGAATCACCCCATTGTTTCGACATAATGGTGATTGTCTCTATGAGGTATCATTTGCCCAGTGACAAGGAGGGTGGAAAGTGTTCAGCACTGAAGTTTATGTTCTTGGCTTCAAATTCCTCTAAGAGCACTTTTGGCACATGGCTGATTTAATCAGGATACACTGAATTTGCACTGGGGAAGAAAAAAGGTGGTTTTAAAATACACTCCCCGAGTAGGGATACTGTACTCTTTATATATATATATATATATATATATATATATATATATATTATATATATATATATATATATATATATATATATATATATACATATACATATATATATATATATATATATATATATATATATATATATATAATATTATATATGTATGTACATATATATATATATATATATACATATATATACATATATATATATATATATATATATATATATATATATATATATATACATATATATATATATATATATATATATATATATATATATATATATTATATATATGTACATACATATATATATATATATATTATATATATATATATATATATATATATATATATATATATATATATATATATATATATATATACTATATATATATATATATATATATATATATTAATATATATATATATATATATATATATATATATATATATATATATAATTCCTAAAAAACTTTGCTATTAGATATCCTGGATATTAGCAAACTTGCCAGAGGGGTCAGGAAAGGTGAGACAGATTGAGTTCATTATATATCAACCACTGATGGTCACAAACTCTTTGAGGACATACAAAAACGACTCAAAGATTCATGAATAAGACTCATAAATAAAATGATCCTAAAAAGTTGAAAAAAAAACTCCCAAAACTCCTAAATACTCCTAAAAAGGGAAAATAGCTTTAAAATAAAGAGTAAAATAGAAAACAACTCATAAATAAAGTGGAAAATAGGAAAAATTTGATAAAGCTATTACCACACTTTTAATAGATCTTGAGATCCTTCCCAAGATTTCCTGAATATCCCGGTTATTAGGGGACTTGCCAGAGGGGGTAGGAAAGGTGAGACATATTGAGCTAATGATATAGAAATGGGAAGCGCAGGTGCAGAGACAATAACAAGACCATTAGTGTTGATTAGATTCATCTGGGTCACTCTGATCAGATCGATTCTCGTCATAAAAATCACAGCTAACGACAGGAAATGCCTGATTTAGTGACACCATATCACCCCTAATCTCTAACCCTTTAATCCTAAAAGAAGCCGGAGAACAATGCCAGATCATCTTGGGAATATTTTGCTTAAGAAAGCATTATGTGGGAAAATATTAAGGAACGTATTTTAACAAAGAAAAGTTAAAAAAATCTCAACTCAATCTACAACTCTACTCAAAGTATCAATTAAAAATCAATCCAACAATTAAAATGAAGATTTTTCTACGATTTTCAATGTATCTTTCATCAGTAATATTGAATCATAGTGACAATTGTGGTAATGTACATTTGTGTCGATAACAGATCATGAAAATAGTTTGAAGGAAATTTCTTACTCATAACCACACCAACAACTCAATTTCAAAACATTCATAAATTCAGGTCTTATCTCAACCCTTTCAATGCTGAGGCTACTTTCATCTGAAGCACAAGAACGAAAAGATTTTTGCAAACCATCTAAACCCTGTCATGTTGGTATTCATTGGAAAGCTTTCACAGAGTACTCTCAGATGAGTACCAATATGCCAAGGTTTCAGTCATTCATAAGGTGTTTTGCATCATTTTGTATTGGCCAAAACAGCCACCAGCAGCATGAGGGTTAAGGGTTTATTTTACAACCATGCTAGCACCTGGACGTCACCAACAAACTTAATATTCTCACCTTAGCTCACCTAGGTATCTCATATTACACAAGAGTGAGCACACTCGAGTAATAGACCATCATCTCGCCACCAAAAAGCGGGACTTTTACGACCCTGGCCGGCACATGCCAAGTTGAACGCGATAGTAAAGAATCCTATAGTACAGCCTTTTATGATGATGGGAGACAGAGCATGGGAGATTAATGCTTCAGTGCTTCCTGCGAGTAATTACTGTGAAATCAAGCCAGCCTCGCCTACTTTACCAAGGCTACAGATTAGAAGAATAGGATCATACAGCACAAAAAGGAAACACATTCTTTTCATTATTCAAAATCATCAAAGATCATATTTCAACTTTTTTTAACTCCAGGAGAATTTAACAGAAATTTCAGCAGATGTGTTTTACTAAGAATACCATTTTCATATAAAATACACATTGGTATGCAGTGGTCTGTCAATCACTTTGTAACATGAACTCTAAATTTGAGTGGAGGTCCATTCTGAGTGTTGTAATAAAAATGGCATATCAAAACATACAAGACCAAAACGGCAAAAAAAAAATTCACTCATCTTCTTAACTTTACTCTCTCTCTCTCTCTCTCTCTCTCTCTCTCTCTCTCTCTCTCTCTCTCTCTCTCTCTCTCTCTCTCTCTCTCTCTCACTCTCTCTCTATATATATATATATATATATATATATATATATATATATATATATATATATATATATATATATATATATGTGTGTGTGTGTGTGTGTGTGTGTGTGTGTGTGTGTGTGTATGTATGTCAGTCTTTAAAGGTGTCTCATTTCATGTCCTAAGATATTTGAATCCCAGACTGAGACCATCTAATCAAGGATTTTGCAGATGCTTTCTGACTGGTAACTAGTGAAACTTATAAATCTCAAGTTAAATCAAGCAGGAGTTCTTGAGCACTTACGTGTGAAATCTTTGAGGATTCAAATCACTATTTGTGTAAAATCAGCCATTTCAGATGAAACACTAATTAGTGTGGAAGAGTACAAAATTGCTAACTCTGTCAAATTTGCTTTTATTCAAAATCCTCAGAAATCAATACTCTAATGCTGCTGGTGGCTAATTTGGCCAATACAAATGATGCAAAAAATCTTTAAAATGACTGAAACCATTGCACATGGGTACTCATCTGCGAGTACTCAGCGAGAGCTATGCAATGAATACCATCATGACATGATTTAGATGGTTTTCAAAAATCTTTGCATCCTTGTTCTTTGGATGAAAGTGGACTTACCATTGGAAGGGTGAAGATTTACTACTACCTCAGGAGAGCTTACAGATCACCATGAGTAGATACAGCACAGTTAGGAAAATATTTGAAGGAGAATTGTTAATCAGAGGACACGACCAACAGCTCCCCTTTAAATATTTTTTGAAATGATTCTTGATTTCTAAGTTATGATCAAAAGTATTATAGATCTAGATGAAAACTTCTAGAGGACCACTTTGGCATAAATGGGTTAGAGTATAAGATTTCAAGTAACTGATTAGTTCATTTCAGTCACTAGATAGAACTGTGACATATTAACCCATTTATGCCTGCAACACCCAAAAATACCTTATAGTTTTGATAGGACCTTCCTTAAAAACCTTAACTCGTAAAAGTTTTATAAGGAGAAATGTTAGTAATTTAAACCAGTGAACATCTCTCCTTAAAATATTTTTTGAAATGATGCTTAATATTCGAAGTTACACCATGATAGGTCTGTGTGATACATGCAAGGGAGAGTTCTATACATGAAAAAATTAAAGCTTTCATATGATATATGTGGTTTTGAATAGCAAATTGATATAGTAGTCAGATTAAAGGACTTTTGACATTCTCATATAAAATTTGCAGTATAGAAGAACAAATTGGATATTCAAGGGCATCATACATATCAAATTCCAAAGCTGCATTTTCAAAAACATGGAGAGCTAGCTCGATGTTCAGTTATCCTCAAATGTTTTTGAAATATTTCCATCTGATATAATTTGACATTGTGAAAAGTGTGATTGTCTGACCCCCTGGGTGGTAAGAGTATCACAGTTGATCAGATCTTTGATCAGATATCAGAGGGCTACCAGATCAATTCCTGGCCAGGGGACAAGGGTTGGTCTCTGAGGAACACAGTTCACCTTCTAATGTCTCAGTACACCAAGTTATTATAATCATTATGGTATTTCACAAAACAGAGGAATCTATCTGGGAAAAGATTAAATCCTCACTTTCATTAAAAAAGAACCGGAGTTAATGACTGTGAAAGGGTTAAATTCTGCATCACCCAAAAATCACATCAAGGAAAAGGAACAAGAACAATCATTCAGAATTTCATTCATTAACACTTTTTTGGCCATTTAGAGGCTTATTTGGATCCCTTGCCCAGAGCAGAATCCAAACCAGGGTAGGTGAAAGATATCTAAAATAACACTAGCTATGCCCTGGACCACTCAGCTATTGGGGTAGTCCCTGGTCGAATGAGGCAATCATGTGGCAATAGATGGGAAATCGCAATCAGGTCCCAGCAGTGTCTGCACTGTACAACATGTGCAGAAGGCAATGCCCTAGACCACTCAGCTATCAGGGTAGTCCCCAGTCAAATGAGACATTCATATGGCAGTAGATGAGAAATCGCAATCAGTCACAGCAGTGTCTGCACTGTACGACATGTGCAGAAGGCAATGCTCTAGACCACTCAGCTATCAGGGTAGTCCCCAGTCAAATGAGACATTCATATGGCAGTAGATGAGAAATCGCAATCAGGTCCCAGCAGTGTCTGCACTGTACAGTGTGTGCAGAAGGCAATGCCCTAGACCACTCAGCTATCAGGGTAGTCCCCAGTCAAATGAGACATTCATATGGCAGTAGATGAGAAATCGCAATCAGGTCCCAGCAGTGTCTGCACTGTACAGTGTGTGCAGAAGGCAATGCCCTAGACCACTCAGCTATCAGGGTAGTCCCCAGTCAAATGAGACATTCATATGGCAGTAGATGAGAAATCGCAATCAGGTCCCAGCAGTGTCTGCACTGTACAGTGTGTGCAGAAGGCAATGCCCTAGACCACTCAGCTATCAGGGTAGTCCCCGGTCAAATGAGACATTCATATGGCAGTAGATGAGAAATCGCAATCAGTCCCAGCAGTGTCTGCACTGTACGACATGTGCAGAAGGCAATGCCCTAGACCACTCAGCTATCAGGGTAGTCCCCAGTCAAATGAGACATTCATATGGCAGTAGATGAGAAATTGCAATCAGTCCCAGCAGTGTCTGCACTGTACGACATGTGCAGAAGGCAATGCCCTAGACCACTCAGCTATCAGGGTAGTCCCCAGTCAAATGAGACATTCATATGGCAGTAGATGAGAAATTGCAATCAGTCACAGCAGTGTCTGCACTGTACAGTGTGTGCAGAAGGCAATGCCCTAGACCACTCAGCTATCAGGGTAGTCCCCAGTCAAATGAGACATTCATATGGCAGTAGATGAGAAATCGCAATCAGGTCCCAGCAGTGTCTGCACTGTACAGTGTGTGCAGAAGGCAATGCCCTAGACCACTCAGCTATCAGGGTAGTCCCCAGTCAAATGAGACATTCATATGGCAGTAGATGAGAAATCGCAATCAGGTCCCAGCAGTGTCTGCACTGTACAGTGTGTGCAGAAGGCAATGCCCTAGACCACTCAGCTATCAGGGTAGTCCCCAGTCAAATGAGACATTCATATGGCAGTAGATGAGAAATTGCAATCAGTCCCAGCAGTGTCTGCACTGTACGACATGTGCAGAAGGCAATGCCCTAGACCACTCAGCTATCAGGGTAGTCCCCAGTCAAATGAGACATTCATATGGCAGTAGATGAGAAATTGCAATCAGTCACAGCAGTGTCTGCACTGTACAGTGTGTGCAGAAGGCAATGCCCTAGACCACTCAGCTATCAGGGTAGTCCCCGGTCAAATGAGACATTCATATGGCAGTAGATGAGAAATCGCAATCAGTCCCAGCAGTGTCTGCACTGTACAGTGTGTGCAGAAGGCAATGCCCTAGACCACTCAGCTATCAGGGTAGTCCCCAGTCAAATGAGACATTCATATGGCAGTAGATGAGAAATTGCAATCAGTCCCAGCAGTGTCTGCACTGTACGACATGTGCAGAAGGCAATGCCCTAGACCACTCAGCTATCAGGGTAGTCCCCAGTCAAATGAGACATTCATATGGCAGTAGATGAGAAATTGCAATCAGTCACAGCAGTGTCTGCACTGTACAGTGTGTGCAGAAGGCAATGCCCTAGACCACTCAGCTATCAGGGTAGTCCCCAGTCAAATGAGACATTCATATGGCAGTAGATGAGAAATCGCAATCAGGTCCCAGCAGTGTCTGCACTGTACAGTGTGTGCAGAAGGCAATGCCCTAGACCACTCAGCTATCAGGGTAGTCCCCAGTCAAATGAGACATTCATATGGCAGTAGATGAGAAATTGCAATCAGTCCCAGCAGTGTCTGCACTGTACGACATGTGCAGAAGGCAATGCCCTAGACCACTCAGCTATCAGGGTAGTCCCCAGTCAAATGAGACATTCATATGGCAGTAGATGAGAAATTGCAATCAGTCACAGCAGTGTCTGCACTGTACGACATGTGCAGAAGGCAATGCCCTAGACCACTCAGCTATCAGGGTAGTCCCCAGTCAAATGAGACATTCATATGGCAGTAGATGAGAAATCGCAATCAGTCCCAGCAGTGTCTGCACTGTACAGTGTGTGCAGAAGGCAATGCCCTAGACCACTCAGCTATCAGGGTAGTCCCCAGTCAAATGAGACATTCATATGGCAGTAGATGAGAAATCGCAATCAGGTCCCAGCAGTGTCTGCACTGTACAGTGTGTGCAGAAGGCAATGCCCTAGACCACTCAGCTATCAGGGTAGTCCCCAGTCAAATGAGACATTCATATGGCAGTAGATGAGAAATCGCAATCAGGTCCCAGCAGTGTCTGCACTGTACAGTGTGTGCAGAAGGCAATGCCCTAGACCACTCAGCTATCAGGGTAGTCCCCAGTCAAATGAGACATTCATATGGCAGTAGATGAGAAATTGCAATCAGTCCCAGCAGTGTCTGCACTGTACGACATGTGCAGAAGGCAATGCCCTAGACCACTCAGCTATCAGGGTAGTCCCCAGTCAAATGAGACATTCATATGGCAGTAGATGAGAAATTGCAATCAGTCACAGCAGTGTCTGCACTGTACAGTGTGTGCAGAAGGCAATGCCCTAGACCACTCAGCTATCAGGGTAGTCCCCGGTCAAATGAGACATTCATATGGCAGTAGATGAGAAATCGCAATCAGTCCCAGCAGTGTCTGCACTGTACAGTGTGTGCAGAAGGCAATGCCCTAGACCACTCAGCTATCAGGGTAGTCCCCGGTCAAATGAGACATTCATATGGCAGTAGATGAGAAATCGCAATCAGTCCCAGCAGTGTCTGCACTGTACAGTGTGTGCAGAAGGCAATGCCCTAGACCACTCAGCTATCAGGGTAGTCCCCGGTCAAATGAGACATTCATATGGCAGTAGGTGGGGAAAATTGCAATCAGTCCCAGCAGTGTCTGCACTGTAGAGTGCATGCAGAATGCAGTGCTCTAGACCACTCAGCTATTGGGTTTTAAGTCCCCAGTCAAATGAGACATTCACATGGTAGAAGATGGGAAATCGCAATCAGTCATAGCAGTGTCAGCACTGTACAGTGTGTGTGTGTGTGGAGAAGGCAACACTCAAGACGGCTCAGCTATTGGGGTGTTCCCAATCTAAGGAGACATTCACATGGCAATAGATGAGAAATCGCAATCAGGTCCCAGCAGTGTCTGCAAGAGGCAATGCCCTAGACCACTCAGCTATCGGGGTAGTCCCCGGTCAAATGAGACATTCACGTAGTAGTACATGAGAAATCGCAATCAGTCCTGTGAGCAGTGTCTGCACTGTAGAGTATGTGTGTGCAAGAGAAGACAGTTAAATCACTGCAATGTGAAGTAAATAGTCTCTTAATGTGCCAATCAGGTTTGTCTAGCTGGTGTCGGGCTATAGATAACTTACTTCCACTGCGATTCCTATTTCCTCGCGACGGGCCCTCGAGGGCCATAGATCATCATTAGTCCCTGCAGGAAGATTCCTCCTCGCCAGACAGAGACAATACACACTCAGAGAGAAGACTGGAGGCGTATTTCCATTCAACACAATTTATTGGAAAATTGAATTCCTACATTGGAAAAATCGCCACAGATGAGAATTCTAATACAGGTGAACTTGGATATGACAGACTCAATGGGACCAGGAAAATTGGTCCGTCATATGCAAAATATGTCATATACATATGACACATACTTGATATGCATGGGACTGGGACCGAGCATATTGTCCGTCATAGACAAAAATCTGTCATACAGTGGTCCGTCATATCCAAGCTCACCTGTACATACTGGAGATCTATTTTCCTTCAACAGAAACTATATTCCATTGGCATCATTTCAGTTCTCAGTATAAAGTTGCATTCATAATACTCCTTAAGCCACGCTCTCTGCTTAAAGTCATGTACAATAAAGTGATTGCTCATCGATTCAAGATAACCAAAAATGTGTGAGTGTTCTAAAATTGAAATCAAGTGGCCGAAGGTGTAACTGAATTCAAAAAGTGGACAAAACATTAGTGAAAACTACTTTTCAATGTGTAAAATCCACAAACCCAAGTGCAGTTTATCTAGTTCATACAGTAACACAAAATCAATTCTGCATCAGCAAAAGCTTGACTGGCATACATTGTAAAGTAGAAAAGACTTGTTAACCCTTCCTATGCTAAGGCTACGTTTGTCCATAACACAAGGATGTAAAGATTTTTGAAAATCCTCTAAACCCTGTTCTGTTGGTATTCATTCAATAGCTCTCGTTGAGTACTGACAGATGAGTACCCATATCACAGGGTTTCAAACATTTTAAAGGGTTTTTGCATTATTTTGTATTGGCCAATTTAGGGTTAAAGCAAAAAAGAGATTTCCTTTATAATGGAGAGTTCCTTGAACCCTTAATTATTAATCAGCCATTCTATGGGTACGTCTAACAGAAACCAATCCCTAGGCTTTAAAACTAACCTTTGACAGACATGTCTACTCTCAATGAGATATAATTCAAGTTGATTGGGAATAATATGGGGTTGGTATTCAGAGTGATTGACAGCTACGTGTACTGACTCTATTATATCTGAATTTATGCATGTAGCTGTCAAACACAGGAGAGATATTAACGATCACAGGACATTGATCCCATTCTCTAGTACAAAAAGGTTGAAAATAAGTTCTGTATAAACTCATAAAAGAGAAAAGTTATTAGTAATAACATACTGGCATTTCTAAAGGATAGTTTTTGAAGTGGATGATAGGTCCAGCATGGATGCTGATATAAAAATATAAATCTGATGTGATTGTGATTATCAGTTTTAACCATTCTTCCCTGATCACTTAAAACAGAGGACACTCTATTAAACAGAAACCAACAAAAAAATCTCCTTCAAACAATTTTGAATTCAATCCGTATCCTTAAGCTATTTTCATGAATAACAAACCCAAATGACTCTTGTCTGGAAAACATTCAGACATCAATAGGTTAAAAACAATATCACTTTCCTCTTGGAAAATAAAGTATTCCAATGGGTCAAGATGACCTGTGTCCTTCGAGAATCGACGGGTCAAGCTGACTAGTGATTGCTAAGACAATACTGACAGATGGCAGCTTGTGTTAATACACGAGATAACTGTCACCCAGATAATTTTCCTAATCTACGAGATGTAACATCACACATAGAGGATAAGAGCTGGCATCTTTAGCACATTGAGTGCCATGTCAGGCGTGAGATTAGTCTCCAATAATACACTAAGCCAGCACCTTAAGGACGGGGAAAAGGCAGAAAAACATCCTTTCAGGCAACTGCTACTAAATTCTGAATTAAGGTCTTACGACACTTTTAGAAATCTCAGTTTAATTTTCCTGAAATTTTGCATAAGGAAAGAACATAGCACAGTGATCCTAAAAACAACTTAAAATCATGGGGTCATCAACTTAGTTTTTTTTTCACAGATTTTTGAAAAATTAATGCAATTTATGTCACAAACATCACTTTCTCCAAATTTGGTGTCTTTCTTTGCTAGATTTATCCCTTCAGAATACTGACACTGTCTGAAATACTGTTTTGCCATGTTGAAATTTTTTTTTTGCTGTTACAAAGGAATTATTGGGCAAAATCAAGAAATTCGGGAAACGAGTTTTTAACCCAAAATTGATATAAGTCAGAATTGCCTAGTTTAATTTTCACCAATTTTTGTCTACACTATCTACACAATGCTCTTAATAAGAAGACACAAAGAAAATGATAGGTCATCAGGTTAGTTATCGAACCACAGATGGTCAAAGTTTGTGAAATAGGACATTTTTGGGGCAAATTTTTATGAAAATGTTAGAAAAGAGTTACTCAATAGTTACTGTTAATGCCCATACTTATATAAGATATTGTTAAGAAAGGGAACCCCACTTTATACACATGGATTATCACACATTATTCCTGAAAATGTGTCAAAACAACAAATTCAATGAATATGGAAATCACTCTAGCCAAAAACAAAAAACTCATAGGATACTATTTATAATAGGCAGGTATAATCAGAATTGGAACATATTCAATAAAATTCAATTTCTTATCAATATTTCCAGTGACGTCAGGTAAATTGTAATAAATTATTTTAGTTTGTCCAATACCCAATAGGTGTCACCGGTATAGAGTATCGTAAGACCTTAACCCTTTCACTCCTGTTATCCAATAAAGTTTAACTTTGAGCATGAATGGTTGTACACATTTTCACCAAGAAATTAACAAATCCTTGCACTAATCAAACAATTAGTATCAGTGCACATATATATATATATATATATATATATATATATATTTACATATCTATCTATCTATCTATCTATCTCTCTCTCTCTCTCTATATATATATATATATATATATATATATATATATATATATATATATATATATATATATATATATATATATATATATATATATATATATATATATATGATAAACACACCAATAGGCTACAGCTAAATAACTTACAAAATTATTCATCATAATATTTTTGTCTTATTACAAAACATGTCATTTTTTAGCCGTCAGCTATTTGCATTAATCAGACCACCCAGCCACTACTAGAAGATGGATGTGAAAAACTCACTCCCTCATGCTAAACAATGGTGTGATTGATAGCCTCAAATCTTTCACGCCAAACCAGAATGCATTCATTGACAATGATGTGGCAGAAAATGTCTAAATAGAGTAAAACTAATAATTTTAATCAATCACTAGAAGGGTAGGTGTGGGAGGGGGGTACCTCAACATCTGAGTGCATGGTGTAATGCTAAACACATTGACTGCTTGCTGTCTTTCATAATCGCTAAAGATCCTGGGTTTGAATTATGCTTGAGGCAATGCAGTGACTTGAGGTTAGTTTGTGGTTTCCACTGGTAATCTGGTTTCCTACAAACCAGTATTTTAAGCCTCGATATGGGAGAAAAAATTGACAATATTTAGAGCACCAATAGTAATTCCTCGACTGTAACTCATTCAAATCTTCAAAACCAAGGTGATCCCATGCAAATGAAATATTATGAAAACTATACTACATAATTATTTGAATGCAAATATCTTTTATAAACTAAACAAATTATTTGAATGAAGTTATTTTTTATAACTTGTCTTAATATATAGTTTTAACAGTTTTTAAACTACACTCAAGATCTGGCTGAAAATATTTCTAAAACTATATAATACCATATATTTAAATGAAAAATATTATTTCTGTAATGAAAGAGTCTATGCAAATATAAAAGATCATGAATTTAAAAGGAAGGAGAGAATAGCACTTTTTAATTTGCTTTCAAAAAGGCCATATTGCAATGAAGAAGAAACAACTAAAATAATCTCTTTACAAATAGTTGCATGGGGTCTTTCAGTTGCTGAAGTACAATAGATAATAAATGCTAAATGTACAAGGTGTAATTGATGACCAAAACAATTCATGAAACCAGGTATTATATTTGTTGAAACAAGCTTGTGTTTTGATAAGACATATAGTGTATAATCAAAACAAATTCATGAAACCATGTATTATTTGTAAATCACAAGAGATAACATTATAGTTGAAACAAGCTGGGTTTTGATAAGACATATATAGTGTATGATATGTGTGGGCGATACGATCAATATCAGTATTTATGTATTCCCTGTGCGAGGTGATGATATGACAGTTATCAGTTAGCCAGGATAAGTGAGGGATCACTCAGGGCGGGAATCAGGCTAATCCTGAAGGACGTGCAACTGAAGCATGCAATCCATACTGGTAGGTGCCTTATCCATGGAAACACAGATTAAATACACAAAAATTGAGAGAAGATTCTAAAAAAATAGTGATAATTCTTATTGCTAATGCATTGCAAGTTATGTCTAAAACCATCAAAAATTGTCCTTGATTCCAACTCTTCAGGGGTGTGACTGGTGTCCCTAAATATCCGTTATGTATTCATGCCTGGAGATCTCACTGATGATCGAGTGTCAGGCGTATTGGCCTACGCAGGCACAAATGGGTTTAAAGGAGTTGCTAGCATTAAGTGAAGTTAAGCTAGCATTACAGATAAGATAAGGAAACATCATGAAATATTTGATGCAATTTGAATATCTTAAATTGTAATTTTTTTATTCTTTTTTTTTATTTTTCAAATATTTGATTTCTAAACAGTACATATTTTGAGATTCACTATATTTGCTTACTTATAGTAGGTGACTGATGGCAAATGAAAAAATAAATAAAAAATCAGTAATTCTTCAGTAATTAGATAGGCCAATAACTTTTCAATATCCAAAAAAACAAATGTGAAATCCTTTAATTACATGTGGCGCAAATCTCAGGAATTTAGGTTTTTCCTCAGCCAGTGGCAATGGCAGATTCAACACCCATTGATGCAAGATAAAAAAGCACCAAAACACAGATTTTCATTGAATCAGGAATTTAGGCTACCAATCTGTTAGATAAGCCTATGGCTTTTCAATACCCACCAACACCCATTGATGCAAGATAAAATTGCACCAAAAACACAGATTTTCATCAAATCAGGAATTTAAGCCACCAGTCTATTAGATACGCCTTAATGGCTTTTCAATACCCACCAACAAAATAAGATTAATGTTTTCCAAGAGGAGAACACTTCAAGAACTTATCTAAAATTGAAAATGACATGTACATGACCAATGCGCAGTTCACAGAAGATTAAGCTTCAAAGAAGTTCAATGAATCAGTAACTAAAGCCACCTATCTATTAGATAGGGCAATTGCTTTTGAATTACCAACGAAGGAATAGATACACTAATAGTATTATAACTGTCAACACAGTTATTTCACTGGAGCCTGCAGGGAGGCACATATTCCCATATTTCGGAGGAGGTGAAACAAAAACCTGTGAAAGGAACGGAAATCTTAGGAGTAAATTAACCGACTTACAGAATTCGATCAGCATCTTATCGCAAATGCCGAATCGGATTCTTTTTCTCGACATAACGGGAACCATGTGGAACTAATTGCACAGGGGACGCTGTGTCATACAGTACCGGTTCTTATTTCATGCACTAAATACACGCAGACTGGGCAAAATACACGACCACACACCCGATATTTAAAAAAATTCTTGAAAATCACTATGTTTTGCATTTATAAAATGGCACAAGTGAAAATAAATTGTTTCTGTTTAACGTCATGAGCATTATAGCCACCACAAACACACTCAAGGGCCTCTGTTGTATGAATGCCAATAGATTCTACTGGGAATACCAATAGCGATTAATTAACTAAGTAACAATATAAAATTCAATTAGCACAAATGACATTCCTTTTAAATTCTTTGATGAAAACACCCAGAACTATAGATCTAGAGGGTGCTATCAAATTGAATAGGGCTCGAAAGTAAGTTTTTTTTCCAGGGAGCCCAATTGCATCTTCAAAAGCATCTTAAAGGTGTTGCATATAGAAACTAGTACATCTTCAGGCTCCCTGGAGAAATCTAATAGAGCCGCAGGAGAATTCAAGGCAGCCCTGGACTCCTAGCTCCAGCTAATTTTGAGCCTTGTTCAAGTACTACCTTGAACAAACCCAGCCATAACTATATAAAATGCAGTTATACTCAGGGTTCTCTTGAACATTTTCATCAGGATCCTTTGATAATTGAAAATAACACCAAAAAAAAAGGAAGATTATTTTTAAATATTTGAGTGAGAAATATTACAGTTGTAGGTTTTTTCACTATCAACATTTTGCCTCAGATATTTTTCAAAACATGCTTTTATTATGGAGATTTTCCCATAATAGTCAAGAATTGTAGCTCATAACTGCAGGGATAGATAAGTTAATAGTCTTGACGAAGATATGGATATCATAAATATTACCTTTAAGTGTGTTATCTATCGATTGCAGTGGTGAATTAGAGTTATTGCATATTTCATTGATGTATATGAACACACCTGACTCTATTAAGATAAAGGTAATCCTCCTAGGTCTTAGGTGATAATCCACTTACCCTAAGAGGGTCCTTAACCCTTCAAATGCTTCAAGGCTACTTACATTCAAAGCACAATGTCTCTAAGATTTTTGAAAAACACCTGAACCATGTCGTTTTGGTATTCATTGGATTAAGCTCTTACTGAGTTCTCTTGGATGAGTACCCACATGCCATGTTTTCATACATTTTCATTTTTTTTGCAGCAATGAATTACCTTCAAATACTTTGTAAATTCATTCTTAAAAGTATCATAGTACTGGCTACTGTACTATAGATCAAGACTACAATTTCAAGAGGGACTCAAAAGCACAAATGGGGGTTAATAAGCAAAAGAGCAATGGTCAGCATACAAAAAAAGATCATGCTCATTCAAAATGTTAAAACATCAAGAAAATACTCCTTTTAAGATAATCTATTTTTGTAGAAGTATGCAGTGTATGTAAAAGTTTCTCCCCTGAAAGTGTGAAGAAGAAATTGCATGTGTTTTGACATGTGATGGCAAATAGTTGACAAGCGTATGCTGGTGTAAATTAACTCGCATGATTGTGCGCAGTTACGAGGGACATTCTATTAAGTGTTTTGCTGTACATGTAGGCATCAAAAGATCTATTGTACTCTGGAGTGAATTAGCTTGCATTGTGTGCAGTGAAAAAACATTTTATTGCATGGCTGGGAGGATTACGAATACCCTTAATAGAGCTTTTAGCTGACATGCTGCTGAAGATATTAACCCTTCCAATGCTGAGACTCAACTTTCGTCCAAAACACAAGAATGCAAAGATTTTAGAAAACCATCTAAAACATGTCATGTTGGTATTCATAAGATAGCTCTCGTGGAGAACTCTCAGATGAGTACCCATATGCCAGGGTTTCAGTCATTTTTCAAGGTTTTTGCATCATTTTGTATTGGAAAAAATAGCCACCAGCAGCATAAGGTTTAAGAACTAAAAATGATCTAACAAAATATTTTAAAGGGAGTTGTTAATAGAATCCTGAATACTATTTCCTCTTCAAATATTTTCCCAGGTTTGTTTTTGCTTGAAAGATATAGTTGAAATTGCCAGGCTACTTTTGACTGCTTTGAGCATTCATTAATGATTTAACCTGATGATATAAGCTACACTCTACTTTAACCCTTGTGCTGCTGATGGCTAATTTTGCCAATACAAAATGATGCAATACTCCCCCAAAAAATCACCGAAACCCTGGCATGTGGGTACTCATCTGAGAGTGCTCAGTGAGAGCTATCTAATAAATACCAACATGACAGGGTTTACATGGTTTTCAGAAATCTTTGCATCTGTATGCTTTGGACAAAAGTAGCCTCGGCATTGGAAGGGTTAAATACTCTGACAATATAGATCAGGAAATCATCACTACATCAGAGCAAAATTAGGAAAAACACCCAAAAAGTACTTATACACTCCAAAATGTGATATAAATCCTTCATTTAGATACCTTTCACGTAATATTCTTGAAAAAATGGTGACTGTCAGTACGCTTTGAGCATGATAGGGTTATGTAATCAAGAGCAGCTATCCCACAATTCATCTCACAAAAATCCTTCATTTAAATACCTTTCACAAATATTTTCAAAAAAATGGCAACCGTCAGTATGCTTTGAGCATGAAAGGGTTAAGTAATCAACATCGGCTATCCCACAATTCAGCTCACAGACGAGGTTTTACCTTGCGCCCCTACGAGGGAGTGCTGTGAATGAGCAAGTAGCATCTTTGAACTGCAAACCACAGGCAACTTGAAAGGACTGGGAAAGGTTGCTGCCTTGCCTACATGGTTTAATATCTAGCTTTATTGCACATAAACACAGAGCAGACTGCAGTTTTGTAGGATTATATGCAGGTTTTATGGGTATTGAACAGAGACAAACACATGTTTTGAGAGAAACAGCTTCATTTACACCAAGATTAAAGTTTCCTTTACTTAAGAGAATCCTATTATTCCTAAAAAAAAATGCTTATTTCCTATAACAGTGGGAGGTTTTTTTTTGGAGATTTTTTTTTTTCAAACAATGTATGTTTCATGGCAGTTGATATTGTAATGCAGTATTATGTTCCTGTTGTTTTGGAGTTGGAAGCTGAAAAAAACACACTTTAGGTCACTCTTATTTATTTATTATTATTATTTTTTTTGAGTTAAACTTGTTAGAGTTGTCTTACAGGAAACAAACAACCTCTAGGCCTAATTTAGAAGGATGAAGATTTTCAGAGAAAATGGGGAGATGTCTCAGTAGCAGTTGATTTTGTTTTGTTGAGCAGTGCCGGTATTATAGATATTAAACCAAATGATATTGTTTTCCCATTTGATATTGCTATTTTGCATCTTCCCGAGTACTGTTACTAATCCCTAGCTGGTAGGCTCTCTGAGGCTGAAGGCAACAGATGAGCCACATCCCACTAACCGCCTTGCAACAGGAAACCTCTCATGTAAAAAATGTCTGCAAATATTCATCAGGACATTTACTACCCTACCACTGGCAATTCCCATTAATTGCCTAATGCACATGTAGACTCACACCGGAGAGGGGCCGGCCCTCGCTGAGAGGCGAGTGGTCTAAGACATCGCCACTGACTGCTCCCTGCTCTCAATACTGACCAGGTCAAATCCTGCTAAAGGCATGCAAGAATGTTACCAGTGACTTAGGATTTGGCAATGGTATCCCAAAGTGGTTTAAGACATTGCCACTGACTGCTCCCTATTCTCCCCACAGACCACCAGGTTGAATCCTGCACTAGGTATGTGAGAATGTTGCAAGTGACTTTGGCAGTGGTTTTCCCAAAACTTATAACTCGTAAGCCAAGACATAGCCTGTTATGGTATAAAATTGAAGATAAACGGCATAAAAGATTCACAGAAAAAAGTGCTAATAAAAGCAAATGCACTGATAAATGAAGCATTGGATTTTGCAGTTTTATTCAGTTTTTCCAGCTCTTTTGGAGGTCAAAAAAGGAAAGGAAATGTATACAAAATATTTGAGTAAAAAATGATTTCACAAAAGAGGACACTATACTATTTCAGTCAGAGACAACAGTTACTACACTTTTAGTCAAAAACAACTGTATAACTTCTGTGAACAACAACTCTGCGCTACTTTAGCCAGAGACAATTATAAATATTAGTCAGAAACAACTCACCATTATTACAGTCAGACACCACTCCAGACTAATTTAGTCAAAAACAATACAACCCTGCATTATTTCTGAATGGTTTATTGGTTGATAGAGACCTAGATTTATAAGAAACGTAATGTAATAATAACATATGGTGACACTTTTTATTGTCACACAGCAGCCAATAAATTGCAGTGATCCAGGACTGCTTGTCCATGCTTCAGGACTCTAGATGTACTTGAGCTATCTATAATGTTTTAAATTCCCTATAACTGGTTAGTCTTAAACCCTCTAAATCCAGTTTGCCTTAAACCCATTCATTCCTGAGATCTACATGACTAGTGTCATCTCGACCTTTAAAACTTATGAAAATGACTTTGGAATGAAGCATAAATTCCCAAATATCTGAAGGAGAGTTCTTTTGAACAATTCTCCTTTAAATACTTTCTAAATATTGTTTTCGTTAGGACGATATCATCAACACTGTCAGTGTTTTTGGGCGCTACTGGGAGCAATGGCAATGACAGACCATCCATACATCATCATGATCATTAAAGGATGACATAAAAGTGGTATTTCAGTTGCGTAATAATTTCAATTGTTGTAAAGACTTTCTATGTCGTAAAAACTTTCGCTTGTCGTAAAGACTTTCAATTGTCGTAAAGACTTTCAATTGTCGTAAAGACTTTCAATTGTCGTAAAGACTTTCAATTGTCGTAAAGACTTTCAATTGTCGTAAAGACTTTCGATTGTCGTAAAGACTTTCGATTGTCGTAAAGACTTTCAATTGTCGCAGCCAGTGATCTGCTAAAATATTGGGCCATTGCTTCTGTGAACTGCACTGACAGCTAGCTTATCGTTAGGTCACTCACCGCACGCCCTTCCTGTCCCACTCCGCAAACCACTATTGAATTCTTGTCAATTTCCTCGTCATGCGGGCAAATGGGATTTCTGTTCTTCCTAGAGCGGACACGTTTTTAACCCTTATGCTGCTGCTTATTGAGATAATTTTGGAATTAATCATTAACTCACAAAATATTAGAAAAAGGGTTGTGGGTTGAATTTTTATCAACATTTCCCCTTTTTGTTAGATGGATAGATGTACCACCAACACAGTCTAGCGGTTTTGGGCACAAGAAGCATGAATGTCTTAATCTATAGACAAGTTCAATGACCAACCATCCATATGTCATTGCAGGATGTAAAGTTGCAAAAAGACTTTCAGTTGTGAAAAGATTCCAATTGTCATAAAGATTTTCAATTGTCGTAAAGATTTTCAATTGTCATAAAGATTTTCAATTGTCATAAAGATTTTCAATTGTCGTAAAGACTTTCAATTGTCTTAAAGACGTTCAATTGTCATAAAGATTTTCAATTGTCGTAAAGACTTTCAATTGTCATAAAGATTTTCAATTGTCTTTAAGACTTTCAATTGTCATAAAGACTTTCAATAGTCATAAAGATTTTCGATTGTCATAAAGACTTTCAATTGTTGTGGCCACTGATCTACACAACACATAAAAACATCCATTGTCGTGGCCAGTGATCTGCAGAATGGGCCATTGCTTCTGTGAACTGCACTGACAGCTAGCTTACCGTTAGGTCACTCATCGCACGCCCTTCCTGTCCCTCTCCGCAAATCACTATTGAATTCTTGTCAATTCCCCCGTCATGGGGGCAAATGGGATTTCTGTTCTTCCTAGAGCAGACATGTTTTTAACCCTTATGCTGCTGCTTATTGAGATAATTTTGCAAATAACTCACAAAATATTTGAAAAAGAGTTGTGGGTTGAATTTTTATCAACATTTCCCCTGTTTGTTAGATGTACCAACAGCACAGTCTACCGGTTTTAGGCACTACAATCAAGAATGTGTTTATCTATAAAGAAATTCAATGACCGATCATCCATACGTCATTACAGGATGTAAAGTAGTCTTTCAGTTGCGAAAAGACTTCCAATTGTCATAAAGATTTTCAATTGTCGTAAAGACTTTCAATTGTTGTGGCCACTGATCTACAAAACACATAAAAAGAATCCATTGTCATGGCCAGTGATCTGCAGAATGGGCCATTGCTTCTGTGAACTGCACTGACAGCTAGCTTATCGTTAGGTCACTCACCGCACGCCCTTCCTGTCCCACTCCGCAAATCACTATTGAATTCTTATCAATTTCCTTGTCATGCGGGCAAATGGGATTTCTGTTCCATCCAGAGCAAACACGTTTTTAACTCTTATGCTTCTGGTGGCTGATTTGGCCAATACAAAATGATCATGCAAAAAACCCTGACAATTTATTGAACCCTGGCACATGGGTACCTATCTGAGAGTACTTAGCAAGAACTATCCAATGAATACCAACATGACAGCGTTTAAATGCCTTTTAAACATCTTTACGTTCTTGTGCTTTAGACGAAAGTAGAGTTAACCTATTCATTCCTGTAGCACAAATGACTGCTGGTCTAGATTTATTTAGGTGATATCTCTTTAGCAAAAGCAATTTTCAGAGGGCATTCATGCCCATAGCGACCAAAACCATCAGACTTTTTGGCTGATATCTCTCTAAAATCATTCCCAATTCCAAGGTTATTGTCCAAAGTATCATAGATCCAGAAGTCAATTTCTGGAGGAACTCTGAGGTGTTAATAGTTTAAATGATACGGTACTTTTGCCATTTGATATCATATTTGGTAACATTTAACTACCTGCAAATACCCATAATTACATGGTAATTTTGGCATATGCCAAAGATCCGACAAATATTATCAAGGGAAACACCTTATGTAAATGCTTTAGAGGTTTCTTTCCTAAAAATCTGTATCACGCATACCCCTAGCTTATTTTTTATCAGCCTACACGTCTTAGAGTTGAGTAGGAGTCTAGAGAGGAAAAACCATTATCACGATAAACTGTGATAAGTGCTGCCTTACTGCCTGCCCCCCCCCCCCCCCCCATCAGGCTCGACCCCAGGGATCCAATTACCCAAGATCAGAAAAAAATGTGATATTACCAAAAAAAAATTAGATTCACCTCCTCTTTGATGTGATTAGAGCGAACCACAATAGCGCATCTGAGTGCGTAATCTGAGAACCGTGGTTAAGTTATCGCGCTATCACACGAGAAGTTCTCGCTCGTAAGGAGGAGTTCTAATCATGACAAGCCAGCATAAAATAGGTCTAAGTACGCACTGTATAGCCTGTTAACACTTCAAATGTTGAGGCTGCTTTGAAGCAGGGCACAAGGATGCAAGGACTTTTGTAAACCATCTCCCTGTCATGTTGGTATTCATTAGATTGCTCTCACTGAGTACTCTGAGATGAGTACCCACATGCTAGGGTTATTGTCATTTTTCAACCTTTTTGCATCATTTTGCATTGGCAAAATTAGCCACCAGTAGCACAAGGGTTAATATTGCGGCAGTTTAATCAACGTATACTTTGCCCATCCTTGGATTTCGCATTTATTAAACTGCGCACCATAATCTATGCTAGTATCGTACAATATGCTGACATTATGGTTTGTGATTCAACACCTGGATGCAAAAATTATACTGTAAATCAAAAGACTAGCAGCTGCCTGCTGAGTGCATTACTTTATATGTGCAAAATATAGTGTACACAGTATGTATCTCGGACATTGTTTGACTCATTAATGTCTGAGTTCACAATTTTGAGGACAGCCATAGTAGGTATTAAATACAGCTTTCCAAATATCTACTCCTTTCAAATTTTATGACCATTTTTTATTCAGAATATATGTTGAAAGTGAGAAAAAATATTTTCTTTTAATTCTAGATTGCAAATATTTTGAAAAAAGGCCAAAATTGAAGAAGCTCTGATACCCTTCCCTCCATAATGAGCCATGAAAAACCTAAATTTAAAGCAGATCTGCTTAAGTTTGATATTTGAAATGCATGTGTGAAAAGACCACGTTTTAGTGACATTTGATAAAGAGAAAAAAGGCCAATCAGGTTCTTGTTTGTGTGAAAGTCAATGTGAGTTTCTGTGATAGTTGGTGTCTTACCGTAAATACTCGGAAATTTAGACCACCCAAGGAATTCGGGCCACTGTAATTACTTTGAAAAATAATGAATGGGAAATCTGGGCCACCCTCCATCTTTAACCAGTTGCCATTTAACAAAATATGGAGCTAGTTTGTTGATACAACATCAAGGTATTTTCAGAGAACATGGGCCACCCTTGACCCATAAAAATAGTAATTATTCACAGGAATCCCAAATAACTGAGAATTTACGGTACTCTGCTAGATGATGCATAACCCCATAAGCCACCTTAACTCATTAATGTCTGTGTTTGTAATCTGAGAAATAGTGTAGGTGGCCCCGTTATTGCTGTATCGTAAGAGAAGTCTCACGCCTTAGGGAACTATCATAATTACAACACCCTAGCGTCTGTAGTTTGTTTATATCCCTAACATTGAGAGAGAGAGAGAGAGAGAGAGAGAGAGAGAGAGAGAGAGAGAGAGAGAGAGAGAGAGAGAGAGAGAGGAGAGAGAGAGAGAGAGAGAGAGAGAGAGAGAGAGAGAGAGAGAGAGAGAGAGAGAGAGAGAGAGAGAGAGAGAGAGAGAGAGAGAGAGAGAGAGAGAGAGAGAGAGAGAGATAGGTGTAGGTGGTCCTATTATTGCATCATAGGATAGGTCTCATGCCTAGGGAAGTGTTATAATTATAATGCCCTAGCATCAAACAGTTTATAGTTTGTTTATATCTCTAGCATTGTTAAATCTGTAATCTGAGAGATATTGTAGGTGGTCCTATTATTGCCGTATCACAGTGGACTAGGTCTCAAGCCTAGGGAAGTGTTTTATTCATAATACCCTAGCATCAAACAGTCTGTAGTTTGTTTATATCCCTAGCATCATTAACTCTTATGCTGCTGGTGGCTAATTTGGCCAATACAAAATGTTGCAAAAAACCTTGAAAAATGACTGGAAACCTGGGACATGGGTACTCATTTGAGAGTATTGACTCATTTGAGAGTATTGAGCAATAAATCCAATAAATACCAACATGACAGGGTTTAGATGTTTTTCAAAAATCTTTGCATCCTTTTACTTTGGACAAAAGTAGCTTCAGCATTGGAGGGGTTAACCCTTCCAATGCTAAGGCTACTTTCATCCATAGGATGCTAAGGTTTTATAAACCATCTAAACACTATCATGTTGGTATTCATTGGAAAGCTTTCGCTAAGTACTCTCAGATGAGTACCCATATGCCAGGGTTTCAGTCATTTTTCAGGTTTTTTGCATCATTTTGTATTGGCCAAATTATCCACCAGCAGCATCAGAGTTAAACCAAGAGTGCCTTATCTCAGAGCTGCCAGTGTAGGTGGTTCTGTTATCATGGAATAACACAAAAGAAGTCTCACTTCTAGGGAGGAGATTAACCCTTCCAATGCTGATGCTAATTTCGTCCATACACAAGGACGCAAAGATTTTCGCAAAGCATCTTTTAACCTATCATGTTGGTATACATTGGAAAGCTCTCGCAAAATACTTTCAGATGAGTAACCATTTGCCAGGGTTTCTGTCATCTTTAATATATTTCGCTTAATTTTGTACTGGCCAAATTAGCCACCAGCAGCACAAGGGTTAATAAGACCAAGCCAGCATCAAATAAGATGTATTCTACAGATATCCCACCAAGAGTAGACAATGCGAAGGTAGACTCTGCAGTATCACCAAAAACACAAATTATATTCTTTTTTTTCATTTTTTGATGATTCATAATTCAATAATAACTTATTTTTGTGTTTTAACTGATTCCTTTATGTAACTTTAACAATTTTCTCTGGCGAGTTCTATATCAATGGAAAGGTTTCAACTAGTATCTTAAAACAAAACCACATTCTGAAGTGTTTTGTTTTTGATTAATCTATCTATTGATAATAGTTAACCATGCTGTTGTCTGAAGCTTCTAATAAAATTAATAATTGATATGAATTTACACTTCTCTTTTTGATTAATTTATCTACCATTGTCACTAGTTACTCAGCTGTGTTCTGTGTTTTCCTTCAATTTATTGATTTATATTTCTAAACTTTGGCATTTTTCAGCAATAACTAGGAAATTTAGCATAAAATAACAAAACATTAGAATTGTTGATTTAGTCTTGATCACCACTTTTCTATGCAATATACCTTTAATGCTTTAGTAGATTTCAAAATAGTCAGTACGTATCTCGATGATGCAGGACTCAATGGGTGAAATAGTACTCAGGCTAAGAAAACTTATCTGAACATGTCATAAGTCAATGAACTAAAATGCATCATGGGTGTTACAATTATTTTCAAGTCACATTGCCATTGAGAGTAAATTAAGCTGTAATTTCCTATGATCCTATTATCAATCATCCAGCAAGATCTATAGATTATATTGATTTGTCAATCCAATAAACCAGAGGGTTCAAACACCAAATGACAAGCACTGGCATCCACGTACACTCTGCTATCGATACCACATACTTTTCCACCAATCAAAACCCTGGATCTATCGACCAATCAGAGCTGCCTCTGTAGTGTGATTCACAAACAGGTGTCATGCATCTATGCGTTGGATAAGTATGAAAGTTCCGTAGGAGGAAGAGGCTAGATGTCTATTCCACACCTGCTGAGCATGGCACTTTGTTACCGTTAACGCCTACCGCATCCGTAGAACCAGCCGCCTACCGCATCCGTACAATCAGCGTATCCTAATTGAAATCTTAGTAACGTCTGTACCAGAAGCCGCGCACTGCCAGGCACAGCAGTAGCAGTAGCAGCCGCAGTAGTAGTAGTACACTAACAACTGGCAGTGCGATTAATAGTGTTAGCAACAGCAGAAGCATCAGCATCAAAAGGAGTTAGCTATCTTTGTACTCACTGATGGTAAGTAACACCAAATATTCTAAAAATCTGATATGGAACTTGCTGATTACTATCTTTATACTCAATAATGGTAGGTAACACCAAATATCTCAAATTTCTGGTATGGAACTTGTTTTTTTTACATTGTTTTCATCATCATTATCGTTCTCATCTTTTTATCATCATCAACATGTTATTAATATCATCAATTTTATCATGAAGATCAATATCACCATTACTACTACTTACTACTTCTATTATCATTATTATTATTATTATTATTATTATTATTATTATTATTATTATTATTATTATCATTATTATTATTATTATTATTATTATTATTATTATCATTATTGTTATTATCATTATTATCATTATCATTATCATCATTATCATGATTACTTTTATTACAACTTTTATTATTATCATTATTATTCAAATTATTATGATTACTATTATCATTATCATCATCATCATCATCATCATCACAGTCATCATCATTATTATCATTATAAATATTACTTCTACATATCATTCCTAACACTGCTACTAATAATGAGCATATTTATCCTTACTTTTATCATAATCACTAGGATTGTTACAAATACAATCATACTCAAAAATCAAAAATCTAAATTTGAATTATTGGAAGAAACAGTCATTGAGAGAGCCATAATGTTTTGTCACACCCTCAAGTCATATCCAGAAACCCATTCATAAAAGATACTGCGAAGAAAAGGCTGTATTATTTGCATGATGTGCACATGTTGTGTGGTGAAATATCTCACCCACTCGGCCACTTGCCAATGCTGCTGCTGCAGCCCACATATCAATTAGTGCACTGCACCTTATGAAATAAAATCATTTCCATGTTACGCTTGGTTAATGGGCATGGGTTTAAACTTTTGATGGGTGGGCTCCACGCTGTCTAGCCTTGACCATGCATACCTGAGTGTATTTGCAATGGCTATAGGTAGTCAGAGCTTACAGGTACAGATAGTAGCACATGATAGACAATAAGTGTACCTGGTGGGTGGGCTCCAAGCTGTCTAGCCTGGGAGCTTTATTGCAATTGCTATAGGTAGTCAGAGCTTATAGGTACAGGTAGCAGCACATACACAATAAGAATACCTTATGGGTGAGCTTCATACTGTCTAGCCTTGACCATGTCTACCTGAGAGTTTTTGCAATGGCTATAGGTAGTCAGAGCTTATAGGTACAGGTAGCAGCACATACACAACAAGAATACCTGGTGGGTGCAGGGCTCCACACTGTCTAGCCTGGGAGATTTAATGGAAAAGCTATAGGCAGTCAAAGCTGACAAGCTAATTCTTTATTTCTTCAACTACTACTACTAAACTACTACTACTACTACTACTACTACTACTACTACTACTACTACTACTACTATAACTACTACCACAACTATTACTATTACTACTGCTGCTGCTGCTTCTGCTGCTGCTGCTACTACTTCTACTACTATTACTACTACTACTACTACTCTACTACTACTACTGCTACTGCTACTCCTACTGCTACCACTACTATTCTACTACTACTACTACTACTGCTACTGCTACTCCTACTGCTACCACTACTATTCTACTACTACTACTACTACTACTACTACTACTACTGCTACTGCTACTCCTACTGCTACCACTACTATTCTACTACTACTACTACTACTGCAAGTACAACTTTTTCCACTACTACCATTAATACCTCTTACCACCATTTACACTTCACTACTTAACTAAATTTGCTGCTGCTTTTACAGCAACTACTTCTTTTTATCTTCGACATAAACTTATCTTCTTTTCTATGTGAGTATAGAAATACAGCTATTGATGCAAAGAAAATACTATTACCAGAGTTGCTAAAGGGGATATGTACATTCTTTACCATAAAGCTAAAAATATTCATCTTGAGAAAGGTCAAAGCCTACTAAAATAAGAAGTAGGTCTCTATAAAAAGACATGTAAGAAGACGCTTCAATTCATATACAATAATCTTAGTGCTAAAGTTAGCTCTCAGACAGGAGCGATAAGTTTTACTGTGGGCAATAACAACTGGATATATGGCTTAAGCGTTACCTCCACTGCCCAATTTATTGCCTCATTTTCACCCACTGCCTTAAGTCACTTTGTTGCCACTGACCTGCGAAGTGCGAGATTCCTTTGTTGTGCAGCGGGACAAAGAGGGTTGCCGCATCAATCACAATAGCGGAATCATAATCACCCACCTTGCCACATCTATCGTACTTAGGCCTCAGAAACACGATACTTGTAAGGCCGGTTAATTACAGGTGCAAATAGGTGTCAATCAGAAGTTATAACTGTGCAGAACAAGCAGTCCTGCGTCTCTATGGCAAGTTGACATGCAACAGGTGCCACTACCCTTACCATAGTGCAGTGGTTTACATGGGGTGTTTCAGTGGGTTATGAGTGGTTGCCTACAGTGGTGCCACTGAGAAATAAAGTGGTACCACTGAAAAATATAGTGGATAGTACATGGGTCTCTCAAGAGCTGTAGCACCATCCCCCACTTTCCTGGAATGTGGCCCAAGAGCCTTGTTGTAGTGGGTTTATTACCACTTTTTTGTACCACTGAAAAAAAAGTGCCTATAAGCCTGTCTGAAGTGTCCCGCTTTTGCAAAAGCGTAGACACTTTATTGGGGCTTCATGGCCACTTTTTCAAACAGTGGTAGCTTCATTAAAGTGGTCCCACTGTTTTGGACAGTGGTAGGTGGGCCTGCATACCATTGCATCAGCAGTTCTCTACCACTAACAGATGCAGTGGTCATACCACTTATCAAGAGAGTGGTCCCACTATTTCTGACGGTGGTATGATCATTCTATAATGCTAGTTGCAGTAGATTTACCACCGTTCAATGTAGTGGTCCCACTGTTTCCGACAGTGGTAAAGTCATGCTTTACTGCAAGATGCTGTGGTTTTACCACTGTCAAAGGAAGTGGTTGACCCACTTTGTCTGCAGCAGCCATGTTTCTCCAGTCAATCTAAGTCTTAATGTGTTAGAAACCCAACATTAATAGTACATCACAATTGGCAAGGTTCCCTTCTCCTGAATGATAGAAATATCCTGATGGACACAGATAAAATTGATGTAAATGAATAGTAGCTATGTCATACCTCATCCTCACTTCAACATCATTACTTTAGGACACTTCTACATCATGTCACTGCATGCCCTTCCTATATACCCTGAGTATTTCATCTCCTCTTGCCTTTTCTGTATTCAGCAGCAGAGATATCTGCCTGCCTTTTAAAATGGACAAGCCTCAACTGTATCTTTATCCCCTTACACACACTTTGTCCTAGGTAGTTGTTCAAAACACTAACTCATACCACTGAGAGAACACATTTTTATAAATGAAATTGACTTACCTTCCCTCTCCTTACTGGCTTCCGTGTCAACTGTTAGATTTGAAATTAGTAGGTCAAGTGACCCCGGTGTCATAGAGCCCTCTTCAATACTATTACTGATAAGGGACAGCCAGTACCTATTTTCACACCCATGTCAGACAGACCTGGTAGCTAGGTCTGCATGATAGTGGTTCCTGATATATATAGGGGTTTATTTAGTGGGCCCACTGTAATCAGCAGTGGCCCCACTGTAAGAAAAAGTGGTCCTAAGATAAACTAAGTTTTGGAAGCCCCATTATAGTGGTTCCTGATATATGTGGATTTTTTTCAAGTCACATATGGGTTTATGTAGTGGTCCCACTGTAAGAAACAGTGGCCCCACTGTAAGAAACAGTGGCTCCACTGCAGGAAACAGTGGTCTTACCACTACAATAGACAGTGGGGCTGACTCTGACAGTGGTACCACTTAAATACCCCATTTCACAGCTTTTTTATGCAGTGGGCAGGCTTACTGACCACTTTTACCACTAAAGCATGGTGAGGGTAGAATGATACCATACACCAAACACATATTCAGCAATAGTAAGAGAGTCACCAACCTACTAGGAATTGGCAACTTGAAAATTTTGATGATGCAATACAATATTGATATTCCTACTACTACTACTACTACTACTACTACTACTACTACTACTACTACTACCACTGCAACTTCTATGACTGCTACTTCTAAAGTACTACTACTACTACTTCTACTTCTACTACTACTACTACTACTACTACTACTACTACTACTACTACTACTAATAATAATAATAATAATACCATTAATACCTCAAACTACTATTTGCACTACACTTCCACTATATTTGCTGCTGCTTTTGCAGCAATCAGATGTTATACCTGTGGAGAAATAGCAGACCCCAGTCTCTATGGCAAGTTGACATGCAACTGGTGCCACAAGAATGGTACCGTATACCATACACATACAACTTAGCACTAGTAAGACAGGGGGCCTGCTCTGATGGCTGTGTGGTCTAAGGGGTTGCCACTGACTGCTAGCTGTCTCTCACCACTGCCCATGTTCGAATCCCACCTGGGGCATGTGAGAAAGTTGCCAGTGACTTGAGGTTAGGCGGTGTTTTTTGATGGGTAATCCAGTATCCTACACCAGTTACAACTGGCTAGTCACGACTTGGTCTTACTATAGTTTTTGTCGCTTTTTCTGCCATATTGTGGCTGTCACCAAACTACTAGGACTTGGCACCTTTAGAATTTAGATGATATGATACAATATTGATATTTCCTTAATGCTACAATACATTGCCAATATTTCTAACCTGCCTGCCTCCCAGGGACATACTTTGTAAAATTTAGCATTGTCAGTTTCACAAATTTGCTAATAAGTTATATTGAACTTTCTTCACGAGAAGACATCCAGGTAGCAAATAAGTCAATTTAATAAGTATTTCAAACCTTAAATGTAACAGTACCATACTTAACTGTTTCAATAAGATATTTTTTTCCATTTAATATTAGTATTAGGTATATTCATATAAGAACCGTACTTATCCCTACAACCTACTCAAGACAACCATTGAAATAATGGGCAACATACAACCGAAAAGATTATGATGATGATATAAGTAATCTAAACAAGTGAATTCATCGATTAATAAATGCAATGTAAGTGATAGAAGATGCTTCCCAATATCATTACAGGCTTAACGGACTGGTTTGAAAAGTATGCGAAGAATTGAGTTTACAGCAAAATGAGCGAGTGTTAACAATTAGGGAAGAGGGCTTTTGCAATACTGTTCAATTATTCCATTACATTAGGCCCTGTTAATGATTTGATCATTGCATACCATTAGTATTATCAATTAGCATAAATTGATTAACACTGAGAATGAGGCATGTCACAGATTCCCATTTATCTTAGTTATGCTAAAAGATTTTATAGACCCTGCAGCTTTCTGGTAAATAGAATTTGTCTTAATCTGAATATTAAATATATCTATACATGTTAAAGGCATTTGTGCATGATTTAGGACAAAATGAAGAGGGATTTTTTTTTGATTATCCAGACACAACTTTAGTATTACATAGATATAATTGTTATTGATCACAATTTAACAATTCTATCACTCAATCACTATCTATAAGATTTTTTCATCAGTTATAACATTATATTCCTAATGTTCACAACTCAAAAGCCGACATCTGCGGTGCAAGGTTGTAAAGACAACCATGAATAACACGTCTAAAGAATAAGCCAAGCACATCTATGACCCACATGGTTTGCGAATCAAAGGTACGTACAGTTGTGATGTCGTTCATGCACATATGCACAAGAAACTAGGTGTCACTTTTAATGGCTGTGTAGTTGTGTATCATTCCCAGGCTGCCCACGCATTGAGTGCAGGAATTAAATGTCAGCACATTATCTCATGACACTAAACACTGGATGTGTTACAAAGCGATGCCCATGCACTAAAGTGCACATTATCAGCAGCCACAGCTTGTGTCATCTGATATCAAAATCCTGTCATGCATTATCAACTTTGTGTACCTGCACGTATAGGATGAAAAAGCAATGTGTTCACACTACTGAGTATATTAACAAGACGCTTCAACTTGTACTGCAAGATCTTAAACACTTGTGACAGCTTTAGTCCTACCTGTAACAATGCCCTGTAACACAGTGGGCAATAGAGACAGCATCAACTGATCACAAATCATCTGATCAAATGTGTGTATCTGCACTGATAAAAAAATGTCTCCACTTGTAATATTAGATCCCAAACACTTGTGACAGATTTAATAATAACTGTGTACCTGAACCAATGAAAAGCAAAAATAAAAAAACAATGCCCTGTACCACGGTGCATAATAGGGACAGCTTCAACTGATCACAAATCACCTGATTACCTGTGGGTATCTGCAGTGATAAAAAAAATTCTCCACTTGTACTAAGATCCCAAACACTCGTGACAGATTTAATCATAACTGAATCAATAAAAAGCAAAAGAATGCCCTGTACCACAGTGTAAAATACAGAAAGCCTCAACTTGTACTAACTGATCATAAAAACTAACTTGTGACAGGTAAATAACCTATGTCATAGTACTCCTCTTGTACTAAAAGATCTTAAACACTTGTGACAGTTTTGATCATATCTGTGTACCTAAATCAATAAAAAGCAAAAAAAAAAAGAAAAGAAAAAAATGCCCTGTACAACAGTGAATAATATAGTCAGCCTCAACTTGTACTAACTGATAATAAAAACTTGTGACAGGTAAATAACCTATGTCATAGTACTCCTCTTGTACTAAAAGACCCCAAACACTTGTGACAGTTTTAACCATTATATCTGTGTACCTAAATCAATAAAAAGCCAAAAAAAGAAGAAAAAAATGCCCTGTTCCACAGTGCAAAATACAGAAAGCTTCAACTGATCATAAAAACATGTGACAGCTTTAAATCATCTGTGTGTGCCTACACCAGTCGAAAAAAATTGCTTCCACTTGTACTTCAAGATCTTAAACACTTGTGACAGCTTTAATCATACCTGTGTACGTGAACCAATACAAAAGCAAAAAATGCCAAGTTCCACAGTGCATACTATATAAAGCCTCAACTTGTGCTGACTGATCATTACAACTTGTGACAGCTTAATTATCAGTGTGTGCCTGCACCAATAAAAAAATAGATTTTCTCTGTAACACATACTATATGATAATGAAAATACCTGCCTGATCACATAAAATGTGATCCTTTACATACACGTGTATCTACCCCAATGGATGATAAACAACATCTTTGCACTGCAGTGCATATTAGCAGTCTCAACTCAAAATACCTGTACGTGCCACCTGATCAGGACCCTTTGATCTTTCACATTTGATAGGGATTGTACAAAGGTCTTTTGAGAATAGCAATGTGCTTTTGCTCAATATGTCTGGCGCACATCAAACATATCCACTGGAAAAACACAACCATTTTGCACTAGCTCCCACAGAGCTGTGTACTAACTGTACACTCTCTCATCCCTATACAGGGCCTGCTCCCATATACTAGCAGTCTAATGCACTGTGCAGTGACTGAGCAACTGTGTCTCACCATTGCACAGGGCTTGCTTCGATAGCCTGACCGTTTAATATGCTATGCACTGACTGTATGCTGTCTTACTGTGCCCATCACTACAATTAAAGGTCCTGCTACAAGCATATGAACTTAGCCAGTGGCACTGGCTTTCATCCAGATACTGAAATTTCCTCTGCCATGTCGTCATGATTTGACCTTTTAATGCAGCAGAGAATGTGATGAAAAAACTGATTCCACAATTTGCTATGCTAAGGAATTAGTTCTACCAGGCACCATCGACTGAAGTTATAATATCATTGAACCTGAAGAAGAATGAATATAAAAAGGTTTGTGTTTCTGAATTTGGGTGTTGTCAATAATTATGCACACCGCCTATTGCTATGATGCTGAGATCAAATAAAATCCATCCCGAGATTCATCTCTGTATCTGTACTGAACATAAAAGTTGCCTGTATTCTGCTTGCATCATTGATCTTCAAGTTCAATGCACCCAATGTAGACATCATCTCAATTCATATTGAATTACACCACCAGGTGGGACTTCCATAATCCCTCCATTAGGCACAAGAACATACTTAGAAGAACCATCAAACTCCTTAAAGCTAGAAGATGTGTTACGTCATAGTACTGGCACCGGTGATACTGATATTGAGTGCAGGTATATCACAGATAAGACATGCAAGATGGGTGTATCAAATATTCACTAATGGAAAAGCTATAAGCCCAAAGCATAGGAGTTCAAGAGTTCAAAGATATTATATATAATAAGCACAGAGTAAATATATATGAAAAGTGAGGTATTAAATGTAGGTATATCATAGATAAGACACGCATTGAAAAGCTTTAAGCTAAAATCACAAGAGTTCATGAGTTCAATTACTGTAGAATAGGAAATTAATCCGAGGTGCAAATTAACCAAATTTGTGATTTTGGATTTTTCCGAGATTTTTTATTACGAAATGCCAATATTGAAGGTTAATATTCTAATGACAGGAATAATACTGTAAATGTCTGGTACAATATTTCTGATTTTCATTATACAGAACTGACCCCACTCGGAAAAGTTTGGCAGAATGAACCACTCGGAATAATTTCCTATTCTACAGTACATAGTTGGGCACGGTACAGTAAATATATATGAAAAATGGCCTGAAAAAGCCTCACTATTCAGGTGATACCTTAGTAAAAATGTAAATCATTTGGAAAAAATTGAGAAATATTAGTCTTAATGCAACTAACTCACTCTTTTCAAATATTCAGAAATATGTTATTTATATTGGAAATATGTTTTATTCTAAAATTGTTTTCAAAAGTATGATAGACTCACAAATGACCTGTCTCGTTGAACTTTAAGTGCACCTCAAAGTTTAAGCATTTCAGTAAATCAGTTCAGTAACCTAGAGAATACCTCACCCAAAGGTAATTTCAACTGTTCAATACTCAGTGCTAATACAAATTTCTCTTTGACCTATAATATATTGGAAAGGTGCATCAAGGAATGGAGATTCATATAATTAACTCTTCTGGCTACATATAGCTAAAAAGGACAAAGACATACCCAGAGTGCGCTGGTAACAGCAGGACTTGCATTCAATTGAAGAGACCGAACACAACATTTCATTTTATGATGCAGGCAAGAGAGAGAAAGATTTTTTGTCATTATCATTCTGGCAAAGGCATCTTTTGAGATAAATTACAAAAAAAGTGTAAATCAAAACCCCAAAAATGAAATTGCCTTAAAGTTACAATTTTCATTCTAGCAGAAATTTGTACAATACTTGCTCTTACTACTAACCACTGTAACCACTCTGATGCTAAACTATTTGCAGAAATGTTCCTCAGAACTAGACTGGAAACTACCCGTCAAATATTTAGTGAAATGATCCTATACTTCGAAGTTCTTTTCAGAAGTCTCAATGGTCCATACATTAATTTAAGTATTTTCATTAGGCTACTACTAGGGATGTTACAATATTAGCAGGAGAAATGTTCCTCAGCACTAGACAAAAAACTCCCCTTCAAATATTCAACAAAATGATGCTTCATTCTGAAGTTCTTTTCAAAAGTCTCATTGAACCAGACGACTTTTTCTTGACAGACTCTTAAGCAAAAATTTCAGTCACGCGCCGTGCAAGACACCTGTTGGAATCAGACTAAAAACTACCCTTCAAATATTCAGCAAAATGATGCTCTATTTCGAAGTTCTTTTCAAAAGTCTCATTGATCCAGTTTCTGGACGGAATTCTAGTCACGCGCCGAGCAAGAGAGACACCTGGTTGGTTAATCACCAGGCTTATCTCGGAGCCACGTCTGAGGGGAAGCAATTAACAGGTTTCTCGTGAGGCTGCGGCACACAACAAATCCTCCGTGTCGCTTGTCCACGGCGTGCCACAAGCACGGCAACGTCGCGAAATAAAGCCACAATAAGCTCATTTTATCCCTGTTTAGTGGGTGCGATTTCGCAAAGGTGGCCAGCTAATTAAGTCCCTTTCGGCAGCTGTTGATTTCAGGGTTTTAACAAACCACCCTGGACTTGATAAGAGGTTATTGTCCTTTCGTTTAACCTATTCATGCCTGTATCATCCAAATCTGACTGGTTATTTTGGTGACATTTCTAAAACAAGAGTAATTTTCAGGAAATATTTGGAGAAGAAATAAAAATTCATCAGAAACTATTTAACAACTATACAACAATATTTTTTCAATAGATGCTTACTTTCAAAGTTATTTTCCAAAGTATCACAGGTCCAGATGACAACAGTCAAGGAAATCTCCAGGCATATGAATGGGTTAAAAAAGAAAATTAAGCTTTGGCTAGTAACGTATAGCTCCTGTAAAAAGAAACTGAAATCTTATAAAAATGAAATATTTCACAAACATGCCTGAAGGTTCTAATTAGACCGCAAAAAATGAAAAAAAAATGATTATATTAATAATGAAAAAGTATATCTGAAGCTATAAAAACCATCTAGATAGTGTTTTTTTCATATCAAGTTTGAAAGTATTGTTATTCATTTTTGCAGTATTCTTTTTCAAATACTTTTCCACACAAGCGTCCTCAAGCTCCTAAACACATAATAGGCTTATCTACTTACCCATTTACCTGCAAACTCATAATCGTATAAAATCATCTCGAACATACCTGAAAAGATAAAAGAAACCCTATAAGACTCACATCTAATTAACAACAGGGAAACATGGAGATGGCTACACAGGAGATAGGAAATTCGATTTGCCAGGATAATACAATTATCACAAACCTATTCATACCTGTAGCGCAAAAAAGAAAAAATATGAAAGCCTCATAAATTCCAGTGATACCTGTATCTGCATATATTGATGCCCGGAGGCCTCTTCTTATGAAATCAACTGATAGCGAGTGAAAGGAAATGATAAAGCAAGCATAGGTACATCTAACGAAATGTCCATTTCTTTGGCTTTGTCTGTATTTAACCCATTAATACTTGAGAGTTCCTCTAGAAATTGTCGTCTGGATCTATGATGCTTTTGACTATTACTTCAAAATTTAGAATGATTTTTACAAAATATTTGAAGGAAAGTTGTAGGTAATGTTCTGATTGACATTTCTCCTTCAAATATCATCCCTACTATGTTTTCGAGTGAAAGATATCACCAAAAGTTTCAGGTTGTTTTGGGTGCAGCAAATATCAATGGGTTATAAGGAATGCTACACTTTTCACAAAAATGCAATAGACTCAATTATATATATATGTGTATAATTATGTTCAGACCTTTTTCAATGTGTTTAACGACATATATTGTAATAGCATCTGTATCTGCATATGTGCCTGTCACTGGCATAGCTTTATCTATCAAAATGCCCCTTCCTATCCACATGAGGAACCCTACACCTTTGACAATAATCCCATAGACTCAATCATACATTAGTGCATAATTATTTTCAGGACTCCTATTTCAATGTATTCAACTTTATATGTTCAAATATTATCTGCATCTGCAACTAAAGTGCCTGCCACACGCATAGGCTTATCTTTTAAAATGGCCTTTCCTATCAATTTTTTATTTTTTAAATCATTTTTATTCAGTCCACAAACATGTCATAGGCATACAGTGTACAAATAGTTGTAATATTGTCATCAGCAATGTATTTATTCAAAACAATGTTATAAGAGTGTAAAAATACTTGTATCTTATTACTGTGTTTGTTCATAAGTACTTTCCTATCAATTTAATGAACCCCACTCCTTTGACAAAAATCCAATAGACTCAATTAAACATCTTTGCATAATTATGTTCAGGCCTCCTATTTCTACCTCATATTATCCAATAATCTCTGCATCTATATCAAAGGTGCCTGCCCTGATCGCCGTGCGGTCTAAGGCATTGCCACTGACTGTTAGCTGTCTCTAACCACAAATAGTCTTTGAATCCCACCTGGGACATGTGAGAAAGTTGCCAGTGACTTGGCGTAGGCGGTGGTTTTCACCAGGTACTCAATTTTCCTCCACCACTTACAAATGGCTAGATCATGACTTTGCCGCAATATGGCAGAAAAGGTGACAAAAACGAAAATCAATAGGCATAGGCATTATTTGTTTATCTAGCAAAATCCTATCAATTTCAATGTAGATGTACCACACTCCTTTGGCGACAAGAATTCCTAGGAGTCCCATTATGTACTCTTGCATGCTAAGGCCTCTACTTATGCAAATAACCTATAGAGAGAAAGGAAATGACTAGTTGAGCTCAGGTTAACCCTTCCAATGCTAAAGCTACTTCCATTCAAAGCACAAAGATGCAAAGATTTTTGAAAACCATCCAAACCCTGTCATGTTGGTACTCAGTAGATAGCTCTCGCTGAGCTCTCTCAGATGAGTACCCATTTGCCAGGGTTTCGGTCATTTTTCAGGTTTTTTGCATCATTTTGTATTTGCCAAATTATCCAGCAGCAGCATAAGGGTTTATCAGACAGGCAGTGAGACACAGTACCAGGGGGACATTCTGGTGATCTCATCTGTTCCTTGCCGAGGGTTGGACATCTGAGATGGATTCCCCTTCACCCTAATCGCGTCGGAAATGATCCATCTATCTGGCTGCTCCAGAAGCTCCCTCAAATAGCAATCCTTAACCCATTCATCCTTAAAGACTTCCTCCAGAAAGTTACGTCTGGATCTAAGCTTCTTTTGACAATAACTTTGTAGTTGAGAATGATCTTACAAAATATTTGAAGGAGAGTTGTTGCTTTTGCCCTGATTAACATTTCTTTATCAAAAAATAGGTGCTATATTTTCAACCCATCCAAGCATAAGAATGCCTCTAGAAATTTTCATCAGGGCCTATGATACTTTTGATGATAACTTTTGAATCCAGCATGATTTTACAAAATACTTATGCAAGAAAGTTGTAAGTACTGCTCAGAATAGCATTTCTGCTTTAAATAATTTGCCAACTTTGCTTTTACATGCAATATTTCATCAAAATTGTCATGCTGCTTTTGGCCACTGTGAGAATGAATTGGTTTAACCCTTCCAATTCAGAGACTATTTTTGTCCAAAGAGCAAAGATTTTCTAAAAACATCTGAACCTTGCCATGTTGGTATTCATTGGAAAGCTCGCGGAGTACCTTCAGATGAGTACACATGTGCAAAGGTTTAAGTCATTTTCAGGGGTTTTCCATCATTTTGTAATGACCAAACTAGCCACCAGCAGCATAAGGGATAAGAATATAGGATATTTAGAATATCGATAGAGGATGATATGATATAGAGGAATAATAACATGAGGATATCAACAATGTTCCTTAAAATTCAATGATGATTTATGTTTTATTTACAAGTTATTCCAGAAAGTATCGTTGCATCTGGATGATATTTCAAATGTGTGTTCTCAGCATCAATGGGTTTACCCACAATGCAATGGGTGACTGGCCTTCCACCAGTTAGATAAAACACTGAGCTGTCAAAGCTTTTCTTCTTTAAAGGCACCTTGAATGGAGAGAGGTGATGTCTTTATGGGAGTTGGGCTAATTTAAGGGTGCTTTAAGGGGCTCATTTAAAGGTCTTTTAAGAGGTGGATTTAAGGGTGTTTTCGGTAAATAAAGTCACATAACTTGTCCCGATCATCATAAAGACTTCACCGCTTTGTTGGTTCCTGGCCTAGTAAAAGAGCTGTTATCTTTCATAGCCATGACAATATATTTCCAGAAGCTCAGGAAAACAACCTTCAACAAAACTAACCCTTTTGTCCCTAGAGTCTACCCATTCATGCCCAGTGCGCCCGAAACTGCCTAACTATTTTTGTCATTTCTTTTTAACAATAGCAATATTTAGAAAATATTTGATGGAGAATTGTTCATCAGAACTCTATCTACAACTCTCCTTCAAATATTTTAATCTTTAGAACATAAAAAGTGACTTGCTTAAAGATATTTTGTGAATCCAAGCTGAATCTGAAGATTTATTTTTTAGGTCTCTCTCCGTTCTGGACAACAGTTGTCAAGGAGTACATCAGGCATGATTGGCTTAAGTAGGCCATTCTATCCTCATTGTGAAAAGCACAATTTGATTAAAGATGTTGAAAAATAAATTGTTGGATGCCTAGTCTAACATTCATTAAGGTCATTCAAACATCATTTTATCACTTAGACTCAACCAGAATGCTCTCATAAAGTTATGGCCTTATTTTATCACTTAGGCATTATTGGTTTATTTGATATACTCCAATGTCTGGCTGCAATTCACTTAATATCAAAGTTCATTTTCAGAGTAGTGAAGCAAAGCTCATTTTGGTAATGGACAGCTTTTCAGAACATACCGATTCCAGAGATATGATATACAGTGGTTTGCTATAAATGTTGCTGTTGGCAACACCAGGAAATATATCAATGGGTCTCAAAAAGCGACCAGCTATTCCTGTGAATGTAGAAACCCATCAAATCAAATCATGCACACATGTTTTAGAAATACTAAGCACCTTGGAGATAATGTTTTCACAGAAAGGTAGAGGCCGATCCCGTAATTTATTTTCCCTATTAATTCCAGTTCAATCCATTAGCTGTCCTTCCAGATGATATATGTGAAGAATGCTATTATCTGGGAGATGTGAAGACCAGTAGACTAATGCTACAATTCTTTGTTAAAAGGCTTAACCTGGATAGTGTACACTGGGTCTTTATGACCTACTCTGATTTGATTTCAGCTGATGTTTAGTTCTGCATTAATCCTTTAGGGGGAGCCACTAGGGTTTTGATTGATTAACAACAACCCTTGAAAACTGTGCTGCCATCTATAGTTTGATAGCAACATCAAACATATTTACCATCTCGTCTTAGCCTGTATGCTCCTGGTGGCTAATTTGACCAATAAAAAATGATGCAAAACCCTAAAAAATTGACTGAAACCCTGGCACATGGGTACTCATCTGAGAGTACTCAGGGAGAGCTATCCAATGAATACCAACATGACAGGGTTTAGATGGTTTCCAAAAATCTTTGTGTCCTTGTGGTTTGGATGAAAGATATCAAATCGTTAAGGAAATATCCATATCATATTGTACTGTCAATATGATAAAGGTTCCAATCCGTACTCCAAATGCAAAATTTGGTATCAATATATGACATCTTTCTTCTCTGGCCATTTTGGGGCCCACTCTGACGGCCGTGTGGTCTAAGGCGCCGCCACTGACTGTACGCTGTCTCTCACCACTGCCTGGGTTCGAATCCCGGCCTGGGCATGTGAGAAAGTTGCCAGTGACTTGGAGTTAGGCGGTGGTTTTCGCCGGGTACTCCAATTTCCTCCACTACTTACAACTGGCTAGTCATGAATTAGCCACAATTGGCATAAATGTGACGAAAAACGAAATTCAAATTCAAAATCTCTGGCCATTTGTGAACTCCAGATGCACTGTGTTATTGCCCACTCCAGGTAGTGCATCTAATGCCTATCCACACAGCACTTACAATTAGGCCTGATATTACTATCTTATACCATCCCATTAGGCACTGATCCAATAGCCTTGAGAATGCCAGAGTTTCTACATAGAATTGACTATTGTTATTAGTTTTATAAATCGTTATCTTCGAGTGTTCCAGGAATAATACTCCACTTATCTAATCATCACAGAGTGACGAGTGCTGAGTAAATTTCATTATCACAAGTACAAAATGAACTGCAGGGGACCAGAATTGTACCATTGCATGCAAACACCCAGTTAGTATACTGGGCCAACTGCGCAAATCTAGAAATGTGCAGCTTGCATGATTTAGTATTGAGTACAGACTATAGAGAACAGAAACTGAGTTCTGAGAAGGACAAAATGGAATTTTGCTAATTGTCACTTTTTCTGCCAGACGCTCTCTAGGCTTAATCATGACTTAACAGTAATAATGGAGTAGGTAACGACAACCTTTAGTTATCCAATGAATACCAACTTGACATTAGGTTAAGATAGTTTTCAAAAATCTTTGCATCCTTGTGCTTTGGCCAAAAGTAGCCTGGAAGGATTAAGGCAATTACTATTAGTATATCTATCTCTTAGCCAGATTTAAGTTGGAACACTCTAGTATATGCTGAAACATACTGACCAATTTCATTCAGTACATTTTCAGCACATTTCAGTTATTGAAAAAGTTGTACTTAAGAAACAACAAACAGAAAGGCAATACACAGTATTTCAAATCAAAACATACATAAATTCCACAGGTACCAACCGAGGCAGGTTTGGCTCTTCCTGTATCCCTGTGTTATGATAATGACTAGTGCTGGCTGCTACTGTCATATCGACTGCACTTGATTTTACCACTACATTTGCAATACTGAGGCACTCTATTTTGCCACTACATTAGCCATACTGACTCACACATGGTAGTACTTGACAGATGAAAATATCTTATTTCACCTCAACTCAAAAAATATGAAGATGTTCAACCCATGTTATGTTTTTTCAGTGTTTTATGCACTTTAATGACACACTTTATCTATGTATTTACTAAGTGTTCTATGCACTAACATGATATACTTAGTTAATACGTTTTCATATGTTCCATGCATTTCAATAACAGTAAAACGCTTCGTAACAATCCAATACCATCCCACACGGGAGAAATAAAAGCATGGATAACTAGCATATTTGGTGATACGAAAACAAGACCTCATTTCGAAATTTATCACTGTCTAATAATTTTCTCCCTTTAGCGTCACAACCCCATGTCGTTTATGGCCCCCTCCATCTGTCATTGCGACAGCGGAGTAATGGTTTGCCCATTGAATGTGGAGCAATAACTGTTCCTTGAAATGGACTCAGTCGGAGATAAATATGACAACTCCACTCAAACGGCCTAGGTCGGGACGGGAGGCAGTACTCCATGAAATACCAGGCATTCTTGCCCCAACCTTGCCACTCTGTTCAGCGTAACAGCATGGCCTTAGCAGTATAACACTCATTGCAGTGATAATAGCTACAGTTATGTCAGTAACCCTAGCATTCTCAAAGCACCTGGGTCAAGTGATAACTTTGTAAGGATTCCATAGCAAACATGGCAATCATAGGTCTTAAATGTGTTGGAATGGGGAATATCTTTTAAAGATGAGAAAATATCCTTATTTTTTCTTCACAGAAATAGAGGCCTTTACAGTATAGCACTCATTGCAGCAATAATAGCCACAGTTATATGGGTAATCATATCGTTCTCAAAGCACCCAGGTCAAGTGATAACTTTGTAAGGAAAACATCTCAAACATCATGGCAATATCTCTCAAAGGTGTTGGAATGGAGAATGTTTTTTAAAAGATAAGAATATATCCTTTTTTCACAGCATAGCATTAATTCCAGCAATAATAGTTCTGGTTATATAGGTAACCCTACTATGCTCAAGGCACCCAGGTCAAGTGATAAGTTTGTACAGATTCCATCGCAAACATATCATTGCAAGATCTCTCGTAAGAGTTTGAATAGATTTTTTTTTTAAAGGATGAGAAAATATCCTTATTTTTTCTTCACGGAGATAGAGGCTTCACAGCATAGCATTAATGCCAGCATAAAGGCAATATTGTATATCATATATGATACTTTAGAGTGCCAATCCCTATTAGAAACGCAACACAAGTAGCCAGGAGGAATAGAAAGAAAAAATTCCCAAAACGTCACATTTCAGACGTAAGATTTCCACATGACCACATGATGCACATTACACAGATTAAAGATGCCGAACAAATCCTCTCCAATCCCATTAGAAACTTGATTCCATTAAAGTTTTACGAGAATTTTAGAAGCCTATCAGGAAGGGAATAAAATGAAATTGACTATGCGTTTAAAAAGTAAGTCCTTTGCCCAATTAGCCCGCAGCAGCTGGTGGCGGTGTTCACAGTTTAATGCACTGATCTACTTGCGATGTCAGATGAGATTTCGCGTAATCCGGCCTCCCAACTGATAATGCATAAGCATTTTGAGCTGCCAGCCACTTCCGATCAGTTACGCATCAGACACAAGTGTTCGCATGGGACAGGAGTTGATCCATACCCTTATCTTTGGAATTTCTGTTTTTGTCACTTTTTGCCATATTGCGACTAAGTTGTGACTATATATATAGCCAGTTGTAAGTGGTGGAAGAAACCCTTCTAATGCGGAGGCTGCTTTTGTCCAATGCACCAGGAGGCAAAGAGTTTGAAAACCATCTCAACCCTGTGATGTTGGTATTCATTGGATAGATCTGACTGAGTACTCTCAAATGAATACCTATATGCCAGGGCTTCAGTCATTTTTAGGGGTATTTTTGCAACATTTTTGTATTGATCAAATTAACCACCAGCAGCATAAGGGTTAAATATGCTCTGGTCACAATGATACCACTAAACAGACAGCCTTTTCAGGATGCTGTTTGTATGTATAGGTTGCTGTGAATTCGCAGTGAGAAAAAAAGCCACCACCACTAGAACAATATAGATCAATTAGTATGTACAGGCGTCATTTCATGGCCATTCTGTCTGGTTAAATTTTAAGTCCCTGAAATACAGCCATGTTTTCCTGTTTCCCTGTTTAGGAATGCAGAGTGAATGTGGTAAAGCTAATAGTTTATTGATTACAGCAGAATGACAAAGGCATGCAAGAGAACAGATGTCAGTATCTTTAACCCATTTGTGCTTAGTGGTATTCTAGAAAAGTGTCATCTGGATCTACGCCACTTTAAAAACAACTTTGAAATCAAAACAACATAAGTGGCGCAAAAACACTTGAAAATGACTGAAACTCTGGCACATGGGTACTCTTCTGAGAGTACTAAGCGAGAGCTATCAAATGAATACCAACATGACAGGGTTTAGATGTTTTTCAAAAATCTTTGTCTTTGTTCTTTGGACGAACGTAGCCTCAGCATTGGAAGGGTTAAACTGAAACTGAGAACAGTTTGATATCATTCCAGACTACTGAGTAGGTAGTTTTTTTGGGTGAGGGGATTTTGTCATCTGGAATGCTTACCCTGCCACCGTGGACAAGATAGGGGTTATCAAAATGCACACCACATTAGATTTAAACCCTGAAATCCATATGTGGTCTGATAAGAATATGTACAGAATTTCAAAGTGATAAACCAAATATAACCCGAAAGATGTTTATTCCAGATAACAGTCACCAAAAAGTCAGACAGCTGGGCGGAATCAATAAATGGATAAATAAGTGTTTAAGGTGTTGAAAAAAACCACCCCACCCCCTGGTACAACTCAAAATGTTCATTTTCCTCCTAAACTTTAACCCATTAATGCTTACAGCGACCAAAAGCAGCCTGACAATGCTGATGAAATCTTGCAGGCAAAAGCATAATTAGGAAAATATTTGATGGAGAAATGTTAATCAGGACATGAGTAACAACTCTCCAACTATATTGTAAAATCAATCTAAATTCCAAAGTTGATTATCTAAAATTTTACAGAACTGGACAATAATTTCTGAAGGAACTCTAAACTTTAATGGGTTAACAATTTTCCTTAATTTTGTTCAAATTCATTAAAGAATCAACTTTCTGGTATATCGAAACCCCTTCATACAGAATAAACCATCTATACAGAACTCCTGGAAGCACCCCTGTGAGTAAGTGACTGACTGGGTTAAGGTGTTAATAATGCAATACAGATCAGTAATTTACTGCCACTCCTGGCTTTTGACAAGTTGACAGGAGCTGATGGGAGGAAAGTGGTAGATTATGAGTTTTATGCCGTGTGAGACCTAAGGGAGACCGCCCAGAGCCATTAGTGATCTATAGATAGGACCTCAACCACGTAATATCTAGGTCGCCAGGGGATATAACTTAATTAGAGAACTGACAGGACTGATAGAGGGGTCAAGGTCAAATGAATGGGTCAAGGTCGGCCTATCACCATGCCAAGGTCGCTCTGACCTTTATTTCCCCCATCTTTCATATCTTGACTGCCATAAATCCACTCATGCCCAGACCATTCAGATAGCCTTGAAACTTCTAAGATAATTCATAAACAAAAGATGTATTACAGAGATATCTAGATGGCTATCTATCTTGTAAGAGGAATAAATTTTTTGATATCTTTAAGTATTCCAATTTTTTTCGTAACCCATCTATGCACATAAGTTCCTCTAGAAATTGTTGGAAGGATCTATGATGGAATTGTTATACTGATTCTTCTTGACCTAAGTGCAGCATTTGATACCATCGACCATGATGTGCTGTTTTCTAGAATGGAAAGCACTCTGGGTATAACAGGGCCAGCCCTTGAATGGTTCCGTTCATATCTTGGTGACCGTACTCTTCGAGTTCAGATAGATGATTCATTCTCCACATCACAGGAAATCCTATGGTCTGTACCACAAGGATCAGTGTTGGGCCCTCTGCTCTTCCTGATTTACCTCCTACCCTTAGGAATACTGATACGAAAGCATGGTCTAGAACTCCATGCTTATGCGGATGATACGCAACTCTACATCTCTATCAAACCTATCAATCAGCGTGTAGTGGACGAAGGTGTAGCTAAGTTGGAAAACTGCCTCACTGACATCTATACATGGATGTCTCAAAATAAACTGAAATTGAATGCAGACAAAACTGAGGTGCTGGTCATGGGTACCCCACAGATGCGGGCGAAAATCTCCATTCCTAGTATTACCGTAAATGGTGTAATAGTACCAGTTCTTAATGAACCCGTCGGTAATCTGGGCGCTGTTTTTGATCCTAACATGAATATGTCTGCACATGTATCAAAAGGTATCAAGTCTGCAAATTACCACCTTAGGAACATTGGGAAAATAAGGAAATTTCTCAATACTGATACAACCAAGAGTGCCATCGTCTCACTGGTGACATTGTTGCAGCCCAACTTCCGATCCTGGCCCATCTTAAGATGGGCTTGGCCCAACTTACGATCGGAAGTTGGGTAGCCCATCTTAAGATGGGCTTGGCCCAACTTACGATGACCCCTAGCCCATCTTAAGATGGGCTTGGCCCAACTTACGATCGGTAGATACCAGGATGTAGGTCATTTGAAGTTGGGCTGGCCCATCTTAAGATGGGCTTGGCCCAACTTCCGATCTCTAGATACCAGGATGTAGGTCATTTGAAGTTGGGCTGGCCCATCTTAAGATGGGCTTGGCCCAACTTCCGATCATTATAGATACCAGGATGTAACCCTTCATGAATATTCATATGAATTTTTGCACTCTTATGAATATGGAATTTTCAACTCTTTCATAGGGCATCCACTTTAAATTACAAGATAATATTAGTCCAAGAAATAAATTGAAATGGGTAGCTAGAATAACCTAATTACTCAAATCATTATTGCTGATTGTAAGCAGAAAAACGAAATAAAAGAATCATGTTTTAACAACAAATTAAAGAGTCATATATATGGAATTTTAAGCTTTTCCAGATTTAATGTAATTCAAAGTTAATTCAATTAGATAATTTGCACAATACTACCTTTGTTATTTATGGGTTGTGTGCTCTTACATTACACAAGCTAGATGATGAATCATTTACAATTTGAATGAAGGAATAGCAATGGTATTTTTATAATGACTCAAAAAGGGAAAAGTGAATTTTTTTTCTTGTCTTTTAAGCTTTTTTATTAGTATTGTTAGGTATTCTTTAACCCCTTGCAAATTCTTGACATAATTATATTATCATGTGTGTGCCAAAAAAAGTGTAATTGCATTAATTGAGGAGGTTCCTGTGACTGGCAGGACAGTAGAAATAGACAAAAAACTTGTCAGAATTTACAAAAAGATTGTGTCCTTTATCAAGATTCGTCAGAGCAGGGCACTTATAGTATCTAGATGAGGTGGGGTAGTAAGAAATGAACATACATGGTTCAAGTTGTAATTGATATGAGATAAGGTGTATGCAGATTGAATTGGTACTTGTATTAGTTTGAATTATTTTTGAAACCTTTTTTTTAAATATTGAAGAGCAATGAGTATATCAGAAAACTGGTCGTTAAACTTTTAAAATTGAGACCTTTATTAAGATGTGTCAGAAAGAAGCCCTTCATCCTGAATGTAGATAAAGAAAAGTAATATAGATGTACCATGTTACCTTAATTGGCTAATTATTATGAAATATTTATACTTTTACAGACATCTATTATAAATAATGTAATAGATACTTATATTTTGTTAGACAGGTAAAAGAATTGAAGGGCATAAACAACTTTTTTAACTCATTCTAGAAGCCAGAAAAGAATGTAATCAATCAAGGATTGCAATTAACAGGTGCTGGAATCCAGCACAATAAGAAACATTACACATGTAAATTAATCTGTTGTGTTTGAATAATTTTTTCTTTGTTTTGTTTTTCTAGTCGTTTTTACAAAAGGAGAGGAGAGAATCTGTAATCAACTTATATTCAAGTTCAGCATAATCAGAAGTATTCAGTAATGCAAGTAATTTGTCTCATGAAATTCACATCTTATTCAATAAACAAATATTCCAACAAAGCTATAAACTTCTAGATGAACACTTAATAAAAAATCATTGTCATCGGAAGTTGGGCTGGGCTGCTGTATTATCTGGGTCATCGGAAGTTGGGTAGCCCATCTTAAGATGGGCCAGCAAAATCCAGCCCAACTTCCGATCGGAAGTTGGGCTTGGCCCATCTTAAGATGGGCTGGATCGGAAGTTGGGCTGCAACATACATCACGCCTTGACTATTGTAATGGACTTCTCTGTGGAATTACTGATGAGCTGCTATGCAGGCTCCAGAAAGTCCAAAACAATGCTGCTAGAGTGGTTAGTGGCTCCAAAAAGTATGATCACATTACACCAGTTCTAAAAGATCTTCACTGGCTGCCCATCAGGAAAAGGATTGACTTCAAGATTCTGCTTTTGACTTTCAAATGCATGCAAGGATGTGCCCCTCTATACTTGAGGGAACTGTTAGTCAAACAAGCTAATACAAGGACTCTAAGATCAAACACTAAGAACTTATTACAGATACCACTCACTAATCTGAAAAGGTTCGGTGACAGAGCATTCTGTGCCTATGCACCACGCCCTTGGAATGAGCTCCCTGACAATTTTAACATCAAGGCTGCTGATAGTGTGCAAAACTTCAAGAAACAGCTGAAAACATTGCTATTTCGAAAGGAGTTTAATTGACTAATAGTATATGGACCATGACAACTGTCCAATGACTCTAAAGCGCTTTTGAACATTATAGGTGGAAAGGGCGCTATATCAAATATCAATTATTATTATTATTATTATTATTATTATTATTATTACTTATGACAGTAATTGAGAGTGATATTACAAAATATTTAAAGTCGTTGTTGTTAGTAATCTGATGAACATTTCTAATTGGTAACATTTTCCAAAACTAGATTTCGTCAGATTAATTTTATCAAAAATAGTCATGACTATGCTTTTGGCCACAGCAAGCATTAATGGGTTACAAACATTCTTTATGTAAGATAGATTGGGATAATAATTGTCAAAGTGGCCGCGAATAGGTTAAACCCCTATTAATTTTCACAGATTGTTACAACTGAAATATGTGTTGAATGAAAGAAAACTGATGTCCTCTAAGATTCACCAAAAGACTCTTTGAGGTGCTTTAAATTAGCTTAGTTAGATTTGGTATAAATGGCAGCATGAGGATTCATACAGGTCTAATGGATGACTACAGGAGGACAATTTGATTTTGAAATACCGACCCTGAGGGGATCTTTGTTGACTTATCACTCATTATAAGGCTTACAATGTAATACATTTTAGGGCTGTAACCCATAGACTTTAAGGAGAACAACTAAATCTACATAGAGTCACTTTCTGGAGACAATCTGATGTGACATATAAATCCATCTGGAAAAGTTGGATGATTTAAAAGCACGAACCTGCCGCCATTCTTAGATAACTATACCAGAGAGCAATTTGTCTATGGAGTCAGTGTCCTATAAGAAGATCTCTCGTGACTCATCTACTAATCTAGAGAAGATAGGATGGTATAATGTTCCAACCCACACCACTCTTGATATATGTTTACATGTGTCCAGGACAAGAAGTCAATGTCCTTATTAACCCTTCCAATGCAATGCAGAGGCAAAGCACAAGGACGCTTGAAATATTTGAAAAACATCTTAAACCTGCCATGTTGGTATTCATTGGATAGCTCTTGCTGAGTACTCTCAGATGAGTACCCTTGTGCCCGGGTTAAAATCATTTTTCAGGTTTTTGCATCGTTTTGTATTGGCCAAATAGCTACTAGCAGCAATATATGGTTTAAGGCGAATAAGCCATGACCTGAAATTTTGATGCCTGGCTCTCAAGCATGAGATCCAGGTTCGAGTCCGCACTGGATCCCCATTAGCAGACTAGCTTGGTCGCTATATAAATGTGTGGCTTTGTGGAGGGCTTACTATGGTACTTCTGCAACTAAAAGACCCATGTGAAGGGAAGGGAATTGCTTCACGATTCTGCGTTTCTATCTCATCGCAATATGACTTAAGCTATTGAAAGCGTGTAAAAATCAATTCCCTCCCTCCCTCCCTCAATGCCCTTAAATAATCCAACGAGTCACTACTGTGGGATGTTCTGAGGGGACCTGGTCTGCTTATCCTGAGGACATGGGGCTACTTAAAGGGTCCACTTTAATCTACTGTCACAATGTTTACTGGAGAACGAGCAGTCAAAATTGCTACCCTGAGACAACAAATAAGTCAATCTAGACAAGATAGACTGGAAGTAAGGATGCAACCATGTCACTCTTATGCACAAGAAAAGGACAACCTGTTCACAGAATTAGTACCCTGAGACTGTATATAGTGATGAATAGGCCAATCACTAGCACACATAGCTGTATTTAGAGTTCAATACATTCAACTCTAATATATATGTACTGGAGCCAATATTTCAATTAAAGTACTGCCCTCAGATGATCTCTGCAGGTCAACATGTCAATCTTGAGCACACACATCTAAATGAAGGTACTTTCAACCCTTTCAGACTGTATATAGTGATGAATAGGTCAATTGCAAGCACACAGCTGTATTTAGAATTCAACTCTGATACATGTTTACTGGAAGACAATTTGTCACAGAAATCACCACCCTGAAATGATATATGTTGATATGGCCAAAGAAAGGGTACATTCAACTCTAATATAGGTTTACTATAGGACAATTTGTCAGAGAAATCACAACCCTTAAAGGATATATGTGGATAGGGCCATAGAAAGGGTGCACTCAACTCTGATATATGTTTACTAAGAACAATTTGTCAGAGAAATCACAACCCTGAAGAGATGTGTGGATATGGCCACAGAAAGGGTACATTCAACACTAATATATGTTTACTACAGGACAATTTGTCAGAGAAATCACAACCCTGAAAGGATATATGTGGATAGGGCCACAGAAAGGGTACATTCAACTGTAATACATGTTTACTTTAGGACAATTTGTCAAAGAAATCACAACCCTGAATTGATATGTGGATAGGGAAACAGAAAGGGTACATTTAACTCTAATATATGTTTACTTTAGGACAATTTGTCAGAGAAATCACAACCCTGAAAGGATATATGTGGATAATGCCATAGAAAGGGTGCATTCAACTCTGATATATGTTTACTAAGAACAATTTGTCAGAAAAATCCCAACCCTGAAAAGATAAGCGGATAATGCCATAGAAAGGGTACATACAACTCTAATATAAGTTTGAGAGAGGAGAATATTGAGGAGATAAGTCTATGGAATCACTACCCTGAGGTGATCTCATGTAATTATGCTATCATTCAAATACAATCACATACAAGTAGAATTTAATCTTAACCTGAATAACTGTATAATTATATAAACTTGCTGAAAACCAATCAGAACCCTGATAATAAGAAGGTGACCTGATTAGTTCATCTTAACCCATTCATGATTGTAGCAAAAACCGCCTGACTATTTTGGTAATATCTCTTTATCAAAAGCAATATCTATAAAACATTTCAAGGAGATTTATTCACAAGAACTCAATCTACTTCTCTCCTTCAAATATTTCGCAAATTGATGCTTCATTCCGAAGTTATCTTGAAAAATATGACAGGTCCAGACGACACTCGTCAAGTAGATGACTCCAAGCATAAGTGGGTTACGTGGCAAGTTGAGCAGCATAAAGGCTTAAAAAGGTCATGGAGCAAGTTGACCACAAATCACATGGCAGAATGAAGTTCCTGGCATCAGTATCAGTTTATGGAGTCATGTGTTTTTTGCGGTTTGGACGTTGAGAGACGACAGATGCAGATGGGAATGTTAACTTACTATGAGGAATAAGGAAGGAGGGAGAGCGTAAACAGCTTTTTCAAAAAAGGCCTTGACGGTAAGACAAACCAGTGCCAACAACTCATGATTAGAAGGAGGTTAGGGCAACCTCTCACTTAAGCCTTCCAATGCTAAGCCTAGCTACGGCCAAAAGACATGGCCAAAGATTTCTGAAAATCACCTAAACCCTGTCACGTTGGTATTCATTGAGTACTCTCAGATGAGCACCCATGTGCCAAGGTTTCTATTATTTTCTTCTTGCTAATTTGGGACACTTTTTAATATTTATGACTTTTATGGGTTGAGGGTGGCCTAGTTTTCTGAAAAGAAACACAGACAAAGCATAGTAATAGTGGCACAGATTGCCCTTAAATTTTCCTTAATGACATCAAACAATAGATTAAGTATTTCCCTTAAACAGATTTTGCACAATAATTATAGTGGCCTAAATTCTTCGGGCGGTCTAAATTTCTGGGAATTTACGGTATCTGAATACACAATCACATCTCTCCACAGATAGTAATGGTTAGCGTGACCCATGAGGGGTCAGGCAAGCTTTCTAGGCCTCTCATTGAAAACACATATATTCATGGCCTGCCTCACACAGCAGAAATCATGACACTTTTAAAATAAAGCAATGTTTTAACCCATTGATACCTGTAAGGGTATGAAAACATGCCCAAAACATTAGCTACCATGCGGGGTAAGTTAGGGTCGTGTTCTGCTTGCTAGATTGCCATTTTTTACCAAATTCACTTGGAACTTGCAAAGGGGCAAGTGGTTATGTTGCACACTGGGCTAGAAAATGCACTACACAAAAAAATGTTGATGTAGCTAAAAAAAGTCATACATATGGTTGGTTCATACAATCAATTGTTGACCTAGCTAGCGGCATCATCAGTAGTATAGTCAAGCATGTGGTTTGCCCGCAGTTCATCTGTGTTTTTTTCTTACTGTCGGCCTCATTGCTCGTGTTTCTCCTCGTGTAAATGCTAAACCGAACCTAAAGAACACGCATTCTCCGGTGTCAGCCCCGTCTAACCTTCTCCGTGATTCATTCAACCCTTCCAATGCTGAGACTACTTTTGTCGAATGCACAAGGACGCAAAGTTTTTTGAAAACCATCTAAACCCTGTCATGTTGGTACTCATTGGATAGCTCTCGCTGAGTACTCTCAGATGAGTACCCATTTGCTAGGGTTTCAGTCATTTTTCAGGTTTTTTGCATCTTTTTGTATTGGCCAAATCTATAAGCCACCAGCAGCATAAGGGTTAAGAGGTTGCGGTACCAGACAATCTTCCCAGCATCCTCTGCAGGATACCGCATAAATAACAAATCCATTTCGAGATAACAATGCCTTTCTTTTTGGGGGCACAGCGTCGGGAAATCATCAGTAGAGAGAGCATTTCCTTGCATATCTGATGCCAGGCCAGATTACTGATCAATGCTGCAATATAAGAAACGAACTCTCCTACTGTATATTTATAGGAGGCACGTCTGCAATGGAAAGGGTCAATGCATCTTATGTTTATATAATATACCCATCTACCATAAAGTATTATAAAATACATTACTAACAATTGTAATTTGTGCCTTTATGAATGCAGCAATATAAGAAAAGAACACTCCCACTGTATATTTATAGGAGGCACGTTTCCAATGGAAACGGTCAATGCATCTTATGTTTATATTACATACCCAGCTACCAAAAAACATAATACAAAATATATTCCGAACAATTGTTGTGCCTTTATGAATGCAGCAATATAAGAAAAGGACACTCCCACTGTATATTTATAGGAGGCACATCTACAATGGAAAGGGTCATTGCATCTTATGTTTATTATTATTATCATATACCCATCTACCAAAAGAACCTATTATAAACATATATATCTAACAATTGTTGTGCCTTTATGAATGCAGCAATATAAGAAAAGGACACTCCCACTGTATATTTATAGGAGGCCCATATGCAATGGAAATGGCTGATGCACCTTATGTTTATATTATAGACCCACCTACCAAAAAATGTATTATAAAATATATTACTAATAATTGGTGTCCCTTTATGAATGCAGCAATATAAGAAATGAACACTCCCACTGTGTATTTATAGGAGGAACAATTCTGCTATGGAAATGGTCAATACACCTTATGTTTATATCATAAAAATTACCCACTTACTATGAAAGAATATATTACTTATAATTGGTGTGCCTTTATGAGGTACACTCAAGATTGGATTTGGAATGTTCTGCCATTAAGATACTAAATCATGGCAAGCTATCTGTGCATGGTGGAGGAAACCAAAGAATCAAGGGAAAACCACTAAGACCAAATCTTTGATAAAGATATAATGGGAAAGCAGAGATGGATTGTGCTGTGGGTTAGAACCTAATTGGAAGTATTCACACACCAATTTCGGCATCCGAAAGATGCCTCAGAAGATATCATAGCAAAATATTGCTCCTATTTCTTATCTAAGATTCCTATAAAGCATGGAGCCTATCTTCTGCCCTTAACCCTAATGCTGCTGGTGGCTAATTTTGCCAATACAAATGATGCAAAAAAAAACTAAAGAATTACTGAAACCCTGTCACATGGGTACTCATCTGACAGTACTCGGCGTGAGCTATCCAATGAATACCAACATGATAGGGTTTAGATGGTTTTCAAACATCTTTATGTCTGTCTGCTTTGGACGAAAGTAGCCTCAGCATTAGAAGGGTTAAGATATTTCTTTCATAAAACTATCAAACAAGCAAATATTTTTGGACTTATTAGATTGGCAACTTGATCCACTCAATGAAACTCATTCATGCTATAAAAGTTCACCGTGTCACACAAATGCTATCATGTTTCTGAAAATAACAAGTTATTTTGGAGAAAAATATATCAGAGGGATTTATTACATGTAGTTTAGTAATGTGTAGCATTCCCACTTGATTAATTCTATAGAAGTTGCTATTGTTAGAAGAGCACTGTATACTGTGGCAGTTTAATTAATGCAAACATTGCACACCCCTGGAATCCACATTTATTAAAGTGCGCAAAATGACAAGCCTTTTTGGCAGCTGCCAAATGAAAAGCCAAGCATATTATGTCACAACGATCCTGGAAATATAGAAGATTAGACATGACATGCTGGGTCAGACCTGGCATTTATACCTTAACTCTTTCAAGCTTAACCCTTATGCTGCAGGTGGCTAATTTGGGCAATACAGAACGATGAGAAAAACCTAAAAAATGACTGAAACCCTGGCAAATGGGTACTCATCTGAGAGTACTCATCGAGAACTATCCAATGAATACCAACATGACAGGGTTTAGATGATTTTCAAAAACTTTGTCTTCATGATCTATGCAACTTTTGACAAGAACTTTGTAATTAAGAATGACTTCACAGAATATTTGATGGAGATTTGCTGCTAGAGTTATGGTTTCTATTTCTCCTTCAAATATTTACCCAAATGTGCTTTAAAACCCAAATGATTTCTCCGAAATCTTCGGGCTTCTTTTGGCCACTGCATCAATAGGTTAAGATGTACATTACCCATCTTGCAATGGAATGGAATGTAAGATGTTTGGACTTGACGTAGGTTGAGACCTGGTAACACCTAAACACATGCCACTGCCTAACATGGAATGCAAGTGTTTTGACTTGATCTACATGGCCAATCTGAAACACATTAGGATGTGCCATCTCAGAATGTAAGATGTTATTGGATAGGGATGCATGCTTTAGACCTCAAGCGTTAAACCAAGAACATCTGGGCATGTGTCACAAGTGTCTCAGAAACTAAGAATTATTGGATGGGTTGTTACACTGGATGCATGCCGTCTTAACCCTTCCAATGCTGAGGTTACTCTCGTCCAAAGCACAAGGACGCAAAGATTTTTTAAATCATCTAAACCCTGCCATATTGGTATTCATTGGATAGCTCTCACTGAGTACTCTCAGATGAGTACCCATTTGCTAGGGTTTCATTTTTCAGATTTTTTGCATCATTTTGAATTTGCCAAATTAGCCACCAGCAGCGCAAGGGTTAAGCTTGGGTTCCAGTAGATCCTTATTTATGTATGTGTCAGGTGTCAGTTACATAAGTCCTGAACACTATCATAATCTTATGGTAATTATGTGCCCTATGGCCCCAACATGATGTAAACCATAAGGCACCACTGTGCACAAACATAAATGCGCCATTTATCATGGTAATATCACTGTATTTTATATGGCAAACACTATAATAACTTGTAATTCAACAATATTACAACACTGCGCCTCTGCTGCATATCTCGATGTAACTGTACTATTATTGACATGCAATTAGATAAACAAAATATTCTAAAAATAGAAAAAGGGCCTCAGTAGATATTAGGAATTTGGAATTTTCCAATTGTCTTAATTTTTTCTGCCATAAAAAATACACTGAAAATTGCAACTTGTGTAGGAGAAAACCAGAAAGTCCCTGGCTAAAAACACCATCCTAAGATGCTAAAGTGATGAAAAGATCATCAAACAAGAAAAAAACAAATGGCTCAATAAATATGAAATATTGCCCTCACTATCAAAATATTCTTTCATTTATAAAACCACTGCAATATATTTGTGTTGATATTACATAATTTGTACTAAATAGTTGTATACCAGGGAGTACAGAGAAATCCATTGGACAAAATTCACTTAAATCACTACACGAGTGAGGTGAACGGGAGTGGGACTGCCCCGATAGCCGAGTGGTCTATGCATTGCCACTAACTTGCTTGTTGTCTCTCACCACGCCATGGGTTTGAATCCTGCCTGTCACATGTAAGAAAGTTGCCAGTGACCTAGGGTAAGGCAGTTTTATAACCCTGGGTACTCCACTTTCTTCTACAACTGGCTAGTCATAATTAAACCAAAAATGGCAAAAAAGTGACGATAATAAAAAATCCCAAATTTCTACACAATGGCCTCCCAAACACAAGCACTTCTCTGGGCACAGAAAAGATAGTTAAGTAACCTTGGGATGTCATAGACATTATTTAGGCAGAGGAGCAATCACTGAGCGGCTCTCTGGGAAACTGAGAGGTCAGTGGCAGGCCAAACCAAAGACATTCCTTCAATTGATCAGAGTTGATTAAACCGTGTCTTGTGTTTAACAAAGAAGCTTTTCATTTTTTCTTTGGAGAATGAAAGATCATGGCTCCCAGTAGAGAAAATGTGTTTTTCAGGTTTCTACATCAACTTAAGTTAGTTGACTCAATGCCTAATAAGCATCAAAATTCACTTGTCCCAAAACAATTCTCAACAAAAAGTGCTCACAGTTGTATGCCAAAATATCCAGCTCGGTGAAACCTCCAACTAATGTAACACCTGCCCACATTAAACTTTAAAACTTCAAAGGGAATAGAAAACATCCAAGGACAGATGGTATATCCTGATGCCCTCTAGTGTGTGGACAGCTCCAATGAAAAAGTGATCAGTGAATACAGATGCTTCAGGTAAAAACGTGCTGCAGTGGTTTCACCTGCCACGTCAGGCATCCCTTGACAAATGGACCTGGGAATACCAAGGAATTCCTAGGACTTTGCTACAAAAATGCCAAGATTTCTTAGGATAAGTTTCAGCAGCATTTAGCAAGGAATACAAGCAATTATGTTTGACTGCACATTTCAGTAAAATTTGCTCTCCATCTTCAACAATTTCTTATAGCATCTCTCTATACTTAACCTATTTATAATGAAAGCACCTTTATCAAATGTGGCTGCCTTCCCAAGAATTCCTAGCATTTTCCTAGCATTATCCTAGGAACCCCTGGGTATTCTCCAGTTCATTACTAAAGACATGCTTTTCGTAGCCATATAATTAAGAATAATGCTTGCAGTCCTGCTTTGTTTTTTGTTTATAGCGTTGTATCTGTCTGCAGTTTAGGCATTTACAAAGAAGCTGTATGTTCACCATAGCCAGAGCTAGTTGGTAAAATTACAATGCTCAAAGCAGCCACACACAGCCTGACAATTTGGTGAAATCTTTCAACCAAAAGCTTAATAAGAAGTATATTTCAAGGAGAAATGTAAATCAGGACATTACCAACAACTCCCCTTCAAATATTTTGTTAAATCATTGTCAATTCGAAAGTTATTGTCAAAAGTATCATATATCCAGACGACATTTGCAGGAGGAACTCTTAGGCATTAATGCTTTATGTCCCTTGGCTAAGGCCTGAGTTACGAGCATCCGCTACAGTGAATGCACATTATTTTGACATGCACATTTGCTGTTGATCACGGTAACTATTTAAAATAGGAGACAGGCTGCAAAAGTACACAGCTATTAAGATTTCCTCTTATCTACCACGTCTACTTTTTTTCTAGTGTTTTAATGTCAACTCATAATTTTACAAGCTCCGGTGGCTTTCATAAATTTGATGTGAAATTTTCTGTCATTACTTTTCCTGATAATTTACAAGCTTCGCTGTCTTTCATAAATTTTACGTGAAATTTTCTATCATTGCTTTTGCTGATATCAAAGGCTAGGGTGAAATGTAATGTCAGTTATAATGAAATTGCCATCTGTGTTAACTTAACCATGTGATCCAAAAATGCCCCTGTAAATTTGTCTGTGGAAGAAAATCAATAAATAATTTGAGGAACATTTTTCATTCACATCGCTTCTCTCTGGGTTTTTTCCTGACACCTAGACTGGGGAGAATATTTTTTCCTTTTACTCTGTATGCAAAGATCAAAGAGGTCTATCAGTTGCAAAGGTACCACTGACAGTCCTTCATCCATGCAACAAATTTGTAAAGCAACCAGGTCAACAGGCTCATGATGATAGAGCAGGATTTCTTGGAAGCTGGCATTATTGCAATAAGGCCATAGTGGATCCCACTCTCCATTATTCCATTGGCCAGACCATTGATTAGTCTGGGAGATGGAAGAAATCCTTAGAACATAATTATCACTAGTGTACTTTTAGGGCATTAGGGTTAAGTAAGCCTAGGTTAGGAAATTACACCATAAGAGATCACATGACGCCTTTCGCTTAAAGAATACTACCTCCCTGATGATTGCCTGTTCTGAGAGCAGAGAGATACACTAAAAGCATTTTTATTACCACAGTGAATTCTTAGAAAATAAGAGTTTAAAGTGAGCCTAGGTCAAGAAACTACACCATAAGAGATCACATGAAGGAAGCCATTACCTTAAGGTGCACTATTTGCTTGATCATTGACTGGTCTGAGACTGAGCTGGGAGATATCATTGGAACATTCTATCACCAGTGTATACTCATAGAATAATAAGGTGAAGTATGTCTGGGTTACGGTAGTATACTATCTAAGGAGATCATTTGTTGCCATTCCATAGATTGTTCCATTTGGCTGATCAATGACTGGTCTAAGAGCTGGGAGATATACTTGGGACATTCTTATCACCACTGCGTACTCATAAATAAAAGGGTGAAGTATTTCTTGGTTAAGGTAGTATACTATCTAAGGATATCATTTGTTGCCATTCCATAGATTGTTCCATTTGGCTGATCAATGACTGGTCTAAGAGCTGGGAGATATCCTTGGGACATTCTTATCACCACTATGTACTCATAAAATAAAAGGGTAAGGTATGTCTGGGTTAGGGTACTATCCTATTTAAGATCACATGCTGTCATTCCATAGATTGTTCCATTTGGCTGATCAATGACTGGTCTGAGAGCAGGGAGATATCCTTGGGACATTCTTATCACCACTAAGTACTCATAAAATAAAAGGGTGAACTATGTCTGGGTTAAGGTACGATAACACACTGACATTCCATAGATTTTTTGGTTGCCTGATCAATGACTGGTCTGGTAGCTGAGAGATAATTCTTGGAACATTCTTATCACCAGTATGGTCATAAGGCAAAGGGATCGAGAAGAAGGGCACAGTTGCATAAAAACATCTTAGGGGTAGTAATCCCTTAAGATTCCCCTAAGAGGGAAGTATTCCTTTACATCTATTCTTAAGGTAACTTAAAAGTTTGAAATAAGGGAAACCTTGGTCCTTAAGGAAACCTTAAGGGATTCTTAAGAGCAAAGGATTCCCTTAATTCTATCCTTGAGGTAACAATAAGGTTTCAAATAAGGGAAACCTTGGCCCTAAAAGAAACCTAAAGGGATTCCTAACATTTAGATGTTTTATGCAACAAGCAAAGACACAAAATAAGGGAAAACTTATGGGCCTAAATGAAATCTTAAAGGATTTACTAACCATAAGATGTTTTATGCACCCGAGAAAAGACACCAAATAAGGGAAACCTTGGACATTTAGGAAACCTTAAGGGATGCCTTAACCTTAAGATGTTTTATGCAACTGAGCAAAGACACCTAATAAGGGAAACCTTGGCCATTAAGCCAATCTTAAGGGATTCCTAACCTTAAGTTATTTTATGCAACCTAGCAAAGACACTTTATCTTTGTCCTGCAGTGAAGTAGGAGATCACACAAGCTGACATTTCCCTCCATCAGGAAGTTCTAGTGGCCTGCTCATCCACTGCTCCGGGAATTAGAACCAGAAGAAGGCTCTCGCTCACAGTTGAGACGCAGAAATATCTGCTCTGCCCAGACTAAAGACCATGCGGTCGCTTTCCTGATCAGTAGGGGGAGCAGTAATGAGAAAGTCGGTGGGAAGGAAGACGGCAAGCTAAGATGGAATCTCCTTCCTGAGGTGCCCATCGGAGAGGGATACGCGCCAGGAAGGACCTACGCACACTAAAAGGCCATCCATTTCATCTGCGCGCTAATCTGCACTTACCAACACTGATTATAGGCCTCCAGAGAGGTTAAAAACGACAGCTGTAAGAAAACTATGGATGGATGGATGATTCGGTTGAAGGGAGAGATGTAGAAAAAGGGGGGTTTATCGATGCAGATATGGGGGAAGGGTTGGATACATCAAAGAAAGGGGGTTCATCAATGAAGAGAGGGGGATGTTAGGGGGGAGGGACGGACTCTGACTTGAGAAATTTCCGTTTTATCTCTTCTGACATTCTGAAAGGTTGACCGCAGCCCATAAGTGATAGAGATGTTTTTCTCCCGCCCTCAAAAGCTTCTGTAAGTTAATCACAAGCACAGGGCATGTGTACCAGGGATCGATCAACCCTTCCAATGTTGAGGCTACTATTTATGTTCAAGCTCAAGAACGCAAGGATTTTTGAAAACCATCTAAACCCAGTCATGTTGGTATTCATTGGATAGCTCACGCAGAGTACTCTCAGATGAGTACCCATATGACAGGGTTTCAGTCATCTTTCAGCATTTTTGTGACGTTTTGTTTTGGCAAAATTAGTCACCAGCAGCATCACCTTGTAGTGATGGATTTTAAAAATAAATATCTTGCTGTCGTTACCTAATATACTTATTATGCAAACCATCTACTTGGTGCAGGAACACAATATTCTTATAGCCTGTTGATGGGGTAAATGAACAACAGCATGGGGGGTGGAGAAATTAACTAGTATATTGCAAATAAACTGTAAATTTGCATTCAATTACCTGCTGGCCGTCATGGAAAATATTGCCTGTGTAGGTTTTTGCAATTTACATAAATAATTGGGTGCCAATTTTACACATGATTCTTAATCTTGTTTATAGAAAATTACCAATACTAACTAGTATATTGCAAATAAATTATACATTTGTAATTCAATTACCTGCTGGCCTTCATGTAAAATATTGCCAAAGTGTAGGTTTTTTTCCATTTACATATATAATTCGGTGCAAACGTTTCACGTGATTCTTAGAGTTGTATTGATAGCAAATTACTTAGACTACAGGTGGGCTTAGAAGTTGACCAGTAAATTGGAAATGAATTATAAAGTGGCATTTAATTACTACAGGTGGTCGGAATATATTGCAAATACCCATTTGCAAATGAATCATAATAGAGGATATAACCCTTTCATACTTGTAGAACCCAAAATTGCCAAAGATATCTTATAGACCAGAGCATTTTTCTGAAAATACTTGAAAATAATATGACAATCAGAACCTCAGTAACAGACATTTGTGAATTGTTGCTTAATTCTAGAGTAAGTTTCATAGATCCAGATGCTCTTTGTCAAGCAAAGAGTCTTACCAACTTTTGATAGAACTGTTGTTGCAAGCCCTGGAAATGGTGAAACACAGCAAACAGACAGTGCATACTGAATAAACTGCTTGGCTGAAAGCAGACCCTGTTCAGTGGTTAGACACAGCAAATAGACAATGCACATTGAATTAAACTTCTTGGACAATTTGAGGAGGCCCTGTGCAGTGTTAAGACACTGCACTGAACATTAGACAGCTGGAACATTAGATAGCTGGGCTGTTGGAGGAGGCCCTGTGCAATGGTGAGACACAGCGAGCACTTGCTGAACCATGCATTAGACTGCTTGGCTATGGGAGCAGGCCCGGTGTAGGGGTAAGACACAATGCTATGGGAGCACACCTTGTGCAGTGGAGAGACACAAGCACTTGCTACACTGTGCATTAGACTAATAGGCTTTAGAAGAAGACCCTGTGCAGTGGCGAGACACAAGGACTTCCTGTACCATGCATATTAGACTACTAGGCTAAAGGAGAAGGCTCTGCTAGTGCTAGGAGGGAGGAGAGACTGAGAGAGCCCACTTGATATGTACATAGTACATCACATGTTTCTTCTGCCTCATCGGCTGCCCATGTCGCGTGAAAATCGAGAGCACTCGCGAGCACGTCTAAATGTCACCGCTGCGTGATACCTACACATGACAAGGGTGCAAAAAGTCAACATTGACAACTAACTCTTCACTTGTGACACAAGGAGAAAGCACACGAGGCAGCAGGGTTCAATAGACCCCCTGGAGAGCGTTGCCTCTCGCTCAACACTGGCAATTGAGTGAGAGTCGAGAGCGAAAGTCGAGAGCACAAGAGTGCCACGTTTGATAATGCTCGTCATCTCCACCAGGGCCCAGAGCTTCGTGGGGATGCAGTAGGCTGGATCGTGACTGATAAATATATTTCCTGTGCAACCACTTAATCTCATATCGCTCACTGTTACATAGTAGCGCTTTATCCGGGGGCCACCTCTCTATTATCCAGGGCTGGATATTAACCCATTCAGACAGGTAGTGACAACAACAAAAATTAAACTATCCTCATGACAGGTGCATATATACCAAAATATCATAAGGCATTATTTTATGAACTGATGCTTAATCATAAAGTTATTTTCAAAAGTGCTATTGCAAATCATATTGCAAATACCACTTGTTAATGATATCTCCAGACATGAATGGGTTAAGACTTCATTGTAGTCCTATAAGAAAATTATTATATTCAAACATGCCTACTCCTGACACTGAATGGAAAATAAGAAATATCTAACTATAGATTCATCAAATAATCTCTTAACAGTCATTTTAGGTGCATTTAGATGCAATGACCACTATCTCCCAAAGGATTTCTAATGATATTACTCCATATTTCAAAATATGAACTCTATATACCTAAATATTGAATAGAATGCTTAGAAAGGAGGTATGAAAGCAATAAAAAGATGTAGATGAGTGTTTTGTAAGAAAAATACTGCATGAGAACAGTAGTTGTGGTCAGTAATTCAAAAATGGAGGTATATCATTTTCAGCTTCTACAGCACTATCAATAAACCCTTATTAAGTATACTTAAAACATGGCCTTCCATGATAGCCAAGTGGTCTAAGCTGTCCGTACCTATACACATCTAAACCTTTCAATGCTGAGGCTACTTTCATCAAAGGCACAAGAACGCAGAACTTTTTTGAAAACCTTTAAAACCCTGTCATGTTGGTATTCATTAGAAAGTTCTCACTTAGTCCTCTCAGATGTGTAATCCATATGCAAGGGTTTCAGTCATTTTTCAGGGTTTTTGCATCATTTTGTATTGGCATAAGGCTGAATCTTACTTGGTCTTTGGGTCAGAGGGTGGTTTCCCTGGAATGGCAACTGATTTAGCTTAAGATTGACAATAATCGTAATATTAAATTCCTATCATAATCAGCTAAGACTTCTATGAATGTGCTGATTATCACATCCTCAGACAAGTATTGGGTCAATGTGATATTTATTATCATTGTAATTCTTTTCTAATTTGGTTCTTAAGGAACCAAGTAAAATCAATAGAACACATATATACAATGACGATGCCCAGGAAATTATATATGAATATACATTTCCAATAAAAGTTTAAATTACCTAATCATTTAAAGTCTTTTCACAGAATGACTTGAATTATCATTTTCATTAAAACAAAATTGCAATAAAATTTGTTCATTTGAAACACCATTCATTTACATGACAGTTTAAAGCCAGATGACACTAGGAATGAATAGGTTACATTGTATAGACTAATTGTTAATCTACACATAGATGAAACGTACGCCTACAATCATTACATTGCATGCAATACTAAACATGCAATATTCAATTTACATTATTATCTATGCTTTGTTTGGGCGTTCACACTTCAAAACCCATTTCAGATAGCAGAAGCAAATTATGTATCTGAAGATTAATCTTAGATTTTTCAAAATCATCAGTGGCATCTCGAAGTTATTGCATTGAAAAGCGAGAATATAGGAAGTAGAGCATTATAGACAAAAAGATCAATGTTACTAGTCAGTCTTAAGTTCAGCGGTTGAAGCCTGTCCCTATCATCATTTAGTACTAGGAATAGTAACTACCCTAAATCCTCACGTTCACAACAAAAATTATTGACCAGAGCACTTTTTAGAAAATATCTTGAGATGTGTGTGAGAAAACCAAACCAATAACTCTCTTTCAAAAATATTGTGCATTAAGACCAAATTCGGGGAGGTATTTTAAAAAGTGTCATATGTGCAGATGACACTTGTCAAGCAGAGCTCCAGAGATGAGAGGGTTTAAGTACATATTAGGGCGATGAGGTAAGGTGTCTGCAGTGATCTTTGCCGCATGTTAACGAAAGTTCTAAGCACTTGATTAAAGCGACATTGTTCCTGGAACAAGCGAAGGGCGTACTTAGTCCCAGCAGGGAACACACCGGGAGCTCGTAATCACCTACTTGCGGCAGCGCTATTAGGCGCGTGTGGAGCAGCTAATGGGAGTATCAAAGGCCACCTTGCAGCAGACTGCCTTTTTCACTCGTCATCTGACAAATATGTAAATACTTTTCTTATAAATCAGTTTCAGCGAAAATATTTCAAGAAGAAATGTTCCTTGGAGGACGACAAACAAAGTTCAGTGAAAATATTTCTGCAGAATTTCTTGATTATGGAAATAATCGCAAAAATGTCAGATCAGCTTTGAGCTCTGGGCATGGATAGGTTAATTTCATCAGAGCAACTAGAACTAGTTCAAGCCCCCTTGTCTGCTGCCGTGGTATTCGCCTCTCACAGACTGCAACAGTTAATAACACTCACAAAAATAGAACGCCAATCAACTCAACATACAAGAATGTCATCAATCAAAATTGATAATAGTTTTTTTGCCCGTTTGATCAAGGAGAAATCACAGAGTTTGACAATGTTTTCCCTCCTGTCCAAGACAAGTCAAGGGTTTTGACCCATTAAGTTTCGCAGCTGGCAGATAAAGCCTGAAAATTTCGGTGAAATCTTTTAGACAAAAGCAAAGTTGAGAAAATATTTGAGAGACAAATAGTCAAGAAAGCAAAGATTTTTGAAAACCATTCAAACGCTATCATGTTGGTATTCATTAGATAGCTTTCAGTGAGTTAAATTAGTACCCATGTGCCAGGGTTTCAATCATTTTCAAGGTTTCTTGCATCATTTAGTATTGGCAAAATTAGCCACCAGCAGCATAAGGGTTAAGTGCTAACAGGTGGCCTCAACTCAACAGTGTTTTTAACTGATAGTGTGTCAGACTGCATGTATGCTCCAAATGATACTGGTTAACCTTTATGATGCTGGTTGCTAATTTGACCAATACAAAATGATGAAAAAACCTGTAAAATGATTGAAACCCTGGCATATGGGTAGTTATATCAGAGTACTCAACTCAACAGTGTATTTAACTGATAGTGTATCAGAACGTGTGTATGCTCCGAATGTTAATGGTTAACCTCGCGTTAGCGTGCTCTCTAGTGCTGTGTATGTATCAGGCACCAGTGACATTTAGTTGTGCTTGCGACTCCTCTTGATTCTCACACAACATGGGCACGCGATGAGGCAGAAGAAGCATGTGTTCTATCAACATACAAATTAGGCTTCTCTGCCCCCCCCCCCCCCCCCCCCCCCCTGCCTAGAGGAGGGAGGGGTGTGGGGGGGGATCGGTACCGGTATTTGGTACATAACCAAATGTCAATATAGAATAAAGTAAAGTATCTATTTAATATATCAACATGCAAATTAGGCTTCTCTGCCCCCTCTCTCTGTGTCTAGAGGAGAGGGGTGGGGGGGGGGGGGGGGGGGGGGGGATATGCTTAAAGCTACAAAACTGACTTGACTGCTTCTTGGATATCTCCACAAGAAGGCAGTTAGGGATTGGTACCAGTACTTGATACAATAACAAATATCAATATCGAATAGATAAAAGTGATGTATCATTATTAATATATATGATACCGATTCAATTATCATACAAAACTGACTTAACTGCTTCTTGAACACATCCACATGAAGGCAGTTAGCTATCTTTTAATGAAATATCTGAAGTTGACAGCGCAAAATATAACACAATCAAGTCTCTAGGAGGCAGGAAGTATTGTTTAAAATATTGTTAAGATACTGTAACATTAAGGAAATATTGATATTGTATCGTATTGCAAAAATTTTAAATATGCCAATCCCTATAGGGTGACCCAAATAGGCAAGTTGTATTTTAAGGCCTTGTCACTGAGTGCTCACAGTCTGTATAAATGATGGCAACATTTCAACTACTAGCAAGGCTCAGTTTAAGAAGTCCAATTTCAAATGGCGCAATGCCGCCAACTAAGAAGCAGTCTTAAGCTTTAATCTTTGGGAATATGAGTAATGCCATTATAAGAACTTAAAGGGTTTCCTCTTTCTGCTAATCAGGAACAGTTCAGATGATTCATTTAATAATCTTTGCTTAATTAGGTGTTGCGATGACATTCTCTGTTGGTACTTAGTCAATTCTCTCTTACCAAAAAAATTGAAAAGTTTAGTGCACTACTAGAAGTAGCAGAAACTTAGATTGTTCTGTCAAGCAAGTGTGGGTGCTGAAATCCCCTACATAAATCACTTGCCAGTTCTGGCAAGTAGGCATGAAATTTTATTTGATCAACATGACAGGGTTCAGATGGTTTTCCAAAAACCCTGATAACTACCGTGTATTTACCTAACCATACCACCTAGGAAATGCCTCAAGATGTATTTCAACCCAGGTTCTCTGACAGTTGTGAGAGACAGCCAACAGGTCAATAGCAATACCCTAGACCACTAGGCTATCAGGGCAGCCCCTAGGAGTACCTGCATTCGTTGCTGTGAGTATGGATTGGTTTGGTTACTTTCCCAATCCTTCACCAGATAACTATAGCAATACCCTAGACCACTAGGCCATCAGGGCAGCCCCTAGGAGTACCTGTCTTGGATATTGAGAGCATAGATCCATCAACTCAAACTGAAAATGTTGGTCCCCTGCAGTGATGGTTGAGTAAATGTTTTAGCACTCTAAGTGTGCAGTAGCTACCACTTAATACTAGATGTCCTACTCAAACCACGTACCTCTCCACTTCTGCCCCCTGAGCCTCACTTTTCCCCCTCCAGGGGGAGCCCTTAAGTGTGCTGACATTTCCTCCCAACACTTTTCTCGCTAATACCTTGACAAAAATCCATATTTCGAGAAATATCTGACTTAAGGCTTAACAGTTGTTGTTTTAACCCTTCCATGTCTGGAAATATCTATCGCATGGAGATACCATACATCTGAAAATAACTTTGGAATTGAAAAGAAATGTACAAAATATTTTAGGGACAGTTGTTGGTCTATTCCAACAACCGGAAATATTTCCCAGGAAAAACATTTTTTTCAAATATTTTCAGGAAAATTCCCTAATCATAAAGCTTTTTTGGTTGGTCCGGAGGTAAATAGGTCAACACTCCATCTTAAAATATTTTTTCTAATATCACACATGAGCTATGTTATTATAAGTTATGTTCAAAGTTGTTGCACCACATGTGCACCTCGGTTGCAAATGCTGAGGCTACTTTTGTCCAAAGCATAAGGATGCAAAGATTTTTGAAAGCCACCTAAACCCTATCATGTTGGTATTCATTGGATAGCTCTCACTGAGTACCCTCAGATGAGTACCCATATGCCAGGGATTTGGTCATTTTTCAGGATTTCGGCATCATTGTGTACTGGCCAAATTAGCCACCACCAGCATATTTAGGGTTAAAGAGAAAGTCAAGCAGATGTTGGCATGACTCCTTCCAACAAGTGAGAACCACTACAGCGCCACACTATTGATGCATTCAGGTGTATTCTGGCAACGTCATATCCCAATTAGCAGGGTCCCCATCAACAACAGAACTGCGTACCTCATGTGATGGGTCGATATCTCTCTGAGTGGAGATCAAAGAATCATGACCCCTTTGCACCCAGATGACTCACAGGTCAGATCTAATAGAACCACATTGGAATTTTGATTATTGTCACTTTTTTCTGCCATATTTTGGCTAATTTGTGACTTGCCAGTTGTAAGTGGTGGAGGAAAGTACCCAGCAAAAAACACTGCCTAACCAGCTATGAAATTTGTTGTAATGATATGGAGATTTGATATGAGGATGAAAGACTTGATATGACACTTTGAGATTTGATTAGAGGATATCAGATTTGATAAAAGAAGATTATCTAGATCTGAAGTGATGAAGTACAGTTGACCTGAAGGTGCCAGCTTGGCAGGTGCAGTTTGCTCCATTTGGTACACTAATGAAATTACCCTCCAGGGCTCGACGCTAACAGTGGTCCTAAATTGGCCCCAGGCCAGTAAAAATTCCCAAAAACGGCTTCGGGCCAGTAAAAAAAGACTTCAACTGGTCCTACAGGGTTAGTAAACATTTGGGGGGCATTCTTATTATAAGTTTTCCCTCAAGAATATCCCAAATGTTTTTGAAATAATTGAAGATAAAATAAATATAAATAAATGTCTGTGAATTTTATGAAATGTTTTCTCTTTTTATGTTAAAGAAAAATTTGTAGGACCAGTAAAATTTTTGCAGGACCAGTAGATCCTTGGTGCTACTGGTCCTACGGGGCCAGTACCATTTTGAGTTAGCATCGAGGCCTGCCCTCAAATTGTTAGGTACATGTGTCCCACAGTGGCAGTAACATAGGCATTATTGGTAGTGACCCTGACACTCTTACAGGGAGGTCTACTGACCCTGACAGAGATAAAGTACAATCCACAGAAACATATGGCACTATACGTGTCTGCCTGCATCAGTGTCAGTGAAAACGTGAACAGGGATCAGGCAATATTTAACCATTATGCTGCTGGTTGCTAATCTAATTTTATAATACAAAATGATGCAAAAAAGCTGAAAAAATGACTGAAACCCTGGTATATGGGTACTCATCTGAGAGTACTTATAGTAAGAGCTATCTAATGAGTACCAACATGACAGGGTTTACATGGTTTTTGAAAATCTTGGCATCCTTGTGGTTTGGACACAATTAAACTTAGCATTGAAAGGGTTTAATTAACCCTTTCATGCAGGTAGTGCCACAAATATACATGAGTTTCCTTACTAATAGGTGTTTGTCAGATGAATATCCAAAAATACTTAGACTGCTTTTATGCTGCTGTATGGATCATTTGATCCAACTGCTAAATGGTAAATTTGGTTGACAATTTACTACAAACACGAAAGGCACATGTTCTTACTGCACATCAACAATTACTAAGTCATTTACTACAGTCTACCATGTTCCACGAAGCGATAACGGTAATGGCAACATCCTAAACAATGCCTATTGTCTCATAAACGTGTCTGAGACTCATCTGTGGAATGGGTCAGCGGAAATGTTGTCTACTTTCGCCACGCAATTTACCCTGATCAAAAACACATCAGTACCTTTAAGAGTGCCATGTCTAGACTTTAACTATATCAGAGTGCAGCGAATAATGTGACTATGATCTTTTTACTCAATGTATTCCCTCTGAGTGCCGCTGCCCAAGGTAATACTAATCCTCATGGACATCCAGGGGCAGTGTGCACATCTTAAACCTTTCAATGCTGAGGCTACTTTCATCCAAAGCACAAAGATGCAAAGACTTTTGAAAACCATCTAGAGCCTGTCGTGTTGGTATTCATTAGATAGCTCTCGCCGAGTACTCTTAGATGGGTACTCATATGCTAGTGTTTGAGTCACTTTACAGGTTTTTTACATCATTTTGTATTGGCCAAATTAGCTTTATCCCCAAAGAAGTTCTGACATCTCCAAACATTTTGACTGAAAATCCTATAAATCATGTATGCCTTTTCCTCTGGAAATACTTGAAAATGTAAACACAAATATTTAGGGTCATTGCTGATTGAAGTGAATGCTTGGCTAGGTACAAATAGCCGCCAGCATCTTAAAGTTGACCTTGAATGACCTTGGAGAGAAAATTCAATGAAGGGTGCACAATCACAGCCCTAATGAGAGACCGGGGAAAGATGTCAGTAAATAACAATGGCGCATCATTTGGCGAAGCTTATCACTTTTCTATGATCGCATGACTGCAAAATTGATTCATGTGATCAATCCATATGAGAAAGATGTCATTTTTCCTCGTTACGAAACCCGGAACTAAGAACAAACTCAATAACCCCCATAGAGTTTGGAAAAACACACAATGAGTGCGAGAAATATTTGATGCCTGAATTCTCGGCTTTTTCTATGTGGTATTGATGAGGACTGTCAATTGGTGTTAGGGACAAGATGTTCTCTGTACTAGATTATGCACTGGTTCACCTTAACCCATTAATGCTTAAAAGTTTGTCAAAAAATAGTCGCCTGGATCTATAATACTTTGAAATTTGAATTTTAAAATTAATACTAACGATACAAAAAAATTGAAGTAGAGTTGTTGGTAGTGATCTGATTAACAATTCTCTTTCAAATATATTCCCCATTATGCTTTTGTTTCAAAGCTTTTACAAATTTTGTCAGGCTTCCCATGCCCATCTTGGTAATCAGACCATGCAAATCTGGTATTCTGCTGGACCTCTAACATCAAACATGTAACATTTAGGGTTCTATTGCAACTTTTAGTAGTGTCAGTCCTCATATATTCCTTACTTTTGGATCCTAATTGGTTAAGGGAGCAATAAATATCAATAATAAAATGTGCAGATGAATTTAAGTGGTAACTTCAACAGGAATAGAGTGTTCCATTAGAGACCTCCTTAAAGCCTAATAGAGGAAAAGTGAAAATGTTATTGTTTTTGACAGTTCATGCCTCCCAGTAGAATAAGTGGCCATAGAGGATAGACCACAGTAAGTGACTTTAGCTTTAGGCACTTAAAAGGTAGAATTGCAAGCTAGGTTACTTACTTAAAGACATTGAAGTTTTTTTAAATTGAAATATGGAAAGAGAAGTATCTTCTCAAAAGACAATGTTCATCTGTTGTATATTCAACAATCATGTGTCTGCCATAACATAATGAAGACAATACTCATCATTTTAATCTTTAATCCTCAATTCCAAAGCAATCAATGAAAAACAAGAGATTACTGCCCTGGAAATGTATTAGAGACAATAATGGCCAAATCTATCCAACACACTAAATACAGGGGCCTGCCCCTATGGCTGTTTGGTCTAAGGCATTGCCACTGACTGCTAGCTGTCTCTCACCACTGATCGGGTTCGAATCCCACCCGGAGCATGTGAAAAAGTTGCCAGTAACTAAGGATAGACCAGTGTTTATGCCTGGTATTTAAATATAGTTTATTCCACCATTTATAACTGGCTATAGTCACGACTTAGGCGCAATATGGAAGAAAACTTACATAATCAATAAGTGATTTTTACGGGAAGGGACTCTTTCTCCAAAGACAATATTACACAACTATATCCTTTCATGCTATTACAATCAATAAGAGGTTTTAACCCTTACAATGTCGAGGCTACTTTCGTCCAAAGCTCAAGGATGCTAAGTTTTTTGAAAAACATTTAAACCCTGCAATGTTGGTATTCATTGGATAGCTCTTGCGGAGCATTCTCAGATGAGTAACCCATGTGCCAGGGTTTCAATCATTGTTCAGGTGTTTGCCTCATTTTGTATTGGCCAAATCAGCCACCAGCAGCATAAGGGTTAACAGGAAAGGAATCTAAAATACTCTGGAGACAATATTATGAAAGTTTTCTCATGTATGCCAATATAATCAATAAGAAATAGGTGATTTAGCCAGAAAAGAAATCATTCTTCAAAGACAATATTTAGTAATGCATTTCCTATATGCCATCAAATCAATGAGAAACCTGTGATTTCTTCAGGAAAGAGGCTCATTTCCCAGAGAGCAGATGCAGGCCTCGCAGACGTCAGCTTTTACTGCACCTAGCGCTGCATGGCAATTGGCGTTCCACTCTAGAGTAACACACTCAATCACATGGCAGCCTACAGTACAGTCAGACACAGCACACGGAATACCATGTGAGGAGATGGCAGATATTAACACAAACTACGAACAGACTAACAGTTAATAGACATAAATATGATCTTCAGTCTATTGTATAATCAGACAAAGCACTAGGAACACTGATGCGTGAGGATGAGCAGCTATTGACATCAGCTTCTAGTTAATAGACATAAACACACTTTGCTTCAGCACATTGTAAAATCAGACCTGGACTACTGCTTGTAGAGAATATAGCAGATTTTAACACAAACTTCAGTACTACTGCTTGAGGAGATGACAGAAATTAACATGAACTTCTACAATTAATAGACATACACATGATCTTCAGCCTATGGTACAATCAGACAAAATACAAGGAATACTACTTCAGGACATAGCAGATATCAACACTTACTTCTAACAGTAAGTTTATAGACATAAACATGATCTTCGGTCTATTGTATAATCAGACAGACCACCAGGACTACTGATGCTGAGGACAATTAGCAGATATTAGCATGAACATCTAACAGTAAGTTTAATCAATTGCACAATCAGACAGACCACCAGGAAATCTGATACTGAGGATAGAGCAGACACTAAGTTCTAACAGTAAGTTAACAGCCATTGACACCAGCTTCTGTCGCTAAATTAAATGGACAACAGATTGGTTTCTGACATTAACATTAGCTTCTAGTCATTAATAAACAATGATACCAGTTTCTTATTGTTATCCAAAATTGACATCTGCCTCAAGTATTTAAAAGGCAATGATATAAACCATTACTGTTATCTAAGTTTTAGTTGGTATCTGAAATAGACATCTGATCCAATATTCTTGTCATGTAATATCAAATTCTGTAATCATCTTCTTAATATTATGCAACATTGACATTTTCTTTTATAAATGTTATCTTCACAAGACTCTGCAACTAATGAGAAAACTATAAAGATTTTAAAATGGACTAGATGCGTTGAAATATTTTAAATTATTTGTTTATAATAAAGTGCACAGAAAGAAAGAGTTTTTATTATTATTTTAAAACCTCTGAAAATACTTAACTATTGTGTACCAGCACAATGCTGACGCAAACACTCCTCAAGATGGTGTTTGTTACAGCCACAAAATATTCCATATAATTCTACAGTGCTCTAAGCAGAGAAAAACAAGTCTAGTAATCTGTTTGGGTCCATAAATGCTGTAGTTTTCATCTCACCAAGAATGCTGATGTAGCCATATATAGATACTGCCAAAAATATTCTCTATAATTCTACAATGCTCAATGCAGGGGAAAACAACAGTCTAGTAATCTGTTTAGGTCCATAGATGCTGTAGTCTTCATCTAGCCAGCAACGCTGATGTAACAATATATAAATACAGCCAAAATATTCTCTATAATTCTCCAATGCTCAAGGCAGGGGAAAACAAGTCTTGTAATCTGTTTAGGTCCATAGATGCTGTAGTTTTCATCTACCCAGCAATACTGATGTAGCCATATAGAGATACAGCCAAAAATATTCTCTATAACTCTACAATGCTCTAAGCAGAGAAAAACAATGGTCCAGTAATCTGTTTAGGTCTATAGATGCTGTAGTTTTCATCTACCCAGCAATGCTGATGTGGCAAGACTGCATGGTGAGATAGGTATCAGCCTATGCATAAAATCAGGACCACCACACCATTACAAAGTCAATACCTTAGATAAGGGCTTTTCTCTTGACAGCCAGGCCTACTGTGACCCATTCATGCCTAATGTCTCTTATTGACCCTTATGCTGCTGCTGGTGGCTAATTTGGGCAGTACAAAATGGTATTTTTTCCCCCTTTTAACGATGCAATGTCAGCCCCACTGTCATTATATGTGTGGAGACATCCCAGGAGGTACTGGCAAATTCCTTGCAATATCCTAGGAACTCTTTGGTTTTCCGCGCTGGTTGGGTTGCTCAAAATGAATGCTCAAAAAATTCAATGCTATTTTGGTTACTTATACCTCAAAAATGCATCTTTGAGAAAATATTTGAGAAAGGATTGTCATTAACCCATTCTTGCTTAACCCTTAATATGCTGCTGGTGGCTAATTTTGCCATTAAAAAATGATGCAAAAACCTGAAAAATGATAGAATCCCTGGCAAATGGGTACTCATCTGAGAGTACTCAGTGAGAGCTATCCAATGAATACCAACATGGCAGGGTTTATATGGTTTTCAAAAATATTTTCATCTTTTTGCTTTGGAAGGGTTAAATTAAGAGTTTTTCTAGAAACAAATTCATAAGGCAAAATGTTTTCAGACATGTTCTGTTATCAAAGTATTTGCTGACTAAAATGAAGTTAAAAGGAAAGCCTAACCTCCAGTGGTGGTCCCCTGCAACTATTCTACCCCTTGTTTTATTCATTTCTCAGTGATGAAAGACTAGCTTAATCATACAGGAAAACATTAATAAGGCATTTTTTTTCTATGTAGTGTACCGATAACACAGTATTGGGTGAGTATCAAACAGGTGGATCATCAATCATGCATTCCAGTTTCCTATAGTGATATTACAGCAAGGCCCGGCAATTAGTCATTTAGGAACGGTATATTACACTACTAAATTATATTACACATGCAGATACTGTGTAGGGTCAAGGGCTTGGTCAACCTCACCTCCGATGGCAAATTTACGGTTATCGATATTGAGGATATCATTTTTCTTTGTAATTTTGGATGAAATTTCAACACCCTCCCCTTCCCCCATGTCGCACGCAGTTACCATTCTTCTTTGAAATTGAATATCATCTGTCCACTTTATAAAAGACAATGCTGTATACTAGAGCAAATGTCAATATTTATATGCTTAGGGTTGACTTTTCCCTTCTTACATTGGTAACAACTATCGAGTAATCTACAGGAAAATATCTCCACATGTAGATCTCATAGTAAAGATTATTAGTATTACTATCAACATCATAATAATTAACATCATCATTATCAACACTAACGTTACCATTGTTGAAAAAAGGTATTAAACATATCAAAGTGCCATGGTATATACATGTAGTATTTGGATAAAAGAATAAATTTCATAGGAAAATATTTTTCTTGTTTTAAATTTTTTTAAATGAGAAAAGAGAAAAAAACATCTTGCTGCTTTTACTTTTACTGCTGGTTCCCGAATAACATGAAAACTAACGAAATTACCCTTTCATATGATAAACACAGTGGGGGTGACAGTGCATCGCTAAAAGCGAAGAAAAATACCACGACAATCCTTTGAGGAATCCTGTCTCACGTGTTGACATTTGAGCGGCGCAGCAGATCTGTGGTTATCTGCCGGCGCTGTATATCAAGAAGCGAGACGAGAAACGAGACGGTGACGGGACACAACATCAGTCATCGGAGAAGACACCCGTCTCGAGATAAACAACGCCGCTAACTATGTGTGTTTGCGGATTAGAATTACCGCTAATGGCACACTCACACACACCTCAAATGGAGATTCATGCTCCCCGATCCACTTTACACCTAATTAGTCACTCGGAAATATGAAATGCCACTTTTTACTCTGGACCTCTACGCAATAAATCTCATCAAGAATCCCATGGATGTAATTTTCATAGTTACAATTCATCTTCTGCAATCAAAATTATTTCCACTAAGTTAGGAAAAATGTGGTACCTTTACCATAAAATCTGATCAAGAATCCCATGGATGTAATTTTCATAGTTACAATTCATCTTCTGCAATCGTAATTATTTCCACTAAGTTGGTAAACATATGGTACCCTTTAAAGGATTCATCAATTTAGAAAAAAAATGATTATCTTGTCTTCTTTGCAGTGATAAAAGTGAGATTTTTTGTCATGTCTACAGGTGCTATTTCACGTGATACAAAATAAAATGGAAATTCTTAGCCACATACGTGGCTTAAACTAGGTTGTTCTGTGATGCAAGTGTGTCTATTGATTGGGCTATAATAAAGCTAGGGACTACCATGTAACTACCACATATTGACCACATGTCCTAAGCAGTGCCACATAACTACCATGTACTAACCACACATTATGGTAGATACAAGGCAGACCCTTGGTGGAATGATGATAAAGGTTAACCACAGTTCTGCCACGAGTCAACCATTGAACTGTGGTCTGAGAAACATTAACCTGTTTCAGATATGGGTATAGTAATAGTGGTGCTAATGAGGTATATCCGTGGTTAGAAAGAGCTTTTCAGTAAGGTATGTTTAAGTACTGAGAATGCATGTACACCTGTCAAGCAGAACTATGTACAACAATTGGTTAATTCTATAATAAGAGAAGTCCAGCTTGTCCATAATGAAATGCACCATTAAATTTCAGCAGAGTATTTAGATCGTGGATTGTTTTGCAGAATTGAGAACTACTGTACACAACCAGATAGGAAACATTGGATGATGAATAGTCTTATATTAACCCTGCTAATGCTTACATTAGGCTATTTTCGTCATAAGCACAAGGGTGCAAAGATTTTTGAAAATCATCTAAACCCTGTTTTGTTGGTATTCATTAGATAGCTCTCACTGAATACTTTCAGATGAGTACCCATATGCCAGGGTTTCAGTCATTTTTCAGGGTTTTTGCATCATTTTGTGCTGTTAAAATTAGCCACCAGCAGCATAAGGGTTAACCCATTTACACTCAGAGCGGCCAAAAGAGGGCTGACGATTTTGGGAATATCTTACTCACAAAAGCATTTATTTGAAAATAATTGAAGGAGAAATGTTGATTAGAAGCCAAACAACAACTCTCCTTCAAATATTTTATGAACTTTCGCTTTATTCACAAGTTATTTTTAAAAGTATGAAAGTAGCAGATGATACCTTCTAGAGAAACTCTGCGTGTCAATGGGTTACACACTGAGTGGAAATATTGGATGATGAAACCCTGATGTCTCATGCAATCTAACTCTCATCTTTTATCTGCTTCAGGAGATGATTATGAATGTGAGCGTGGGCGGAAACGGCAGCGAAGACTGGCACCAGCAGTTCCCCCTGGGGGCAGGGGAGAACATTACTTACTACCACTACAACCTGGACATCACAGATTTATGGATAAGCTCACCGGAATATGCCTTGGGCCTGGTGCTCCGGACCTACCTTCTCCCAGTGATCGTCGCACTCGGAACTATCGGAAATGTCCTCTCGATCGTTGTCTTATCGCGGAAGAACTTACGTCAGACGGCGCTGTGTTTTTACATTGCAGTATTCTGTATCACCAACACACTTGTGTTATACATGGGCTGTGGCCTGGATTGGTTGGCACTCGTGTCGAAGAAACCGCACATCCCGAATCTCGCCGATTGGATCTGCAAACTTTGGAAGTTCGTCTTCAACGTGATTCTGTACTCGGTCGGGTGGATGGTCGTGGCCATGACCATCGATCGCTTTATTTACATCTGGCATCCCATAAAGGCGCAGCAAATGTGCACGGTCTTCATCGCGAAGGTCTCAACGGTTTTTATCTTCATCGGTCTCATCTCGATAAGCATCCACGCCATGTGGAGCTACTATTTATCTCCGGCAACGGTCTGCGTCCTTGACCACACCCTCCACGCGTTCCAGACGAAAATCTGGCCGTGGATTTCTGCGTGTGTGTACGTTTACCTACCTACTTCCCTTATCATCATCTTCAGCATCTTCCTCTTGACTAGTCTAATAGGGAGACCCTTCTCAAACTCACATCAGGATCAGTTAAGTAAGATTACATTAGCGGTGGCCACAATGTACCTGTGCTTACAGCTACCGTCGCTCATACTCAATATCGTAATGCATCACAAGGGGGAGTGGACATATAGCTATAAGGCTCTTTTTAAGGTCTGGTTGGCCGATCGGATATGCCAGCTTCTCTCCTGTACATTTCACAGTCTAAGCTTTCTGTGCTTCTACACTTTCGGATCTATGTTCCGCAAGGAGGTGTGTAGCCTCTCGACGTGCCTGCGGAAGCGCAACCATACTTTTGTGGAATTACGGCAGGGTGAGGGTGCCAATGGACTTCTGAACAGACATGAGGATGGACCCAATTCTACTACCGTATAGTGAGGATCATCAAGATTTTACTTCATTCTCTTCTGGACATCGGCCGAGAAAGCCTGGTTTCTATGAATTCCAAGGTATTCTAAAAGTTTATAAATGAAACACAACAATACTTTTGTAGAATTACGACAGGGTGAGGATGCCAATGGCCTTCTGAATTCTACTACAGTATAGTGAAGACGATCAAGATTTTACTTGACACCGTAATTGACATCTGGAATTGTCATACTTTTGAGAATATCTTATAAATGAAGCACAAACTTGCAAAATATTTGAAGGAGAATTCTACATAGTGTTCCAATAAACAATTCTTCTTCAAATATTTTCTAAACATTTCTTTTTCTAGAAAGATATTACCAAAATTGTCAGAGGATTTTGGCGCTACAGGACAGTAGCAGAGAAAACGTGGATTTTCCAAAGCATTACCCTAGGAATTGCAAGATATTCTTAACAATTGTACATTTGATAACTCATTTAACAAATGAATCCTGAACAATGCCTAAGGAATTCCTTTACAACGTTACTTGCACCCTGTTCTGTTTAAAGCTATGGATAAATAGATATCTGAATTCAGTTTGCTTTCAGGAGAAATACAGAGAAATTGTGGCATTAGCCCATTTCCTTAACCCATTCATGCCTGCAGATCTTCTTGACCAGTGTCGTCAGGACCTGTGTACTTTTAAAAATAACTTTGAAATGAAGCATAAATTTGCAAAATATTTGAAGGAGAGTTGTGGATACATTTTTGATGAACAATTCTCCTTCAATTATTTTCTAAATATTGCTTTCATCAGAGAGATATCACTAAATTGTCAGGCGGTTTTGGCTGCTACAGGCATGAATATGTTAAGGTATTGGAACAGCGACAATTATCCTGTTCATGGCAAGAACATCAAATGGAAACTGGTTGAAGGGGACAAACTGACCAAACAAAACTCAAATTACAACTCTCTTGTAAATATCTAATGAATCCATGTTGATTAATAATTTATACAAGCGTTATTTTCATGAGCATCTTGGATCCAGACATTCCTCTTTCAATGGAGATATTGTAATGAGTGTGATGACAGTTTTGTAATGAATGCATGAACGGGAAAACCACTTCAAAGTACATTGTTCAGGTCAAGCAGTTTAATGAAAAATGACTCATGAGTATCATATTATAAGTGACTAAACTCCAATGATAGGAAAAGTGCAGCATGGTTTAGAAAGTTGTAGCCAAATGGGATCAAAGTTGTTTTGGGACATAAAAAAATACTTCACCATACCCTCACGAAAAGAAATGGAACATTTGTGGCTAAAGTGTCTAAAACTGGGTGGTTCTAGTGATCTAGTGATTGGTCTATTACCTAGCATTAATGGGTTAAGTAAGGAGCTGTTTCCCATTTAAGAGTAATACTTTTCATTGAACTTCACTTCACTATGTGTAAGTTTTGCAGTAAATTGGAATTTATAGTATGAGGCATAATTATTAATGTTCTAACAATCACATGAGTTTACAGGATATGACTTGTACTTGGGTATGTATTTGTAGACGTCCTTACCAAAATGGGCTGGACTATCCAAGAATTTGTATAAAACGCTAAGAAAATGCCAGGATTTCCTGGGAAGTCCCAGCTACATTTGGTAAGGAGATGTTTCCCATTCCATGAGATCATATTAAACTGTTTGCTTCTGGAGTAAGTACATAATGTTCATAGTAGCCAAAAGCAGCCCTGCATTTTAGAATGAAATCTTGCAGGCAAAAGCATATTTAAGAAAATATTTAATGGAGAAATGTTAATCAGTACATTACCAACTACTCTCCTTCAAAATTTTTGTAAAATCCTTGTCTATTTCAAACTTATTTTCAAAAGTATCATTGATACAGACACAATTCCTAGAGTAACTGTCAAGTATTAATAGGTTAACCTGTTAGCTTCAGGAGAAAGCCCTTAGTCTGACAAATTGCATCACAACTCTTCGAATAGAGTACCATTTGAATATGTGTCAAACCATTCATGCCTGTAGCAGCCAAAATCAACTGGCTATTGTGGCGATATCTCTCCAACAAAAGCATGTTTTTTTAAACTATGAAGAAATAAATGTTCATTAGAATTAAACAAAAAAAATTCTCCTTCAAATATTTTTTGAATTCAAGCTTTATTTCAGAGGTATTTCCAAAACTTTCAGTGATCCAGACGACAATTTCTGGAAGTTTTCACAAATGGGTTAAGGAGGTTTTGTTAGATACAACAAGAAAAACAATATCCAGTTACCTCTTTGAAAATATTTTTGTACCAAGGTTTTTCTACATGCATCATACCAGGTGTAAACTCCAGAAGTCAATGGGTTAATAAACATTTCAATTCAAGACATATTCTCCAAAACCAAGTACATTAAGGATTACTGATTGAATGTACATGTACATATTTGGGGATCATTTGAATGATTATGACATTTAACCTTTCAAATTCTAAGGCTACTTCTTTCCAAAGCATAAAGGACACAAAGATTTTTGAAAGCCTTTCAAAACCTGTCATGTTGGTATTCATTGGATAGCTCTCGTTGAGTACCCTCAGATGAATATCCATGTGCCAGGGTTTCAGTAATTTTTTGGCTTTTTTGCGTGATTTTGTATTGGCAAAATAATCCACCAGCAGCATAAGGATTAACGCTCCAGTTTTCAAACCTGTACCCATGTTCTCTATTGCTTATTTATTACCCTGTCATATTTGCAAATATTTTGAAAATAAAAAGCGTAAGAAAAAATATGCATGAAGGTTGTTTTTTAATATCCACAGATGTAACATATTCCTGTTTTGATTCCCTGCAGAAAAATACTCAGGAAGCCCACATGATTTCACAAATAAATTAAAGATGCCTGTTGACCATGTGATGATTTATAATACTTCGTTTTTATTTCTAAATCATTTTTATTCAGTTCATAATACTTCTTGATATATTTCTAATAATCTAAATCTTCAAAAGAGTCAGATCTTTTTTAGCAAACAGCAGGAATGAACGCATTAAATACTTAAAGATTATTCCTATTGAAATAATGGGGTATCGTTTTATATGTTATGTGTATGTGCATGAGTGTGTGTATGTGAGTGTGTGCGTACATGTGTGTGTGTATGTGAATATGTGTGTATTTGTGTGTGTATATGTGTTTGAAGATGCATGTGTGTATAAGTTTGTATGTGTGTATGTGCATATGTGTGTGTATCTGTGTGTGTGTGTGCATGTGCATGTAAATGTGTGTTTGCGAAATAGGTGCAGCTAGGTTATTCAGCCATCCTATGATTTCTCTAAACCCTCTATAACACTAAATGCAAACAGCATATTTTGGTTCCAACCATTCTGACTGAGTTTTTTGTTTGATTTTGGCCCAAAAAAAATTCTTCAAATATTTTCTGAAAAATGTTCCGTTTACTAAGATATTACCTAATATGATCAGGGCTTTTTGTAGTGCTATGGGCATGAATGGGATAATGCAATATCTGTATTTACACTAAAGCTGCAACCACTCCTGGATTATGTGAGTTAACCCATTAATGCTCAGAGTAGCAAAACAGCCTGACAAGTTTGATGAAATCTTGCAGACAAAGGCAACGTTGAATGAATATTTAAAGGAGAAATGTTCATAAGAAAACAACCAACAAGGCTCCTTCAAAAGATTTGTAGAATCATTTTTAATTCCAAATTTATTAACAAAAGTGTAATTGATCCAGACGACAAATTCTAGAGAAACTCTTAAGCATTAATGGGTTAATTAAATAGAGATCTACCTTCAAACATACTTTGTGTATCTCACTGCCTTGGGCTGTAGGATCTAAAGGTCCATGATGAGTAATGTCAACAATACTAGACTTCACACAATCATTTAACCCATTCATGCCTGGAGATCTCCTTGAGTGTTGTCGTCTGGACCTGAGATACTTTTGAAAATAACTTTTTAATAAAGCATAACTTTGCAAAATATTTAAAGGAAAGCTGTACATAGAGTTTTGATGAACATTTCTTCTTCAAATATTTCATGAAAGTTGTTTTTGTTGGAGAGTTATCACCAAAATTGTCAGGCGATTTTGGCTGCTACAAGCATGAATAGGTTAAGGTTATGGCTTCTGTCTGTTTTAGGGATGTCCACCAAGGAGGTCAGATGGACCTGACCACTTAACCTTTCATCAGGCCAAAAAAATGTTTGAACATTGTCATCTATATACTTTTGAAAATAATTTGAGAATGAAGAGTTCAAGATTCTGTAACTGTTAACCCTCGAATGTTCATATCGGCCAAAAGCGGCCTGACAATTATGGTGAAATCTTTCAGGCAAATGAACAGTTGGAAAAATGCGAAGCAGAGAAACAATACTCAGAACATTATCAACAACTCTCCCTCAACTTTTTTTGTAAAATTATTCTCAATTCCCAAGCTATTCTAAAACGAATCATAGATCAAGACACCGATTTCCTAAGGATGCTTATTTGGGGTCTGTGCGGTAAAACGGAGGAATACGGTAGCCAATGCATAGAAGGCAGTAAGTGAGAATATGGTCTCTCTGTCAACAAGTCACCTTTATACCAATAGGTGGTGTTTATCCAGAGATGAAAAGTGCATTAGGTGAGGTGAAAGCTCTGAGGGATACCTACTCTCTCCTAACATGTGATCTTCACGGCAAACCTGTATGGTTAAACAGAGGAATACGGTAGCCAATGTATAGAAGGCAGTAAGTGAGAACACGGTCTCTCTGACAACAAGTCGTCTTAACACCAACAGGTGGTGTTTATCCAGAGATGAAAAGTGCATTAGGTGAGGTGAAAGCTCTAAGGGATACCGTACTCTCTCCTAACATGTGGTCTTCAAGGCAGATCTGATCACCCAAGGACGCTCTGCAGGATTTTGATGGTGAGCTTATATGGGGTGTGTGCGGTTAAATGGAGAAATACGGTATAGAAGGCAGTAAGTGAGAATACGGTCTCTCTGTCAACAAGTTGCCTTAACACCAACAGGTGGTGTTTATCTAGAGATGAAAAGTGCATTAGGCGAGGTGAAAGCTCTACGGGATATCGTACTCTCTCCCATAACATGTGGTCTTCACGGCAGATCTGATCACTCAGGGACGCCCTGTAGGATTTTCATGACTCCTGGGCTACTAATTATCACGCATGTTAAAGTCACCAGCTACTTGAGTCGGTGACCTCTTGACCTTCTCGCTGAAGTGCGCATCGCGATGCCGGGTACCATTCATTTACCTGGGCGCGTAAATAGCTTTCTAACCCGCCAGTCAGTGTCCCATGAGAAATGGCACACATGTGACTCGCGGCTAATGAGAAATAGAGGCCACACAATACGTGAAGATCGCAGACCACAACGTAGCACAAGAAGCTTCAAGCCACAGATAATGTCATGTTTAACCCTACAAATGCTAAAGCTACTTTCCTCAAAAGCTCAAGGATGCAAACATTTTTTGAAAACCTGTCATATTGGTATTCATTGGATAGCTCTCGCTGAGTACTCTCAGTTGAGTATCCATGTGCCACTGGTTTTAATTATTCTTCAGTTCTTTGCATCATTTTGATTGGTCAAATTAGATACTAGCAGTATAAGGTTTTAAACTCATTCATGCCTGCGGAAGATTTTTTGAGAAAAAAATTGAAGGAGAAATGTTCATCAGAAACTCCCTTACCACTTCCCCTCCAAATATTTTATGAATTTATGCTTTATTCTTAAATCATTTTCAAAAGTATGACAGGACCAGAGGACACTGGCCAAGTAGATCTCCAGGCATAAATGGGTTAACCCACAAATGCGTACGGCCTCCAAAAGAAGCTTGACAATTTTGGTAAAATCATTCAGGCAAAATCATAGGAGGGAGAATACTTGAAGGAGAAATGCCAATTAGAACACAATAAATACGCCCCTTCAAGTATCATGTAATTAGAATTATCATACTCCAAGTCATAAACAATGTGATATATATAATCCATAAATACTTGCAGCAGGGACTGAGCCAGGACCTGTACTACCTGTCTTTTAGACAAAAAAAACTCCTGTTAGAACAGACAAAAATTTCTATGATGATTTTTCAATTTTGACTTTTTGGGTGTAATAACCAAATGTTTGCCCTTTTTGACACACTAGGCTATTGAATTTAGCTGGTATAAGGATTTGAAATTGCTGTTTTGGACAGACATTTTTGAAATCTTGGCTAAGACCCTGACTTGCAGTGGCCAAAGATGCCTGACAAATTTGCTGATGTCTTTCAGACAAAAGCATATATTTTCATACATATCTACTAATTTCTCTGTTACCCTGATTCCTAAAGTGCATGTATATCTTACGGGAGACAACATAAATAATGTGGCCATGGCATGAACTGCTATGATAGGATGGTAACCAGAACTGTGTGACATTTAGAAAAGAAATATTGATGATTTTGTTCTGCACTGCTGGATCAGGTCTCAGACACGCAGCATAGTTGTACAGACAATCTGTATGTACAGGTACTGATCTACACTGGCTTATAGAAAACATTAGGTGTTTTTATCTTGTACCAATGTGCTTAGAGGATCTGTTATGGCTTAAACTCCATGCTGAGTATACTTTTGTCCAAAAACAAGAAACTGAAAATTTTCAGACAACAAATTAAACCCTATCATGTTGGTATTCATTGGATGGCTCTCACTGCATACTCTCAGATGAATACTCATATGCCAGGGTTTCAGACATTTTCCAGGTTTTCTGCATCATTTTGCATTGGTCAAATTAGCCACCAGTACCATAAGAGTTAAGTGTTTCCATCTTGTTTCACTGTGCTTAGACGATCTGCTATTGCTTAACCCTCTCCATGCTGCCTATACTTTTGTCCAAAGCAAGAAACTGAACATTTATTTGAAAACAAACTAAACCCTATCATGTTGGTATTCATTGGAAAGCTCTTGTAGAGTACTATCAGATGAGTACGACTTGCCAAGAAACAGCTTTTTACAGATGTCTATTTCTAATTACATTTAGATCAAATCTTTTCATCAACATAAAAGCTTTTACAATGTTTTGTGTATGCTGCAGCATATTCAACTCTTTCTGAGAAATGTACACCACTGGAATGGAATATTCAATGTATTGCTCCAATTGTTAGAGAGATACTCGCTTCATAATAAAATTATTGCTACAAAACTATGACTTTTTAATTAATAACCCATTTACATTTATATGTTCACATTGATCTGGCACATATAGCAATAGCTTGATAAGTAAAGCAATATATTGATAATTGGCTTGAGATTGTTGTTTGTGTCGGATTTAACAACACCTCTCCAAATGCTTCACAAAGACAAGCTGATTTGATGAGTTACTATCTAAGTTGTCAGTGTATAACTTCTTATACTACCTGATTACAATAAGAAGTTAAACGTTTAATCATTAGTGTGACACTATGGCTTAAATATTTCCTAACAGATTTTCTTACCAGGTATGCCCACACAAATGAACTGAAATTGAAGAAAAGAAATGCACTAATACCTTGCACGTTATCTTTTATTGGACACCTGCCATCTTAGAGTTGCACTACCGTTTAGAGATAATTGCCTAACTCTCACAAGAATGAATGGTTCTAATGAAATGCATGCAACATTTTCTCTAATATCATCTTTCACAGTGAACAATGAGAGGGTCAATTCTCTGCAGTATGTAGCACTTATGAATAAACTGTTAAGATAGCTTTCATACCAAGTTCATTTATGAGAATAAATGTAAATTCATTGAACGTTTTTGTGTAATAATTCCTCAGATCACTCATCACTCTTCAGAGACAAAAGGGTATAATTTCTACAATAACACAATTATAAATGACATGGCACTCATTGAATCTGTACAATGATACTGCCACTCTTACTTACACATGGAATTTCCCAATTTTATCAACGCATACTTCTGATTGACTGAAATGCCATTCCATGTACATTCATCACATCATATAAAATCTTAATGTTCCACTAACCTGCTGTAGAATATACTCTATATGTGCATGTCTTGTCCCCCAAAAGGAGAGCTTTACAATCTTGTTACAAAAACTTGCCAAGTACTACAAGGTATGTGGGTGATTTTGCTAATTTTTGCCTTGTGTCACTTAAAGCCTAATCTCCAAATTCTGACATTTTATATCATTTAAAGCTTACCCTTTAAAATTAATGAGCAAAGATTGTTATGTGGCTTATTCAAAACACCGGAAAGACTATTATGCCAAAGTACAAACAATCCACTCAATTTTGAGGGGATTGTCCACTTTGATGTTATGTCACTTAAAGCTTATCTTTTAAGAGCAATATATCTCATGCATGTTACTTGAAGCCTAGTTTTAAGTGCAAATGGATAGTGTCTCCTTCAAGATCAGTGATTAATACCATTAGGTCAATGTTCTAACATTCAGCATTCTAGGGAACTCTTTTGTGAACAAATATTTCTAAACTATATGGTAAATTAAAGGACTCCGCAGTATCTTTATCTTTAGATGTTTGGTGCTTTCATTTTTTTTGATTCTCAAAGAGATGATTTTTATTGCATCTATAAATACATAAGTGTCATCATATTGTATTTCAAACACAGGTAATCATATAATCATCAAAGAATGAATAAGTTAATGACTACACAAAAGGGATCAAAAATGCTGATACAGCTTGTGACAGCAAAATGAAAAGAGGGAAATATTTCAATATCCATTTTTATGTTCGGTGCTTTCATGGTACAATATGCCTCCAATGTACATTTGATTTAAGGCAAGAAAGTTACCCTTAAAACTGACCCTTTCCTTTGTGAAAGCAAGCTTCCCCTACTAATAGTATAACATGTTTGTATAGTAAGCCTTAATTTCAGTCTCTTGTTAACTGAACTCATACATTTATGTCATGATTTATTTCAACAAATTCATACCCTGAGATCCCATTGACAAATGTTGTCTGAAACCATGTTATATTTGAAAATTACTCTAGAAAAACCCAAAACAAAATGACTGAAGGAGAAGCGTTGTTGGGTTCTGATCAATATTTGTCCTCAAGCTCTTTTGCGAAATTCTCCACTTACAATTAATTATGATGCTTATAGGTGTTGCAGGTGTAAATGGGTTATTACATTCATGCCTGTATTGTCCAAAACCGCCTGACTATTTTGGCGATATCTCTCTAACAGATGCAATTTTAAGAAAATATGTGATGGAGAAATGTTGATTAGAAATTAATTAACAAATCACCTCCAAATTATATTCCAATTTACAATTAATTCCAAAATTATTATCATAAGAATCAATAGGTTCTGATGATATTTCCAGGCATAATAGGATAACCCTTGTACTGCAGGAGGCTGATTTTCATGATTTTTTGCATTCTTGTGCATTTGACAAAAGTAACCTCAGCTTCAGAAGGGTTAATTGAAAAAATCTACTTTAACAATATTTTTATCTATTGGTATTCAAGTTATTCCCAAACTTGACCGATCTTTGTTGGCATGGCCACCACATGAATGAAATAGCGTGATTTTCCTGCTAGAAGTGAAAAAGAGCAAACGGGGGCATGAACTGAAGGTCAAGGCTAAATTGCAACATTCTATCTAAATCACCTAAACGAACCCATATTGCACCCATTATTTTCTCCTGCGGGCATGTGAGGGGTAACAATCAGTGCACTTTCATGACCCCAGCACCTGGATGTGGGTGGGATATAATATGGATGCTATAGATAGCTCTCATGCCTCCTATGACGTCAAAGTTTACGACCTCCAAAGCCGGCCCCAAAGGTCATTTAGGAGAGGTGGATTAGAAATAATGAATTGAAATCTGAGAACGGCTAATAATACCAGGTAAACAGAGTCATCACACGGTCATCAAAATCCAACGACAGGAAATATCTATGATTGTTATTGGCTGACATGAATAGCATAATTGTGCCATTTGGGATTTGTATGTATCGTATGTCCTGCATAAGTCATTCACCTCTTTCTGTAACAATAAGTCTCGTTAACACTCCCAACATTGAGGCTACTTTCCCCCCTTAAAGCGCTAGGATGCAAATATTTTTGAAAACCATCTAAACCCTGTCATGTTGGTATTCATCAGAAAGCTCTCGCTGAAATCTCTCAGATGAGTACCATGTGCCAGGGTTTCAATCATTTTTCATGTCTTTTGCATCATTTTGTATTGGTCAAATTAGTCACCAGTAGCATAAGGGTTAACCTAGATTTGGAACTACACCCTTTAGCCATGTGGCCAATGTATGAACTAAATACGCAACACTCAAGGAGCTTAAGGATAAGTGCAATCAGCCTAACTTCTCACTGATATTGAAGTATCACAATTTCATAATAGGCATATAAGATTTATCAACAGTTCCCCCATACCCATTTTGAATGAAAACAGACAGCCTCTGTAAAGATGTGAGAAGTGTCTTATATGTAATGGTGTAAATTCAGGGTTTAAAATTAAAGAAAATATAGTATCCCCTTATGCTATATATAGCTCTTATGCCTCCTCTGACGTCAAAGGTTAACGGCCTCCAAAGCCGGCCCCAAAGGTCAATTAGGAGAGGCGGATCAGAAATAACAAATTGAAATCTGAGAACGCAGTCATCGCACAGTCATCAAAGTCCAACGACAGGAAATATCTATGATTGTTATTGGCTGACATGAATTGCATAATTGTGCTATTTTGGTTTTGCATGGATCGTATGCCATGCATAAGTCATTCACCTCTTTCTGTAACAATAAGTCTCCTTAACACTCCCAACGTTGAGGCTACTTTCGTCTTTTTAAGCGCTAGGAAGCAAAAGTTTTTTGAAAACCATCTAAACCCTGTCATGTTGGTATTCATTGGAAAGCTCTCACTGAGTACTCTCAGATGAGTACCATGTGCCAGGGTTTCAGTCATTTTTCAGGGTTTTTTTTATTATTTTGTATTGGCCAAATTAGCCACCAGCAGCATAAGGATGAACCCCTATGCTGCTGGTGGCTAATTTAGTTGATTTATGTATTTGAATATGCTTGAATTTTGGTGAAGTGGAAACTGAGCTCCATGGTGTGCGGTGACAAGGAACTCCTCGTGGAGAATGACATTTTCCATCGGGCCAAGCCGTGAGGTTGCTTGTTCAGACATCAAGAGAGACCACTTAAACCTCTCACTCGCATTCATCCTACAGTCTGGCAGTGACAGGATGTCTCAAGTGTAGTTCAGCACGATACCAGACACAAGTACAACCAGCAAGAACAAAAGATTATTAACCCTTCCAATGCTGAGGCAACTTTCGTCCAAAGCACAAGGATGCAAAGATTTTTGAAAACCACCTAAACCCTGTCATGTTGGTATTCATTTGATAGCTCTTGCCAAGTACTCTCAGATGAATACCCATTTGCCAGGGTTTCAGTCATTTTTCAGGGTTTTTGCATAATTTTGTATTGGCCAAATTAGCCACTATCAATTGCTCGCATTTCTGCTACAGTCTGGCAGTGACAGGATGTCTCAAGTGTGGTTCGGCACGATACCAGACACAAGTACAACCAGCAGGAATAAAAGATCATTAACACAAAAACAAAGTTTGAAGATAGAAAAGAAAAGTACATGTAATAGAAATATAGAAAAAAAGACAAAGAACATAAAATATGAAATACAAAAATAGATTTTAAAGCCAAAAATAAATGATAATACAAAGATGATATACAAAAATACAAAAGACAAATATATATATATATATATATATATATATATATATATATATATATATATATATATATATATATATATATATATATATATATATATATATATATATTAACCCATTAATGCTCACAGTGGCCAAAAGCAGCCTGACAAATTTGGTGAAATCATTCACAAATTGATTACATATGTACCATGGCATTTGAACAAGAATTCTCTGGATGGAACTCAGTTAATTTTGCAGGTATCTTTCTGAATGAAACATTATATGATAAGTAAACATGTGCATCCGAACTTAATCTACAATTACTTCAAATATTCCGCTTTATTCTCAAATTAATTTAAAGTTAACCATGGCATTTGAACAAGTATTTTCTGGGAATACTTTGCTTCATTCTCAAATTGATTACAAATGTACCATGGCATTTGAACAAAAGTTTTCTGGATGGAACTCAGTTAGTTTTGCAGGTATCTTTCTGAATGAAAGTCAGAAACATTATATGGTAAGTAAACATATCTATCCAAACTCAATCTACATTTATTTCAAATATTTTGCTTTATTCTCAAATTAATTTCAAATATACCATGGCATTTGATCAAGAATTTTCTGGATGGAACTCAGTTAATTTTGCAGGTATCTTTCTGAATGAAACATTATATGGTAAGTAAACATGTGTACCCAAACTCAATCTACAATTACTGTAAATCACTTATGTATAGCGGGAACAATAAGATAGCGATAATAGCGCTCCACCCATATGCGCTATTGTAAAATCCCTGATTTTATTAAATTCCTAATTGAACTTGCTGCTGCTGTTCCCATTCACTGCTATCCAGGGCAGTACCCTAATTGCGCTATATAATGTCCACGCCATATTCAAGTGATTTACAATATTTCAAATATTTCGCTTTATTCTCAAACAATTCAAAATTTACCATGGCATTTGAACAGGAATCTATTTTCTGGGAGGAACTCTGATAGTATGAGAGGCTCAGAACAGGTAGCCTCTTTATTGCCTCAGGAAAGGAATAATATCACAGGTAAATCATGAAAGCATTATCAATAATATGCTTTGACACAATATCTTGATAAGAACAAAAACGTTAAGCCATTCATGCCTGTGGTGGTCTAAAAAGGTCAGGCGGCTATCATGACACTTCAGACAAAATCAATTAGACCTTAACAGGTAAATCATGAAAGCATTATCTATAATATGCTTTAACATCATATCTGGATAGTAACAAAAATGTTTTGCCATTCATGCCTGGAGTGGTATAAAAAGGTCAGACTGCTATATGACACTTCAGACAAAAACAATTATTCTTTACATCATGATAACTAGAGAGCATGCCAGGTATGTCTTTCTTGGGGAGGGATGGGCTATCAGCATTCACTAACTATATTCCTATTTACTAAAAGTTGTGATCAAAATAATTTACTGAGTAAATTCATGCCTGAGGCTCTCAAAACTGCCCAGACTATTTTGCTAATTTCATTGCGGCTAAGCCATTTTACAGAATATATTTAAAGGATAAATATTAATTTAAATCCAAATGACAACTCTCCATGAAATATTTCAGAAATACACTAAAAAAGAGGAGCAGAGTGACCTAGTTGCTGGAAAAGGGGTCAGCAAATCAGTAGCTAATCAGGAGATTTCTTCAAATCGGGTGCCCTATCAGTAGACAGCAAGTTTGGGGTCTGAAATCAGGAGAGTACTACTCAAATCAGTAGAGTTGACATGTATGCTGAGAGGTCCATACGACACTTGTCTCCATGATTTCTTGGCATGAACGAGTTAATCAAATTCCTTAGTTCCATATAACAAAGCTATCATACGGTGTAAAAGGTGCCAAATACATATCTGTCAACAAAGTGTTTTATGTTAGACAGCTTTAATTTCTAGGTTAGGAACCCCAAGCCAATGGTAACTTTCTTACATGCCCTGGCCGAAACTTGAATGGGTAGTGGCGAGAGACAGCTAGCAGTTAGTGTCAGTGCCTTAGACCACTTGGCCATCAGGGCGGCCCCCATTTAGGCTATTTACAGACAAATTTTTCAGCAAAAGCGATGCTAAACAAAATTTCTAGATTTCACACCAACAAAAGCTATCATGTTGGGCAGAATCTTATGCCAGCAATAAACTACATATCTGTCAACAAATATTGTTACATGTTTTGCTGCCTTAATTAAAGACTAGGACACAATGTTAAACAAAATTCCTCAATTCCACATAAACAAAGCTATCATGTTATGAAGGTGTGGCCAATAAACAACATATCTGTCAACAAATGTATTACATGTTTTGCTGCCTTATTTCTAGGCTAGGAGACATCTTTTTCAGCAAAAGCGAAAGTTCCTAGATTCCACATCAACAAAACTATCACGTTATGAAGGTGCCACCAATAAACTACATATTTCTGTCAACAAAAATGCTGACTGTATAATAATGCCTTAATTCTAAGCTAAGAGACATCCTTTACAGCAAAAGCGATGTTGAACAAAATTCCTAGATTCCACATCAACAAAGCTATCATGTCATGAAGTTGCCGCCAATAAACTACATATCTGTCAACAAAAATGTCAAATGTTTTGCAGCCCTAATTCTAAGCTAAGAGACATCTCTTTCCACAAAAGCGATGTTGAACAAAATTCCTAGATTCCACACCAACAAAGCTATCAAGTCATGAAGTTGCCACCAATAAACTACATAACCGTCAACAAAAATGTCAAATGTTTTGCAGCCTTAATTCTAAGCTAAGAGACATCTTTTTCAACAAAAGCCATGTTAAACAAAATTCCTAGATCCCACACCGACAGAGCTATCATGTTGTATAAAAGGTGTCGCCAATGAGATCCATATCTGTCAACGAGAGCATTACGTGTGCATGCAGGGCCTAATGCTGATTTATAGCTCCGACAATCAAATCAAGCGCAACTCAAAACCATTAGATCAACGCCTCATGTGGAAGCGAGAGCTATAGCCTGGCCAATTAGATTACACCTAGAACATGATGTCCTTTGCCAGCCCCCCATTGTCATCATCATTTAATACAGTCATGCGACGCGACAGAGCTGCTCTTAAGACCTACGAGAACTTCTATAATACCCTTTTACCCTTATGCTGCTGGTGCCTAACTTCCATAATACCCTTTAATACAGTTGGAAGTCATGGAGGCGAAAACAAACTCTAACCTATTCATACCTTCAGTTTTTCTTGTAAAAAGTTCTGTTGAGCAATATATTATTAGGTATTAAGAATTTGTGAAGCATGTGTAGACTAGCTTCCATAACCAAGGATCAACTTCTCATAACCCTTACAATGCTGAGGCTACTTTCATCCAAAGCATATGGATACAAAGATCTTTAAAAACTATCCAAACCCAGTTATGTTGGTATTCATTGGATAGCTCTCTTTGAATACTCTTAGATGAGTACCCATGTGTCAGGGTTTCAGTCATTTTTCAGGGTGTTTTGCATCGTTTTGTCAACTTTTTTAAAAAGACCTTTAAGTTAAGTTTCAATCTTTTGGAGTACCTCCCATTCATGAAGGCCATTGTGAGTCTGGCCAATTAAATTACACCAGGAACATCATGTCCTCTGACCATTGTCATCATCATTTAATAAATTTGTGTGACGCGACAGAGATACTCTCAGGACCTCCAAGAACTTCCGTAATACCATTTAATACACTTGAAAGTCATGAAGGCTAAAACAAAGTCTAACCATATTCATGCCTTTACTCCCTTGAGTGCTTCTTGTAATATGTTCCATAATACCCTTTAACCCTTCAAATGCTGAGGCTACTTTTTCCAAAGAACGAGGATGCAAATTTATATGAAAACCATCCAAACCCGGTCATGTTGGTATTCATTGGATAGCTCTCTTTGAGCACTCTCAGATGAGTACCCATGTGCCAGGGTTTCAGTCGTTTTACAGGTTTTTCGCATCATTTTGTAAACTTTTCAAAAAAAGAACTTTAAAGTTAAGTTTGAATCATTGAGAGTACCTCTCAAGTCATGAAGGCCACAGTCTGGCCAATTAGATTACATCTGGAACATGACATTCCTGCCAGATATTTTTCTTCTTTTTTAATCACCCTTCCTAATTTCTTAATCTTCTTATGATTTGTTGAAATAAGTGATTTCTATTTTCCGCTATTTGCTTTCAAATTGCATTCTAGTATCAAACAATGGTCAATTTTCCATTGTTACCCTGCAAGATTGCTGTTGCCCATTGATCACCATATAGACAGACCTATTCAAAAGCGATGCGGAGAGAACGCCAAATATCACCGATGATAAATACTGTTTATGTCCCCTACACTAAGACCTACGTAGCCTTGCAGGTTTTACGGCACCAGAATTTGCCGTCAGAATGCACATCTTTTCACAACAACTTTTCATTGGTCTTAAAATATCACGGCTGACCAAACATGCTCGGATGCCAATTTTCTGCTAGCACCTTGGTAAAGTGGTGTGCCGTAACTTAACAGTAGGTTCAATCGCCGTTTCTGGCTGATAACGCCCCATCGCAGCAAGCCTCGGTCTATACACAATGATAAAGAATGGAAATTATGGGCAATTTCCAGCATAAATTGTGTGTACTTGTAATTGGATGTTATGGATTTAGTGAATTGGGTGCGACAGGTGCACACAATTTCTCATTGTGACGATCAACATGTGAACTTTAGGGCACTTGGGACGACCACCTGCATACCAATTTCTCACCTACTGACGGGAGAGCGCTAACTTAACCCTTATGCTGCTGCTGGCTAATTTGGCCAATACAAAATGATGCAAAAAAACTGAAAAATGACTGAAACCCTGGAAAATTGGTACTCATCTGAGAGTACTCAGCTAGAGCTTTCCAATGAATACCACCATGACAGGGTTTAGATAGTTTTCAAAAATCTTTGCATCCTTTGTTCTTTAGACAAAAGTAGCCTAAGCATTGGAAGGGTTAAGACTAAGTTGACTCTGGGTTATGGAGGCTAGTCTACACATGCTTCATGAATTCTTAACATCTTATAGGAAGAAAAAAAATAATGATTAAATGCATAGAAATGCTCCTAAGGGTTTGCTAATTCAGGGCTATGGAGGTAAATCTTCAGTCCAATCATAAATTCTTGGCTAGTCTAAAAAGAAATAATTATGGCCATTCAATGCGTACAAATCATAACTTTCCAAAGGAACAAGTGATTGATGCTTCAAGGATTCCTGACTAATTGTGAGACAAAATTCAATTAACTAGGTCCAAAATAAATGCTGCTCTGCCTGTCCAGGGAAAATAGTTAGATAAAACAAAGACCCAGTAAGATTTTCAAAGCATGGCATAACAATTTTTTTGCCATAATTCACTCAGCTTTTTTCAAAGTGCAGGACAAATATTAAATAGGATCTTATTCATTTCATCCCATGGTAATTACTAACATGAATAAACATGAACACATAGCAATCAACAGATCACTCATTTTAGAAGATTGAAAAAGTATTTAGACAAGAGGAAATTGCTGTCAGCTTTTCCTATAGGTCAATTAATTCTGTCTGATAAGCTGATTTGGTCCCTGATGATGATTTTATGCATAATGAAATATTGATGACATTAAACTTTGGCAAATTAAGCTAGACGGTGACCCAATTAACTCATCATTTGAAGAGAGATTATCAAACCCATGTAAGGAACTTTCAGTATCACTTCGTCATCAAAATATATGTTAATGTACCAGACCATGTATATGCTCAATGTGTAAATAAGGGTTGATAATTAATGCCCTGAAAGCATTCACGTAATGCAACACAATCATGTTCATCCCTACTTTTCAACCCATTAATGCTTAAGAGGTTACTCAAATTATTTTGAATAAAGTTGTTATTAGTATTCTACTTGATAGTTCCTTCAAATTTAACCCTTTACCCCAACTGTGCTTTTGCTTCAACCTTCCAATGCTGTGGCTGCTTTTGTCCAAAGCACAAGGATGCAAAGACTTTCGAAAACCATTTAAACCCTGTCATGTTGGTATTCATTGGATAGTTGTAGCTGAGTACTCTCAGATGAGTACCCACATGCCAGGGTTTCAATCATTTTTCAGGTTTTTTGCATCATTTCGTATTGGCCAAATTAGCCCCCAGCAGCATAAGGGTTAAAATATTTCATCAAAGTTGTCTGGCTGTTTTGGCTGCTGTGAGAATTAATGGGTTTAACTATGTCCTTTGTTTCTCCTGTCAGATAACTTTCTCACTCAAATGAGTCTATCAGTAACGACAATCGGTCATTGCCTTTCTGGCTGCGGCGGACAATGACCTTCCCATGATGCAACAAACTAACGTTCATTTCCAATTCAGTCATAAATTGTCCCTCCCTTCTGACTACCATGACCACCATTTTACTCATATAAGGTTGAGTCCCTGGATATTGATGATCAGTCATCAGCTCCGGTGCCTGTTGTGGTGCGGCCTTCCAAAAACGCAAAAGAAAAAAAGACTTTTCTACTTTTGGAAACATGTCCCATATTCATCTTCCTCAGATTACCTTTTTTCAATAAACCCCCTAATGCTTGCAGCTGCCAAAAGCAGGCTGACATTTTGGTGAATTCTATCAAGCAAAAGCATATTTGGGTAAATATATGGTAAAAAATGTTAATCAGAACAACACCAACAACTCTCCTTCAATTATTCTTTGGAATGCTGAGGCTACTTTCATCTAAAGCATGAGAACGCAAAAAAATTTTGAAAACCATTTAAACCTTGTCATGTTGGTTTTCATTGGATAGCTCTTGCTGAGTACTCTCAGATGAGTACCACGTGCCAGGATATCAATCATTTTTTAGTAGCCAAATTAGCCACCTGCAGCATTAATTCTCAAGCTTTTGTCAAGATCCAGATGACAATTTCTGAATGAAGAACACTCAAACATGAAAAGGTTCATTAAAGTAGAGTCCATTGATATTGACGATCAATCGGTCATTGTCTTCTGTGGCTGCCGTAGCCTGACCCACCCAGAATGCAACAGAATGAGGTTCACTTCCACTTTGAAACAATGTCCTCTGTTACCCCACTTGAGCTCCCTTTTGAATTCACTGAGGTTGAGTCTATTGATGTTGACAAGCGGTCATTGGCTTTCTGGCTACAGGGGCTTGTTTGAAAGGTCAACAACACTCAGATGAATTAAGTTTCCTCTGAAGTAAGTGCTAGAAGAGCAATTAGGTGAGTGCTTGATAAGCCTTTGTCACGTTTACCCCTCGAAGGTAGTGTCAAAAACATAGGGCAATGAAAACCCTATCCTTCTAACCCTTATTCTGTCGATGGCTAATTTGGCCAATACAAAATGATGCAAAAAACCTGAAAAAAGACTGAAACCCTGGCAAATGGGTACTCATCTGAGAGTACTCAGCGAGAGCTATCTAATGAATACCAACATGACAGGGTTCAGATGGTTTTCAAAAATCTTTGCGCCCTAGTGCTTTGGATGAAATTTGCCTTAGCATTGGAAGGGTTACGAGTTCCCCTTGCAAAATGTTGTCTGGAGAGATGATGCTATTAACCCTTAGGGAGTTATGCTGCTGGAGACTAATTAAGACAAAACAAAATGATGCAAAAAACCTACAAACTGAATGAAACCCTGGCACACGGGTAATCATTTGAGAGTACTCAGTGAGAGCTATCCAATGAATACCAACATGACAAGGGTTTAGATGGCTAATTTGGCCAATACAAAATGATGCAAAAAACCTGCAAACTGACTGAAACCCTAGCAAATGGGTACTCATCTGAGAGTACTCAGCGAGAGCTATCTAATGAATACCAACATGACTTGGTTTAGATGGTTTTCAAAATCTTTGCATCCTTGTGCTTTGGAAAAAAGTAGCCTCAGCATAGGAAGGGTTAAAATGCAATATGAAAGCAAAATAGAAATCCTCTATTTCAACAAATTGTACAAAAGTAGCCTCAGCATTGGAGTGGTTAAAAAGGGAAGATCATGCAGTAAACATCCCTACCAGGCACACTGTCATTTCTCAAAAAAAATAAAGCACCTGTCAACTTTAAGGGATATAAATGTGTTCATTAAAACATGAAAAAAGACATGCTCCATCAACTTATCACTACCGCAATGAACACGGCCCAAAAGTCTCTTTAGGGCGGGCACATCACAATATAAAGCATAGGCCGATAACTGATGCTGAGACACCAGCATATAGATCACTCCTTATGCAGCGCACACAATGGCTCAACTGGGACTCAGAGAATAGACGTTTTATTGCCGGGGATATTGAGAGAATAACCTCTAAACCATTCCGGGAAACGAGCCGTATAATATAAGCAACGACTTCTCTTGACACATCGTCCGCTCTTGACAAATGAAAAGCCTTGTTTTTTTCTTGATCGTCAGGACAAAGACCTCCCCCTGGACGTTTGGACAGACGTCTATAGATGAAGACTTGAGAGGTTCACTAGCAGCAATAACAAAAGGATAGAGGGAAAGGGGGGGCAGGGGGAGGGGGTTACTCTATAGATGCGGACTTGAGATGTTCGCACGAACCAATAACAAAGGTTTTGGTTGGTAACTGTTTTAATTTTTTTGTATAAAAATAGATTTCCCGTCAAAATTCTACATATTTCCTATCATATGCTAAAATTTACTTATTACTTATTGGAAATGAGCCGTATAATATAACCAATGACTTGCCTTGACACATCATCTGCTCTTGACAAATGAAAAGCCTTGTGTGTTTTTTCTTGATCATCAGGACAAAGACCTCCCCCTGGATGTTTGAACAGACATCTATAGATGAAGACTTGAGATATTCGCAAGAACCAATAACAAAAGGATTGGGGGGGGGGGGGGGGGAGAGGTAACTCTTTTCATTTTAACCCTTCCACCGCTGAGGCTCCTTTCGTCCAAAGCACAATTACAAGGACGCAAAGACTTCTGAAAATCATCTAACCCCCATCCTGTTGGTATTCATTGGATAGCTCTCACTGAGTACCGGTACTACTTGATGAGTGCCCACTTGTGCCAGGGTTTCAGTCATTTTTTAGTTTATTTTGCATCATTTTGTATTGGCCAAATTAGCCAACAGCAGCATAAGGGTTAAGAATCAAATGAATTTCATGTCATATCTATTTTGCTGAATTGACTGATTACTTATTGGAAAAAGGATGGGCAATGGGAGTTTTGCCAAAATTTTGGTATTACATTTTGGGGGGCAGATCAGATTTTGTATGGTGGATTTCATTCTACAGAATAAAGATAAAGCTCATTTGTTTTAAGCAAGACTAGAGAAAATTATCAGGATAAACTTGAATTGTAAAATGAAAATCCCTTATAACTCCTCTGTACATGCAACTGAATTTTTCTGAATTTCATACAGAATTTTCTTGGATTGCTAAGTCACTACTACTACCCCCTCCATTTCCCCTCTTGGTTAATCTCTCACACAGACCTCTAGCAATATTACTCCTCTCAAGATAACCAACGCTGAGCCGTTTTTTCAATTATGCAGAAACTATCCAAGACACTCATATTTCTTCATAACTTGATCTTTCTATTCCCTGGTAGTATATAATCATGACACCTATCCATTAGTAAAAGGAGTCGATAACCGAAGAACGAGAGTTTCCTGCACCGCAGACTTCATAAATGCTGCATTGGCAGTGTTCGCAGTGGGAGACTAGAATATGTGCATTTTGATCGAGTCAAACAGGGCATGAATTATAGAATAATAGGGTTCCCTCCCTGGTGTGCTGATCATAGACTTCCTGTATTGATATCCTAGCCCTTGTCCTGCTGAATTGCTGGATGTAACCAGAGAGGTCGATTATTATATATGTAATCCATGTCTCTGATGTAACCTACCCTGCCAACTGCATTATTTTTGGACCCTAAGGACAAAATTGACCATTTGGGCATTTAGAGACACAACTTCCTTTTGAGGAGTTTCCCTGAACTTTTTGTAATTCAAAATGAAGGTCTAGTGGAGAGTCTTCAAAATGGAGCTGCTTTGGGTGTTAGGCTCTGTGGGGGTCCTATAAACTAACTGGTATGAATGGTCATTACCAGTGAGCAAATGCATCTGGATATTTCTTGGCTATATGCACAGCACGTTAGTTAGTACCTCCCAGATATGTCTGGGTTCAGCACGACAAGGGCTAGCTAAGGGTCTGGACCATGACTTGGTCTAAGGTGTTGCCAGTGACTTATTGCTGTCTGTCGCGACTATTCAGGGCATGTTAATAAGCTGCAAGTGACTTGGGGGTCATGTGCTGGTTTTTCGCTTGGTACCCCGGTTTCATCTACCACTTAGGCCACTCTAATTTAATTACTTGTCTTACGTGCTCAGGAGGTAGGAAATGAGCCATTTTGGAATTTAAAAAAAAGTTGAAAATGTGTGTTTTTTTATTTATTTTATTTTTTTAGAGTCTGCTGACTAGAAATGGTAGCGAGATGTTTCTAACAGCCTATTCTTAACTAAATAGAATCAATCAAAATCAATTATTCCCTGTAACCTTAAGGGTGGGAGATATACATCCTCAAATATCAGGCTCTACTACAGCATTTATTAACTCCTGAAGTTGATTGAATCACCCTAACAATGAATATTCTTAAATCGAGCACTTTTTTTTTTTTTTTTTTTTTGAGTCTGACAGAAAATTTCCAAACCACTTTCGTCCGTAAGACACCAAAGTCGACTTTTTTCTTTTTTTTTTTGAGTCTGACAGGATTTTTTTTCCAAAAAAAGCTCGTAAGACAAGTAATTAAATTGGAGTGGCCTTACAACTCATAAAAGGTGATGAAAAACAAAATTACAAATCCAAAGCCATGACTTTACCCTTCCAATGCTGAGACTAATTTAGTCCAAAGCACAATGACACAAGGATTTTTGAAAACCATCTAAACCCTGTCATGTTGGTATTCATTGGCTAGTTTTTTTGCATGATTTTGTATTGGCCAAATCAGCCACCAGGAGCATAAAAGTTGAGGACATGCAGGATCAGCTTCTGTAGGTGATACAGTAATGTTTACTAAGAAAAGTGTGTACGGCTTCGCTGCAGGTTTTTCTTAGCAGTCATCTCCATTCAGGTCTGCCAGTGAGTGCCTAACAAAGAGCCGGCACATTTATTAGTGTGATAATCCCTCTGTGGATTGCCACGCTGTACAGAGAGCCTTTCATGAGCACCAGGGAGAATGTTACAGCAGCAAAAAGCTGCCCTTAAGACATTCTTACTCCTCGAAAATCGTCATCTGAATCTATGCATGATACTTTTGGTGGGTGCTTGATTCCCTCAAACCAGGTTGTGAAAAACCTTCTTTTTTTTTATTCCAAAATCAGTTTTTCTATTATAAAGGCAAGATGCAAAATCATGACCTGGACTCTGGCATTCCCTTCTGTGCTAATTAAGCTGTTCTGACCCCTAATGGCTAAGTGATCTAAGGCATGTGAGTGATCAATCAAAGTTGTAAAAAAGTCTTTATAGAAAAAAAATGCAAAACTTACTAAAAAAGGATAAAAATCAGCTCTTGAACAAAAAATATGATCATCTGGACTCATGCATTCCCTTCTGTGGTAAGCTGAACTGACACTCTCCCCCTACCCCCTCCAAAATGTGGCCTAAAGGCATTTAAGTGCTTAAAGGTGTTTCCACTGATTACTCTGTCTCCTAACACGCGCAAAGATTAAAATATGGCTCAGAGCATGTGAAATAGCACTGACTTAGGGTTAGTCAGTGATTTCCCTCAAAAATTTCCGATTCTTCCACCATTCCTAATGCGGAGAGTGATGAATCACCCTCAATATGGCAAGACAGTGAAGATAAAAGAAATTTTACATTCCTACTTTGAAGTGTTGTTGTTGTTTTCAGAAAATGCCATCAATCAATTAGCTTAATTGATAATTGTGATGGGTTAATACCCAAGGTTGGGTGCAGCTAAACAATGGGACAGTAAGTAGGGTTTTATGACCCTGGCTGCCTTAAAGGATCATCATATGTTTGAGTATTGTATTTAAAGAAAAAAGGGGAAAAAATCAGTTCTTGAGTAAAAACACAATGCCACACCATCCCCTGGACTATACTATGTCCTCCTGTGTTAAACTGAGCTGACCCCTCAATGGCTAAGTTGTCTAAGGCATTTGAGTGGTTTCAGGCGTTGCCACTGACAGCTCACAATATCTTCACATTGCAAAGAGCATGAGAAATAGCACACACTTAGGGTTAGTGAGTGATTTCCCTCAAGAATTTCTAATGGGGATAGTGATTATTAAGCCTAAATATGGCAAGAAGGTGAAGAATTCTAAATTCTTGTGTTGAGCTGTGATTATTTATTTTTATTCAGATCATCAGTATCATCCAATATACTTATGTTTCCCCTTTATTTGGCCCTCCAATTATATAGATATCAAACAGGGACTTGGTGACCTGAGGAAGCTGTCATTTAGCTGGAGGACAGTGTATTTATACAGCACATATACATTTTTGATACACCATAACACCTTTGGTCATAAGTATCATCCAACATACTTAAGTTTCCCTTTTATTTGGCCTTCTAATTATATAGTTGTCAAGCAAGGGCTCTGCGACCTGGAAGCTGTCATTGACGGTGATGATGCAAACAAACATATGATGATCCTTTAAGGCAGCCAGGGTCATAAAACCCTATAACTGTCCCATTCTTTAGCTACACCCAACCCTGAGTATTAACCCATCACAATTATCAATTAAACTAATTGATTGATGGCATATTCTGAAAATAACACCGTAGGAATTTCAAATTTCTTTTCTCCTCACTTTCTTGCAATATTGAGGCTTTGAAGGGCATCGTGGGGTATCAAAAATGTATATGCATGTCTTCCAGCTACATGTAGTAAATATAATGTTTTTTGTTATTTGCATTAGGGTATATACAGCTTATGGGGTTGATTTCTTTTCCTCTATCTTGGTTTTATTTGAGAAATTAAACTATACAATCTAAATATTGCCTTAAAGGTCTTCTGATGAGGAATACATTATGCATCACAAATGTACCCTCCCTGCAGGGTGTAAGATATTTGGGGTAAAAAACTGAAAAACATGCATAGTGTTATTAAAAAGAGCTCCTACCCACAATTATGAACTGGGAAGCTTAGATCAATATTGAGGGAAGAATATCATAATTATTTCAATTTTTACTCAGTTCAAATTGTATAACCATTTCTTTCGAAACTGTCACTGAAAATATTGAAAATTAAAAAAAAAATCATCTTTCCACCAAAGAATTTCTAATCTCAATTATTGATGACCATCTCAGTAATTATTCTAGTATAGGTTATCCCTTCTAAATTGTGCAAGGACATGGGCATCGGAAAGTACAGATATTGATCTTTTTGAGGACAACAAATGACATTTTTCAAAGAAGTATCAGGGAAAAGCTACATATTTTTACGCTCAATCCTTTTTTTTCATATCTTCTATCCATTATCTCCTTTATGTATACAAAACAAATGCAGTGAGTGTTACAGACATTGACCTGTCAAATCATTAGTGTCAATCCTCTAGGTGACAAAATATCGCTTTCTTATCACTCCTATTGTTACACGCACACAGCTATTATATCCACCTCCTGTAATTGGGTTCATGCGCGAACACACTGACAAGAAGCCTTATTTTGACTTGTTGTTGTGGATGTAATTCCTTTATCTACTATGAACAGGAATACAAGTAGTAAGATCAAATTCACTGATACATTTTACAAAACAAATCTTTAATTTAGAAATATCAAGAGTTATCTACCACATATTTTCAATATTTAAGCTATTCTTGTTGACCCTGGCAATGAAATTTCATTTTCTTAATTTTCCTCTCTGTGCCTCTTTTATACCTTAGGGACAACAATTCCTTTTCATATCTTAATATCTTCCATGCAAACTGAAAAATAGCCATGAAACACTTTAATAATAGCAAAACATTTTCACAACTCAAACCATTGGTGTCAAACCAAGGTGACAAAATTTTCTTCTCTCTCCTATGCCATTTCCCTTTCATGCATAAGTAACAAAATCCATAGATGCTATAAATACTATAATAGCGAAACATTTTCATAAATCAAACCATTGGTGTCAAACCAAGGTGACAAAATTTCCTTCTCTCTCCTTTTGTCGTCTCCCTTGTGCATAGCACCAGAGGCAGCTAGGGTAACATGCACATGGCTGTAATTTGGCTCCCGTAATGGGGTTCACGTGAGAACACATCGACAAGAAACCTTAATTTGACTTGTTCTGGATGCCTAATCCCAGGGAGGACAATTGACATTTGTGGAGGTGTTAATACGCTAGATCTCCTCTCCCAGGGGACGCCGTAGATGGGAACCGCGAACCAAAGAGTAATTACAAAAGAAGATGAGCTATGAATATTTCATGTCAACAAGTAGAATTGTGCTACTGCAACCCCTTTGATGTTTGATGGTGAGTCCCATACCAAATTACACACTACGACCTATGTATAAACAGTGGTGGTAAATATTGAAATTTTCAGCCTTCTGAGAGTCAGATGAAAGGTGTGTGTTTTATATAATGGCATTTTCAGTTAGCTGAGAGAAGGAAAAAAAGAGTTGTGTATATTGGCACTTTCTCTCTTTTACGATTAGAAAGTTTTATAGATATTGCCATATTCAGTCTTGTGAGAGTAAGACGAGAAGAGCTTTGTATATAATGGCATCTTTGGTTGTCTACACCAAGGGTATTTTGATTTTTCATCACTTTTGCTGCCATATTGCGGCTAAGTCCTTATAGCCAGTTGTATGTGGTGCAGAAAACTGGTGTACCCGGCGAAAACCACCACCTAACCCAAAGTCACTGGCAACATCCTCACATGCCCTGGAATGAATTTGAACCCAGGCAGTGGTGAGAGACAGCTAGCAGTCAAACATCAACTCCTTTGCCTACATGGCCATCAGGGCAGGCCTTCGGTGGGGAGAAGCAGCTAGCAGTCAATGGCAACTCCTTTGCCCACATGGCCATCAGGGCAGGCCTTCAGTGGGGAGAATTAGCTAGTAGTCAGTAGCAATGCCTTAGACCACACAGCCATCAGGGCAAAGGAGTTGTATCAGAATTGGAGTACACAAGCTATCCATACAGTGCCTACTCTTTCATGAATGCTGCTGGGAGCAATTGGACAATTTCCACTTATCTCCCGGAAGTGTCCCACAATTCATACATACAGAGTGTGTGCATTGAAGTATTTCCCGTAGTGCAGGGTTTGACAGTAAGGCATCTTTAACCCATTCATGCTCAAGCGTTCCTCTATGAAAAGTCATCCGGATCGACAATATTTTTGACAATGACTTTGGAATTGAATATGATTTTACAATATATTTGAAGGAGAGTTATTGTTAACTAATGCTTCTATTTCAAATATTTTCCCTGGCATGCTTTAGCCAGAAAAATTCAGCCAAAATTGCCAGACTGCTTTTGGTCACTAGAAAAATAAATTGGTAAATTGATTTTTATGCATTTTTAATAAAAAATATGGTATAACTTAATGAAAAAACCTTTATGAAAAGTTTGTGAGAGGTATTGCTGCCTCGACTAAATAACAGACAGACAATTAACAACTTGATGTAGATACCTTCTCTGTTGTCAATCTACAGCTAATTTGGTTGTGAGGTGTTATTTTTAGGATTTGCCATGTGAAGCAAACAGGCATGGGAAGCCAATGTTTATATTGTCAATTGGGCCAACTTTTTTTCCTTTTTATTTTCCAACCCACCAATGCAGGTATTTGGTAAAACAAACAAACTGATTTTTAACCAATTATTGGTCACAGTGGGCAAAGACAGCCTGGAAATCTTAGAGATATCTCTATAGCAAAAGCATTCTTAGTAAAATATTTGAAGGAAAACTATAAACTAGAACATTATCAATGATTCTTCTCAAATACTTTGTAAAATAGTTATTGCCAAAATATTATAGATCCAGACAGCAATCTCTAGAGGAACTATCAACCCTTATTATTGCTTGCTTTGGATTGTCCAATCAGCAAGCAGGATTCGTAGCATGTGACCAGTCATTAAATCCCCATAATGCCCTCTGCCGCAGGGCATTAAATGCAACCTCATAATGCCCTCCAAATCTATCTAGGTAAATCACTGACACAATTTGACTATTGCTCATTTATTGTTTTAAGAAACCTGACAAGTTATATAGGTACGTTTCCTTGCATCTCATTCTCATGCATTGTCAGTATCATTGTGAAACAAAATTGCTTGGATTCTAAAATGTGCAAAACATTTTTTGATATGTTCAAAGGCTTATTTAAGTGGAAAACGTTTTAAAATTAAAAATATGCGAACTTTTGTGATCAAACTTACAATAAATAGTTCTTGGTGTGCCCACTAGATGTCTCTTTTTCACCTGGTTCCCTTTCTCTCACTAAACATCCTACTGTCTATATTGCAGTGTGGTAAGTGTGAGACAGAGTACCAATATTACTCATGGAGCAAAGGACTAGTCTATCATGGGGAAGGCAGAAAGCTCAATAGAATTCATGGATATTTCAGATTGAAAATATTGCCAAATGAGGTAATGCCATTTAGCAATATCTTCACAAGTCCTCATAAAAAATAAATAGAAATTAAAAGGAAGAAAGTAGAAGAAAACATTGCCCTTTTTAGTTCTTATTGCTGGTCTGCATACAATATATCACAAGGTACTATAAATTGATCACAAGAAATGTTAAAAATTCAGGGAAGCAATAATAAAAACCTTAATAACTGTTCAAGAGGGTAGTATGTGTATTAAATGTGCGCCTTCAGGCATCCTGACCAGACCTCGGGCCTTCGGCACTCGGTCTGGCCAGGATGCCTTCAGGCGCACATTAAATACACATACTGCCCTCGTGAACAGTCATTAAGGCTTTATTATGCTGCTGGTGGCTATTCTAGCCAATACAAAATTATGCAAAAAAATACTGAAAAATGACTGAAACTCTGGTAAATGGGTTCTCATCTGAGAGTACTCTGTGAGAGGTATCTAATGAATACCAACAAGACAGGGTTAAGATAGTTAACAGAAATCTTTGCGTTCTTGTGCTTAGGACAAAAGTAGCCTTAGCATCGGAAGGGCTAAGCATAAATGGGTTAATTACATTCAGCTCCCTACTGAGTAAGATCTGGAAAACTTATAATCAATTAAGGGTCAGCTAGAATTGATACTAAAATTTGCTCTGGGATCCTATATAGACTTAAAATGTTGGGAGCCTGAGTGTCTTACCCTGTATCATCTTTACATTCAACAAAAATGGTAATCATCTGGTTTTCACTTTGTTTCATCTACATCTTACAATGAAATACACCCATGTCTTCAGTAATGTCTAATTGAATATGAATTGTTTCTCAGCCTTAAGCATTTTGGGCCTCTATTTTTTTTAATTGAAATGGTAATGAAACGTTTTCATTTCTAAATTATCAAAAAATTGGATTGATGGTAAAATAATATAAATATCTATAACAATAATCTGAAAACTTTCCTTTGCAATTAGGGAAAGCTAGTTTGCCACACACCCAAAATAGAGGAAAATATCATTATCATTAAACAAATGACTTGCAAAAGCCATTAATATAAAGCCTTAATAAACTTGAATAATATCAAAAGTATTTAATAAATGGAAAAAGACAAAATATCTTTATGCACAAAGCTTTGTTGTCAAAAACTTGAAACGGTAAACAGAAACCAGCGTGAAATTAATTGGTTTTGCTAATAGACAAAGAAAATTAATTTTTACAGGGGTGACCTTTTTTAAGACACAGTACAAACTTCAGAGACAACGACTCTATAATTTATAAGATAGATGAATAAATTTCCTTGAATTTATGCAGGATTGCTACTTATATCAATTAGGATTCAACTACAAAAAAAAAGAAATAATTAAATGTCATGAGTAATAGGTTTTTCATGTTGGCCTTTATCCCTTTCAATAGCTTATTTTTTATCACAATGAGAAAATGACTTGAAAACAGTGAGAAAGTACCTTTTCTTTATGAAAAATGTCAAGGGGACATTCAGTTGCAATGGCACAACAGACAACCTTTAACATACCACGATGCCTTAGAATTAATGATTAAGTTCATTAGTAAATTAGTATATCTAGTGATCGATTTATACAAACACAGATTTATTTGAATATATAAATATACCCTCAAATATCTTTCAGTTTAAGAGGAATTTCACCAAGATTTAAATTTTCCTGGGAATGTGTAATTTCGAGTTGATCAAATGAATTGTATTATCAAATCAACCAGCATGTCAAGTTGATCCCACAATGTATATTGCCCTGTGTCGTATATCAAAATGTTTTCTCTAGAGAAGTCCAATACACAAATTGCATGTCCAGGTTTCTTGAGGCCGGCAGAAGGGAAAAAGGCAGTCTATCTGATAACCGACTTTATTGATAACATTACTGCTTCTGATATCTCAAAATCAGATTTGCTAATGCCAAAAAATAGTAAAGGTTGTGGTGATGCAGATGATGTTAATGCATTAATGCATTAAGCCAAGCTGAAGACAATGCACTGGCGTGATAAGTGGATTATCCTTATCGGATTAAGAGGCCCGGGATTATCCTTATCAGATTAAGAGGCCCGGGATGAAGGTGATTAAATCAGCTCCATGCAGGGGGTCTGTTCAATACTGAGAAAGCACTCCTTTCCTTAAGAACAGCAGCAAAAAGGAAAGCATTTTTTGCAGAATTTTGGCGGTATTTTTTAGACCAGAACTTATGAAAATATCAGAAGCATTGATAGGAACCAATCCTACAACTCCCCGGCTGACTGGTAGATATCTTATGAATTAAAGATTTCAGTTTATTAAAAAAAAGCTTCATATGTGTGTGTGTGTTTGGGGGGTGGGGGGATGTTCATTTGAACACCACTTAAATCTCACCCAGCCCCCCACCCCCCCCCCCCCCCACCCACCCCATTTTAAATACCCCCAGAAAGATATTTTAGTCCCGAAAAACACAGAATATAACAGACAAAGGTCTTGACTGAACGCAATTCCTTTTTTTTCTTGGTGTTTAAGAAATCATTTTTTCCAGCGAAAACTGTATGGTTTATCTTACAATATCTACATTTATGTATGGGAGAACAGCTGTTGCAAGAGGTTTACGTATGAAGTGTAAATCTTTCCATTCTCTTTCCCATCAGATTACGACAGACGAGTGCAGCATTATCATCAATATGATGTGGATAATTCACTTTTATTTACTGGAGTCAAGTTCAGGTATGTGCGAGAAATGAGGGTTTCCATGGCGATTCCCAGGTAGAAGAGGAGTAGATTATGTAATATTCTTCCAAGTACCTCATGAGACAAGATAAACTCAGGAAAATAAGCCGCTAAGAGCATATATGGGGGGTACTAAAATAAAAAATTGTATTTAATGTAAGAACAGGGTGAAGGAACTCATATAGGTTGATAGAGGAGATTTCTCCTGTCGAATACTGTATACTGTGTGAATTTTGCACATATTACAATGTGCTGGGCACGGAGCTGCCTATATGATGAGCAGCTTACTTTTTGCGCACTAGTGTTGAATGACAAGCTTTCACGTCAGCGTGTTGTACAATATTAGCAAAGGGATAGGATGTGCAAATAATAGTGCACAGTTTAATAAATGCAGACTCAAGGGGTGCGCAAAGAAGTTATTAATTAAACTGCTGCAATATCAACATGGTACACAGTAGTTCAGGGATATGCTACAGTGTAGTAATCTAGTTCTTGCTCTAAATGCACAGGCAGACTGGGCATTTTACTAGAACTCAACCACTCAACCAAGCTGCCTTGGAATAGATAGGACTGTATGCTCATGATGTCTCGATTTGAATTAGCATTAAAGCACAGTTACTTGGGTCATGTCTAATTATCTCAACCAGGCAATCGGGGATGCTATGGCAACCAGTTGACCAGTTGTTGCCTGATGACTGGTTGATTGGTGCAGGAATTAAATGTCTTCACTGTAGGAAGATTCTAATTTATTCTTAAATCATTTATGCTTCTCCTATATACACTTCTCTCAAATAAACTGGACTGGTTGTAAAAGATAAGAATATTTAAACGTATGTTCTTTACAAGGAAAAGAAAATTAAAATCATTTCTAGAAAAATATTAGAAAAAGTTATGCTTTATAATTGTGATTTGGAATTTTGTTTATCGTCACTTTGTCTGCCACATTCAGGCTAGATTAACCAGTTGTACCGGGCAAAAACCACCACCTTACCCCAAGTCACTGGTAACTTTCTCACATGCAGTATAACAATCTTGAATTACGATGATGTCTAATACGGATAGCATTGAGATTTTGCATTCTGTATAGAGAAAACAAAATGGAATACTGACTGCCGTCACATCCATATTGCTTTAATTACTACATGTGTGAGAATGCCGATAAAAAGCTATGAGTCAGTCGGGAGTCCGGGTATTAGTCGGAACAGGAAGTGAAAAATCCTCTTAAACACGGAATTCCTCTCTCTTCGTTAACCACGCAGACCTTCCTGCAAATCCCTGGCTAATTACCAGCTGACAGCTGCAGTGACTGTCGGCTACGAAAAACACTTACCGTAAATTTGCAGTAATTTGGGACACTTTTCTTTATATGTGTCGCAAATTTGTATGGGAAAACATGACATAACATTACATTTTTATGGGTTCAGGGTGGCACATGTTTTCTGAAAAGACCTTCCTGCAAATCCCTGGCTAATTATCAGCTGACGGCTGCACTGGCTGTTGGCTAAGTAAAACATTTACCGTAAATACTCAGTAATTTGGGACACTTTTTGATAATGACAATTTTTAAGGAATTCCTTTTTCTTTGTTAACCACGCAGACCTTCCTGCAAATCCCTGGCTAATTACCAGCTGACAGCTGCCAGGGCTGTCGAATACGAAAAACACCTACCGTAAATTCTCAGTAATTTGGGACACTTTTTGATAATGACAATTTTTAAGGAATTCCTCTCTCTTTGTTAACCACGCAGACCTTCCTGCAAATCCCTGGCTAATTACCAGCTGACAGCTGCAGTGACTATCGGCTAAGAAAAACACTTACCGTAATTTCTTAGTAATTGGGGACACTTTTTAATAATTACAATTTTTATGGGTTCAGGGTGGCTCATGTTTTCATGTAAAACACTTACCGTAAATTCTCAGTAATTTGGGACAATTTCTTTTATATGTGTAGCAAATTTGCAGATACCACAACTAGGGTCACAGTCTGTGCATGCATCTATTACAAACGATTTTGAAGTCCTACTGTAAATTCTCAGTGATTTGGGAGACTTTTTAGTAATTACGATTTTTATGGGTTCAGTATGGCCACTATTTTCTGAAAGTACCTTGATGTTGTATTAGCAAGATTTACAGCCAGGTCCATATTTTGTGAAATGGCAACTGGCTATAGATTGAGGGTTCAAACCCAGATTTCCCATTAACTCTCTTGAAAAATAATTATAGTGGCCCAAATTCATAAGGTGGCCTAAATTTCTGAGGATGTACGGTAACTCTTGTGACGCTGAGCCTACTTTTATCCAAAGCCCAATATCGCAAAAATATTTGATCTTAATTTCATGCTTTTTACACAAAGTGCACAATTTGGCCAAATTCCTGAGTTCGCCGCCCTGCAAGCACCAGCAGACTATCCAAATCATTTTGGTTCTTGCTTCATGAGAGAAAGTTGCCAGTAACTTGGGGTTAGGCGGTGTTTTTTTGCAAGGCATTCTGGTTCCCTGCACTACTTACAACTGGGTAATAACAACTTTTAAGTCGCTACATAGCAGGAAATGCGACGAAAAGTGAAATTACGAAATTTTTGAGAAGAACAAAGTGAGGCATGATAGCATTTACCATTGTCCTATGGTAAGTCTGCACAGTGGGAACAAAAATCAAGAAATGAAATTCCCATGGTATTCCAAGCTAATCATGGTTTAGGCGCCAAATTAAACTTCTTACAGAAGTAACATGCAGCACAGATTTTCTAGGAAAATCCCCACATATTCCTGGCATCATTCAAGGCACATTCCCAGGATTATCATAGGACTTCCCTGGTATTCCCAGCTATACTCAAGTAGTGTACATTCCTAGCATTATCCAAGGAATTTCCTGGTATTCCAGCTATACTCAATATCAGAAAATTAATTACAAACATTATCCCAAAAATTCCCTGGAATTATCAGCTTTACTTAATTATATTACATTCCTGGCATTACCCTAAGAATTAGCTGGTATTCTAAGCTATACTTGTTTTTGTGGTATTAATTGAGCTCCTAGTAGGAACAACATGAAGCAGATAATTCCTAAGAATTTCTAACAGGTTCCAGTCAATATCCAAGGAATTCCCAGGTATTCTATGCTTTATTCTTACATGAACAACCTGTTTATGGCACCAGTTGAGCTCCTAGTGGGAATAACCTGCAGTCTATAATTTCTATGAAATCATATGATATTTCTAGCATTATCAAAGGAATTCCCAGGTATTCTAAGCTTTATTCCAGCAGGAACAACGGTACAATCTGCAGTCAGGCCACAGCTGCCATATGTAACTGCTGCAATGGTAACATTATAGCATTCAGTTAAGCCGTTGTGCAAACTTAGAGCACTGGGGAGGTCAAGATAAGAGAAGTGTAATCAATCCACTTAAAGAACCTGCAGGTGTAGATGTTTAAAGCCAGAATAAAATCATAGCTAATTAGTTTAAATACAAAAGTAGCTTAAAGAAGTGTAATTAATCCACTGAAACCTTATGCTGGTGGTGGCCAATTTGGCCAATACAAAATGACACAAAAAATGACCAAAACCCTGGCACATGGGTACTCATCTGAGAGCACTCAGCAAGAGCTATTCAATGAATACCAAGATGGTTCTCAAAAATCTTTGCGCCCTTGTGCTTTGGACAAAAGTAGCCTCAGCATTGTAAGGGTTAAATAGAAAAGTAGCTAAGAGCAGAGTAATTAATCCACTTAAGGCAACTGCAGGTGTAGATGTTTCAAGCCAGAATGAAATCATGGCTTATTAGTTTAAATAGAAAAGTAGCTTAGACGCGCCCGCTGCTCGATCTACAGCTGTAATCCAATCGCTAAATCTAATTGTGGGCCGGGGGTCAGATTTCCCTGTTAGAAGGTATTTGATAAGATCTGGGCCCTTGTCGTATGGTTAAAAACACGTCTGGGATTTTGGCAAATCATCAAGGAGTTCATCAAACTTTGTACGGTTAAAAACACATCTGGGCTTTCTGTGATATCGGCCAATCATCAGGGAGTTCATCAAACTTCATGCACGCTTTGAAGTCTCATGGTCCCTGATGCATCCACAATTCAAGTTTTAGAATACCTTGACCCTTCCAATGCTAAGGCTACTTTCGACCAAAGCACAAGGACACAGAGATTTTTCAAAACCAACTTAACCCTGGCATGTTGGTACTTATTGAATAGCTCTTGCTGATGGGTAAATCTAATTGTGGGCGGGGGGTCAGATTTCCCTGTTACCAGGTATTTGATAAGATCTGGGCCCTTGCCGTATGGTTAAAAACACATCTGGGATTTCTGTGATATCGGCCAATCATTAAGGAGTTCACCAAACTTCATGCACGCTTCGAAGTCTCAAGGTCCCTGATGCATCCACACTTCAAGTTTCAGAATAGGGTCCCCTTGAAATCTCAGAATACTATGAAAATGCCATAAAGGGTCTTGGTCCCAGAAAGTCTGGCAGTATCATTTAAAATATTGTCAACCATTCTAATGCTGAGGCTACTTTCATTTAAAGCACAAGGACGGAAGATTTTTCAAAACCATCTAAACCCTGTCATGTTGGTACTCATTGGAAAGCTCTCATTGAGTACTCGCAGATGGGTACCAATATGCGAGGGTTTCAGTCATTTTTCAGGTTTCTAGCCTAATTTTGTAATGGTCAAATTAGTTACCACTACCATAAGGGTTAAAGTCCAGCCTATGACCATCACACCTCTTACATTATCAGCTTTATACACCATAAACTTCTCACCAACTTTATATTCTCATAAATCATCCTGGGTTCAAAAAGGTCAAAGAATATCACATTGACCTTTAGTGACCTATCTCCATAAGCTTGAAACCTTGGCCCTATCAGTTCAGTCTGAGAGACCCTCCCTCACATAAAGTTGCCATAACAGTTTTATGATCACTATGCAAACTTGGGACTTTGATTGACTTTTCCTATAGATCACTAAGGCTATTGCTATTATTCGGAATATACATAACTTTTACATAGAGAGGGTATTTAGTGTTCCTATCAGGGGGTTCCTATCAGCTCAGTTTGTGAGCTCCTCCTTCACATAAAATCCTCATTACAATTTTATGATCACCATACAAACTTGGGGACTTTGATTGACTTTTCCTATAGATCTCTCAGGCTATCCCTAATACTAAGGACATACATAACACTTTTTCCACCTGATGGTACTTCATAGTTAAGGGTTTGGCTCAGTGGAGGGGGTTCCTATCATGAGCTGTGTATCTGCCTCTTGAATACACAGTCAGCAAGAAACAAAATTGAAATCATCAGGAATTCAATTATTGAGCATGATATTGACGTACTAGCTATGACTGAAACTTGGCTAACTTCAGCAGCAAAGGATGAGCTATTTATCAAAGGCCTGAAGATAGGTGGCTATGATTTATTCAGTGTGCCACGTAAAGGAAATGGCGGATATGGAGGAGTGGCAATATTGTATAAGAAAAATCTATCAGTGTTGTCAAAAACCTCATGTGAATTCAGCAGTTTTGAGCATTGCGAGGTTACTGTTAATACAGGCTCCAAGCAACTTAATGTCAATGTGGTCTACAGACCACCTCCATCGCAAAAGAATAAATTGACAAATAAAATGTTCTTTGATGAATTCTCACCATTCATGCATGACCGGATCTCTTCCACTGGCCAATTCCTGCTTCTGGGAGACCTCAATTTCCACCTTGAGGATAGGAATGACACTGAAGCACTCAAACTGAATGACTTATTTGATACCCTGAATTACAAGCAGCATATCACAGCCAGAACCCATAAATCGGGACACACCCTTGATGTGGTCATAACCAGGGACAATGAGAATCTTATAAGTCAGTGGAAGGTTGGAGACCAGCTCTCTGACCACAACCTCATTCTGTGTGATGTGTCTCACCCTAAACCACGTCCGATCCAGGTGCCGAAGTCTGTGCGTAAACTCCGTAGTGTCAACATGCCCAATTTTAGAGAGGACTTAAAGGACGCTCTACAACCTGGTAATGCTGAAGGCTGCTCCGTGGAGGATTTGACTAATCACTACAATTCTGCACTAACAACGGTACTTGACAAGCATGCACCAGCAAGAGTGAAAATGGAAACAATTCGGCCAAAACAACCATGGTTCTCAGATGATTTGTATGGTGCAAAATGTGAAAAGAGGAAATGGGAAAGGAAGTGGAGAGACACCAACCTCACTGTCCAGTATGACCTGTTTAAAGCTGCGAGGACCAAATTTAACAACATGTTATTGCAAGCTAAGAAGGACTACTACAACAATCTGATAGCTGAGTCCTCCACTGATTCAAAAAACCTCAGTAACATTGTCAAAGACATATTACATCAAAGGAGTGAGATGAAACTCCCTGAGCATGCATCAACAGAAGAATTGGCAAACCGTTTCGCTGTGTTCTTTACTGACAAAGTATGTAAGATACGCGACGAGCTGCCAGATCTCTCCAGACACCAGTTAAATTTACCTACCCCGGTATTAACATGTTCACTGAATGTTTTCTCGGCCGTGACTGAAAGCGAAATTCGCAAAATCATAGCAAAATCACCGACTAAGAGCTGCTCTCTAGACCCCGCTCCCACTTGGATGGTGAAAGACTCGGTAGATGAGCTTATTCCAATGGTTACGATTTTAGTGAATTTGTCGTTGCAGAGTGCCAACATGCCTGACTCCATGAAACAGGCATTAGTAACTCTGTTACTGAAGAAAGATGATCTCGACCCGGATGTGCTCAAGAACTATCGTCCTGTAAGCAACTTATCATTCTTGTCAAAAGTATTGGAAAGGGTAGTTGCAGCAAGGCTTACAAATTACATGACTATCAATCAGCTACATGAACCCATGCAGTCGGCATACAGAGCATGTCATAGCACTGAGACTGCACTTGTGCGGGTACAGAACGACATCCTTCGCACTCTCGATCAGGGTGGGCCTGCGATCCTTGTGTTACTCGATCTTAGCGCTGCTTTCGATACAATCGATCACTCCATCCTTCTATCTAGGATGGAGTCAGTTCTTGGAGTTAAAGGATCTGCTCTACAGTGGTTCAAATCGTACCTGCTAGGCAGGAAACAGAGGATTAAAATCAATGATGACTTCTCCGAAAATCAGGAAATCCTGTGGTCTGTACCACAGGGATCTGTGTTGGGTGCACTATTGTTCCTAATATACATCATACCTCTGGCACAGCTAATCCGATCCTACGGTCTGAACAATCATGGCTATGCTGATGACACCCAGCTCTGCTTATCATTCAAAAAGACAAGTGATAACGCAATAGTCAAATGTGAAATCCTAAATCTTGAGAAATGTTTGTGTGACATTAGTGTCTGGATGTCTCAGAACAAGCTGAAACTCAACAATGACAAGACTGAAATAATTCTATTCGGCTCTAAGAAACACCTAGCTGAACTGAACATTAACTCACTCTCTGTAGCAGGTACTGATGTGTCTGTTGCATCTGAGCCTGTGCGGAATCTGGGAGCTATGTTTGACTCTCTACTGATCATGGCACCCCATGTCAAGAGTGTTGTCAAAAAATCTAGCCTTCACCTGAGAAATATTGGAAAAGCGAGACGTGTGTTAACAGAAGATGCCACAAAAACAGTGATGCAGTCACTGGTGATGTCTCGCTTGGATTACTGCAATGCTCTCCTAATTGGAATACAACAGGATTTGATTGCAAAGCTGCAGCGACTACAAAACAGTGCAGCAAGGATAGTATCGAGAACCAGGAAGTATGAACATATCACACCTGTTCTCATCAAGCTTCACTGGCTACCAATCAAATTCCGCATCCAATTTAAGGTCCTACTGCTGGTATACAAGGCACTAAACGGACTTGCACCTAAGTACATCAAGGAGCTGCTCGTGCCTTATAAACCCGGACGCCATCTACGATCAGAAGCGAAGGGCCTTCTGGATGAGCCTCGGACTAGACTCAAATTTGGAGATCGCGCTTTCTCCATTAGTGCACCGAGATTATGGAATGTGCTACCACAACACCTGAAGGATTCTACATCGTGTCAGGCCTTCAAGAAGTGTCTCAAAACACACCTTTTCAGGCTCGCCCATTGAGGCGTTGTGGACTATGACTAAAACAATGCCAATGTGCAGCGCTTTTGAACATTTTATGAATGGAAAAGGCGCTATATAAATTCCAATTATTATATTATTATTATTATCATCATACTAAACTTGGGGGACTTTGATTGACTTTTCCTGTAGATCACTCAGCCTATCCCTAAGAACATACATTACTTTTATCTACAGAGGGTACCTAAGAGTTAAGGGTGTTTCTCAAATGGAGGGGGAGGGGGTTCCTATCATGGTCACCATACAAACTTGAGACTTTGACTTTTCCTATAGATCACCCAGGCTATCCCTTTTACTTGGAACAAACATAACACTTCTAGCTACAGAGGGTACTTAATAGTTAAGGGTGTTGCTCAAATGGAGGGGGAGGGGGTTCCTGTCATGGTCACCATACAAATGTGGGGGACTTTAGTTGACTTTTCATATAAATCAGTAAGGCTATAACTATTACTTAGCACATACATAATACTTGTACCCGCAGAGGGCACTTAATCATATTAACCCTTCTGCTGGTGGCTTATAAATTTGGCCAATACAAAATGATCCACAAAACCTGAAAAATCACTGAAACCCTGGCAAATAGGTACTCATCTGAGAGTACTCAGTAAGAGATATCCAATGAATACCAACATGATAAGGTTTGGATGGTTCCTTGTGCTTTGGACGAAAGTAGGCACAGCAGCATAAGGGTTAAGGATTTGGCTCAAAGGGAGGGATAGTGGAGCTCTTATCAGCTTAGTCTGAGAAAGGCCGCCACACATAAAGTCACCTCAAGATAGATATAAACTCAGGACCTTTGGAAATGGTGACATTCTGCAAGCAGTTGATGCATATTGTCTTAAACAACTCAGCCATGATGGCCTGCCCTGATGATTGAGTGGTCTAAGGCATTATATTGTCCTGTTAGGGCCACTCCAATTTAATTACTTGTCTTCCAAGCTCCGGAGGCAGGAAATGAGCCATTTTGGAATAAAAAAAAAAGTTGAAAAATGTGGGGTTTTTTAAAAAATTTTTTATTTTTTAGAGTCGGTCAACTAGGACTGGTAGCGAGATGTTTCTAACAGCCTATTCTCAACTAAATGAAATCAATCAATCAATTAATCCCTGTAACCTAAAGGGGGGGGGGGGGGAGATATACATCCTCAAATCTGAGGCTCTACTACAGCATTGATAAATTCCTGTGGTTGATTGAATCACCCTAACAATGAATATTCTTATAACTTGCACTTTTTTTTGATTTGTTTTGTTTTGAGTCTGACAAGTCAACTTTTTTCTTTTTTTTTTTTGGAGTCTGACAGATTTTTTTTCCGAAAAAAGCTTGTAAGTCAAGTAATTAAATTGGAGTGGCCTAGGTGGAAAAAAATAAAAGGTTTCATTTATTGCAATTGTTCAAACCTCACCTATGGAATGCACAGCTGGAATAAAACAAATTTGCTGATTACCATATCACAATTCACACATGTGTGATGCACAGTTGCAATAATATAAACTTGGAATTAGTGGTTTCCATTTCAGTTGTTAATGATACTGATTATTGTCAATTTCTGATTACGATGACTGACTTTTTATTGAAAACTAAACTCCATAACTTTTAAAAAAAATTAACTTAAAGTAAGAAACTAATTCCTGTCCTGGTACACTATCCCACACTTATGAGTCCCACATCCATGATGAAGATGGTGAGTTGCTCTCAGATCAACTATCATCGCTCCTTTCCCTTGCTGGTTTCCATTTCAGTTGTTGATTGCGCTGATTCAGTAATTTGTAGGATTTTCGCTGCAACCTGATTGGCTAATGGGATCATCCGTCTTGCCGACAGATACGCCCGGGACCGCACGCAGGCCCCGTAAGGTCATGCCGGGAAGAAGACCCTCAGCTTTGACTCGGCAATCAGGCTTCTATTGGGAGAAGTAATATTGGCCACTGTTGCCAATATCACATGAGTCCCTGCGATGATGCGAGATGCGATTACTGCAGTCCGCGGCGGCATTGTGAAGATCTATCCAATTACCCCAGTAAATATCACTGCTGTTTGCACAACTTGTGATGAAAATACAGGCCTCCTCCCATAGGTGGGATGATGAGTTTACGTCGGCCACTCTTATGGGGGCTTACATGGCCTTAGAGACACTCTGCACATAGCCTTTAGTGTCCCAGGTGCTAGAGGGCTGCCCTGGTAGCTGAGAGACCTCCTCACCTTACACAGCCTTAGAGACACTCTGCACATAGCCTTTAGTGTCCCAGGTGCTAGAGGGCTGCCCTGGTAGCTGAGAGACCTCCTCACCTTACACAGCCTTAGAGACACTCTGCACATAGCCTTTAGTGTCCCAGGTGCTAGAGGGCTGCCCTGGTAGCTGAGAGACCTCCTCACCTTACACAGCCTTAGAGACACTCTGCACATAGCCTTTAGTGTCCCAGGTGCTAGAGGGCTGCCCTGGTAGCTGAGAGACCTCCTCACCTTACACAGCCTTAGAGACACTCTGCACATAGCCTTTAGTGTCCCAGGTGCTAGAGGGCTGCCCTGGTAGCTGAGAGACCTCCTCACCTTACACAGCCTTAGAGACACTCTGCACATAGCCTTTAGTGTCCCAGGTGCTAGAGGGCTGCCCTGGTAGCTGAGAGACCTCCTCACCTTACACAGCCTTAGAGACACTCTGCACATAGCCTTTAGTGTCCCAGGTGCTAGAGGGCTGCCCTGGTAGCTGAGAGACCTCCTCACATTACACAGCCTTAGAGACACTCTGCACATAGCCTTTAGTGTCCCAGGTGCTAGAGGGCTGCCCTGGTAGCTGAGAGACCTCCTCACCTTACACAGCCTTAGAGACACTGAGAGTGTATAGTGTCCAAGGTGCAAGGTGCCTGCCCTGGTAGCTGAGTGGTCTAGGGTATTGTCATTGTGATGGAAATACAGGCCTCCTCACCTTATATGGCCTTTAGAGACACTCTCTACAGAGTGTGTAGTGTCCCAGGTGCAAGGTGCCTGCTCTGGTAGCTGAGTCGTCTAGGGTATTGTCATTGTGATGGAAATACAGGCCTCCTCACCTTACATGGCCTTTAGAGACACTCTCTACAGAGTGTGTAGTGTCCCAGGTGCAAGGTGCCTGCCCTGGTAGCTGAGTGGTTTAGGGTATTGTCATTGTGATGGGAATAAAGGCCTCCTGGCCTTACAAGGCCTTAGAGACACACTGTACAGAGTGTGTAGTGTCCCAGGTGCAAGGTGCCTGCCCTGATGGCCATGTGGTCTTGGGTATTGTCATTGTGATGAAAATACAGGCCTGACCTCCCCTAGGTAGGATGATGAGTTTATGTTGGCCGTTCTTACGGGGGCTTACACGGCCTTAGAGGCACTCTGTACAAATCGTCTAGTGTCTCAGGTGCAAGGTGCCTGCCCTGTTAGCTGAGTGTTTTGTCTGTACTATGCATTTCATCTTATTAGAATTGTTCATCTAAATATGTGGATTATGCATCAGCAATTAATAAATTAAGTGATCCAATGGCATCCTACTAACAATGTGGCCAGGTCAGCTTCCAAGCTGGAAGTACTGATGGTCCTCAATAACTGTTGGTTCCCCATAATTGCGTGTCTCATATTGTAAATAATCAGTATACTTGTGTTTGTATGTATCAAAAACTGAAAATCATTTACGTCATATATTTTTAATCAACCACTTAACCACTCATTTACCTTATGATTGGTCTAGATTTCAAGGCTGTCATAAGAATTTTTCTGCCTCAAACTCATTTGTTACCAGACACCAAGTAGTCAAGGTGGCCTGAATGGTAAAATTAGTTGAAATTCATCTCACTAAGTGAATGAGGATTCTGTTTGAGTATGATGAAAATACAAGAGATTGGAGGACCATATGGTGCCATCTAGCAGGCTTTTCTGGTACTAAAGCACACTGATCTGTCAACTCAGAAGGGAACGTTAATTTTAAAGGGACAGGAGCCTAGCGCACCTCACAATGTAAATATGCAATACTTGTTTTGTGATAACAGCCTGGTACCTCATTTAGCTTAGGCTATAAATAAGGAGTAATTGTGAATGCAAATTTCAGAAATTGGAGAGCATTAAGACCATTTATTTTGTGATATCAGCCTGGTACCTCATTTAGCTTAGCTTTTAAATAAGCAATGCTTTTTGTCATAACAGTCGCGCACCTCATTTAGCTTAGCCTTCAAAAAGCAGTACTTGCGAATGCAAATTTCAGAAATTGGATAGCATTTAGACTATTTATTTAGCAAAAACAGCCTAGTACCCCATTTACCTTAGGGTTTAAATAAGCAGTACTTGTGAATGCAAATTTCAGAAATTGGAGAGTATTTAGACCACTTATTTTGAGATAACAGTCTGGTACCTGGTTTAGCTTAGGCTGTAAAAAAGCAGTACTTGCGAATGCAAATTTCAGAAATTGGAGGGCATTTAGACGACTTATTTTGAGATAACAGTCTGGTGCCTCATTTAGCTTAGGCTGTAAATAAGCAGTAATTGAAAATTCAAATTCTATAAATTGGACAGCATTTTCACCACTGATATTATGATAAAGACCTAGTACCTCATTTAGCATAAAGCCTTTAAATAGGCAGTACTTGCGAATGCAAATTTCAGAAATTGGAAGGCACTTGCACCACTTATTTTGTGATAACAGCTTGGTACTTTATTTAGCTATAAAGCTGTAAATAAGCAGCAGATGAGAATACAAATTTCAGCAATTGGAAAATATTTTATTGCTTTATTTGTTTGTGTTAACAATTTAATCCTTTATTTAACTTAATCACATTATAGGCCATCTATCGATTGCAGGTTGCCAAATAGAGCTGCAACCTTTTATGAAATCCTGGAATTTCCTTGGTTTTCCAAGCTTTATTAAGAGTGGGTGACCATATTGATTTAATAGTGCTACAGATAAAGCTTTATATAATTAAAAGAATTCTCTCTCCTTTTCATTTTTCAAGAAATAAATAGAAATCGAAAGTAATAATGTTTCTAATGGCACAAGAGTTTGTATGAAAGTATGGAATGGATTGGGATGAATGGGTTTTATCATACTTATAGAAGCAATCATTCATCCTATACAACCATGTACTTTCCCCTGGATTTTCTCCAATGGTCTTTTAAGATATACGCTATGGCATTAAATGAAAATACCCAACCTCAATCCCAGCTATCCTGGGGACAAATTATCTACACTTAACTCATTTAAGCTCAGGGGTTGCTTTGATACAATGACACTCTTAAAAATGACTTGTTGATTAAGCAGAAAGTTGCAATCAATTTGAAGAAAAGCGGTTGGTTTTGTTCAAAGGAACTAATCCCTTTCAAAAGTTTTTTTTTCAATATACTTTCTTTGAAAAAAAATATTGCTGAAATAAAATTATCTGTATGCAGCAAAATAGGTTAAATATGATTATCCAATTTCTATCACTTCACCTGCGGACTTGGCTTCCCAAGCTTTAAGTCAATAAACCTCAAGCTTTAAGTCAATAAACCTCTCAGGGTGAAATATAGAATGACAATAGCAGCAGTGGCCGCTCAGAGCCAAAGCAGCTAAACATAGACTACTCCTCGGGAAGGACATCATTATTTGGTATCAGATGGTTGGGAGAATTCCAGCTTAGGCATTCACTCACAATAAGCCCTGATATTAACCCTTTCAATGCCGCAGCTACTTCCATCAAAGGCACAATAATGCAGAATTTTTAGAAAACCTTTTAAACCCCGTCATGTTGGTATTCATTGGCAGGATCATTGAGTACTAACATAGGAGTACCCATCAAATATTTTGTAAAATCATTTCTAATTTCAAAGTTATTGTCTAATGTATTATAGATCCAAATGACAATATTCCTAGAGGAACTCATAAGTATTAATGGGTTAACCCATTAAAACTCGGCCCAAAATTCCCCCAAATAGTTGGATATTCAACTTCACTACAAATACTTGCAAAAGATGTTCTTTTTAAAAGTAAAAACATTTGCCCAATTTCTTTTGTAAGAGCAATATCGCAAAAATTGGTAGGGCCACTACAAGCAAAATGGTTTAACCCTTTAATGCGTAGAGCTACTCTTGAAATTGTTGTCTGGATATCTAATACTTTTGACAATAACTTGGAAATTAAGAACGGTTTTATAAGACCTTTGAAGAAGAGTTGTTGGTAATGTTCTGATTATGATTTCTCCTCCAATAATTTTTCAATCATGCTTCAGCCATATAGATTTGCCGAAATTGTCATGCTACAAGCAGAAATGGGTTATTGTGTAGCTATGCGTGAGATCTTTGTAGATTAGAGCAAGACATAACACACAGGAAGGATACATGAGGTAACCGATCAAAGAAGATTCTCTCCGAGGCAGCAGGGAAGTCTAAAGAGTCCATTTTATCGCTGTGTCACAATGGGGAGCCCAGCTATATCTCCTGGTTGACAATGAACTATGATGTCTGAAGCAAGCCTTAAAGCCTCAGGAAACTGTCTTCCCTCTGCAATACAAGCCCAGTCGATCTAGGATAACCTTTAAGTCTCTATGGGTCTGTCCTGATGGCCTAGTTGTCTGAGGCATTATTTAACCCATTAATGCTTAAGAGTGTCTGCAAAAATGTATGTCTGGATCTTAGATGCCATTAACAATACCTTTTGAATTGAGAATTATTTTACAGCATATTTGAAGGGGAGCTGTTGATAATTTTCTAATGAACTTTTCTCCTTCAAACTTTTTCCTTAACTTACTTTGGTCTGCAAGATTTCATCAAAATTGTCAGGCTACTTTTGGCCGCTGTGTGGATTAATGGGTTAAATCAACTGCGTCCCTTAACCCAAGTAAAAGATGCCCCCAGAAAAACTATGAGATATAACCAAGTGTTACGAGTAACAGGCAAATCACATATATTTACAGGTCCCCAAATGATGCACTTGATAGGAAAATGTCATTGAAGTGGCCAAAAATGTTATGATTCTGCAGGTGAAATAAATGGGATGACCTGTTTTCTACTCAGGGCTGCCTTGATAGTCTTGTTATCCAATGCATTTTTTTTCAACCAACTGGGTCCCTTACCCCAAGTGATAGATGGACCTTAAAAAAAAGCTATTTGTATGAGATATATCCAAGTGCTGGTGTGGCTGAGTTAAATCACATAAAGGTCCCCAAATGATGCACTTGTTAGGAAAATGTCATAAAAGTAGCCACATCTTCGATTCTGCTGCTGCAATAAATGCGATGACCTTAAAGCTTCATTATACTAGGAGCTGCCAGATAGCAGATTTTCTAAGGCACTTTTGAAAAGATGCATTTTTTAGAAAAATATTGCAAAAATAACCTTTTGGGCTGCTGAGCCAGCATGAATGGTATGAATACTAAATGGAAATAATTGAGATGACTTTCTTTATAATCTATGCTACCCCCAGTTGTCTAGGGCGTTTTTGAAAAGATACATTTGTAAAAAAGATAACGCAAAAATAACCTTATTGTGTTGCTGAGTTGCCTGGATGAATGCTATGACATTCATAGCATGTGGAGAGATGAATATTTGTCGCAGTTCTTGATGGAGGGGTTATTAAGGGTACAACCTGTATTACCTGTTCAAACAATGGTGTGGATTAGCCAGGTGTGAACAATAGATAGGAATGCCGCGGGGAAGAGGATTAGTCAGGTGGAATTTACTGCCACAACAGCACCTAATTTTTGCACTAAACATCCGCTTTATAGCAAGTGTGCCAACAATAAAGCACTACTCATCACACTTATTCCAGGTTAAAAAGTCAATCAATTGCAAATGACACTCTGATAGATTTCATAGTGTAATCATTATCGCATATATTTGTATTTATGTGGAGTCTGTATTGTCACCCTTTTCCGGTTCAACAAGTAAATTAATGTGGAGTGTGTATTGTTATTCTTGTTCACACTTATTTTGGTTCAAGAAGTCAAATGCAAATGATACTCTGACGAATTTCATAGTGCAATCATTGTGGCATATATTCATACTTTTGTGGAGTATGTATTGTCACCTAGTTCACACTTATTCCAGGTTAAGAAGTCACTCAATTGCAAATGATACTCGGACAGATTTCATGGTGTAATCATTATCGCATATATTTGTATTTATGTGGAGTCCGTAGTGTCACCCTATTCTGGTTCAAAAAGTAAATTAATTGCAAATGATACTCAGAAAGATTTCATGGCGTAATCATTATTGCATATGTTTATATTTATGTGGAGTGTGTTTTGTCACCCTCAGGTTCACACTTATTCTGGTTTCAAGAAGTTTATTGCAAATGATACTCAGAAAGATTTCATAGTGTAATCATTATCACATATATTTGTATTTACGTGGAGTCCGTAGTGTCACCCTATTTCGGTTCAACAAGTCAATCAATTACAAATGATAGTCTGAAAGATTTCATGGTGTGATCATTGTTGCATATGTTTATATTTATGTGCAGTGTGTATTGTCACCCAGGTTCTCACTAATTGCAGCTAAAGAAAAGAATCAATTGCAAATGATGCCCTGACAGATTTCATGGTGTAATCATTATCGCATATATTCATACTCATGTGGAGTGTGTATTGTTAACCTGGTTCACACTTATTCTGGTTCAAGAAGTCAATCAATTCCAGATGATACTCTGAGAGATTTCATGGAGTGATCATTATCGTATATATTTGAATTAAAAACATAACCAAGGAAATTCTTAGAGGTAAATGTTATTTAGAATTCAATTATCAACTCTTCATCAAATGTTTTGAGAATTCATACTTTATTATTAGGTCATTTTCAAAACTACCATAGATAAAGGCAACACTTTGAATGGGTAATTCGATCCATATGCAAATATAACACTTCCAATGCTTAGGCTACTTTCGTCCCAAAGGACAAAGACACAAAGATTTTTGAAAACCATCTAAACCCTCTCATGTTGGTATTTATTAGTACCCATGTGCCAGGGTTTCAATCACTATCAGGTTTTTTGCATCATTTTGTATTGGCAAAATTAGCCACCATATCATATCCAGATTTGTTTAGGAGACTTTGAGACATTAATGGGTTAAAGAAAATTGCATTATTTTTTCAAGTGTCAGCAAGACCACCGAAACACAAAGATTGCCTTCTATTTGACCGGTCAGTTAATAGAAGGTAGTCTACAGATAGTTGATATTCATGGCACTTGACAAAGGGTATTTTTGAGGCCCTGGATGTAGAGGTCATCAGGTGCACAGGGTATTATCTGAACAAACAATGGAATATATTATATGGCTGCAGACAATAGATAGGATTAGTGAGTGAAAGAGGATTAGTCATACAGGATTATTCCACTAATCCCCTCCCTATTGTGCCAAAATGGAACATCTATTGATAAGCAAACATATATTCAGAACGTATAAGAAACCATATGAATACATATTCTAATCAAGTGCAACAAGATCATTAATATTCGTTCTATCAATACCATAAATTCTCGTAAATTTAGGCCACCACTAGAAATGTGGGGCCACTATAATTATTTTGCAAAATAATTAATGGGAAATCCCGGCAACCCTTGGCCTATCGCCAGTTGCCATTTTACAAAATATGGACCTAGCTGTAATCTTGCTGATACTACATCAAGGTATTTTCTGAAAAATGGGCCACCCATAAGATCATAGTTATGAAAGTGTTCCAAATATTGAGAATTAACGGTAATATGTGCACTAGAAAGAGAAAGATCCATTACTTAATTGAGAAATGTCTAATACTTTTATTCATCACATGAACAAAACTCTTGATTGAGAAATCTATAGGTAAATAGTCAACTAAAAGCAGTAAGTAAAACCCCTCTAATGAGTCATTATAATATGTGCTAATGAAGTAATGTACTGATGAGACCTTTCGCTTTGGAAAAATGACAATCAAACTAATTGAAACATGTTCTCAATGCCATAAAACTCAATAGTACTCTGGTAAAATATATAGAAATCTCAGATATTTAAACTAAACAACTATGTGACTTCTCTTACTCATTTTGCAATTTTACTATCACAATAAGTGTACAGGGTATGAATTTGTTCATTCTAGTACTTAGGCATTATCTGTGTAGAGTATATTTGATCAAACTCTTCTTTAGCTTGTAGAGCCATTTGAAAATATACTGTCAAAATTTAAGCGTATATAATCTGGATTTTATTATTCTATGACCTAGGTTATAGAATTCTCCAAGTCAGCTTTTAAACTCAACAAATGAATTGGGTGAATTTCTTTGCCCTTTTTACAATTTTAATACTGATGTAAGCTTATCAAATCTGGATTGTCCTATCCATGACTAGAGAGCCCCCTCTGTTCATAGTCATCTGCATACCTCTTTCAATACTTATGAAAATATCACTAATATAAAGCAAAGAATTACACAGAATTTGTAGAAGAGTCGTTACTTAGGTTTGTGTCAGCATTTCTGTAAAACATTTTCTCCACTGGATCTCCACAAGCTAGTTGGCCTGGTTGCAATATAAATGTGGGCCATTGTGGAGGGCTGTCAATGATGCTTTTGCAACTAAGAAATCACTTGGAACTATTCATATTTAGAAAAGGGTACTTCTTCCGAAGTTCTGGGTTTCTAAATCTTTGCGATATGACCTAAACTGTTGAAAGCACTGTAAAAACACAATGTACTCCCTCCCTGTCTAAAATTTTCCAAAAGCTAAATGAAATAGCCAAATCTAAGTGTGGGTCTGCGCTACAGGGACATATGCATATCATTCTATCGTATCACGGCATCGAGAGTTAGCTGCTGTTCTACTTCAAAGGAATGGCACCTAAGAATAATAGTATGGAGCTGCAGCTAACAAATTGCCTATTTACGGACCTAAGTGTTGTCAATGATACATAATTGCAATCACCTGGAGTGGGCATTTTCTAGATGGTCCATAGTACTCTACAGGTATAGAGCCAATTATGTCTAGGTGTCTCTTGCTTGCTGACTGTCCCCAAGAGCTGAGTGGTCTAACTCATGCTGCTGGTGGCTAATTTGGCCAATACAAAATGATGCAAAACAACTGAAGACTGGCTGAAACCCTGGCACATGGGTACTCATCTGAGAGTACTCAGTGAGAGCTATCAAATGAATACCAACATGACAGGTTTTAGGTGGTTTTCAAAAATCTTTGCGTCCTTGAGCTTTGGATGAAAGTAGCCTCAGCATTGGAAGGGCTAAGAGGTTGCTGCAGACTGCTTGCTTTCTCTCACCACTGCCTTAAATTACCCTTATAATGCTGAGGCTACTTTATTCCAAAGCATGTGGATGCGAAGATTTTTGATAACCATCTAAACCCTGTCATGTGTGTATTCATTGGATAGCACTTGTCAAATACTCTCAGATGAGTAGCCATGTGCCAGGGTTTCAGTCATTTTTCAGATTTTTTGCATCATTTTGCATTGGTCAAATTTTGCAACAGCAGCATAGGGGCTAATAGCCAAGCAATAATTTTCTGTTGTGTACTGGCTGGCCTCGTGAGCTGAGTGGTCTAAGGGGTTGCTACTGGGAGCTAGCTAGCTCTCACCACTGCCCTAATAGCCGAGCGGTAATTTTCTGATATGAGGTTTTATGCGAAAATAAAGGAAAGATGGACTCAATAGGTAAGTGGTCTTAGGGGTTGCGACTGAAGGTACGCTATCACACTGCCCTATAAACTGAGCAGTAATTTTCTGAAATGAGTTTTTAAGCAAAAATAAAGATAAGATGTACTCAAGATATATAAGGAAGTTACCAGTAATCTGGTGTTTAAAGCATCCTACCTCGGAGTTTGAATTGGTTCTCATGATATAAAATGGTGATATTTTTACGAAGTAATTTAACTTATTTGTGCCTGGAGATCTTCTTGAAAAGTGTCATGCAGACTTGTGAGTTGTGGGCTGAATTCTGATCAAGATTTCAACTTCAAGAGTGTTCTAGAAACAATATACCATAACAATAGTAGTTTTGGTGCACTAGAGGTATAAAGTCAGATTTGAAATCTGCTCTCCAAATATTTGTCTCAGAAAACATAAAACAAACTCAGAAAATATATAGAAATATTGTTTGCTGCGATACTTTCAATCATTGAAAGACAGTTGACATTACAGCAGTGAAACTAGTGCCAACACGAGATGCAGATATGATGACAGGCTGTAGAAAAATGGGAATCTCTTCAATGGTGCCTTATTAGACCATGTCTTAACCTTGTCATATTGCGTGACAAGAAAAACCTCTTCAAAGCCCCTTGACAGGAGCAGACTAAACCTATGTTCTGAATATAGTGTCAAGACGCTACCAGATACATACCTGTCAACCCCAGACCAAAAAAAAACAGGAGATTTTCTCACGCGGCAGTGCCCCTTCCATATATGTTAGTTTACCAACTTCCCACCAGGTGCCGCACCTGTATATATAATTTACCAACGTCCCACCAGGTGGCTCCTACCTAATGTAGTGCCAATACTCTCAACTCTCTGCAGTAAACAGATGGACATAATAACAACAAATCAATTTTAACATGACCATATTTATTATTCCTGTCAGTCTATGAATTTCATGAAACCTATTCCTTTTTTCACATTAAACAGGTTACATTACCTGGATTTTTTTCTTAATGTTATGATGCTAGACCAGCATGCACCTCTTTCTACCTCTTAAAATTCAGCTTAATATCAATTAAAACATATCTACTGCTAAAAATAGGAATGGTTATCTAGGCTAATTGCAACTTTTAGGCAAGCTGGGTTCAATTAGGTCAACTGAGTATTGTTTAGGCAGGCTAGAAGAGCTGAGTTACATGCTAAGCTGTAGGAGTTTAAGTAGATCTGGGCTGAACTTGAGGAAAAACAGGAGATTATAGTCGCTTTAGACTGGTTTTCTAGAAAAAACAGGAGAAAAACAGGAGACAATAAAAAAACAGGAGAAAAACAGGAGGCAGGTAAAATGAAGTACAAAAAACAGAAGACTCCTGTTAAAAACAGGAGACTTGACGGGTATGCAGATAAATAACCGCACACTGAGATCTCATGCAACATGCAGACTCCGGATATTACATCGGTGAATATCTTATATCTTCAAAAAGGCTATCTGTTACGGAAAACAAACTTCTTATGAAAACTAGTCTCAAAATTGTCCAATGTGGAAATCATGCCACTGGTCTTTTCCCACAACTGTAGTTCATTCTTAAATCATAATTCTAAATATATATGAAATAATAATCTTTAAAACCATTACTGCTTATAATGCTGAGTCTACTTTCCTCCAAAGCTCAAGAATGCAAAGATTTTTGATAACCGTCTTAAACCTGTCATGTTGGTATTCATTAGATAGCTCACACTGAGTACTCTCAGATGAGTACCCATGTGAAGATTTTTTTTGTCATTTTTAAGCTTTTCTGCATTGTATTGCAAAATTAGCCACCAACAGCGTAAGGGTTAAGAGTTCCTCTTTATATGGTCGTCTTTATCTTTAACACTTTTGACAATAACTTTTGAATTGAGAATGATTTCACATAATGATTGGAGAGTTGTTGGTAATGTTTTCAAATAACATTTCTTCATCAAATTTAGAGAGAGAGATTGGAACAGACAAGCATAACAATAGGAAATCCATAATATTTCTTAATTTAAGTTCTGATATCATTTTATTTTGAAATTCTTACATTTTTGATTAGTGGGGATGTGAACCGCAGGTCAGTGAGGGTTGAACCATCTCCCAAATAGATTAAAGAATTCTTCAATGCCATATAAAGAAAAGTCTTATCTCAACGTTGTGCAGAGATAGGAACAGACAAGCGAAACAATAGGAAACTCATATTTCTTTATTAATGTTTTGATATCATTTTCTTTAACCCCCATGCTGCCGTTGGCTACTTTGGCCAATCTAAAATTATGCAAAAATACTGGAAAAAATGATTGAAACCCCTTGCACATGGGTACTCGTCTGAAAGTATTCAGCAAGAGCTATCCAATGAATACCAGCATGGCAGGGTTTAGATGGTTTTCCAAATGTGTGCGTCCTTGCGTTTCGGACAAAAGGAGCCTCAGCATTGGAAGGGTTAAAAATCACATTTTTGATTAGTGAGGATGTTCAAGGGTGGAACCACCTCCCTAAAAAGATTCAAAAGCTCCTCGACATCATAAATAAAACAGTCACAACTCAACATTGTGCAGAGATTGGAACAGACATTACATAACAATGGGAGCAGGGGTGGAATCTTCCTGAAGGCGCTTGTCAAAAAATGGAGATGGACCTGTCATGGAGATGTAGTAATTCAGAGTGTCTGGTATCAATCAGTCAAACTGAAGAAATGCAGATCTTAATTAAAGAACACTGAACCCATCTTAATGGCGGAAAGTGCCTGTCATGATTTGCTGAAAATATTTGAAGAGATAGGAAGGAAGGAAGCTCTGGGGTTTTACGTCGCTTTCGTCAGCTTAGGTCATATCGCGATGAGATAGAAACCTGGAATCGGGAAGAAATTCCCTTCTCTTTGCAAATAGTTCCAAGGGGTCTTTCAGGTGCAGAAGGACCATAGACAATTCTCCACAATGCCGCACATTTATATAGCAACCAGGCCAAACCGCTATTTTGGGGACCAGCTCGACTCTAACCGGCTAACTCATGCTTGGGAGCCAGGTGTCGTAACCACTAGGCCATGGCGGCTACCTTCAAAGAGAAAGGCCATACTTAAATAATGTTTATGATCAAAAGGAATAGATTTTTCCTGTGAGAAGAGGGGGGGGGGGGGGCGCCCTGATAGCAAAGCGGTCTAAGGCATTGCCACTGACTTCTCACCGTCTCTCACCACTAGGACCTGTCCTAATATAAAGCCTGAGTGCTCTAAAGCACTGACACTGACTGCTTGCTGTCTCTCACAACTGCCTGGTTCTGACTCAAGGCATGTGACAAAGGCGCCAGTGATTTGGGGATGGGCAGTGGTTCTCCAAATCCTAGCAGAATAAAGCTTTAGTAAAGAATAGCAATTTCTTCCTTAAGCTAGTATCATCCTAGCTTATTATCCTGGCTCAATTTGGCAAGGGTTACTGGCAAATTTACAGGTATAATTATACTGCACCGAAATGATACCATCAACCTTAGCCAATATAGAGATAATAAGAAAGGGACTAATAGGGTCTTGAAATAATAAGGCAGGGTGAGAAACGAGATGTGTTGGCATGGCAACTTGTAACCATGACTAACCAAAGAGCATGATTCAAGGTAGCGGCAGCTTTAATAAGTCGGTATGGCCACCTTTGGTCAATTTAGAATAAAGGTGCGAGACCATCTGAGTGAGACCAACAGGGTCTTGAAATTATAAGATAAGGTGAGAAATGGCATGTGTTGGCATAGCAACTTGTACCCATGACTGACCAAAGAGCATAATTCAAGGTAGTGGCAGCTTTAATAAGTACGTATGGCCACCCCTGGCTAATTAAGTGTATATCAGCATGAGACCAACAGGGTCTTGAAATAATAAGGCAAAATATGAGACACTGAACTTGTTGACGTGGACACTTGCATCCTTGGTTGACCAAAGAACATAATTCAAGGTCATGGCGATAATAATAAACAGATACAATTACGCTTCGCCAATTAAGAGAAAACCTTTAGAATATCATGTCTAAGTGAGATCAACAGGGTCTTGAAATAATGAGGAAAATTATGAGACACTGAACTCATTAGCATGAAGACTTGCATCCTTGGTTGACCAAAGAACATAATTCAAGGTCCTGGCAATAATAATAAGCAGGTGCAATTAGTCTTTTTGCCAATTAAGAGAAAACTAGTATATTGCTAATGAGCTCTTTGAATGATAAGGCAAAGGTGAGAAACAGTACTTGTTAGCACCTTAACCCTTATGCTGCTGGCGGCTAATTTGGCTAATACAAAATGATACAAAAAACTTGAAAAAATGATTGAAACCTTGACACATGGGTAAGTTAGTCGTCTGAGAGTACTCAGTTAGAGCCATCCAATGATGGTTTTCAAAAATCGTAGCTTTCTTGTGTTTTTGGATTGAAGTATAGCCTCAGCATTATAAGGGTTAACCTGCATCATTAACTGAACAAAAGAGCATAATTCAAGGTCATTGCAATATCAATAAATGGGTACAATCAAACTTGGCCAGCTTAAAAAAATAGTATGACTAATGAGTTCTTAGAATAATATGGTAAAGACAGGAAACCACACTTTGCATGGCAACTTACATCCATGACTGGTATACAAGTATAATACCTTGACTATAATTCAAGGTTGAGGTGATGTACTAAGTGGGTACCATAAACCTTAGCCAACATAGGGAAACTTAGTAAAAAATAAACTGGAAAGAATAAGGGAAAGATGAGGAACTGTACTTGTTGGTATGGAGACATGTATCCATGACTCACCTAAACAGATAGTTCAAGGGCGTGGCAATGTCAATAAGCATACCCTTGATACCAAACTCTCTTCAATATGAAAGCATGAAACCTATCAATCCCTTAAGTTCTCCTTGATTAGTATGATCAATATCTAAGTATGATACAAGAAAATCTTTGAAATTAAGGATAAATTCATGAGATATTTCTAGAAAAATTGTTGGGTTCTGATCCCCATTTTACCCTAGAATACTTCCTGGAAAATGCATTGGTTATAAAAATCTCACAAAAATAGTCAGGACATATTTGGCACTACAGGCATGAAGGCATTAACATTTCACCATTTCTCCTGTACTTCCAGGAAAATGCTTTATAGTCATCAAAATATCATGTAAGTAATCAGGACATATTTGGTGCTACAGGTATGAAGGCGTTAATATTTTCATATAACATTTCACCATACCTCCGGAAAATGCTTCCAGGAAAATGCTTTGGTCATCAAAATTGCAAAAAATAATCAGGACATATTTGGCGCTAGCTGAGGTATGAAGGTGTTAACATTCTAAATATAAAATTTCACCACTTCTCCCGAAAGTACTTCTTGGAAAATGTATTGGTCATCAAAATCACACCTCATGTCAGGACATGTTTGGTGCTACAGGAATGAAGGTGTTAACCTTTTCCATGTAACATTTCACCAATTCTTCAAAAAATACTTGCGGATCATGCTATGGTCATCATAATCTCACCTAAGTAATCAGGACATATTTGGTGCTACAGGTATGAATGCATTTATATTTTATAAGTAACATTTCACAATTTCTCCTAGAAATACTTCCGGATGATGCATTGGTCATCAAAATCTTACTAAAATAGGACATATTTGGCACTACAGATTATAATGAATGCGTTAACATTTTCCATGTAACATTTCACCATTTCCCCCAAAAATACTTCCGGATGATGCTTTGGTCATCAATATTGCACAAAAAATCAGGACATATTTGGTGCCACAGGTATGAATGTGTTAACCCATATGCTGCTAGTGGCCAATACAAAATGATGCGAAAAACCTGAAAAATGACTGAAACCCTGTCATATGGGTACTCATCTGAGAGTATTCAGTGAAAGCTATCTAATGAATTCCAACATAACAGGTTGTAGATGGTTATCAAAAATCTTTGCATCCTTGTTCTTTTGATGATAGTAGCATTAACCCTTCCAATGAGGCCACTTTTGTCCAAAGAACACAGAAGCAATGATTTTTGAAAACCATTTAAACCCTGTCATGTTGGTATTTACTGGAAAGCTCCTGTGGAGTACTATCAGATATGTACCCATGTGCCAGGGGTTCAGTCATTTTTCAGTAAGTTTGCATCATTTTGTATTGGCCAAATTAGCCACCAGAACCAAGAGGGTTAAGCATTGGAAGGGTTAACATTTTCCATGTTACCTATCCCTAGGGCACCTGCTTCAAACACAATGCACTTTCGGTGGCAAGTAATTGGCAACGACAAAGACATCAGGGTTTAAGGGACCAAGGTACAGCACAGGTGAATGCTAATTAGATACCACCTCAGGTGTTGCCACAGGATTAATTAGACGGGATGCTTTCACGGAGTTCGCACCTTACTCAAGAGATAGAGTTCACAGTCTCGCTAGCGGCTCTGTCACCCAGCACCAATGAATGGGCTTCTTGTCCTTAACCCTTATGCTGCTGGTGACTATAATTTGTTTATCACAAAATGATGCAAAGAACCTAAAAAATGATTAAAACCCTGGCACATGGGTACTCATCTGAGAGTACTCAGCGAGAGCTTTCCAATGAATAACAACATGACAGGGTTTAGATCACCCTTGCGTCCTTGTACTTAGGGCGGAAGTAGCCTCAGCATTGGAAGGGTTAAACCTAATACTTAACCCTTCCAATGCTGTGAATACTTTCGTTGAATGCACAAGGATGCAAATATTCATGAAAACTATCTAAAACCTGACAGGTTGTATTCATGGTATTCATTGGATAGCTCGCACTGTGTACTCTCAGATGAGTACCCATGTGCCAGAGTTTCAATCATTTTTCAGGGGTTTTGCATCATTTTGTATAGGCCATATTAGCCACCAGCAACATAAGGGAAGGGTTAACACATTCATGCCAGTGTAGCAGCTAAAACCGTCTGGCAATTTTGGTGATATCTTTCTAACAAAAGCAATATATAGAAAATATTTCAAATAAAGTTGTTCATCTGAACTCTATCCACATCTCTCCTTCAAATATTTTGCAAATTTATGTTTCATTACGAAGTTACTGTCAAAAGTTTGACAGGTCCAGACGACACTCAGGGGAAATAGATCTCCAGGCATGAATGGGTTAAATGTACCCTTACAAGATATAGCTCAGACATCCTGGCACTTTCCTAGCCACATATTGAGATTTCCTTGGTATTTCCAGCACCATTCGGTAATGGTGTGTATGGACTCAATTAAATCTCTTATCAATTGCAGCATCCCGAAAACACTGGACTGTTTTGAAAATATCACCTAAAAAGATGCTTTTTCTTGATATAAAATAAAGAAGAAATTCAAATCACAATATGGCAGGAAACTATCCTCCAAATAATGATCAATTTATGATTAACAAAAAGATTTGTGATAAATGGTATTAGCTGTGAGATAAATTATCTATGCTACAATGACAGATAGTGCTAAACTACCTGTACACAAACCCTGAGAAAAACATTTTAACGTACATATCACTTTAGCTTTGACTGATAGATTTCTTATGTACCACTTAACTTGTACCATATTTTGATGAAGCTGTCTATATGCTTAAGGTTATATATTTTACTGTAACAGTTATATTCATTTTAAGCTGTGTGATAAATGTAAATTGTTTTGACATTATTTGTTTTGCATGCTAAAGTGACTACAAGTGATCTACCACATGTATATCATTCCTGAAAAGATATAAAAAGATGTCTCACTATGCATATCACTTTACCTATAACTGCTAGGTTTCTTATCTACCTCTTGACTTGTATCAAGTTCTGATGAAGCTGTCTATATGCTAAAGGTTTAATGTGTTACTGTTATGTTTATCACAAGTTTTGTGATAAATGAGAATTGTGACATTGTTTGTTTTGAAAGTCAAAGTGAAAGCGAGTGATCGCTACCACATGTATATCATTCCTGAAAAGATGTAACTCTACATATCACCTTACATATAACTGATATATTTCTTATCTACCTTTTGACTTGTACCATGTTATGCCGAAGCTGTCTATATGCAAAAGATTTTATGTGTTACTGTTATGTTTATTATAAGTTATGTGATAGATGAATTGTTTTGACATTGTTTGTTTTGCATGTCATAGAGATAGCAAGAGATCTAACACATGCATATCATTTCTGAAAAGATGTTTCACTCTGCATATCACTTTACAAATAACTGACATATTTCTTATCTACCTCTTGACTTGTATCAGGTTTTGATGAAGCTGTCTATATGCTAAAGGTTTTATGTGTTACTGTTTTGTTTATCAAAAGGTTAGCTGTGACATTAATTATATCTGCCTTATGACAGGAAGTGTTATACTGCCTGTGAACCAATCTCAAAAAAATATTTTAGAGAACATATCACTTTACATATAACTAATAGATTTCTTATTTACCCTTTGACTTGTACCATGTTATGCCGAAGCTGTCTATATGCTAAAGAATTGTATGTGTTACTGTTATATTTATTCTAAGTTATGTGATAGATGAATTGTTGTGACATTGTTTGTTTTGCATGTCATAGAGATAGCAAGTGTATATATCTCCCACATGTATATCATTCATCAAAAGATGTACCCCTCTACATATCACTTTACCTATAACTGATATATTTCTTATCTCCCTTTTGACTTGTATCATGTTACGCCGAAGCTGTCTATATGCTAAAGATTTTATGAGTTACTGTTATGTTTATTATAAGTTATGTGATAAATGAGAATTATTTTCAAATTGTTTTGTTTTGCATGTCATAGTGTCAAAAAGTGATCTACCACATGTATATCATTCCTAAAAAGATGTATCGTTCTACTTTTCAGTTTACCTATAACTGATAGATTTCTTATCTACCTCTTGACTTGTATCATGTTTTGATGAAGTTGTCTATATGCTAAAGGTTTCATATGTTACTGTTTTCTTTATCAAAAGGTTGTGTAATAAATGAGAAGTGTTGGGAAACTGTTAGTTTTGAATGTCATAGTGACAGCGAGTGATCTACCACATGTATATCATTCATGAAAAGATGTTTCACTCTGCATATCAGTTTTCATGTGACTAATAGATTTCCTATCTACCTATCGGCCTGTATCATGTTTTCATTGATCTTTCTATATGCCACAGGAGCAATACATGTGATGGAAGCAATGACATTGACCTATTATGGATGATATATTATGTTTGGATCATGGTCATTCATCTCATATATAGCAGTAGTTAGAATAACAGGATGTTAATCTTATTTATTGGATTAAAGTGAAACCCCTCAAAGTGACCACCCCTCTAAGTGACCACCCCTCTAAGTTACCACCCCTCAAAAGTGAGCACATTTTGCCAGTCCCAAACTAATTTTTCCTAATAGTTCCAAGGGTAAAGGAATTTATCCCACTAAGTTGACTAGTTGTGGCCAGTCCCGCAGGTGGTCACTTCAGAGGGGTTCCACTGTATATGTATGGCATGGAAGAACTGGACATTGTGCCTGAGGTTCCTTTACACTACAGACATTTAATTCCTGCACCAGTCGACCAGACATCTGCCAGTGCCTGGTTGTACAAACACCCATGGATAACATGCCAAAAAATAAGCGAAGCACATCAATGAGCCACATAGCTTACAATTAATTCAAAACTATGCATCCACGCCCAGGAAACTGTGGCAAACGGGCATGTGGTCGTGTACAATGCTTGGGTTGCCCACGCATTAAATGCAGGAGTTAAATGTCGAAATTGTATCTTATAATTTCTTAGGATGTGGGGGAGGCTATCTTTTTTCTATTTTGTTAAGTTTGTTTTTATTAACTGTTAATTTATATTCTGCAGTCGATTAAAAGTGTCTATGATACTTCAGTTGCCACAGGTAGAAATGTGTTCAATATCAGTAACTGGGAAAATATTGATCTCCACCTAAAAAGAATCTACTGAAACAAAACAAACTGTAATGGCATATGAATGTGTTGAATTTTAAAATCTGAGTAGAATGCTCCTTTTTAAAATCATTTCCAATGCAACAGTACTTACCCTAATCTGAATAAAGGCATAAGAACCTACCTGAAAAAGAGAAAAATAAACATTGTTAGAGCAAAAAATAGATAAAATAACACAATATGAGTTTGTCAACAAAGTTTATCGTTTCGATTTTTTACGGTAAACCTTTTCCACTAATTAGGCCAAAGCATATAACACTTTGTGTGTAGCTAATATAAAATTTCATGTCCTGTTCTTCATGTATGTATTGACTTATCTCATTTTGCCTCCATTTTTAGTTACCAATTCTGAATTCACTTTTCTTTTGTATAGTCCTAAATATGCAATCTTTTTAAAATATCTATGAGCTTACATTTAACCTTAAATATCAGGTTAACTAATTATTTACATTTACAATCTGTTTATTTTCATTTTCATCATCACCATTATCTTCACCATCATGATCATCATGATCATGATCATCCTGATAATCATGATCATCATCGTCATCGTCTTTGTCGTCATCATCATCATCATCAATGATCATCATCATCATCATCACGATGGCCATCATCATCATCATCATAAACAACAACAATACTACATCTAATTAAAAGTCCTATATACGAAGGGAGATATTGAACACACAGCCTCCATTTGGGTAACTTAGTAACTTAGTAACATATGTTTTGTTGGATATAACTCTTCTCATAGTGACTGTGCTATCTTTCTCGACATGAGCAGAGGTACCCGCATGTCATATATCTTCCTGGCTTAAGTGTAGGAGAGGGAGTATATCTCAATAACTGCAAGAGTGAGAAATAATGGTAGCATCTCAGCCACAAAAGTAATCAAGGTAAAAGGTCCTTCTAAAAACACGCTCCCTCCATTAATATTTATAACGCCAATATCATGTTTCTGCCACCTACAGTGTGTTTCCCCATTGCTCATAAATTGGTGCGCCACTTCTACATATCGCATAGAATACAGTAGTTACAGCATGTTAATAACCAATTGTCTTTATTCCCTCGCGCTGCCTCTTGCAATATTTCATGTCCAAAACTACATCAAATATTGTGCGTTTGTAAGCTAAAAGGTTCACTGAGATGACTGTAGAATGGATATTGGGTCGACCTGATGGGATTGTGACTCAGAGGGGGGAGGGGGGTCCTGGGAAATAGATGGGGTGCATTCTACCAGAGTAGCCAATAGTCCAATGCAATAGAAATGACAATTATATAACGCAAAGCTTGGGCTTGGCTCAACAGTGCACAAATCATGACGAATCTTTTGAACATATATATTCATATATTCTCATTTTCCATTTATATGCGGGAAAGTGTCTTTTGTGATGCAGATGAATTATTCTTAAGGAAGGGACTTATTATATATAAGGAGTTGGCAAATCTCTTCTGAAGGTATCCTTTATATATAGGCCCAGTGCCGCATAGAGGTAAGTAAGGCCCATAACAGACACTTGAATCCCAACAGATTTGGTTCAATTTGGGAACAAGTTTTAAGATAATTTGCTCATTCAACTGATCGATTTTTACAAAAGGCTGTTGGAATTATCGAATTATGATTGCAATTTTTTATTATTATTTTCTATCTCATTAGATTTGTATCAAAAAGTTCTCATCAAAAAAAGATAATCATTATTTGTCAATTCAATTTTCTTTCTCGATTTGCAATAAATTAATGTTTATTGGCAGTTTCTGAAAGGCAATGAATAAAACTCCTCTATCATAGCTGAACCATTTTGCATGAAAATGTTGTTTTTTAGCCAATTCTAAACATTGGACCAACTTAATTCTAAGGGGTCCGACAAAGGCAAAGCTATACCTTGAATTGAAGAAAACTTCCATCAGACTAGCAAACTTTTGACATGACATACCTTTTCCACATCAAAAAGCAGCGTACTTCATATGGAACTTATCCGACTAGAATTGATATTTTCCCTGGATTAAATTGATATGATTGAAGTTACATGAAATCAAAGCCCCATTTCCTGCAATTTCATACAGAAACGACTCCCTAAATTAGATGGAGAGCATTGCGTCGCAGCTATAATACACCACTTGATTATTGTCACAGCACCAGGAAAATAGGCAGGTCTCAGATTTCCATCCAATTACATCACGCACCACACTTACTACGTAATACAGCCAAGCGAACACTGCACAACTCTGAGAGAATCTCAGCACAGAATTCAACCCTTCCAATGCTTTTAAAGGCTACTTTCATCCAAAGCACAAGGATGCAATAATATTTGAAAGTCATCTGAACCCTGTCATGTTGGTATTCATTAGATTTAGGTAGTACAGCCTGAGTGAGCCAATCACTACTCAATCTGAGAGAATCTCAGCACAGAATTTAACCCTTCCAATGCTAAGGCTACTTTCGTCCGAAGCACAAGGATGCCAGCATGCAAGATAACCAGTGGCCCGTTGCAAGTGAATTCAGTAAAAAAAAGGCAACGGGGCAAGCTGAAAAAGACCCTGACTTGCCCCGTTTGGCAAGTAATGTTCAAGACTAAGTCTAATCTCACCTTTGTTTAACAGAGTGGCTGGGCAAGTGGAAGTGCTGGTGGGGCAATTCAACTTTAGGGGCAGCTTGCCCAGCTCAGAAAATAATGTTTCGCAACCTATGTTGCACCCTGGATGCAAAACTTTCGAAAATCATCTGAACCTTGTCATGTTGGTATTCATTAGATATAGGTAATACAGCCAGTCAGACACTGCACAATCTGAGAAAATTCTTATTGAAATGTCTTCTTCAAATATCTTAATAATCATACTTCAGCCTAAAAGATTTCATCAAATTAGCCAGGCTGCTTTCAGCCGCTATGGGCATTTATGGGTTAAACCACTCAGCTACGGGGGCGAGCCCACTGTCAATCACTAGTTGGATAATGAAACACAGGTGGTAAAATCATGTAGTTACGGCGTGTAAAATTCTTGGCTTATGAGAAGCCTTGAGAATCTTAATGCTGTGGCTTATGATATCCTAGGCTCAAATGACTAAAAGCTGTAAGGGTGCAAGATGCAGGGGGAATGTAAATGCGTACAAATCCATAATTTTTCTCTTTCATAAGTAGATTAACATGTTTTTATGTGGTAAGGCGCAACAAAGCTAATTCTATCCGTGCGGTCATTAAAAAGTCACTGGCATGCTAATGCATTTCTGATCCATGGTAACATTTGCTGGTAGGACAGCTTAAAACAATAAATCACATGCAACAAAAGGAGATCATAAAAATCCTCAGTGCTTCTAAAACATGCGGAGATGATAAGATTAAAATCACCCACATCAAAAATTATCTGCAATAAAATTCCTATTTTACGATCACATTTTCATGAATGGTGAACTAAAAACAATTAGAAGGACCTAGAGTGTGTACATTCGGATGAGCTAATCTTTGTAATAAAACAAAATCAAAGACAAAGATTATTAGAATCGAATTAAAGTAACAATAAAAATGACACATTAATTTCTATCAGATGTTTGCAAATAACTCTAATTTGAGTCATTGAGTCATAACTTTGGATGAAAGATGATAGTCCAGATGGTTTGAGTAAGAAGATTATAGATCAATGAAACTAAATGCTGCCATAATTACCAGTATCTATTGTTTATTGGGTCAATTCACTTCATAAATTAGCAACTTGAGTATAAAGAGATACCCATCTAAAACCTAATCTATTTGAAAAAAGTCATAAATGACAGTTACCATCCCAGACTTAAATTCATATATCATGATGTAATTTGAACAACGGATATCTAGTTCATTAATTATGGTAGAGTATTGTGACTTTGAAGTTATTTTGATATCTGATTTATATGCCATGCTTGGCAAAATTATGACTAGTCAGTGGTTGATGGTTTTATTTTTTATTTTATTCAGTCTAGTAAGATGTATATTAAACAGCATTTGGAACACAAAAAATCATATATAAAGGTGACTAGAGTCATTAACTGCTATGCAATAGAATTCTAACCAGATACAGGATATATACACTAAAAGTTAAAAGCTTATTTCCATAGTGGTCCCAGTCTGCCCAGAGTCCAATGGCATCACATGTAATGATCAACTCCGCTGCTCAAGATTATTTGAAATAATAATAAATAAAAAAATAAATAAACCAATAAAAATAATAATTCCAAGTCACTGGCAACTTTCTCACATGCCTTAAGTAGCAACCTTTTTGAAGTTGACAATTCAAAAAAATACCTCTGCTTGGAAGCAGGTGCTGTTGTTGAAATATTGTTGAAATGTTGAATTGATAAGGAAATATCAATGTTGTATTGCATCATGAAGACTTTGGAGGTGAATGAATTCCCGTACTGCATGCAGGGATGAACAGGACAATGAGGGGTTTATGAAAGATTACAAGGATTCTTTAAACTTTATTTGAAATATCTTATTGATAATGAAATAAAATGTTGTATTGTATCATGAAGACTTTGAACTCAATGTGAATGAATTCCCCATATAAGCTACAGGGTTAAATGGGTCAGGTTTCTTTAATTTATCTTTGAAATATTTCATTAATGAGGAAATATCAATGTTGTATTGAATCATGGAGACATTGCAGGTTAATGAATTCCCTATATAGCTGCAGAGATGAATGGGTCAATGAGGGGTTTATGATCAGGTTTTTTTAACCCTCATGCTGCTAGAAAGTAATTTGTCCAATACAAAACCATGCAAAAAACCTTGAAAAATGGCTAAAACCCTGGCAAATGGGTACTCATCTGAGAAGTCTCAGCAAGAGCTATCCAATGAATACCAACAGGGTTTAGATGGTTTTCAAAAATCTTTGTTTCCATGTGCTTTGGATGAAAGTGGCCTCAGCATTGGAAAGGTCAAACTATCTTTGAAATTTTGTATTGATAAGGAAATATCAATACTGTATTGTATGAAGACTTTAAAGGTGAATGAATTCCCTATATAGCTGTAGATTGTACAGGTCAATGTGGGGTTTATGAAGGATTACAAGGTATCACATAGTTTGAGATACAGCTCACAAACACATTATGGTTTGATTCCGGCAGTCGGTCTGGTAAGCTGCTCTGGTATAAAACATTCAAGAGAAGAGTATGAGGCCTTCCTCTGGATGAATTATGAACAGGGGACTCAGCTTGGATGAGGAGTTTTATCCAGGATTTAAAGGGGCAGTGCAAGCTTCATATAATATGAATACCTAACCCTTCCAATGCTGAGGCTACGTTCGTCTAAAGCACAAGGATTGCAAAGAGATACCATCTGTATAATACACTGTTGTGTTGGTATTCATTGGAAAGCTCTCATTGAGTGCTCTCAGATGAGTACCCATGTGTCAGGGTGTACTCAGCTTGGATGAGGAGTTTTATCCAGGATTTAGAGGGACAGTGCAAGCTTCATATAATATAAATACCTAACCCTTCCAACGCTGAGGCTACGTTCGTCCAAAGCACAAGGATGCAAAATATTTTTAAAATCATCTACAAATCATCTAAATACTGTCATGCTGGTATTTGTTGGAATGCTCTCACTGAGTGCTCTCAGATGAGTACCCATGTGCCAGGGTTTCAGTCATTTTTCAGGTTTTTTGCATCATTTTGTGTTGGCTAAATTAGCCGCCACCAGCATAAAGGTTAACCCATTAATGCCCACAATGGCCGAAAGCAACCAGACAATGCTGACGACATATTGGTAACAACAATGTTCAGAAGATATCTGAATAAGAAAAGTTAATCAGAACATAACCTGAACAACTCTCCTTCAAATATTTTGTAAAATCATTCTCCATTCTATAGATACTGTCAAAAGTATCATAGATTAAGACGACAATTTCTATAGGAACTCTTAAGCATTAATGGGTTAACCTGTCTGCATCTGAAGTGACCATACCCTGACAGTATTGAAAAAAATCATAAGAAAGACAGATATTCAATAAATATTTGAATAGGGATTGTCGAACGTGACAGGAACAAAGTCTTTCTGTCAAATGTGTCACAAAAAATTGCTTTATTATCGAGATATTAGCATATGACTCTGGCCCAGTGTAGGCTCCAGATCAGGATGGGTTAACCAATTCACATATATTCTAGAGTAGGTGCATGGTCAGACTTCAAATATCTTTCCATTTCAAGAAAAAGATCAAGGTTTAACTGTAGGCAGCTATGAATTGAGCATTTAAACTTAACTTTTTGGGGAAATGGACATGTATGGGTCAAATGCTGTAATCTGGATGTATGATATTTATGAATATTAGAGAATTAAGCAAGAAATCAAAACATTTTAGGCCAAGCAGATAGTTGTTTACATTTAGCATTTCATCTGCATATATTTTCAAAAAAGTATATATATATATAAACATATATATATATATATATATATATATGTATATATATATATATATATATATATATATATATATATATATATATATATATATATATATATATATATATATATATATATATATGTATATATATATATATATATATATATATATATATATAATTATATATATATATATATATATATCCATGGCACCTTTCTATATTTGAAAGGGTAAAATTAATCAGAACCAAACTTATAACTCTCTTTGATTTTTTTTTGTGATTTTAAGCTTCATCTCTAGATATAAAATAAAAGACAATCTCTCCAGAGAAATCTGTTTCTGGAAAAAAAAAATTGCATTTCTGCATGATGAAAATGTTGACTCTCACAACAGCTAAAAGTTTTCCAGGTAAAAGTATATTAAGTAAAAGTATATGATTTGTTTTTCATACCATCTTGGCAAGATAACTGCTAAGCAGAGAAGGTGATGCCAAGAGCGCCCACCTTTTCCTGTTATGATGCTGTACAGTAATAGGACGGAAGTGACAGGTATTCTCACCCCGGCCTTGATTAACCCATACATAAATAGTCAGGTGTGCAAACACCAATTAGTATCAATTAGCACCTGTAGGAGCAGTGAAACACCAGACTTTTTTGAGATATATCTTTATCAAAAGCACCTTAAAGGGAAAAATTATTCTGAACATAACTTACAACTCTCTTTTAATTTTTTTCTTATGATTTAATGCTTCATCTCTAGATTATTCTAAAAAGTATTAAAGATACAAAAGTATCAAAAAAATGCTACATAGTAGGCACAAATAGGTTTCACAATTTGTGTGTAATTTTGAATAAAAGTCAGTTAACCTCTCCAGTGAACAATGTATCTGGTAACAAAATGAATTTGCATTTGAATTTGCATGATGAAAATGTTGACCCATTAATATGCAGCCTGACAATTTTGATAGAATCTTTCAGGTAAAAGCATATTTAGGAAAATATTTGATACAGAAATGTTAAATATAACATAACCAACAACTCTCCTTCAAATATCTTGTAAAATCATTCTAAACTTACAAGTTTATTGTTAAAAATATTATAGATCCCGACTACAACTTCTCGAGGATCTTCTAAGCATCAAAGGGTTATCCCTTCCTATGCTAAGGCTACTTTCATCCAAATCAAAAGGACGAAAAGATTTTTGAAAGCCATCTAACCCCTGTCATGTTGGTATTCATTGGAAAGCGCTCGCTGAGTACTTCAAGATGAGTACCAATGTGCCAGGGTTTCTCTCATTTCCAGTTTTTTGCACCATTTATGTATTGGCCGAATTAGGCATCAGCAGCATAAGCCTTTTTAGGAGTAATCTACAAGTTATTGTCAAAAATACTATAACATAAACATACAACACTCCTTCAAATATTTCGTAAAATGATTATAAATTTACAAGTTATTGTCAAAAATATTGTACATCCAGACCGCATTTTTTCGCAGATCTCCTAAGCATCAAAGGGTTAAGAAACTTGTGAGAGGAAGCAGGATATGAAGGAAGGTGTAGGTGTACATGTAGATATCAGCTGTATTGGAGAGTTCGCAGAAAGATGATGCTTATTATAACTATACCCTACGGAAGAGGTTTCAGTAACACTCTCAGTTTCCCTTCCTGGGATGTCACCGCCAGTTGACCTGTCAATTAAATGTCTGGTTACTGGTTCATGCTATTCATCCATAAGGCATTTCCTAATGGCATGACTATTATTGAAATATCCTTCTCGCCAAGCAGCTTTTGGAGATATATTTGAAGAAAGGATAAAAAGTTTCTTATTAACAACTCTCCAATTAACAACAATTATCAAACTTTTAGAAAGTATCATTAAAATGAAAACTTATTTTCCTAAATATCTAACTTAATTTATGCCGGTGGCTGATTTGGCCATTTCAAAACGATGCAAAAAAGCTGCAAAATGACTGAAACCCTGGCATATGGGTACTCATCTAAGAGTACTCTGTGAGAGCTATCAAATGAATACCAGTATGACAGGGTTTAGTTGGTTTTCAAAAATCTTTGCGTTCTTGTGTTTTGGACAGAAGTAGCCTTAGCATTAGAAGGGTTATGGCTACAACGAACATCCAGGCAATCAAACAAATAACTTTCATTTGAATATTACTAAATCATCCCAAAAGAGCTCCATATATCTCAATTCATACCAGACTTCCTTGACACAAAAGAAATGGACCCCAAAATGTTTAAGGCACCCACTTTCTAGACCTTTACTAAGACTCTCAGTACTATCACACCTGTTGACCCTTATGCTGCTGTTGGCTACTTTGGCCAATACAAACTGATACAAATATCCTGAAAATTTATTGAAACCTGGGCAAATGGGTTCTCATCCGAGAGTAATCAGTGAGAGCTTTTCAATTAATACCAACATGACAGGGTTTAGATGGTTTTCAAAATCTTTGCATCCTTGTGCTTTAGACTAAAGTAGCCTCAGCAAAGGAAGGGTTAAAATGCAATATAAAAGCAAAATAGAAATCATCTATTTCAACAAATTGTACAAAAGTAGCCTCAACATGGGAAAGGTTGAAAAGGGAAGATCATGCAGTAAACATCCCAACCAGGCACAGCCAACCAGGTTTTCAAAAATCTTTGTGTTCCCATGCTTTGGATGAAAGTCAGCCTCAGCATTGGAAGGGTTAAATTAAGGTTATCATCCCGAGTGTCTCTTGCATTCAGTTTGCGTCTGTGTAGATGCCCTAAAACACATTGTTTTTTAATGCTTGTTTTGAGGTTTCTTTTCCACTGTTGACTCATATCACTCACAGCTAAGTAGAGGTTTTGCTACACTCTAAATCTGAAGAGAGTTTTGGGAATAATGGATGCTTAAAGGACAATAAGTGAGCAAAATGAAAATCTAAAAAGTGCTTTTTCATGTCAATGCTTTTACTGCTCTCAAGTAGTCAACCGACAGAATCTCCAATTAACCTTTTAATGCTCACTGCTGCCAAAAGCAACCTCACATTTTTAATTGAATCTTGCAGTTAAAAACATATTGAGGGAAATATTTGATGGAGAAATGTTAATTAGGACATTACCAACAACTCTCCTTCAAATATTTTGTAAAATCGTTCTCAATTCCAAAGTTATTGTCAAAAGTCTCTAAGATGCAGACGACAATTTTTGTAGGAAATCATAAGAGCATCAATGTGTTAAGAGCCTCATTTCTGTGCCTAACTGAGCGAAATATACATTGTCAAAGAAAACTGATAATGGCCTACCCTCTCATGAGAAAATATCACAATGTTTTGAACAGGCCCCTCTATCTCCTTTCCATTTATATGAAATTGAGATACCACAGCTCTGTCAGGGATTTTTTAGCGATGTAATGGAAATCTCTTACACTGGAGCCCTAGGGAAGTGGTACGTAGAGTGCACTGGCGTACTGCTCATAATGGAACTGTATTGCATTCATCAGTTTCTATTGGCTAAGAAATCTATATCCTAACCCTTATGCTACTGGTAGACAAATTTGGCCGATACAAAATGATGCAAAAAAACACCGAAAAAAGACTGAAATCCTAGCACATGGGTACTCATCTGAGAGTTCTCAGTGAAATCAGTCCAATGAATACCAACATGACAGGGTTAGATAGTTTTCAAAAGTCTTTGTATCCGTGTGCTTTGGAAGAATGTAGCCTTAAAGCATTGGAAGGGAAAACCCATTAATCGATGAAGCAGTCAAAAAAGGTCTGATTAATTTTGCAATATCTTTCTGACCAAGGCATGTAAATATGAAGTGGAAAGAGTTTAAAATTCAGGGATATACATTAGTCAAATAATAGTGTAAAATTCTTATTGTCTTTCCTCTTCAAAATAAACGTTCTATAATTTTCAAATGCAACTTAAGTGCATCTGTGAGACTTCTGAAAATAAGGTTGATCATACATTCATAAACTATTTAAAGGCGATTGTGTGGTGGATGGCAGTAATCATTTCTCTTACAAATATTTTCTGAATATTGCATTTATTCGAGAGATCTCACCAAAGTAGTCAGGTGGTTTTGGGCGCTACTGGCATGAATGAGTTAATGTCGGAAACAACAATTAAATCAATGCAATATCCGATGATTGGCCCTAGAGTACTTAGTGCCAGACATAAAAACACTTCAATGTGATATCACAATCTATAGTAGCTCTTGAATCCTCGTGTGTGAAAAACAACCATTAGTGCAATTTATGAATTGCCGATTAACAATGAATGATCAATCAATTAGTGTTTACTGCATCTCTGCGTGTGCATTTCCATTGTTGTAACGTGACAGCCTCTCAACACAAGAGGAAGCTGTAGATTAAGCCGCTGAATACCTGTAGGAAACACCTTCCATTGGGTTTACATAGGTAGCAGTAATCGTGGTAATTCCTTATTGTTTGAACAATTGAGCGCTTGGTTGAGCAGAACAAAAACGTAAGCTTTCAATTGTACTTCTTCACTGAGGGAGTTGTGGGATTGCTTTATTGATGATGGGGTCATCACGGGGCAGTATGTTTCAACACTATGTGAATGGGGAAATCAGCACTACTGAAATTCCACATTTTGAGGCATAAATAACAAGAATTCTTAATCATCGCACTTTGAACAATCTTGGTTTTAACCCTTCCAATGCTAAGGCTACTTTCGTCCAATTAAAAAGGCCGCAAAGCTTTTTGAAAACCATCTAAACACTGTCATGTTGGTATATATGGGGAAATATTTAAAAGTAAAAGAGGAATATTATTCGGTACATTACCATTAACTGTCCTTTAAATATTTTTCAAAAATCACTCTTTATTACAAAGCTATTGTCAAAAGTAGAGTAGAATCAGAACACAATTTCTAGAGAAAAGCTTAATCATGATAGGGTTAAAATAGGATCACTAAATTTAGATCTCATGAATCTCTCTGTCTGAACCAATCAGATTTATAGGCAGTGCTGGGCTACTATTGCCTGTAGGGCACCAATTAGCCATGTTAAGTACATACTTGCTTCTTTACTGCATTATCCAGTGTAATCCCTATTATCTATTGCCAGAGATTAACCCTTTCAAGCCTGGAAATCTCACTGACACAAGTCGTCTGGACCATAGGTTCTTTTGAAAATAACATTGGAATTAATCATAAATTCACAAAGTATTTGAAGGAGGGTTGTGGGATGGATTCTTATCAATATTTCTCCCTCAAATATTTTCTGAAAATTACTTTTGTTAGAGAGATATCAGCAAAATAGGTTTTGGGCACTACAGGTATGAATGGGTTAAAAATAGCCGCTCCCTCCGGCCAGCAATAATCCAGAAACCACAAACAACAGACGGCAAGTTTTTAGTGGATAACCCTTTCAACATCGGTGGAAATAGTTTAAAACTGAATGATGCAAAAATGTTGAAATATGACTTAAAACATGACAGATTGGTACTCATTAGATAGTACTCATCAAGAGCTTTCAAATGAATACCAACATCACAGGGTTTAGCTTGTTTTCCAATCATTTTTGAAGGTTTGCGCCATGAAAAAGTAGCCTCAGAATGGCAAGGTATAAGTAGCACACATCAAAAGGACTTCTCCACATATCTGCCATCATAAACCATTTTTTAGTATCAATCTCATGCAATCTCCACTAGGAACGCCAAAAGCAACAAGTTCTGATCACCGACCATCTCACAAAATCTTCATACTCACTACAAAGGACCACTTTTCAGTATCATATCAATACCGATAAAACAATCTCTACTCGGAATGCCCAAAGCAACAAGTTCTGGCCATCGACCATCTAACAAAATGTTCATACACAGTATAAAGGACCAGTTTTTAGTATCATTTCAATACCGATAAAACAATCTGCACTCGGAACGCCCAAAGCAACAATTTCTGGTCATCGACCATCTCACAAAATATTCATATGCAGTACAGAGGACCTTTTTTTATTATTATTTCAATACCGATAAAACAATTTCCATCCAGGAACGCCTAAAGCAACAAGTTCTGGTTACTGACCATCTAACAAAGTATGTATACGCAGTACAGATGACCACTTTTTAGTATTATTTCAATACCGATAAAACAATTTCCACCAAGAATGCCTAAAGCAACTTCAGGGCATCGACCATCTCACAAAATATTCATACGCAGTACAGAGTACCATTTTTTTAGTATCATTTCAATACCGATAAAACAATTTCCACCCAGAACGCCTAAAGCAACAATTCAGGGCATCAACCATCTCACAAAATATTCATACACCGCATAAAGGACTATTTTTTGCCTCATGCCGCGGGGAACCGGCGAGCAGATATGACTAACAACCAGCCTCGGAGAATTGGTTTAGTTTGTTGATAAACTCATAACTCACGCACGGAACTCATAAGACCAACATTAACTCACTGCGGAGGCCTGTGGAGATTAATATTTTGACGACTTTATGGTAATGCGCGATATGCTTTTTACTTGTCCACACTCTGGGAATAGGTAGCACATTAAGTGTTTAGGAGCCGAGCAATTGATGTTGATGACAGTGTGTTTTATACAATATCAAAGGCTTATGATTTCTGGCCTATGACAATATGGTTTAACCCTTCCAATGCTGAGGCAACATACGTCCAAAGCACAAGGACGCAACAACTTTTGAAAACTATCTTAAACCCTGTCATGTTGGTATTCATTGGATAGCTCTCACCGACCACTCTCAGATGAGTACCCATGTGCAAGTGTTTTAGCAATTTTTCAGGTTTTATGCACAATTTTATAGTGGCCAAATTAGCCACCATCAGCATAAGGGTTGATATTTGACGCATGTTATTGTTACAAATGCTCCCGTTTTATATAAAATAAAGGTATTCTCTCTGATATTTCATCTGATGCTCATAAAAAGTAAAAGTAGAGAAGTATTACAAAAAGATATCCAAAAGAAGCCATTTTTTCTGGAATATTTTCATGAGGAAATGAAATCATTGTCAGAAAATTTAGACATTATCAGAGAAATTTCGATTTTCGTCACTTTTTCTGCCATATTGCGGCTAAGTCCTAGCTAGTGGTAACTCTTTCTGGGTAATTGTTTTGTGCAATTTCTGGGTTAACCCTTTGAATGATGTGCCTACTTTCGCTCATTGCACAAGGATGCAAAGAAATCTGAAAACCATATAAACCCTGCCATGTTGGTAATCATTGGAAAGCTCTCGCTGAGCTCTCTCAGATGAGTACCGATATGCCAGAGTTTCGGTCATTTTACAGGTTTTTTATGCAATTTTGGTTGGTCAAATCAGCTACCAGCAGCAAAAAGTTTGATTAAAGATTATCATTATTAATATTTCATGCAACTGGGAACAATGGTACTGTCTTTGTTATAAGATCACCGAGCATGGGATGCATTTCCGCCTCTCAAGATCTGGTGGACCCTACTCGACTCCTACCTCATATACAACTAAAAGCTTTTAGTCATATCAATGCAATAAAAGTAAGTTAGTACCATCTGACGAGGGTAGACACTTTTTATTCTTCTCAAAGATGTACTTTACATGCAAAAGATACACTTCCACTGATAGTTATACCAAGTTAATCAGACAGTAATACATCAAACCATAAATGCTAAGGGTTCCCCAAATAAAATTGCCATCTTAATGTTATTACATTTTTAAAAGTAATTTGTAATAATTCAAGCTGAAATTGCTGACATATTTAAAGGACAGCTGTGGTTTGGATTTTGAAAATCATTTTAGCTTCACTCATGCAGCTATAGCTACTTTTGTCAAAAAGATATTGTCAATAACCCGATGTTATGGCTTCCATATGCATTAACCGGTCACTGCCCAGTTTGAAGGGTAGTATTAAAAGAGCACTAAACAGATAAATTTCCAGCTCATTTCTTTCAATCTCTATGATTATAAATTTCAATAAACCCCAACCAGGTCACTCTACATACTTGCCTAACCTTATTCACAGAACATTACCCTTCATTAATAAAATTTCAAAAATCCATTCTGCTCTTAATCCATTAGTGTCTATTCAGGTAATAACTGCTCGACAATTTTGATAATATCTCTCTCAGAAAAGCAATTTTTTAGAAATTATCCAGAGAAAACTTTATCAGACACTAACTAACAACAGTTATAATGTTTTTCCAATTCATGCTTAGTTCCAAAGTTATTTTTAAAAGTATAAAAAAATGAAAACAGAAAAGTCAAAGAGATTTTCAAGAATGAATGGGTTAAAGAAATTCCCAAAAGACAAATTGCTCATAACGTCATAACATGGTAAGGTGAGTGACACTGGCAGCAAAGTGACAGTGACTACTCTTGTAAAATGAAGAACATTAATCATGGACTCAGGCAGAGATTGGTGAAAACTGTATAAGTGGTATTTTTTACAGGCATTTCACTTTTTTCGCGCTCCCAATTACAGCGCCAAAATAACATTTCTCAAGTAACTATCCTGCATTGCATATGCTTTCTTTGAGTGCTTGAATGCACAAATTTTAAGCAGCACAAATAGTCCCTCCAGCAGGGCTGTAAAGCAAAATTTTTAGTACTCCAAATCAAAGCCGTTTACAGTATCACATCTCACACTGTGTTGCAAACAGGTGACACTTTGCAGCGGATAACAAGCATGAGTCGGGCAGGGCTTTAGAAAATACCACACCACACATTGTTTAGCGCAAACAGGTGATACTTGCATGGCAGAGGGTACCAACACGGCTTAAGGTATGTAAGAATGTTATCAGTGACTTTGTTTTAGGCAGTGATTTCCCTCAGGCTCTCCTGTTTCCTCCACAATCAACAACTGGCTAGACACAGTATGGTTAACCCTCATGCTCCTTGTGACTAATTTGGCCAATACAAAATGCTGCAAAACCTATAAAATAAACTGAAACCCTGGCACATGGTACCCATCTGAAAGTATTCAGTGAGAGCTTTCTAATGAATACCATCATGACAGGGTTTAGATGGTTTTCAAAAATGTTTGCATTGGACCAAAGTAGGCTCAGCATTAAAAGGGTTAAACAAGTGAAAATGAATAAAATTCCTTAACAAATGATAAGAACAATTAGCCTGGGTATGAATCTATGCATAAGAATGACAAATATAAACTGAACTGGCCATCTCCTTTGCATGTGCATCTTTGATTATTCACCAGACGCCTGCTCCATTCTGGATGGTGCTGGTTTCTTTTGAAACTGATCTGCCAATTCTTTATGGCCAACTGATCCACGAAGATTACATAATATCCCTAAATCTTGAATGCTTAGCACAACAGAGTTGACAAATGGGCTGTTTTTCTATACAGGACAGTGATATTAAGGACTCCTGTTTCAACAACCAAAATTGATTTCTGAAAATGAGCAACGACATCCTCCAATCCCATTTGCAAGATCCTTGTGCAATCAAATGATTTTAACCCTTCCAATGCTAAGGCTACTTTTGTCCAAAGCACAAGGACACAATATCTTTCAAAACCATCTATACCCTGTCATGTTGGTATTCATTGGAAAGCTCTTGCTGAGTACTTTCAGATGAGTACTCATTTGCCACGGTTTCTGTCAATTTTCAGATTTTTTGCATCATTTTGTAATGGCCAAATGAGCCACCAGCAGCATAAGGTTTAAAAGGCTTTAGTATGTGCATGAAGAAATATACCAAAACTAGGTGGACAGCCTATATTGCTAGAACACAGCATACCATACATTCTCAGAAATTTAGACCACCCTAGGAATTTGGACCACTATAATTATTTTACGAAATAATTAATGGGTAATCTGGGCAGCCCGCGATCTGATGCCAGTTGCCATTTCACAAAATATGAACCTAACTGTAAATCTTGCTGAAACTACATCAAGGTATTTTCAGAAAACAATGGCCACCTTGAACCCATAAAAATCATAAATATTAAAAAGTGCCCAAAATAACTGAGAATTTATGGTAGGACTATAAAATCATTTGTAATAAATGCATGCACTGACCACCCTGGTGATAGTTGTGGTATATGCGAATTTGCTACACATATAATGAAAACTGTATATACAACCTTTTTACAATGCATACTCATAGTAAAATGCATGGTATTAAGTTTTTTTGTGTGTTTTTTCAGTATGAAAAACAACTGATATTTGTCAAAATTTCAGATAACTAATCTTTTATGGTTAAGGAACCATCAGTTTCGAATATTCAGAGGGCATCTTGTCATTTCGATGTGGACCTTACATCAATGCGAAGAATTTAATGCTGAAACCTTTTTCTCTTTCAGTATCTACACTTTTCTAGGTAAGCATACAGTATACCCATTTTCCAATTCTGTCTAATACAAATAAACTTAATATGTTATTTGTTTTGTGTTGATTGTTCTATATTTTGTATCTGTACTTAATATTAGCATATATGATATGATACTTATAAATGATATATAAAATGGTTGTGTTCATGTGAAAATTAAAAATCCGATTACACACTTGTGTATTTCAAAATTAAAAAAAAAATTGAAATATTTGTTTTTTGAAAGAATAATTCTATGCTTGGCCGATCACCATCAGAGTAGATATTCCTTCTCTCATCCTTTTATACAAAAATAGCCAAAAGTCCATTGTTATTCTGTTGAGTTACATGTTGTTACATTCAAATGTATTTTGCACACCAAGGGACTTAAAGGCCCGAGGGCTATAAAGCCATTCCTGAAATATCAATATCTAAGATATTTCCTATATTTGTAAGCACACACATGCATGGCATGGCATTGCATGCATATATATTTGATTTAGTCTGGTTTAACGCTAAAGGAATCTGATACATGCACTGAATCCCATAAAATGACTAGCTCAGATCTAATCTAGGGGTGTTTGCCAGACTGGCACACTATGCCCTAAGTACATTACTATACCAAAAATACCCATAAGGCACCGTGAAATTGACATCAAAACAAATTTGCAAAGAAATGATACCAATGAAATTGACAACATAGCTGCAGGAGTTTTCCAGGTTATAAATGGCTGGCCAACCTGTATGTGATACATGTCATGTACATTTTTTTCCTGAGTATCTCAATGCAAGATGAAGTGAGACAAGGAACAATGAAGTGAGAGAAGGAACCAGAGAGAAGAGGCGAGAACTGCCCTGACAGACCTATTCATACCTCTAGAGGGCAATATTGGCCAGAATTTTTTTCTTATATAATTGTGAATAGAACAAACCATCTACTCTTCTTTGCCCTTCTGCTGATGGTGGCCAATTTGGCACACTGGTACTCAACTGAGAGTGGTACTCATTGAGAGCTTTCCAATGAATACCAAAATGGCAGGGTTCAGATGGTTTTCAAAAATCTCCTTGTGCTTCGGACAAAAGTAGCCTCAGCCCAGGAGTGTTAAAATATTCAATGAATTTAAGTTTAGTTCCATAATTATTTTCAAATGTATCATAGGTCCAGTCGGCCCTTGTCAAAAAAGATCTGCAGGTATGAATGGGTAATATTTATTCCCACAGGGGTGACAATAAAATATACACATGACAGGGCCATGCATCTGAATCCTTGATCTCTGACATGGATGGACATGTCGCTGTGAAAGCTTTTGTGATTTGCTACAACTTCTACTACTACAACCTATCCTTCCCTGAAGCTATCCTTTGAAAGTATCACCTGAATCTAGGACACTTATGAAAATAACTATGAAATAAAATATCAATTAGGGACTGGCACCATTAATATTTTCATGTTACGATACAATGTCGATATTTCCTAAACCGATCCAATGGTGAGGCAACTTTTGTCTAAAGCACATTCGCAAAGTTTTTTGAAAACCATCTATTAAACTGTATTGTGTTGGTATTCATAGGATAGCTCTGGCTGAGTAGATGAATACCTATGTGCCAGGGTTTTAATCATTTTTCAGGCATTTTGCATAAATTAGTCACCAGTAGCGGGTTAACGCCAACAAAGGGGAAACTGTGAAAACCTAAATGATACATCACAGCTTAAACAAGATATTCTATCTTGTAAACACATGCTTTAGCTATGCTGGCTGTTGAATTATTAATTTGTAACATGGAAACATGACATGAAAACTGCATGTGGTGATGCATTAAGGTTTTAAATGGAGAAATAGGACCTAGATGTTTTTTTGTGTTACTGATTCACCTAAACATTAGCCCACACAGGGCTTCTACAAACGGCCTTTTAGAGAATAGAATGTTGATTTTCTGGCTAAGAATGTTGCCTTTCTCTAGTTCTGCTTAAAATCAATAGGGTAAAATCACCTCACTGTTAGAATGTACCAACCCCTCACATAACAAACCTGCCCTAAAAAGAAACATCCTGGACCCACTCCTGCTGAAAACTGAATCCACTAGACTTTCAGTGTATTTTATTTTCATGGAGGTTTTCATGTTTTTTTTTAATGATTCATCTATATTTATCTATGTTTGATATATCACTAAGCATCTGTTCTCTCGAGTCTTTATGAGTAAGTCCAAAACTTAACTATTGCTTTTACTACATGAGTTACTATAAGCAATGCCAAAAAGAACATCTCATTAAAATATGAAGAGTTTGCAAATGCTGAAAGCTGCAAACATAATAAATGCAAAAATAAGCCTTCACGCATGGAGAATTCTTTCAAGACCTGCCGAACCTGCCTAAATCAAAAATGCATCTCCGATATCCTTGGCCTTAAGATTCTTAGCATTAAGCTAATTGCGAACAACGGAGTTGCATTGTTTAGTGATATTACATTTCCCCAAATTAATTACTCTCAACAAGCTTGCGCACAGGGGAATACTCACATACACAAAGAAAGACCGAGATGGCCACGTACCTCCAACCATTAGCCCAATAAACCCTGCTTAACTACCCCCTAAATATACTACACACTACATTTATAGTCCCTCGGCAAGTATATGTACCCAACTAATTTCAAGCTTGTCAGTCCTCGTAATGTTCGACCATAATACAATTCCCCATAGATCAGTGCGGAGTCCATTGTCTTGATCCAGAGCTCTTACTGCAGCAGCACTTAATAATCCCCGTAACTTATACGGTTTTAGTTAGAATTGCACTCAGCACAAAGAGTACGGAAGAAAAACACTGAGCTGCCAGTTTGCCATTAATGCTTAACCCTTATACTGCTGATGGCTAATTTGGCCAATACAAAATGATGCAAAAAAACTAAAGAATGACTGAAACCCTGGTACACGGGTACTCATATGAGAGTACTCAGTGAGGGCTACCCAATAAATGCCAACATGACAGGGTTCAGATGGTTCTCAAAAATCTTTGCATCCATGTGTTTGGACTTGTTAAGTATTTTCAGCAGTGGAAAGATTAAGAGTTCCTCCAGAAAGTGTCGTCTGGATATATGCTACTTCTGATGATAAGTTAAGAAGTGAGAATGATTTTACAGAAATTTTGAAGAAGAGTTGTTGCTTTTGCCCTAATTAACATTTCTTCATCGAATATTTTTCGAGTTATGCTTTTGTCTGCAAGATTTTATCAAAATTGTCAGGCTGCTGTGAGTGCTAATGGGTTAATAATCCTTGTAACTTATACAGTTTTAGTTAGAATAGCACTCAGCACAAAGAGTACGGAAGTAAAACACTGAGCTGCAAGTTTAATTGGCTAAACCCTTCTAAAACTGGGGCTACTTTTGTCCGAAGCACAATAATGCAAAGATTTTTGAAAACCATCTAAACTCAGTCATGTTGGTATTCATTGGATAGCTCTTGCGGAGTACTCTCAGATGAGTACCCATTTGCTATGGTTTCAGTCATTTTCCAGGTTTTTTGCATCATTTTGTATTGACCACATTAGCCACCAGCAGCATAAAGGTTAATACTTTATGTGATGTGATAAGGCTATTACTTTTCATTGTTTGTAAAGTATGGGAAGATTTTCCTTAAACCTAGACTTGCTACAATTCTGTGTTAAATGGCTCTGAGTCTCACTGGTCTACCCTGAGCTGATTTTAGACTAAGTTTAGTTTCATATCAATCCTCAAGGGGGACCTCAGAGAGCTGTCTTTGATAACAGGAGTTTTAAAATGCAACCCTGGAGAACTGTGCTGCCATGCAAAATAGGCATCAAATTTCCAATTTCCATTTTCATTTTTGAAAAGAAATTGGAAATGACACCTCATTTTTTTTTGCAGTTTCGAGTGAAACTGTGTGAAATCAAAATTGGAAACTAGAAACTAGTTTTTAATTTTCAATTTCGAAGTTGGAAATGAAAATTTGAAAATAGAATACAGTATCGAAATTACTTTTTCCCAATCTCAAATCCACGGGAAAAGGGAAACGGGAAATTTAAGAGGTAACACTTACTAAAAAGAAATTACTCTCAGAGGTTTAAGATAAACACAAGTAAAATGATGGTGATAATGAGGATAATAATAATAATAATGATGATGATAATAATAACAATAATAATAATAATAATAATAATAATAATAATAATAATAATAATAATTAAATAATAATAATAATAATAATAATAATAATAATAATAATAATAATAATCGTCATATCATACAGAGAGGTTGCTACACAATCCAATACAAGATTTTATCTTTATTGTGGTCCTCAAGATTTGAGATACCAAAGACAACTGCTGAGGAGATCTCCAAGCATGCTTTGGTTAAATGAGCATTCTTATTGCCAATTATCTGATTCATTAAGCCAATTCCTAATCTTATTGTAGACCCCACTACCCCCAATCAAAACAAGCATTATCTTCATCTTCAGTGCTGCATGGAACAATAGCCATTATCGACTCATCACTGTCAATCGCAAATTAAAAAACTCACATACTTCTCTTAAAGATGTCATAATCACCAGGATTTCACCCTTCCAATGCTGAGGCTACTTTCATCCAAAGCACGATGACGTAGAGATTTTGGAAAACAATTTAAAACCTGACGGGTTTGTTGGGAAGCTCTCGGTGAGAACTCAAGATGAGTACCCATGTGCCAGGGTTTCAGTCATTTTTCAGTTTTTTTGTGGCATTTTTGTATTGGCCAAATTAGCCACCCTCAGCATAAGGGTAACCATACTTGGGACTAGCTCTGACCTGAGATGAGTAGACCGGGATCGGGCACTGTGCATGCATCGCTGCCTCCCATCTCCTTGGCAACTATCTGACCTAGAAAGGATGCTGCATGCTAATTGCACAGATCAGATCACGTGACCAAGGCTACACCGCGTAACCCGAGGCGCACATACCCTAGGTGCTAGCATGCTGTGCCTATGGCGTTGCGGTTCAAGGGGATGTATTTCTCTGCTCTGACTAGCCAGTGGTTGATGGTGGAGGACACAGGAGAGCCGCGGGAAAATCACTCTCTAAACCAAAGTCATTTTACACATTGGCCAAATTAGCCACCAGCAGCATAAGAGTTACAAATCATCATTAAGCATTATAATGGGATTTTGAATTTCATTCATCAAGTTAAATCAGATAATGCAAGATTACTTGCAAAGACCGTACAAACTAGAGTTCCTTTTCAAACTGTTGCCTGGATCTATGATACTTTTGACAATAGCTTTGGAAGTAAGAATGGTTTTCCAAACTTTATGAAGGACATTGGTTGGTAGTGTCCTGATTACCTTATTTTCTTCAAATATTTTCCAAACTTTGCTTTTGTCATCAAATTTGCCAGGATGTTTTGGCCTCTATTAGTATAAAGTGGTAAAATCCACCTGAGAAAGAGAGAAGGAGTTCTAGAATAAGTTAGAATAATACATTAATGCTCACAGCTGCCAAAACCGCCTGCCTATTTTGGTGATATCTCCTTAACAAAAGGAACTTTCTGAAGATATTTGAAGGAAAAAGTTGATCAAAATCCAACACACAACTCTCCTTGAAATATTTTGTGAACTCATGATTAATTCCAAAGTTATTTCAATAAGTATCTTAGGTCCAGACGACTCTTGTCAAGGAGATCAGCATGGGATAATGTATGGCATGTTAATATTGCAGCAGTTGAATAAATGCATACTTAGCATACACCCAGAGTCCACACTTATCAAACTGCCCACCATTATTTTGAACATTCGATCATGTATGCTAGTATTGTACAACATCCTGTCATTCAATACTTGTACGCAAAATTAAAACTGCGCATCAAGGACAGCTGCCTACCGAGCACATTACTTTATAAGCACAAAATTAACATGGTATACAGTAATCCACAGTTGCACTACTTTATCCTAGCTCTATCATGGCTAGAGGAGCATTCCAATGGCGTCTTGCTGGCAAAAACAACGTTAGAATCACCAGGAGACATTGACTAATGCAGTTAGCGACATCTTGATGGGTGACTGAAAGATTAGAAATGATGTTACCTATTACCAGAAAAACATGCCATGGGTCTTGGGAGAACCAGAAGAGATTAACCCTTATTATGCTGCTGGTGGTTAATTTGGCCAATACTAAAATGATGCAAAAAACCTGGAAAATGACTGAAACCCTGTCACATGGGTACTCATCTGATAGTACTCAGCGAGAGCTTTCTAATGAATACCAACATGACAGGGTTTAGATGGTTTTCAAAAATATTTGCGTCCATGTGCTTTGGATAAAAGTAGCCTCAGCATTGGAAGGGTGTTCAACCCTTTCATCCTTGCTAGGGATGCATACCTCTAAGAATGAAGCGGTACGGTACCGGTTTCGGTACCTATGAAACGATATGGTATTTTAACAGTACTGATGATGCCATACTTTATTGCATTATTACCTTATAAAGTTTGTTGTGAAAAGTCATGTTTATGATCCTGGACAATCCCTAATAAATGAAAACTTCCCAGTGGTTAGTATCTTTAAGAGTACCTGTAAGGAATGAAACAGTAAAATATGGTAGTTTTTAAAACAATAATGATACCTCTAAGAAAGATACTGGTACTGGTACCAATGAAGCGATACAGTATATTAAGGGTGCTGCTAAAGGTACTTTATTGCATCACTACCTTAGAAATTTTGTTGTGAAAAGTCATGTTTAGGATCCTGGACAATCCTAATAGATGAAAACTTCACAGTGGTTAGTATGATTAAGAGTACCTTTAAGGAATGAAATGGTATGATTCGGTACTATTTCAAACTAAACCGATACCAGTACCCGTACCTCTGAACGGGAGCCAACCCTAATCCTTCCAGCGACAAAAAAATAGCTTAACCATTTTGAGGAAATCTCTCTAACTTAAGCATCTTTTCATATAGAGATTTGTTCATCAGACCGCAAACAATAACTCTCCTTCAAATATTTCGCCGATTTTTGTTTCAATTAAAAGTTATTTTCAAATATGCAAAACATGCAGACGACACTTTTCAAGATGTCAATGGTTAAATGTAACAGCCACATAAACAGATTATGTCAAGAAGTGTCTGGCATCGGAATGGCTTAGGTTCCCCCCAGGAGGGCTACTAGATGCATATGGATGAGCCTACCCATTAGCGAACTCCAGCTGAAGCAGGTCTAGGTGGGGTGGACAAGTTTCGATTTTCATTTACTCTCAAAATCCGATTTCTGTCGGAGTGGCCCCGTAATCGGCGAGCTTCCATCAAATTATTTTTTTCCTCAGTGATGAGGAAACTTGTTTATATTTCAAACCTGTTTAAAGAAATGCAGTGAGTGCTTGATTTCAACTTGAGAATTTAGTTTGATTCGATTTAAACGTAATCGTTTTACTAGCTAATGGTCGGTCTATAGGAAAAACCTCAAGTGGAAATGACACTCATAATTTATAGATTCCACACAGGGACAGACAAATTCGATTTTCACCAAATTAGGAGCTGACCATATTTAATCTCCTATGCTGCTGCTGGCTAATTTTGCCAATACAAAATGATGCACAAAAAAAAAGGTGGCGATAAACAAATTCAAAATTTACACCTGCAGGTGAAGATTGGTTATGCTACACATATTAAGGCCTAAAAAAAAGTTGTCTGTTTCCTGTAACCCTACCCTAACAAGTTTTTATTCAAAGAAATCCCTACCCTAAAGTTTTTTTCGCCCTCCCAACTCCCAATCAACAAAAAACATGCATAAAACACATATTTTTGACCAAAAAAATAATGCAAAAAAAAAATTTTTTTTACCGACCTACCTACCTACCCTATTTTTTTTTCGGACCGTTAAAGGAAACAAACAATTTCTTTTTTTAGGCCTAAACAGGTCTGGTCACAGTCAAACTAAGATGCCTTTCAAGAAAACTTGTACCACAAAACCATCAGTCTGTAAAGACAAGACCCAAAATTATCGATGGTGATGAATGAAATATTTGTTCCTGTTTGCAAATAGTATTTCAAAGTACATCCCATCAGTGGTCTGTTTAAGAGGTTTGATTGTGGTGGTAGATGGCTGTGTAAGAGTATGTCATACAGTAAAATACACTATCCCTTCAATAAAAAACAACATATCTTTCAATGGAATTACAAGCTTTCCTCGAATTGATTTATAAGTTTTCCGCAAAATGATTAGCTTTTGCAACACCCCCCCCCCCCCCCCCGAAAAAAAAAACCAAAAAACACATTGCTTTAGGTGAGTTTGTTAGTTTCCAAAGATTTAACAATTTATGGAATCAACCTTCTTCATAAGGAGCATGAGCCATTTGTATTCTTGGTACAACCACCTGGGCACTCTGATTTCTTTGTAACAAATCAACCTGAAGATTGGCGATATGTACAGGTAGAATAGATAACACTCATTTGAGAATGCCATTACTGGCTATAAACCAGGTGTTTTTATAATGTATATCCCTATATGAAATAGCAGAGCAGGTAAAAGCATGATTTACTTCAAAATAAATCAATTGAGATTGTTGGCAATACCACCATCAGAACTTCCTTCTACTTCCTATGATTAAAGCAACAGGATCCACAAAGACCACTTATTCTTTAATCACAATAATAATAAAAGAAGAAGAAAGAAGGCATGGGGTTTTACATCGCTTTCAACTGCTTAGGTCATATCACAAAGAGATAGGAACCCGGAACCAGCAAGAAATTCTCTTCTCTTCATGAAAAGTTCCAAGGGGTTTTTCAGGCTCCAATTCATGCCTGTAGCTCCCAAAACTGCCTGACCATTTTGATAATATCCCTCAAACAAAAGCCATTTTCAGAAAATATCTCAAAGAGAAATATTGAGCAAAATCCAAACCAAAACTCCTCTACAACATTTTATGAATTTATGAGTAATTCTTAAGTTATTTTGAAAAGTTTCTAAGGTCCAGACGACACTTGAAAAGCAGATATCTTGAGGCATGGCGGAGTTAAGTAAACGGCAGCAAATAAGGCATAATGTGTCACACCAAGGCACCCCCCCCCCCCCCTCCCCAAGGTTATCTGACACATTATATTGGGACAGCACAATGTCACGTTCCAAAAACCCATTATCTTTAAATGGATTATTCAAATACAAAAAGCATGTTCATTTGAAATGGTAGGTCTGGGCCTCTAAGGTATTCCCAAAAGAGGAACAAGGTATGCATGTTTTATCATCAAGCCATAATGTGCATATCCAGTGGGATTGCCAACAAAACAACATCATTATGGGCAAAATGACACATGCCCTTTCTTAGATTTGCATGAAATTCAGTGTCATCAATAATTCTGTATCCCATGAATACCTTAAGTTCTTAAACACAGTAATCAGTGTACTGTGATCCTTTCAAAAATAACTTTCAATGAATTTCAATAATTGTTGTTTTTCTGCCATATCTAGATTAACTCTTTCAATGCACAAGGATGCAAAGATTTTTGAAAACTATCTAAACCCTGTCATGTTGGTATTCATTGGATAGCTCTTGCTGAGTACTCTCAGATGAGTACCATGTGCCAGGGATTCAGTCAATTTCCAGATTTTTGCATGATTTTGTATTGGTCAAATTAGCCACCAACAGCATTAGGGTTAGATGTGCGAAAAACTCCATGCTCCATGCAAGCACAAAGGGTTGAGCAAAACTAACTACACTGGATATGACGTAAGAAACATGGTTCTCCCTTTAAAGGCATGGTGCCCATTATCATAAATCTATCACAGTAAATAGATAAAGTGAGAATATTCAATAAATATTATTGCATCTTTGGCTTCTTGCGACTCAAATTAGATCCACACAATCTGCCCTCTAAGTAAAACCTGAGACACATAACCTGATGTTGTCAAATTCTGGCAACATGTTTTATTAGCTCATTAAGAGGGCAACTCTCTCAAGTAGTTTGCCTTTGGCTAAAAACCATCATCCATATTGCACATCTGACTATAGATTTACCAGAATCCTCCATAGTCACAACCTTCTCTAACCCATTCATGCCTGTAGATATATTTGACAAATGTCGTCTGGATTTGGATTTACTTCTAAAAGTAACTTTGAAATAAAGCAAAAAATTTCACAAAATATTTCAAGGAGAGTTGTCGATAGAGTTTATGATGAACAACTCTCCTTCAGATGTTTTCTGAATTCTGCTTAAAGCCTTTTGATAGAGAGATATCACCGAAATAGTCAGGCAGTTTTGGCTGCTACAGACATAAATGGGTTATAATATGGTTGAATTTCATTGTATAACACGGATAAAACATAGTGAAGAACTCAGCATCACCATTCGTCATAAATGTAAAGACTATATTTAGTGGCCACCCGGGCCTGGAACTTTGAAAATCTAGGGGCTAAAAGCAATTTTAAGTGGCAAATGCCCCTATAACAACCTTATTGTCAAATCCTGCGCTACTATATCTACCAAGTTATCATGCTTAACCCATTCATGCCTAGAGAGCTACAAGACAAATGTCGTCTGGACCTCTGATACTTTTCAAAATAACTTTGAAATTCATCATGAACTCACAAATATTTTGAAGGAAAGTTGTGGGTTGTATTTTGATCCATATCTCTCCATCAAATCTTTTATGAAAATTGCTTTCGTTAGAGAAATATCACCAAAATAGTCGGGCGATATTGGGCTGCTACAGGCATGAAGGGGTTGAACCCATACCTGCATACAGTGTACATATAAATCATCTTCTCCAGTGGAGATGATACCAGCAAGGCGACAACGGGGGAAAGCAAACAGAGTAATTAATAATATGAGGTAGATGACATTTTGCTTAGCACTCGAATGTCATTTGCCAAGCTGCCAAGCTAATGGATTGTATGATCAACACTAGAGTGCCAGACATTGGAACGTCCATGTCCTGCAGAGTTAACCCATTAATGCTCACGGCGGCAAAAATCAGCCTAACAATTTTGATGAAATCTTGCAGGCAAAAGCAAAGTATGGAAAATTTTTGATGGAGAAATGTTCACCAGAACATTACCTACAACTCTCCTTCAAATATTTTGTAAAATCATTTTCAATTTCAAAGTTATTGTCAAAAATACCACAGATCCAGACAACAATTTCTGGAGGAACTCGTCTGGACCTGTGATACTTTCTAAAATAACTTTGGAATCGAGCATAAATTCACAAAATATTTGATAGAGACTTGTGGCTTAGGTTCTGAACAACATTCCTCCTTCAAATATGATCCAGAAAAAACTGTGATCTCACAGATGTTGCCAAAATTGTCAGGGCATTTTGGGGTGCTATAATGGGCAAGAATGGGTTAAAGTAGCACGTGCAGACTATCTAGCAAATCCTGAGATTTTCCTAGGTTAATCCTAAGAATTCACAGTTTTAATTAGTCAGGGCAAGGAGCCATACTCTTAATGTTGCTGATCTCACTGCTGTGACTGATGCAATCTGCATATCCTTTCCATATGCTCGGGTTCAAATCCCGACTGGGGTAAGTGAGAAAGTTACCAGTGACTTGGGGTTAGGTTAGGCTTTTTAGCCACTACAGGTACGAATGGGTTATTCCTATCCTTGCTCAGAGCTGCCAAAATGGCCAGAAAATTTAGATATACTTCAATCAAAATCACCTTTTTGAAAATATCTCTACGGGAACCCAAATATCAACTATCCTTCATTAAGTTCTTCACCTTAAAAATGCTATAAGTTGCCATATACTATCTCCTAAGATATACCAGTATATGTCAAGCTACATGTGATTTTTTAGAGATGGTGGAATTTTTTCAAACCATTCATGAGAATATCCTTATGGTCTCTGAATAAGCTCCTGGTTAAATCTAGGAATGATTGACTAGAAATTGCATGTAAACATAATGACATTTCAGGGGTATCCAAAATTCTGAAAAAGTTCTGAAACACAGCAATTTTGGCGCCACTGTGCTGCAATCAGTTAATCAAAATTGTCACAACGTCGCACTATGATATTTGCCAAAAATATAGAATTCTGATACACAGCAATTTTGGCGCCACTCACTGCAGCAATCAGTTACTCAAAATTGTCACAACGTTGCACCATGATATTAGCCATGTTATCAATAAACAAGACTTGTATCAATCTTTAGAGAACAATGAAAAATGGGGATCATATGAATCTCAATAAATAGGAGAGATATCTGATAGGCTCACTGGTCATTGCGAAAAATCTGCCGAATTCAACAGTGCAAGATGCATTTTGACTGTTGCACCTTTTGAAGCCTCTGCTCAGCAGTCTGCTGCATACTGGTACGACAGTTGGGAATCTCTGCATTTCAGCAGTAAGAGCTAATTTATGTTTTCTTTCACAACTACCAACACAAGGCAATCAGTGGTGTTATGCAGCCTTAATGAGCTGTGCTCATACCCATTTCGTGTAACTGCAATGTACTATTTCAAATACTGTATTTGTCTGAATAAGCGCACCAGACAGTGCGTGCAGATGCAGGTGACTATAATATTGTTAGCAATTATCCTTTATTTTTTCCATGTTCCAAACATATATCCTACAAATCAGAGACACAGACCGAATTGTAAGTTTCTGTAGAAACCCAAAGCTTTTTCTAAACCATTTTAGGGAAAAAATATGCTATAAGGGGTGTTAGCAAAATTGAGTTTAACTGCACTGCTGTGTTAATGGTGGCAAGAATCCATGGCTGGAAAATACGGACACGGTTCAGTCTGTACAGTTCCACAATAAAAATAGGTGAAGGTAAGGAACCATTTGCAAGGGGAGGTTCAGAAGGCCAGAAAATAATGGCTTGCACCTTCCAACATTTTTTGAAGAAAATAAAGGGGGGGGGGGAGCAGTTAATAGGGGTCTCTGCATTTATTTGGACGAATATGGTTATTTATCATTAGTTACATACATTGAAAAAGGTGATTTGGTAATCTTTCAATCCTCAGACATGATTTTCTTTGAGCTTATACAGTGGGAATGTAACAAATATGCAGCATGACTATAATATCATTAGCAATCACCCTTTATTTTTTCCATGTTCCAAACATATATCCTAGAAATCAGAGACACAGACTAAGTTGTAAGTTTCTGTAGAAACCCACAGCTTTTTCTAAACTATTTCTCTAGAAATCCAGGCATTTGCCAAACAGTGTCCTTACAAAGGCCACTTCGCCATACAAATGGATTAACCTTTTCAATGCTGAGGCTAATTTCATCCAAAGCACAAGGATGCAAACATTTTTGAAAATCATCCAAACCCTGTCATGTTGGTATTCATTGGAAAGCTCTCGCCGAGTACTCTCAGATTATAGTACCCATGTGCCAGGTTTCAGTAATTTTTTAGGTTTTCTGCATCATTTTGTATTGGCCAAATTAGCCACCAGCAGCATAAGGGTAAAAATCACAGTCTTTAACCGGAGACATAGGTCGGAGGAACCGTCCTGTACCACAACAGTTTGGGAAGATTTGATCCCCCCAACCCGTAAAAATCCTCACCTTGTCAAACTCTTTCACAGAAAATCCAGACTCTCTCTATATTAACTGATTAGTGCTTAAGTGTTTCTCTTGAAATTGTCGCCTGGATCTATGATACTTATAACATTTTCTTGAAAACAAAGAACTATTTTACAAAAGATTTGAAGGAGAGTTGTAGGAAATGTTCTGATTAATCTTTCTCCTTCAAATATTTTCCCAATTAAGCTTTTGCCTTGAAAATTTTACCTAATTTATCAGGCTGTTTCGGCTGCTGTGAGGATTAATGGGTTATAATCAACCAAATTCCTGGGCTACTCCACCAGAATTTGCATCGAGGCACGGTGCTCATTTCGTCACAAAGAGCAGCTATATGTACCCATTCACACACTAAAAACATAAGGCAATCAGCTCTGAATTGCCGACTAATAAGCTGCGATCACGCCTGTCTCATGTAACGCCCAAAACTCATCATTCACCGGAGACACTCTTCTTACAGGACATTGCCATTGAGTGAGACAGACAAGTAACCCATTCATGCCTGCAGATCTCCTTGACAAAATGTCGTCTGGACCTACTATACTATTTTTAAAATCTTTAAAATTAAGCATAAATTCACAAAATATTTGAAGGGCAGTTGTGAGATGGGTGCAGAAGAACATTTCCCCTTCAAATATTTTCTGAAAATTGCTAATGTTGCAGAAATATCACCATTATGGTAAGGCGGTTTTGGGTGCTACAGGCATTAAATGGGTTAACCCAACCAGACCCGCAGTGCCACTGGAACATAGCTGTCTGGATTTCATGAAATTTTTGAAAAAGACTTTGGAATCAATCATTTAAACGCAATGGATGTTTAAAGAAGAGTTGTTGGTTGGGTTTAGATTAACTTTACCAATATATTCAAAAACATGTTTTCCTCAGAAGAAACAATCAAAATAGTCAAGGCTGGTATTGGGGTGCTGCAGGAATAAATCTGTAAAAGCATGACATTCTTGAAAAGAAAAATACTTTGGGGTTCATCATCAATTCAATGGATATTTGAAGAAGTTGTTGGTTAGGTTTTGATTAACCCATTCATGCCTGAAGACCTACTTAACAAGTGTCGTCTGGACCTGTCATACTTTTGAGAATAACTTCAGAATAAAGCATTTATTTGCAAACTGTTTGAATGAGAGTTGTAGATATAGTTTTAGTGAACAACTGTCCTTCAACTAATTTTAAACCATTGCTTTTGGTAAAGGGATATCATCAAAATAGTCAGGCAGTTTTGGCTGCTACAGACATGAATGGGTTAACATTGTTATTCAAATATATTCCAAAACATGCTTTCTTTAGAAGTCAAAGCTAGTTTTTCAGGCTGCAGGAATAAATACAGAAAATTAGAAAAAGCACTAATATTGCCATGTTTCTATAACTAGTTGGAACATACACAAAACCCTTTTTCATACAAATAATTCAGTCGTCAGTCAACAGAATAAAATTCTCCTTCTGACACAGCATGTGGAGAGCATGATAAGAGTACCAAATCCCAGCCAATTGTTGCATGGATACAGCACTAGAGAGTAAACACATTTGCTTATCTCGTGTAATGTCAGATTCTGTCTGATAAGGGATTGAGTCAGTGTTCTTTACATGTTGCTATGCATGTCTGCAGCCGTGCTATCATGGAGGGCCATCTGGTGTCAAGCAGGCACACTAATGAGACAGAAAAAAGCAGGTGAGGCACATGCATCACTCAGCTTAACCCATTCATGCCTGCAGCAGCCAAAACTATCCTGTCTTTTTTCATAATAGCTCGATTTTTTTCCATAGAACATTTGAAGGAGAAATGTTGATCAAAATGCAACCCACAACTCTCTTACAAACAATTTGTAAATTTAACACATTCGTGCCTGCAGCAGCCATAACTGTCCTGACTATTTTGACAATATGTCTTTGAACACAATTTTTTTCATAAAATATTTGAAGGAGAAATGTTGATCACAATGCAAACCACAATTCTCTTCCAAATAATTTGCGAATTTAACCTTAATTCCAATTTTTTTCTTCAAAGGAATTCTCAGTACAGACAGCACTTGTAAAGGAGATCTTCAGGCATCACTTTGCTCAACCCATTCATGCCTGAAGTACCCCAAAAACATTGGACTATTTTGGTAACGTCGTTGAGACCATATTTCTACCTTTAACAACTCAGGCTAGCTTGAGTACTGGGGGAAAGCACTGCCTAACCCAAAGTCACTGGCAACTTTCTCTCTTCGCAATGAGCTGGATGCTAATACAGGCATTCGTGAAAGACAACAAGCATTCAGCAGTAAAATATGGCCTTCTACGTGAAAATCTAATCCCTGATTTAACCCATTCATGCCTGGAGATCAACTTGACCAGTGTCGTCAGGACCTATCATACTATTGATAATACTTTTTTGAATAAACATTAAATCATAAAATATTTGAAGGAGAGTTGTAAATTAAGTTCAGATGGACAATTATCCTTCAAATATTTTCTAAAAATTGCTTTTCTTAGAGAGATATCACCAAAATAGTTTTCGCAACTATAAGGCATGAATGGGTTAAACCCACTGACCTTAAAACGTCCTGACAGAAATTGCTTTCATATTAACACAAATTCTAGGAATGATTGAGGGCCAAAAAAACCTGGAGAATTGTGTAAGCGTGAAATAGTGAGGAGGATTTGATAACACGGAGCAGCAGCTGCCTGACATTTCCCCCCTGAAACAGGTGTGCTTTTTATAGCATAAAATAGCAAGTTTACGTCTGCAGATCTGACTATTTTTGCTATATCCATTTAACAAAAACATTTTTCTAAAAAATTTTCAATGAGAAATGTTATTCAAACCTTAACAAATGATTCCCCTTCAAATAATTTCATGAGTTAGCGCTTAATTCTGTATTTATTTTCAGTAGTACTGCAGCACCCTACTAATACAATTTAATCAGAAATCTGCGCATGAATTGGGTAAGCCAGTAGTTTATGCCAGCAATAAATTAAACCAGGTCAAGGCATTTGATCCCGCAAAAGATGCGGCAAGAATCACTCGGAATATTCCTGATAGCGCACGGTCCCAAGGTCAAGCGTGTCATTTGGCGTTAATTTCACTTCCTTTTAATCTTGTACCAAGAAGCGCAAGCTACATAAAGTCTGCACGTGGGTATCTGATCATCGTATATCATACAAGGCTCGGTCAATTCCCGCAGAGAGAAAAAGTATTAATGACTCTAAAAACCAGCCCCGAGCCAGAACCTCTACCATTAAATACTGCCAACGTCACCTGAGAATTTGTAGTAAATAAATGTAATTGGTAATCTTAGACGGCCTTCCATCGTTACCTGGTCTTTTATGGTCAGATCTCCTCAAACGCACCCATGACATTGCTTATTTCTGTGTCCACGCGTGTAGCAAGGGACGTTTTATTGGTACTAAATGCCCATCAGCAAGAAAACTATAGAGTTTCATTTTCCCGCGAGGAAATGATAAATACAAGTTAATGGCCCTTGATTGGAGAGTTACTCCATAATTAAAAGGGCTTATCAAGGTGACTGCTGTAGTTATAAAACCCTGTACCAGCAAGAAACTTAACACTTATCCTGCTGTGAAACCTATAAGCACTGCTGCACACCACAACAATTGTTGTGGTTAGCAGGATAAGGGTTAAGTTGCAAATCAACTGATTGGAAACTTAATTCTCCACACCTGCAGTACCTTATTAACCCATTGATGCTAACAGCGGGCCAAGAGCCTGGAAAGTTTTATGAAATCTTGCAGGCAAATTAGAAAGACATTAGAAGGAGAAATGTTAATCAGGACATAACTTACAACTCTCCTTCAAATATTTTGTAAGATCATTGTCAATTTGAATATATTCGAACAACAATAGCTGGAGGAACTCTTAAGCGTTAATGGGTTAAGCACATTAGCAAGAAGTAAACGTGGAAATCAGAGAACAGAGAGAAAACCATCATATTACCTAAGAAATTGCTAGCATTCTCACGTATCAATCAAGCAGAAATTAAACCCTGCATCTTGATGTGTTTAAGTTTAGATTGGCACCTTCATAAACTTTTGAAATGCGATACAACATGTATATTTCTATAAGGATAGGCTAGGTTAACAACAATAACAAATAATGATAACAATACAGTAATATAGCACTGACTATTTAAAAGAGATTAGTTAGAAAAATTCTGTCTGACACTCTTTAAATATTTTTCAAAACATGCTCTTATTAGAAAGATAGTCCCAGAGTAGTGCTCATTATTTTGGGTGGTTAAAGCATAACAGGTTTAACGACTGAGTGTGCCACAGTGTGAATAAAAGCACAGATACAGTTGCATATATCACCCTGTTTAAACCATTTATATCAATTGAACACGTGCTTTGACACATGTGTCTCATGCTTTGACACAAGTTTTAAAAATATTAATTGTAAGGGTGATTCAATCAACTACAGGAATTTATCAATGCCGTAGTAGAGCCTCAGATTTGAGGATGTATATCTCCCACCCTTCAGGTTACAGGGATTAATTGATTGATTGATTTTATTTATTTGAGAATAGGCTGTTAGAAACATCTCACTACCAGTCCTAGTCAGCAAACTCTAAAAAAATAAAATAAATTACAAAAACACACATTTTTCAACTTTTTTTTTTATTCCAAAATGGCTCATTTTCTGCCTCCGGAGCTTGTAAGGCAAGTTATTAAATTGGAGTGGCCTTAGTAAGCATAAAAAGTTCATGTGTCATTAAGGTACAAATTGGGTTCAAGGAAATAAAGGTAGACCTTTTGTGTTTATGTCATCATTTTGACATAAACATTTTTGTGGCAAATTTAAGTTCTGATCAAGAGCTAGATTCGTTAAGCTTAACAAAATACATCCATAATTGTTTCAATAAAATTATGCATTTTTCATCTTTATTTATGGCCAGATTTATCCATCCAAATTCTATGATGAATTCATGCAGAAATTTAGATACGTGACACAATAAGGTCCTCATAAATGACATGATATTTGTCATTACTATCAAAACACATCATTGTCATCTATTGTTTTGTCTCTGTGTCTGTTTACCCAATTATCCCTCGGAATAATTAACCCAGAATTTACACAGCCGTGTCTAGACTAATCCCGAGACCATCTCTTATCTGATCTGGGCCAGGAATAGGACTTAATACGATTCTCATGAATATCATATTATCTATTATTACTATCAAAACAAAAGCATGGTTGTCCTTTGTTTTGTCTATGTCTTTATTTTTCCTAGGAATAATTCACCCAGAAACACAGCACAGTCTAGACTAATCCGGAGACCATCTCTTATCTGATCTGGGCCAGCAATAGGCATTCCCCATTCTGAGCCCTACCACATCAATCACATATTGTCCCATTGACACTCAGAACGGCCAAAACAGACCTGACGATTTGGGAAATATTTTACTTACAGGAGCATTTTTTGGAAAACATTTGAAGGAGAAATGTTGATCAGAAGCTAAACAACAACTCTCCTTCAAATATTTTATGAACTTTCGCTTTATTCCCAAGTTATTTTTAAAAGTATGAGAGTAGCAGATGATACTTTCTGGAGTAACTCTGAGTGTGACTGGGTTAATGGTTGTTTTTGATGAGATATCGATAGACAAAACTTGCAAAGAATTGCTTGTGGCTGACAAATTAGGTGTGAGCTGCCGGCCTGGTAACTTTGTCACTTACGAGATAAACGGATACGCTTGCTAAGTTTCCCAATCTGTCAAACAGGAGATATGCATATTTCTTTGGTTAACTCAGTTAGGCCCAGATTTAGAAGCCAACTAGACACAAATGTGAATTTTCAGAAATAACATTTTACGTAAATTATACATTAAGAAATTTGTCTTTTGTTCTATGTTTTCTTAAGTATTTCACCTATTTCAGTCTTGATTTGAATATATGCTTTGAATATTCCTCAGACGGTTTCTGGTAGTGAATGGGTTTACCCATTTATGCCAAGACTGCTCCTTGATAGTGTTGTCTACAGCTATATTATTTCTAAAGATGTCTAAGGAATAAAGCATAAATCCACAAAATATTTCAACGAGACTTGTAGGCTAAGATCTTATCGACATTTCTCCTAGAATTATTTTCTGAAATAGGCTTTTGTTGGAGATATATCAGTAAAAGAGCCTGGCCTTTTTTGGCAGCCGTGAGTATGAATGGATTAAGAAAGAAACCACTTAAGAACCGAGGATTTTCTTTCTTGCTGGAGGATTAAGGTTGTAAAGGAGAGATGGTGAGTGTAAGGTATATAAGCTTAACCCTTATGCTGCTGGTGGCTAATATGTCCAATACAAAATGATGCAAAAAACCTGGAAAATAACTGAAACCCTGACACATGGGTACTCATCTGAGAGTATTGAACGAGAGCTATCAAATGAATACCAACATGACAGGGTTTACATGGTTTTCAAAAATCTCTGCGTCCTTGTGCTTTGGAAGAAAGTAGCTTCAGCATTGGGAGGGTTAATCTGCCTCTCTCAGAATCTTACTAATCTATCTCGACAAGAGCTTTCCTGATAAAAAAAAACTTTGAATCTATTTTTCATTTACAGTATAATCAATTCAAGTGCTTATGATAAGCTTTGCCTACATCTTTCAGCTTCCTACTAACCTACATCTAGACAGGAGCTTTCATGATGAAGATTATGGATGTATTATTCTTTTATGCCATATTCAATCATTAATCCCTTGTTTGAATACACTGCTTTGTGGGACCTACATTATTAATAGAAATTCTCATCTTTTTATGATAGACATGTTGGGTCTGGCCTTGTATCTTTAGCACGTCTTAACTGGGTAAAACATTTTGCAGATTCAGATTATTGAGTGGCCCAAAGGGCTTATTAGGTAGCAGATTTAGTGGCCCTGTTGAAATTTTGGATGCTCAGTTATGTGTATTTTCTGTGATACAAATATATATGCAGTATTAACTATTTGGGTATGAAGATCTCAGATCTTGAAGAGAAAATCCATAACTTATTTTGCACCTACAATTTGTCAACCCATTGAACTAAATAGGACCTTGGGTCACTAATTATTGAAATCATATAAAATTCCTATTCATATCCCTCAAGAAATCTTATATTTTGGTCAGAAATTTTGGAGAAGAAACTTAAGGAAAAGTTTAAAAATAAAGTAAATCATAAAACAACCAAAGATTATTCTTCCTACTGCCAACATAAATGGTTTTACACGGCTAATTAAAAAAAATTGGAGGCACTTCATTGCTGCTGCCTGTATGAATGGTTTTACATAGTAAATCCTAAATTTACTACTATCATGATAGGAATGGGTCAACATGTGACAAATTCAAGGTTTTAACCAAAACTGTGAGGCACTTGTTGGCAACTAACAATATAAAAGGGTTAACCCAACTAATTCTAAATTACCATTGCGTTCCTTGTGTGCGTGTGGATGAGTGGAAATTCTTACCTGCCACATGAACAGCCATGCCATTGTTCTACTTAGGATCACAATGGGTGAGCAAATAATACAGGCAAATACTTGAGGAGGCAGCTTTGACAAGGAGAGAGAGGGATAAGATGTCTGAAAGGTCTTGGCATGTGAAGAAGTTTATCTGGCCACTCTAGGCTGTACTACAGTTAATCTGTGACTGGCAATTCATGGAATCTGAGTTGTTCAATAAAAAGGTGTTTTCTTTTCTTCATAATTTTCTTTTATTACTAGTGGTTCAGTTGAATTTGTTTACTTGTCACATCAACAGCCAGCCATGCCACTGTTCTACTTAGGATTACAATAGGTGAGCAAATAAAACAGGCAAATACTTGAGAACTTTGACAAGGAGAGAGAGCGATAACATGTCTGAAAGGTCTTGGCATGCGAAGAAGTGTATCTGGCTACTCAAAGCCTGTACTACAGTTTGTCGGAGGTGACAAACAATTCTTGGAATCTGAGTTGTTCAATAAGTTTTTTTTTCTTTATAATTTTCTTTTACTACTGGTTGAATTTTTTTACCTGTCGCATCAACATGCCATCGTTCTACTTAGGATTACAATAGGTGAGCAAACAATGCACGCAAATACTGGAGGAGGCAGCTTTGACAAGGAGAGAGAGGGATAAGACGTCTGAAAGGTCTTGACACTCGAAGAAGTTTATCTGGCTACTCAAAGCATGTATTACAGTTTGTCAAAGGCAGCTGGCAATTCTGTATCTTTAGTCACTCATTCCAGGCCCTAACATTGTAAAAACATGGCTAGCATGCCTAACAAAACCTATACTAACCATGCTGATTTTTCATCACTCATTCTAGAATGCAATATTGTATAAATATGGCTGGTCTGCTTAAAAAACCTATACTAACAATGCTTTCATCACTCATAATGGAACATAGTATTGTTGAAATATGGCTAGCATGCTGTATCTTTCATCACTCATCTCGGCCCAAAGATTGTTAAATTATGGCTGGTTTGCCTAACAAAATCTATACTACCCATTCTGTTTTTTTGCTGTATTTTTCATTAACTACGCTAGGTACAAAGATTGTTACAAGAGAGACGCCAGTGGCGCCAAGAGATTGTTTGTTGCGTAAATTTTTTTGTTGTTTGATTTTTCAATTTTATGATATTCAGTTATTTGTTTTTTAATTTTATGTCTATGAAACTTTTAACAGGGGTATGATGTTTCGTTTAAGTGTTTGTTGTGGTTGCTGTGTGATCTATTTGAATAAATATTTGGTCGTGGTCTGAGTAGTATGTTTTTAGAACATTACTTGATGTTCGGATGCTTATGTTTGTGTATATGTAGTCTATGAGGGTTCATCGAGCGTCACAGAAACTGTCACGCTCTCCCGCTTCTGCCGGCTGTTGTTGATCTGAGAGTTCAAGTCGTTCTTGGGTATCATGTGGGCATCCTTGGTGGTAGTGGTGGCCACCCTCTCCCCATCGCTCCATGTGGTGTTCTCCTGAATAAACTCCATGAAGCTATTGGCAGCATTCTCCCCCTCCTTCTGCAGAATGTAGCTATAGAACTCTTGCTGCAGGTGGAGGTTACACGTGAGTGCCTTGCCGTCCAGATCCTGTCCCACTCCCACGGGCTCGTTACTCCCTAGTGCCTTCCTCTGGCCCTGGGAGGTCTGCTGCACCATGGACTGAGCACCCGATGTGATGCTCTGCACCTTGTAAGTGTCTAGCAGATGCACCGGGGCGTGTTTGACGTTCGGGAGTTTCTGGATGTGAGGTGCACCCTGGGACTGTAGTTTAGCAGGCGAGGAGGGACTGCTCCCGTTGGCACCAGGGGGCGATGTCGACAGCTGGTGGGCCTGGACCTGAGACAGGGCACCTGAGGGGGGCAGGGGGTAATGGTGCCCTGGTACGCGCTGACTGAAGGGGTGCCCCAAAAAGGGCGACATGCCAGGGTGTCCTGCCCCGGGCACTGGGGAATGGTGCCAGGGGGGTATGAAACCGTACGGCGTTATGAGAGGTCCATGAGGAATACCTGGGTAACCCAACCGTGGTATAGGGTGGGGTAGCGCTGGTCCCTGAAGCTGTGCTGATGAGATGGGTCCCCGTGGGCTGTGTGTAGGGGTGGTGTTGACCTGCATACCCTTCCCCTGGGGTGAGATGGGTCTGGTAGGTGTGGATGGCCCAGGGCGTGTCACTGATACCACTGTATACTGACTGGCCCCAGGACTGCTGCCGCTCCCAGCTACCACCGGGCTTCCACCCCGCTTGTTGTTGGGCGAGATCGCTCCTATTGGGATGGGGGACCGCACCACTGGCGGAGTCTTGACCGGAGAGGAAGGCATCTTGGGTGATACAAATGCAGGGAGATGCTGCCTGGGCCCAAGCACTGGGTTGAAGGGGTATGGGACCGGCATCGGCATCATAGGGTAGAAGCCTGCATACTTCAGGTCTGCTACTTCACTCATGTTGAGAAGAGTTTCTAGGGACAGAACTGCAGGCAGCACTAAACATCAGGTAGACTGAAGGTACATCAGAGAAATTAAATACACCATGCAACCTGAAAAAATAATCATACATACCATCAAAGCAACACAAAAATATCAACACAAAACATATCTCACCAAATGCAATCTTATATTATCACACCGACACAATATCTTCTTTAAACAGTAATTGTTTTGTTTGAGGGACAGTGAAGATTTGCATGGTTTCTATATTTTGTGGATGTGTTTTTATAAATTTGTATATTGAGTGATAGTTTTGTATTGATATTTTTGTATTTATTTCAATTTAATGTATGCTTACTATTTTGGGTTGTCAGGTGAATCAAGTTCCTATGATGCTCTTTGGTGTAGATGCAGTATGATGTCGAAGCCTGTTCCTATGAGTGCTGCCTGCAGTTATGTCCCTTGACACCCTTCTCACCATGAGTGAAAATGCAATCCTGAAGTATGCAGACCATTAACCCTGCCATCCCATGCATTCGCATTACATGCTCTTTGGGCTTATAAGTTTGTGACCAATAAATTATAACAGTACACACTTTTCCTGTCACCCAAAACAATTAAAATCATATCTTTATCTAAAATACAACAACAGTGAGAACGGAAAGGATGGCAGGGTTAAAGGTCTGCTAACTTCAGGACTGCATACTACACTCATGGTGAGAAGGGTATATATACTGACTGCTGAAATCGCGATAAAAATATTTACTACTTCCGGTTTTTTCAAAGTTGGTTTTTTACGATTGTGGGGAACAAAAAAATTCCACAAAAGGGCAGGATGGATTATTTAGAGTCTGTTTTCTTGAAGTTGAAACTTTTTTTCCGGTTTTAGTGGCGAAATTAATAAGTAAATTTAGAATGTCGCCAGGGTTCCTAAATCAACATTCCAAAAAGCCGTTTTTGCCGTTTTTTTCCGAAGTAGCCAATTTTTTTCAAAAATTACAAATATAACCAAAAAGTTATGATAATAGGGTAAAAGCCCTATTTGTTGCGAACACTTTGATGGGTCATTTGTAAATTTTGACCCAGAAACAGCGACGTGACAATTTATTGAAAAAAGTATGTTTTTTGTGTGAAATGCACACAATGCATATCAATGCGGTAACCTCGCTAATGTCAAAAAAATCAACTTCCGGTTGCAGCGAAAAGCTATTTTTTCGCTTCCAACCTGAAGTTGAATTAAAAAAATGATTGAATCAGATAGATGAGGATCTCATCTATCCAGGTAGGTAGTCATATTGTGATCGGGGGGTGATAGCTTGATGAAATTGACAGGAATCGGCGAGGTACCATTGAAAATGTACTCATCGCCATGGTCAATACGTCATCATCGATGCGTGTTGACAAATATCTCAAAATATTTTCGATTTTCCGAAACCAAAAGAATTAATCTTAATAATATAGATACTTGGCTTGTTAATTCTTTTGGTTTCAGAATTTTAGAGTTAGAGATGGCCACAAACGAAAGCTTTGAAATCGGGGTGCAAATTTCGTCAAACCCGATATCCGTTTTTTTCCGAAGTCGCCAATTTTTTTCAAAAATTACAAATATAACCAACAAGTTAAGATAATAGGGTAAAAGCCCTATTTGTTGCGAACACTTTGATGGGTCATTTGTAAATTTTGACCCAGAAACGGCAACGTGACAATTTATTGAAAAAAGTATGTTTTTTGTGTGAAATGCACACAATGCGGTAACCTCGCTAATGTCAAAAAAATCAACTTCCGGTTGTAGCGAAAAGCTATTTTTTCGCTTCCAACCTGAAGTTGAATTAAAAAAATGATTGAATCAGATAGATGAGGATCTCATCTATCCAGGTAGGTAGTCATATTGTGATCGGGGGTTGATAGCTTGATGAAATTGACAGGAATCGGCGAGGTACCATTGAAAATGCCCCAGGTTCACGTTGTAGCCAGAACATATGATCAAACCTGTACAACTAGCATGGATCATCCTTTCAAACAAAGATAGTTGACAAGATCTGAGGGGCAGCGTAATAGAAAATGCAAAATCAAACCCACTCCCAGTCTCCACTCCCGGTCACCAACCCTCAGCTTATACAACCACAAATACATACATATATCCCCTAAACCCCAAGTCCATAGTCACTGCATACTAGTAAAAAGACATACACAGTGCCCAATCCCGGTCTATAACTCTCAACTTAACACAGCCATATAAATAAACAACGCCAGTAACACTATCACCATACAACCAACCTACCCCGCCCAGTAAACAAATAACTACAAACTTTAACGAGGGAATCCCCCGCTAACCAACCACTAAAACAACATCACGACTAGGGAATCCCCCAATAACTACGTCATTGCGCGCTACGTCATAGCGACACCGAACTACTACGGAATACACCCACAAAACAAAAATAACTACGCCTTCGCAACTACGACAAACCCAAACAAACGCGACTGCAAGACAACAAGCAAAAAACAAACAAAACAAGACAACGATAACAATATATATATATATAATAATAATAATAAAATCTCAAAACAAACTCAACACAAACATACGCTCCCATACATCATGCACTTCATCAAAACATTCACACCACCATATCACTACGCTTGCAGCCGATAAACGCATGCGCTTCACGAGGCAGTCACGGCAGCCCCATAATACGTGAATGAAAGAGCACGTAAGTAGAAAAATACAATCAAGTTACAAATAGCCGCTCATTGGTTAATAAACCGCGGGAAAGAGTACCACGTGGTGTGACGGTGGACAGTGAGACCGCTCATTGGATAATACACCAGAGGCAAACCACGTGGTAAGAACCCGCCCAGAATTATAAATAGGCAAAATGGCTGCGATGAAGCGGCAGATCGATCGATAAAAAAAGTCCGATAAAAACGAACTATAACGTAAACAATATAAATATAATTTTGGATTTTGTTCTTATTAAGACAAACACACAAAAGGTAAAGTAAAAGAAAAAAACAGTAGGACCGAAAACACCGCCAATACACACAAAAAAACTTGCGCTAGGGCAAATCAAATCACACCACAAGATCACTACGCATGCAGCCAAAAACCGATTGCGCATGACACAAAAACAGGTCACGAAAAATTAGCATAATAATATATGCGGCGCATGCGCAAACAAATCTAAACGACGCAGCGCCATGGCGACCAACATAACACAGAGATCGACATGACAGGATCCTGAGAGCGAAAAGAAAAAAGAAAAAACCAAAGACCCCCAAAAATCTACCAAATAAAAACAAATAACCAAACAAAACCTCAATTAGTCTCTTAAACACCACCCATATAAGCAAACCCCCGAAACAAAAACTAAAAAAAAGACAACACCACAGAGATAGGTTCGACAAACTCCCAAGGACGGACGTTCTATAACATATGAGAAATGGCTCCAAATGGCTCCCTGAAAAAAGTAAGACCTGAATAAAACCAAAACTATATGAAAAGAGATGTCCTAAAGGACAATCTCTAAAAATGAGGCTAGTCTGCGTCAGGGTCTTAGCCAGGATTTTGAAATTGCCTGTCCAAAACAATAATTCCAAAATTTCTGCCCATCCAGAAGTAGCTACTACTTTACTTCCACTCCTTATACCAAGTACATTCAATAGCCTTATGTGCCAAAAAGGGCAATTTACATATCTGTCCTGTCATAGAAGATGGTTTGTTAGGAAAATATTTGGTTATTACCCCCCAAAAGTCAAAATTGAAAATATTTCACAGAAAATTTTGCCTGTCCATAAAGAAAGTTTTCAGGAAAATGCCTGTCCAAAAGACAGGCAGGACGGATCCTGGCTAAGTGCATGGTCTGCGTAACAAAACCTACGCAGACAAGACCAATTCATTGACTTCATTACTCATTCTAAGACCGAACAACAACAAAAAACTACTATTAACTTAATCTCCCAGATGCTCTTCAAATATCTGCTGCGCAGATATTCGAACCATTTAAAACCGTTATCTATTGGCAAAGATAAAAGTTGATAACAGCTTGTTATCCTGTTAAGGCTCTAAGGGTTAGAACAGGCAGCCAAGCTCATTAAGAATCATCAACAGCACCTCCCCAATGCTTTACAAATGGATGCTTAACTGAAATCCATGCATTTTAAAAGAAAGACCAATTGAAGAAGATAAAGGAAGAAAAAGTACCGTTTTTTCCTGTTTGAACTCTGGGGATATTAGAACAAGTAGATGGAGTCATTCATTCTATTCATGCCCGTAGCTCACAAAAAAAGCCAGACCTTTTTAAAGACATCACTTCAACAAAGGCATTTTCTTAGAAAAGTTTGGATAGATCTTCCTTGAGATATTCTTCTCACAAAGCATGTTTTGTAGAACAATTAACCCATCTCCTTGACCAGTATTGTCTGGACCAGTCACATTTTTGAAAACAACTTAGGAATGAAGCATAAATTGGCAACATATTAGAAAAAGAGTAGTATATAGAGCGCCATGAATAATTCAAAATTGTTTATCTAAATTCTATCTACAACTCTCCTACAAATATTTTGATAATTTAAGCTTCATTCCACAGTTTTTGTTTTCAAATGTTTGATAGGTCCAGAAGGCAAATGTTTGAATAGAGTTCAAGGCATGAGTGGGTTAAATTCCTGGTTCAATTATATCATGACCAAACATATCATGGCAATAAAAGCCATCAACTCTGTTTTTCAGATTTAGTCTAGTCAGGAAAGGGGTGTTCTGTGCACCCTCGGAAATCAATTTCTTATTGGCGGTTTTATATGGGAAAAAATGCGTAGAAAGCGATTTGCTATGTTAAAAAGTTGTAAAAATGTCCCACGTGCCATTTTTATGCAAATTAAGACGCCATTATGCAAAAATCTATATTTGTCATATCTTTGCCAATTCTGCAGATAACTGAAGAATAATAGCCTCTAGACCCATATTTTGAGGGTCAAAAATAATCATGAGAACTATCTTAACGTGGCTGCATGCATCGTTTGCATGTGAATATGCAAATTAGTGACGACATGCTAAATATAGTGCAATTATTTTGCAATTTTTTAAAAACCTTTGACAAACTTTAAGTTTTTTGGGGTCAAATTCATACAAACGCACCCCGTATTATATATGTTAATTACAAGCAATCTATTTTCTGCTAAGTGTAACAAAAATAAGCTCAATAGGACGCCCAAGCATGATTTTATGAGACTTTCTTTTCCCCTACCCCTATGTGGAAAAAATGGCCAAAAAATAAGTGAAAATATTTTAGAACATTATCAAAAATCCGAAGTCGTTTTTAAATGCATTTTTGTTATCAGAAATGATTTGAACATGATAAAAGTAACTGGTGGGCTGTTAAGAATATTTGCCCAGTTATCCGGGACAACCAAATTTTGGAAAAAATGGCCAAAAATAAGTGAAAATATTTTAGAATATTATCAAAAATCCGAAATCGTTTTTATATGCATCTTTGTTATTAGAAATGATTTGAACATGATTAAAATAACTGGTGGGCTGTCCAAAATGTTTGTCCAGTTGTCCGGGACAACCAAACTTTGGAAAAAATGGCCAAAAGATAGGTGAAAATGTTTTAAAATATCATCAAAAATCCAAAATTGTTTTAATTGCATCTTTGTTATCAGAAATGATTTGAACATGATAAAGATATATGGAGGGCTGTCAAAAACGATTGCCCAGTTGTCCAGGACAACCAAATTTTAACAGAAAGTGCACCAAATCCAGTTTTTGAGTAGAACCTCTATTACAAATCAAAGTCTGACAGTAGATACAGTATTTTCACTTCTCATATGATAGTGAAGTTATTCCATAATTGAAAATAGTCTTAGCCACCTTTGTTTAGAATCTAATCCAGCAGGCAAAATGTCAGTGCGTGTATTTTTCTCAAGATTTATTTACTTCGCAATTCTAATGGAATCTTTTGACATGATTTCAATACCAGTTATCACTGAAAATATATAAAAATATTACCAAAAATCCAAAATCGTTTTTTAATGTATCTTTATTATCAGAAATGATTTGAACATGATTAAAATAACTGGTGGGCTGTAAAAATGATTGCCCAATTATACGGGACAACCTAATTTGAACAGAAAGTGCACCGAATTCAGTTTTTGATTAGAACTTCTATTTCAAATGAAAGTATGACTGCAGATATGGTATTTTGAACCCCTTATATGAGAGAGTGATTCTATAGTTGCAGGCAGCCTTAGTATTAATTGTTTTAGGCCAATTCCTCTTAGGCTAGAGCCTATTTTAGCAAGCAAAATGTCAGTCTGGGTAGTTTTACCAAGCGTTATATAATGGAACAATTTGATGGTGTTCTTTTATTTAACCCTTATCCTTTTAACCACAACAATTGTTGTGGTGTGCAGCAGTGCTCATAGGTTTCACAGCAGGATTTTTCCAATATTAGACCTCCTTTGCGTTAATATGTTATTTCTGGTGCTTTATTAGATTGTTCTTCCTTAATGTTTTGGATCATTTGGGTCATTTAAACCGGTTTAGTATAGGAAGAGCACTCAAACCAGATAAGCTTATGAAATAAGTCACTCTATATTTCCCCAACTTTCCTCGACTGACATTGAAGTGGGCCTCTGTACCCCTTCCGATCTAATTCCAGCCATCTGTGGTGATTAAACACCAAATAGGCTTTCATTCACGCCCACCTCAACATGTAGCAAAACGATTGTCTCCTACCCCCTCTGTTGGTCTCAGCAACTGAAGAATGTCTCTCTGTATCTCATCCTGGCTGCTACGTACCCTGAATACTTACTGAGAACCAATCTTTGCTATTTAGTCTAGTCAGGAAAGGGGGGTTCTGTGCACCCTCGGAAATCAATTTCTAATTGGCGGTTTTATATGGAAAAAAATGCGTAGAAAACGATTTGCTATGTCCCGATACCTCAATAGGATGGGTACCTGCAACCTATCCATCCTATTATCCATAACATGAATAGGCTCAGACGGCCCATATTCTATCCCATTTATTACCCTTTATAGAATCTTATATATTGCCTACAGCACAATTCACTAATAGAAGCTAATCATTAATGAATGGCCAACAATAAAATCACATCTCATTCTATCATCTTTTTTATGGGGAAGTAAAGGGTAGGTTTTGTTGTATCAGAGAGATTTGCACCATGGCCCAAATTTAATGTTATTGTGACTGCGGGTAGATCGAAGGTGGCCAAGATTACCAACTGATTATTTTGTAAAATTATCATGGCGGTCCATATTTCTAGAGTGGTCAATATTTCTGAGAATTTACGGTAGCCCTTAAGGCTGAGTACCTGTTGCGATTAGCCTGGCCAAATAACTTGAGTATCTGAATCTGAGATGGAATTCAAGTACTGTAGATCTAGTTAATTTGCCATGTCCAAAATTTGCTGATCTAGATTTTTCCAAAATTTACCGAATCTTAATATACCTCATATTTGCACCCCTTTTGACAAGAAAATGTAAACTTTTAAGTGAACCCTACAGATTCAAACGTATGCTGTGCCAAACAGCTGGTAAGTTTTTATATGTACCTTTAGCAATCAAACATCTTATATACTCATTTATCTATATGCGAAGTTACAATTTTAGAGACCAATGATTTATCATTCTATGCACGAGTAACCAAGAATTACGGTATAACCTTACAATACGCTACATGACAGCCTGACCATTCCCCCCAAAGTGGCTACTCTTGGAATAAAATACATAAATTGATACCAAGCGAAAAAGTAGGGTGTTCGATATGAACACCCAACGGTGTTCGATATGAACAACCAACCGTTTTTCACATGTTTGCCTTCATCCCGTCAGGTTTAACATCCAAAAATGAGAAAAAAATATTACATAACTCTTGGTAAAACTACACAGACTGATATTTTGCCTGATAGATTAGGCTCTAGCCAAAAGAGAGTTTGCCTAAACCATTGGATATTAAGGCTGCCTTCAACTACAGAATTACTCTCTCATATGAGTGGTTCAAAATACCATACTTGCAGTCAGACTTTCATTTGAAATAGAAGTTCCACTCAAAAAATGGATTTGGTGCATTTTCAGTTAAAATTTGGTTGTCCTGGACAACTGGGCAATCATTTTTGACAGCCCTCCATATATCTTTATCATGTTCGAATAATTTCTGATAACAAAGATGCATTTAAAACAATTTTTGATTTTTGATGATATTTTATAACATTTTCACCTATCTTTTGGCCATTTTTTCCAAGATTTGGTTGTCCCGGACAACTGGGCAAACAATTTGGACAGCCCACCAGTTATTTTAATCATGTTCAAATCATTTCTAATAACAAAGATTCATAGAAAATCGATTTTGGATTTTTGATAATATTCTAAAATATTTTCACTTATTTTTTGGCCATTTTTTCCAAAATTTGGTTGTCCCGGACAACTGGGCAAATATTTTTGACAGCCCACCAGTTACTTTTATCAGGTTCAAATCATTTCTGATAACAAAAATGCATTTAAAAACGACTTCGGATTTTTGATAATGTTCTAAAATATTTTCACTTATTTTTTGGCCATTTTTTCCACATAGGGGTAGGGGAAAAGAAAGTCTCATAAAATCATGCTCGGGCGTCCTATTGAGCTCATTTAGCAGAAAATAGATTGCTTGTAATTTACATATATAATACGGGGTGCTTTTGTATGAATTTGACCCCAAAATACTTAAAGTTTGTCAAAAGTTTTGAAAAATTGCAAAATAATTGCATTATATTTAGCATGTCGGCAGTAATTTGCATATTCACATGCAAACGATGCATGCAGCCATGTTAAGATAGTTCTCTTGATTATTTTTGACCCTCAAAATATGGGTCTCGAGGGCATTATTCTTCAGTTATCTGCAGAATTGGCAAAGATATGACAAATATAGATTTTTGCATAATGGCGTCTTAATTTGCATAAAAATGGCACGTGGGACATTTTTACAACTTTTTAACATAGCAAATCGCTTTCTACGCATTTTTCCCCATTAGTCCAGTAGCCAGATCAAGAAAAGTGCTCTATTTTAGAAGTTAGGTTAACCCGAGAGCTAGAAAATTTCCGTTGGTATCATGTTTTAGGCCCACACCTGGGGCATACCGCCAGGGTGGATGTAGACTTCAGAAGTGGTGCACATCTTTTTTACGGGGTCATGTCTTAGACACCCCATTATATGTAAAAAGGCCCCAAAATGGTCAAAATAATAGGTATAGGGGTAGGAAAGCCACCCTAAAACAGTCATAACTCAGCTTAAACCAATCATAGGGATCAGTGTTTGGTATTAAAATGTTGGTATGAAATGGAAGTATCTTTTGAAATAGTAAATACATAACCAACTCTATCCCATGATGTAATAAAGGTCATTCAAGGTCAAAATGGCTGCCAAATCAAGAATCTGGGATTTTCCAATATTTTATAGTTTCCGTTTATAAACTTCTCAGTTTTTTTGACGGTATGTATTTCTTTTTTGTAGCCACTTTTTCTGAAGGAATGTCTTTTAATGGAATTGTTGAACATTTTAGAAAGTTCATTGACTAGAGTTTTAAGTCCAATTTTGAGCTGTAAGGTACAAAGTAGGGTACCAAGCCCACCTGGAGACCCCAAAAAGTGCCTAAAATGGTAAAAATTTGAAAATCAAAATGACTTTATCTTAAATTTTATAAGTAGGAAGGGAGCAGATGATGTACCAAAACATCAGGTTTAATTTTCTCCTCAATCTGGAAGATTATGGAAAAATAATATTGAAATTAAGGGGTTGTTGAAGGTCAAATAAAGGTCAAAATGCCATTTTTCCTCTAAAAATTTCAAATTTTGATCAAGAAATTTTAATGAAGTAGTTGTGTTTTGTCATTATTTAATTTCCAAACCAAGTTACCACAATGATTGACGGATAAATAATCTCAAATATGGTCCAACAAATCATTTTTTACCATTTACCGGTGAAAATGAAGTAGTTTTAAGTCAATAAGGAGTGGTGAAAGGTGGCATTTGGCTATTCCATGCTTATAATAAGTGTTTACGAATGGGTTGTGAGAAGGTGCTAGTATGGGACCACTGTTTAGGTCATAAAAGTTGTGAGCACCAAACAATATAGGCATTGTTTGGTATCAATTTTTTTGTTGTAAGACAGTCTTTCCATTCCATGCAACCAACCAAGGGTAGGATCTATTGTTGCGATACTAGAGGTCATTCAAGGTCAAACTAACCCCAATTTCATAATTTGAGGCATTTTGTCTTTGAATTTTCCATTAAACAGCTTATCATATTCTCCTAGAATGCATATTTTATCCTGGAAATATTTTTAGGTGAGAAATAATTTTCAAAAAGGATTCTGAGACATTTTTAGGTCATTTCAAGAGAAAGTCTGGACCAATTTGGAATATTTCAGGGCCAAAATTACAAATGTCTGGTTACGGGTGCACTCACATATTTAAGCGAAGCAGCAGAAAGTTGACATAACAGATCGAGTCATATCTTATGGTATGTCAGTTTTCATTTTCAGTAGTGAGAATAAGCCTTTTAACTTGCAGCATTACTTGCCTATTGTGCTTGTCATGTAAGATTATAAAGGCAGTGTAAAATATCTCTGAGATTTAAGGAAAAAATGAAGGTCAAATAAAGGTCAAAACATCATTTTTTCTCTAAAAAATTCAAATTTTGATGAAGAAATTTTGATGGAGTAGTTTGTGTTTTGTTATTACATAATATCCTAACCACATTACCACAATAATTGACAGACAAGATACCTTAAATATGTTTTAGCAAAACATTTTTACCCTTTACCTGTGAAAATGAAGTAGTTTAAAGTCAATATGGAGGTGTGGAAGGTGGCATTTGGTTATTCCATGCATATAATAAGAGTTTAGGAACGGGTTGTGAGAAGGTGCTAGTATGGGACCACTGTTTAGGTCATAAAAGTTGTGAGCACCAAACATTATAGGCATTGTTTGGTACCTAAATGTTTGTTGTAAGACAATCTTTCCATTCCATGCAACCAGCCTAGGGTAGGGTCTATTGTTGTGATACTAGAGGTCATTCAAGGTCAAACTAACCCCAATTTCATGATTTAAGGCATTTTGTCTTTGGATTTTCCACTTAGCAGCTTATCAAATTCTCATAGAATACATATTTTATCCTGGAAATATTTTTAGGTGAGAAATATTTCTTAAAAAGGAATCTGAGACATTTTGAGGTCATTTCAAGAGAAAGTTTGAACCAATCTGGAATATTTAGGGGCCAAAATGACAAAATGCCTGATCACGGGTGCACTCAAATATTTAAGTGAAGCAGCAGAAAGTTGACATAACAGATAGAGACTCATATCTTATGGCATGTCAGCTTTCATTTTTAATGGGGAGAATAAGTCTTTTAACTTGCCTATTGTGTTTTTCTATGTAAGGTTATAAAGGCAGTGTAAAATATCTTTGAGATTTAAGGACAAAATGAAGGTCAAATAAAGGTCAAAACGTCATTTTTTCTCTAAAAAGTTCAAATTTTGGTGATGAAATTTTGATGAGGTACTTCTGTTTTGTCATTTCATAATTTGGTAAGCCTGTCACCACAATAATTGACAGACAAGATACCTTAAATATGTTTAACAAAAAAAAAATACCCTTTACCTGTGAAAATGAAGTCTAGTTTCAAGGTAATATGCAGATGTGGAATGTGCTATTGGACAATTCATGCCTAATCGAGTTGTTAGCAAGTGCTAGTAACATATGGGACTGCTGTTTAGGTCAAAAAAGTTGTGAGCACCAAACATTATAGGCATTGTTTGCTATCAAAATGCTTGTTGTAAGACAATCTTTCCATTTCATGCAACCAGGCTAGTGTAGGGCATTTTGCAATGATATAAGAGGTCATTCAAGGTCAAACTACCCCCAATTTCATGACTTAAGGCATTTTGTCTTTGAATTGCCTGTGTAGTATCTCATCAAATTCTCCTAGAATACATATCTAATGATATCTTTTCCTGCAAATATTATTTTTAGGTGAGAAATGTCTTTTAAAAGAGAAACTCATGCCTTTTAAGGTTATTTCAAGACAAAGTCTGTGCTAAACGTGAATATCTAGGCATCAAAATGACAAAATGTCTGATTTTAGGTGCACCCAAATATCAATTTAGCAGCAGAAAGTTGACACAACAGCCTTACCATATGGTACGTCAGCTTTCATTTTCAATTGGGCATATACGCCTTTTAACTTGCCAATTTGTGCTTGCCACGTAAGGTTAAAGATAGCGTTAAATATTATTGAGATTTAAGGAAAAATGGAATGTCAAACCAAGGTCAAAAGGTCACATAGAGCATTTTCGAATTTGAATATTCACGATTAGAATGGACTTTGTCTTGAAATAACCTTAAAAGGCATGAGTTTCTCCTTTAAAAGACATTTCTCACCTAAAAATAATATTTGCAGGAAAAAATATCATTAAATATGTATTCTAGGAGAACTTGATGAGATACTACACAGGCAATTCAAAGATAAAATGCCTTAAGTCATGTAATTAGGGGTAGTTTGACCTTGAATGACCTCTTATATCACAGCAAAATGCCCTACACTAGCCTGGTTGCATGAAATGGAAAGATTGTCTTACAACAAACATTTAGGTACCAAACAATGCCTATAATGTTTGGTGCTCACAACTTTTATGACCTAAACAGTGGTCCCATACTAGCACCTTCTCACAACCCGTTCGTAAACACTTGTTATAAGCATGGAAAAGCCAAATGCCACCTTCCACACCTCCATATTGACTTTAAACTACTTTATTTTTACAGGTAAAGGGTGGAAATGTTTTGCTAAAACATATTTAAGGTATCTTGTCTGTCAATTATTGTGGTAATGTGGTTAGGATATTATGTAATAACAAAACACAAACTACTCCATCAAAATTTCTTCATCAAAATTTGAATTTTTTAGAGAAAAAATGATGTTTTGACCTTTATTTGACCTTCATTTTTTCCTTAAATCTCAGAGATATTTTACACTGCCTTTATAATCTTACATGACAAGCACAATAGGCAAGTAATGCAGCAAGTTAAAAGGCTTATTCTCCCTACTGAAAATGAAAACTGACATACCATAAGATATGACTCGATCTGTTATGTCAACTTTCTGCTGCTTCACTTAAATATGTGAGTGCACCCGTAACCAGACATTTGTAATTTTGGCCCTGAAATATTCCAAATTGGTCTAGACTTTCTCTTGAAATGACCTAAAAATGTCTCAGAATCCTTTTTAAAATTCATATCTCACCTAAAAATATTTCCAGGATAAAATATGTATTCTAGGAGAATATGATGAGCTGCTTAATGGAAAATTCAAAGACAAAATGCCTCAAATTATGAAATTGGGGTTAGTTTGACCTTGAATGACCTCTAGTATCGCAACAATAGACCCTACCCTTGGTTGGTTGCATGGAATGGAAAGACTGTCTTACAACAAAAAAATTGATACCAAACAATGCCTATATTGTTTGGTGCTCACAACTTTTATGACCTAAACAGTGGTCCCATACTAGCACCTTCCCACGAACCCGTTCGTAAACACTTATTATAAGCATGGAATAGCCAAATGCCACCTTTCACACCTCCTTATTGACTTAAAACTACTTCATTTTCACCGGTGAATGGTAAAAAATGATTTGTTGGACCATATTTGAGATTATTTATCCGTTAATCATTGTGGTAACTTGGTTTGGAAATTAAATAGTGACAAAACACAACTACTTCATCAAAATTTCTTGATCAAAATATGAATTTTTAGAGAAATAAATACATTTTGACCTTTATTTGACCTTCAACAACCCCTTAATTTCAATATTAGTTTTCCATAATCTTCCAGATTGAGGAGAAAATTAAACCTGATGTTTTCGTACATCATCTGCTCCCTTCCTACTTATAAAACTTAAGATAAAGTCATTTTGATTTTCAAATTTTTACCATTTTAGGCACTTTTTGGGGTCTCCAGGTGGGCTTAGTACCCTACTTTGTACCTTACAGCTCAAAATTGGACTTAAAACTCTAGTCAATGAACTTTCTAAAATGTTCAACAATTCCATTAAAAGACATTCCTTCAGAAAAAGTGGCTACAAATGAGAAATACATACCGTCAAAAAAACTGAGAAGTTTATAAACGGAAACGATAGAATATTGGAAAATCCCAGATTCTTGATTTGGCAGCCATTTTGACCTTGAATGACCTTTAATACATCATGGGATAGAGTTGGTTATGTATTTACTATTTCAAAAGATACTTCTCTTTCATACCAACATTTTAATACCAAACACTGATCCCTATGATTGGTTTAAGCTGAGTTATGACTGTTTTAGGGTGGCTTTCCTACCCCTATACCTATTATTTTGACCATTTTGGGGCCTTTTTACATATAGTGGGGTGTCTAAGACATGACCCCATAAAAAAGATGTGCACCACTTCTGAAGTCTACATCCACCCTGGCGGTATGCCCCAAGTGTGGGCCTAAAACATGATACCAACGGAAATTTTCTAGCTCTCGGGTTAACCTGAATCCCAAAAATGGGTGGCTGGCTACTGTACTACATATAAAACCGCCAATTAGAAATTGATTTCCAAGGGTGCACAGAACCCCCCTTTCCTGACTAGACTAATTCTTATTGTAAAATGAGTAATTCCATTATATTGAAATCTGGGAAATCCCTTTAGTCACTGGGTGCTGGCAAAGGAAAAATAGGAGTTACATATTATATCAGTTTTGAGTTTCACTATTACACCAAGTAACACAAGTCAATATCTGGTCATTAACCCTTCCAATGATGAGGCTACTTTCGTCCAAAGCACAAGGATGAAAGATTTTTGAAAACTATTTAAACCCTGTCATAATGGCATTCATTGGAAAGCTATCGCTGAGGACTTTCAGATGAGTACCCATGACCGAGGGTTTCATTTATTTTTCAGATTGTTTGCATCATTTTGAAATGGTCGAATTAGCCACCAGCAGGATAAGGGTTAAAAACGATGAATCTTTCTCTATAATGCTCTTCAAAAGAGGGTTTAAGACTATTGCGCTGAAATGGGAGAAATCCTTACAGATATTGCATACCCTCAGAGGAGTATAGTATTTCCTCTATTAAACTTAGCAATCTAAGTCAATAAGAACAATAATTCCTTCCGCCAAAATACTTCTCACATTTCTACTCCGTGCTAGTTAACCATTTAACCCATTAATGATTATGCATTGCTCCAGAAATTGTCATATGGAATTTAGATACTTCTGGCAACAATCTAGGAATAGAGAAGTATTTTACAAAATAATTGAACAAGATTTTTTGGTAATGTTCTGATGAACATTTTTCCACAAATATTTTCCTAACTATAATTCTTCCTGCAAGATTTCGTAAAAATTGTCAAAATTGAAAATGAATTAACAAGATATTTGAAGAAGGGTTGTTGGTAATGTTCGGAATGTTATTTCTCCTTTAAATATTTTCACAACTTTGCTTTTGCCTCCAAGATTTAATCAAAATTGTAAGGCTGAGCGCGAGCATAAATGGGTTAACCCTTATGCTGCTGCTGGCTAATTTGGCCAATAGATAATGATCCAAAAAACCTTAAAAAATTACTGAAACCCTGGCACATGAGATTAATCAGTTAGAGCTATCCAATGAATACCAACATGACAGGGTTTAAATGGTTTTCAAAAATCTTTGTGTTTTTGTGCTTTGGACGAACGTACCCTCAGCATTGGAAGGGTTAAACGCCTTTCTTACAGGGATCAGTTTAGTGTAAAAATGGACTCTTCTTTGAGAAAAAATGTGATAAATAGTTTATATTGCTTTGGCCCTCAGGATAATACCATGTAAAGTTGGTCAACACGGTCCATAAACCTTTCTTATATGACAATTCTAAAATGTTTATTTCCCTATAAATAAATTCAGTTGAAATACAGGTGATTAATACGGGTGATTAATATCCATTGCTTTTTTGGTATCCAGACTCAAGATGAGACGTTACAGATGGAGTCAGTTAGTACTATAAATCTCTCCTCTAAGATGCAATTAATTCTCAGGTGTCTTTTTCCCTATAAATCAATCCTGTTGAAATGTTCTCTCAGTTACAGAGGATTAGCAGCTGCTGTGTTTTTGGTGTCCGGCTTCAAGAAAATTCCTCGCAAAGTGAGCCAATAAGTACCTTAATCCTCCCTTCTTAGGCATTTCACATACGTTTCTTGCACTCTAATCAATTCAGTTTAACCCATTACTACTCATAGCAGCCAAAAACGCTCTGACAGTGTTGATGAAATCAATTAGGAAAAAATACAATATGGAAAATATTTGAAGGAGAAATATACATCAGAAGATTCCTTCAAATATTTCTTAAAATCATACTTTATCTCAAGGTTATTGTCAAGAATTTTACAGGTCCAATTTCTAGAAGTACTTTTAAGCATAATGTTTTAAATGCACTACTGTATACTAGGGCTGGAATCAATGAGGAAAATGTCGAACCGAACCGATTCTGAAATTATACCAATTCCGATTCCGATTCCGATTCTTAGCGTTGTTTTGGTCTCTCAGAGGCAAAAACAAAAATTGTCAGAACTTGACTAATGACTGCTAAGAGAAGAAACCAAGGAGTGATAAGTTAGCAGTAATCTAACAGTGAATGACCATGGATTTATCATGAGAGGGGCCTGTATTTTCCAGCTGGCCAGCAATAATTTTGATTAAATAAATACTGTTTCATCTAGAAAGGATTTTATCTTTAAAATTTCTTTTACTAAAAAGATCTAATACAGATCAATAAATTTCTATTGAAACATGAACAACCTTCCAGTGTTTCCGGTTGACATGTTTCCACATGTTTGTAGTGCATGGATTGTATGACAAGGCACAGTCACATATCTTACAATATACATGACCTTTCTCTCTAGTGCCTGAGCGGTTAACTTTAAAATGAAAATAATTCCAGATGCCAGATTTCTTTCCCTTCTGGGGCGTGAAATCTTCGTAGATAGTTTGTTCTGATATGTGTGCTCTGTTGTTGGAAGCGCATGCAATTCATAGCCCCCATCCAAACCGGTTCATGATATAGCACTGGCACATATTGTCAGCTGTATGATGCGGTGCACCGGTTATTTGAAACAAATGCATCCATCTAGGTCACGGGTCATGGCTTGCCGGGAAGCTGTCATTAGGATGTCATTAACAGGCAGTAAACCGCCTGGAGAGCATCTTGAAAGGTAATAAAGCAATTAAGAATGCCCATTCCTATTCTGGCTTCTCATAAATGTGTATCGATACATAGCGACTCTTTGATATGTCAGTTCTGATCAGCAGCTAAGTACCGATGCGGCCAGTCGATCCTCAGTGATTCCAGCCCTACTGTATACCATGTTAATGTTGCTGCAGTTTGATTAATGTATACTTTGCACACCTCTCTAGTCTGCATTCATTAAATGCGCAATTATGTGGACATCCGTTCCCTATGCTAGTACCATACAGCACGCTGACATGATACCTTGTCATTCAAAAGCAGTATGCACTAATTAAACTGCGCATCAAAGGCAACTGCCTGCCAAGTGCATTATTCTTACTTTATAAGCACAAAATTAACATTGGATACAGTATCATATGTACAGGTTTCTGTGACTGGTCTCAGGTCGATTCTATGCAAAATAAGTCAATATGTCCTTTAAAAACTTTATCTTAGACACCTCTCACATGTCAGTTACTCAGTAAACAATTCAGTGTAAATGCACTACCAGATGAAAATGATATTTTAACCCATTCATGAACAATAGCGCCCAAACCTGCCTGACTATTTTGGTGATATCCTTCTAACAAAAGCATTTTTCAAAAACTATTTGAAGGAGGAACTTTCTTCAAAAACTGGTCAAAAACTCTGCTTCAAATACTTTTTCCAATTTATGAGTAATATTTTTGAAAGTATCATACGTCCAGATGGCAATTGTGTCAAGACCTCCAGGAATGAATAGGTTAACCCTTATGCTACTGGTGGCTAATGTGACCAGTGCAAATGGCCAACGCAAAATGATGCAAAAAATCTGAAAAATGACACGGGTACTCATCGAAGAGTACTCAGCGAGAGCTATCCAATGAATACCTTCATGACAGGGTTCAGATGTTTTTTCTTTAGAAATCTCTGCGTCCTTGTGCTTTGGACGAATGTAGCCTCAACTTGCAAAGGTTTATACTTAGATAAGGCATTTGTAAGGATTGCACATGGATTGCAGTTCTTATCTTGTGACAGTCCACATCTATACATTGTCACACCCAGACAGAAAGCTGTGAAAGAAACATTTTGAGTATGATCCCTCAATGATACCTTTTTAAGTATTAAGTGAATATATGCTCTATTTATAAAACACCTCCTCTAAGACACCTTTCAAGTATCTGCCACCCTATAATCAGTATAGTTTATATGAACTAGCAGGGGGATAGTATGTATCATTTATTGAATACAAGTTACAAAAGATTCATACAAAAATATGTAGCAAAAAATAAAGGTACAAAATTAACTGGGAACATGTATACATGGCAATACGAGAGATAATATATATCAGTTAGATGCCAGTGTGTAACAATTGCCATACCTCAGCAAGTGTTAGAAAGGATGATTGAGTGTTGTCATGGCTTGAGAGCGTGTATAATACACAGAAACATAAGTCAATAACAACTGGGAACCTTTCCTCCCAGGAGCTTTTTAAGGAACCCAGGGCTATTATATGGAAATCCATACATCTTGGGAGTACTGTCTAGGGGAAAGATAAAACCCTGTTTTTCTGATTTGTGTCCCACAAGTCAGGGCAGTAGTCCTATGCTGATTATTGCTTGTATTCATATCAATCGCCTAAATCAGGCATGTTGTTGTGTATATCACCAATAGATGGCTTCCTTTTCATGACTGGAGAGCCTTTCTAGACAAATGTTGTCTGTAGTCCAGCAGATTTAGGACATTTAAGGGCAGAATTGTGCACTTTGTATTGAAAGCGTGAAATTAGGTATGTAGGTACAACTTGTCAAGGGGAACATTTTCGGATATGGAGGTGTTGCAGACAACCCCTGGTGGTCAGCTGCTAGGTCAATCTAACCTTGCCTAATAATGAGCGAAGCTCGGTAGCTGCGAAACAGCTACTGAGCGTAGCGTGTAAAATGGTAATGCGCGAGATACTTCATTGTTGTCAGGAGGACGATGGCCTTAAATTTTTATCAACCAAATTATTGTATGTCCGGGTCCTGCTGTTAAAAAGGAAGTGACGTCAGAGTCGTGTGAAATGGGTAAAGACTGAGCTTCGTTATGCTCATTCCCAGGCCCAGTTCTCTGTCCCACAAAACATAAACATGGATATGTTTTAACCACTCACGGTGGCGGGCACTAATTCAACAATGGTAATGGGCACGTGTTGTGACGCGCAGCGTTTATTTTCCTTAGAAACTGTCGCCAAATCGCGTATGTGATACACGCAAGCCACTGTCTTTTCAGCATTAACTACATAGCTCGCAATACATGCTGGCACTACAGGTAGAAGATTGCATCAATTTTAAGTGCTTCGCTCGTCGTCGAAGCCATGCTTCATCAAATTATAAAGGGCCATATTTAGATGTCATCCTTTGTGGAAAGATGGCATTGCAGTATGCTAGATAGATGAAAATACAAGCACAACAGGCCCTCGTGAGGCATTTGTGTGAACTAAATGGCCAACAGTAGGCCACAAGCCCTTATATAGTAAAGGTACAGGCATAAGTGTATATGTAATATAGCAAAACACAGTAACCCCTAGTAGCTAGGCTATATTGAAAATAGCTTCTCAATAAAGCATGAGTTCATAAAATATTTGAAGGTTCATTGTAGGTTGGGTTCTGATTAATATTGTCTCTTCATTTAGTTTATCAATGATGCTTTTGTTGGAAAGATATCACAAAATTATCAGGCTGTTTTGACCTCTGCTGAAATGAGGTTAAACTCCTTTGATTAGAAAAAGAATTATTCAACTGAACCATTAAAGGTATTCGGTTTATAGTTTTGTATCCACTGAAGCACTCACACGACATTCCTCCCCTAGCAGGCCTGTACACATGGAAACCATTTTAATCCCCGAAGGATATATCGAGAGCAGTTGGCAGCATATGGCGCACAAGCTCTAAGCACTGCCTTATTTATGCTAGGTACCCATTTTGCAGCTGAGTAGACTGAGGCAATATGAAATTTAAAAAAATTGCCTAAGGACAGACCAAAGTGCCCCGGCTGGGAATTGAACCAGCGACCTACTGATTACTAGTCCGACACCTAACCAATTGTCCTAGGATCTAGACTAAATATGACCTTAGATGGATTCGTCACCATAGACCAATTACCATCAGACAAATTACAAAGCCCTGGACACACCTAATCTTGCCGAATTTAGTGTCAGTGTGATGTCATGCACTAGGAGACGAAGACCAATGAGACCTCTCGTATTGTTTACAGTTGCCAGTTGTGTGAGTGGCTCTTGTTAACATACGGGTTATTACATCGTCGTATCATCACATAATTTAGATCATAGGTCACCCATCACAGGGACCTCAGGCGTCAACGCTATCGCGAAATGATACTGGCCGTGTAGGACCAGTAACACCTACTATCTACTGGTCCTGCAAGATGTTTACTGGCCCTACATTTTTTCTTTAACATAACAAGAAAGAACATTGCATAAGATTCACCACAATATTTATCTTTATAAATTTTATCTTCATTTATTTCAAAAACATTTTGGGACATTCTCGGGGGGAAACTTTTTAACAAAAATGTCTCCAAATGTTTACTGGCCCTGTAGGACCAGTTGAGGTCTTTTTTTACTGGCCCGAAGCTGTTTTGGGGAATTTTTACTGGCCTGGGGCCATAGGTTCACCCTTAGCGTCGAGCCCTGCACCTGCAGAGTTACACTACATATATGAGTTCTCTTTCTGAATCGACACCTATATTACCATCATCCTGTCAACTCTCTGACATTGTGGTCAACTGCAGCCGTGCCACGTTTTATATTGTAACATCTGGGTTATTAGTTGTGTCCAGGCTATAAAGCGAGACCTGCTGGTTGCGTACCAGGTGGATTGACATTCGTGTTATGACCAAAAGTGAGTGCCCCCCTCCCTTTTGTCTCAAAAAAAAAATAGACGAGAAAATGGAACTCTAGCCAGGTCAAGTGGCAGCAACTGTGAGGAGATGAAGAGGAATCTGAAGACGCGGTGCGATGTAAGCCGAGATTAGGAACACGCCACAGGTGCACAGCTGGCTTCAGCGCGGACGCTTAGCCAGAGTCGATAAGACGAAGCTCTTCAGCACTTCAGCTCAGATCAATGTCACAGCCTTACGACCCAAAAACATTAACTATTAACCCTTATGCTGCCGATGGCTAATTTGGCCCATACTAAATTATACAACAAACCTGAAAAATGACTGAAACCCTGGCACATGGGTACTTATCTGAGAGTACTCAAGGAGATGTTTCTTATGACCCAAAACATGAACCCTTCCAATGCAGCGGCTACCTTTATCCAAAACACAAGGGTGCAAAAATTTTGAAAACCATCTAAACCTTGTCATGTTGGTATTCATTGGATAGCTCTTGCTGAGTACTCTCAAATGAGTGCCCATGGGCCAGGGCTTTCAGTCAGTTAGCAGGTTTTTTGCAACATTTTGTATTGGCAAAATTAGCTGCCAGCAGCATAAGCATTAACCCTGATGCTGCTGATGGCTAATTTGGCCAATACAAAATGAGTCAAAAAACCTGAAAAATTATGACTGAAGCAAATGGGTAACCATCGGAAAGTACTTGGCGAGAGCTTTCCAATGAATACCAAACATGACAGGGTTTAAATGTTTTTCAAAAATCTTTGCGTCATTGCGCTTTGGATAAAAGTAGCCTTTAGCATTGGAAGGGTTAAGGAATTGGATTTTTGGCTTCATCACGTTTTGAGACAATTCTCTTACGTCACCTGCTACTGCACTTGCTGGTGGCAGTGGAAATCCACATGGTAGCCACGGCAACTGGTGGCGTGGTCTCCTAGGCAACAGCGATACCAAAACACCATAAAGACAATACCACAAATATGACATTCAGGCCATGGATGAAATTGGTTTTTATAAACCCTCTCATGTAAACAGCAGCTAAAACTGCCTGACAATTGTTGTGATCCCTCTTTAGACAAAAACAATATTTAGAAAATATTTGAAGGATAATTGTTCATCAAAACCCTATCTACAACTCTCCTTCAAATATATTATGAATTTATGCTTGATTCAAGAATTATTTTTGAAAGTATGAAAGGTACAGATGACACTAGACAAGTAGATCCCCTCTTAAGCACTCAGGTGACACAGCTGGTGCTTAAAACCTGCTCGTCACTTCTGTAAGCTATAACTGAGTAGTGCTGAAGAGGGCAGGTTCGGGGGAGGTCTTATTTGAAAGGTGACATGTATAAGCTCATTTTGCACCTAAATCACTCTGATGGTGCATTTGCCCTTTAAGTGACTAGAAGCATGCCACCATGAATGCCTCATTTCACTCACAGGCAGAATAGCTTCCATTTCTACTGGCCACCTGTTACCATGACTACCCACAAAATCTTGCAACATCATGAAATAAAAAAGAAGCGCGTAGTAGAATTTATCTTTATAACAAAGGGGCCTACACCATCAAGTGATGAAAGACCCTGTGGGTCTGAAGAAATAGAAAGGTGTTCAAATACTGATTGTTCAAACCTTTGAGAGCCGCAATCATTCTCTAAGATTCCAAAGAAATAGTTGAGTTTGATGTACAGTTAACTCATTCATATTTGGAGGAAAGTGGTCACTAAGTCGGACAGATATGAATATATCTTAATAACATTTTCAAAGATATTTGTTATTTTCATTTATAGTTATTTTTCCTGCTGAGTTAATATCAGTTTCCTTTGATTTTTTATCAAATATTAATCTGCATGTATTTGATGAGCTATGATCAAAGTTGTAAGATCATGTCAGATCAGATCAGATCACTCAAAAGGTATGTGTTAACCAGAGAAAAATTAGCATAGAAATATCAGATGGCAAAGCAGAAATATTTACAAATATTAGCGCCAATCTTATGAAACCTCTTCTTGTTTGAGAGTTTCTCTGAATACTGTAAATTCGGAAAAGATTGCATTAGTTTAATTTCTGTGTTTTTTCGCGTTTAGTCTCGGGCGCAAAATTAAAATTCGCAATGATTAGTGTTGCCCCTTTAAGTGTATAGCTGGCATTCCATGTTGCGGCCAATTCGCAAAGTTAAAAACTGCAAAAATCGATTTTCCGTAAATTCGCAAAATTTACTCTACACAATCTTTTGTGAATCTACAGTATATCCTTTGTATCAAAGGTAATTGGGGGAAAACTTGGTGATGAAGAAAGAATTACCAAAATAGAGGGGCAACTGTCCTCAAAACATCCTTATTGTTCAATCGTAGGAGAAAATAAAACTACTATCCAATGGATCAATATTGATTTTCTAGGTATCAATAGACTGTATCTCATTTTAAAATGCTCTATAAAACTTTAAGTTGCTGGAAAAGACATTTACATTCCCAACCATTCTAGTATTCAACAATTTCCACAATCAAATTGTTACCCTCTAATGTTGAATATTTTCCAATACTCTATAAATCTTGGAGGAAATGAATTGATCATTTCAATGAACACACGGCACATAAAAGCATTCTAGGTATATATGAATGAATGGTCTACTATAGACACCCGCAGCAATTCAATATAAGGTACCTGGATTCTATCCAATGTCTCCAAATGGCTATGCACTGCCCTCTTTTTTCAAAGCGGAAAACTAAAAAGTATTGCACTCTCAGCTATTCTAACCGAGCCCATAATATCTCAATAACATGTTCTTGAGTTTTTACCATGTAATGTTTTCACTTATGGAATCTGGAAAAAATTGTGTATGGGAGTCAAAATGATTCCCTGATTCCTGGCTGGGTAAGTCCCTGGTAAAAACTAATTTGAGTTCGTTCTTGGATTATCCTCAATAAGAAGAGCACCTTCTGACACTTGTTTTATAAATATTGGCTTCTGTAACCCACCACACTCTTTCCCAAGGTTGAAAATGATACACCCAGGGTGCAACATAGGTTGGAAAACATTATTTTCTGAGCGGGGCAAGCTGCCCGTAAAGTTGGCTTACCCCGCCGGCACTTCCACTTGCCCCGCCACTCTGTTAAACAAAGGTGTGATTGGACTTTGTCCAAAAGATTACTTCCCAAGAGGGGCAAGTCAGGGTCTTATTCAGCTTGCCCCATTCCCGTTTTTTTTTGGCAAATTCACTGGCAATTTGCAATGGGGTAAGTGGTAATGTTGCACGCTGACACCACATTACAGAAATATCATTTCTCTAACACACTCTGTTATTGGCATGCTATCTTGGTTGGAAATGGTACACCTCATCTCAGAAATACCATTACTCTAACCCACTCTATGAGGAACCTGTGCTATTGGCATGTTATCCTGGTCACACATTTACTGTAAGCCCCTCTATATTAACCAATTCATGCCTGGAGCTTTTATTGACAAGTATTGTCTGGATCTATGATACTTTAGAAAATAACTTTTGAATAGATTTTCAATTCACAAAATATTTGAATGAGAGTTGCAGGTTGAACTCATACCAGCATTTATCCTCCAAATATTTCCCTATAGATGCCTTTGTTCAAAAGTTATCATTAAAACGGTTACGCTTTTTTGGGGCGCTACAGGGATGGATGGGATAAACACTACCGTTCAATTTTGCATCATTCGCGATGCATGGTAAGTGAATAGCAATGGTGTTTATATGAAAATATGGATGGGGTCTGTGGGCAAACATATTGATTTTATTTATATAGAGTATGTATGTATTAGTGGTCGGACAATTAATTGAAAACTTGAGCATTTGATTGTGGCGAAGCATGCCCGACTCGTTCGACAGACATTTGGCATAATCGATTATGCTCAAATGTCTGTAACTTGCCCAATATGTAAAAAAAATAATTACATTGTTTGCCTTGAACCCGGCCAAAATCCGGTTGAAAAACATGAACATTTTTCTTTTTTCTTAAGTTTCCGTGTCAGTTGCAAGTCACGCCATGTTTGTTGCACCGAGACGCAATAATGTTTTAAATCGTTTGCATTAAAGTTATGTCAATGCTACCAAAAAAATAGAACAGAATCGATTAATTGGTCAAATCTTTTTTCGAATAATCAATACAAAAAATCTCTTCGCATCCAAACCCTAGTATGTATGTATGTATGTATGTATCTTTATCGACTGCAACTCTCGTCCCAAAAGTATCATACAATATATAAGTATCAAACAAGAAAATACATAAGAATAGAACATACAACTATACACAAAGTGATCCTGTCTTCAGTACATGATCTTTGTCACATGAAAGTTGAGAGAAACTGTATTTATGAAATTTCCTACCTGGATTTTCCTCGTAGGGAGTGATCCTGTCCTTATTGTGAACGCCGTCCGTCTCCCAGTGGCTCTTCATCTCGCGCCAATTCGTATCCTGACGCGGATCCACCAACACCACCTAGTGAGAAAATTGCAAACTACAGTCAGGGTCCTGCTAGGAGGGTGGCTGTAA
>OZ012688.1:32233883-32373443 GCA_963942565.1 Maea johnstoni | reverse complement strand
CCTGTGAGTTCACATCTCCGAGGTTTCAGCGTAGCAATTTGAAGATAAATGGTTATTGAATTGATACCAAATATGTATGAGGATGATGTAAAAAACTAGACTTACACACTCGTCAAGAACGAAGAACCTAACGTTGTTGAGTTCCAGCTTGCCTGTAGATATGAGATCCTCCAGACGCCCTGGTGTTGCCGTAACAATCTCAACCTGAAACACAATAACAACCAGAAAGAATTAAATTAAATGATGCAATACTTTTTCCTACTTAATATAGATATTTGGTATCATTTTGAGTACTGGTACCATTCCCTACAATTAAGCCATGCATGGTTGTCTCATACACATGCAGTTATTTTGTATAAAGAGATGTATGAAATAATTTCATATGCACCTGCAAATCAATTGTTTCACTTCTCAATTTGACATTCCTTCTTCGGAAATTTCTGAATATCAATAAGCTTGAATATCTAATCAAATCAGGCAAAGAATCTTTTTATCATAACCTGTTCAGCCATATTTCGATTAATTTGTGACTAGATCAGATTTATTCAAATTTTAGTACCTGGGGAAATCCAAAGGCTAACTGGAGTCACAGAAAACTTTCTCACATGTACTGAAGGATATTTGGCAATGGAATTACAAAAAAATGGCATTAGGAAATTCATGACTAGGCCATTGCTGTAGAAATTGGGGTACCCAGAGAAAACCCCAAGTCACTGGCAACTTTCTCGTAAGTGATAAAAGCTGCCAGAGAATGTTTTTCTACATTTGTAACTTTTTGACATGAGAAATTCTGCACCATGTACTTACACCTCTCATGAGACTTTCTACTTGATCTGAGGCCCTCACTCCACCTATCAGCAGAGTCTCCCTGAAAATAAAACATAAGAGAAATATAAAAATGAACACTATTTGAGTGATATTGTATACTTAGGCCTAAAAAAAGAAATTGTTTGTTTCCTGTAACGGACCGAAAAAAAATAGGGTAGGTAGGTCTGTGAAATCTTTTTTTTTTTGCATTATTTTTTTTTGTCAAAAATGTGTGTTTTATGCATGTTTTACGATGATAAGAAGTTTGGAGGGCTGAAAAAACTTTAGGGTAGGGATTTTTTTAAATAAAAACTTGTTAGGGTAGGGTTACAGGAAACAAACAACTTTTTTTTTAGGCCTTAGTTACTTTATAAAGAAGAGTCAAGCATGTCTGCTATCCTGTCTATACTGTATACTGTGTTAATTTTGTGCACCTAACTTATTGTGTTCAAGAGACAGCTGCCTTTGATGCTCAATTTAATTATTGCATGCTGATGTTGAATGACAAGCTATCATGTCAGCGTGTTGTACGATACTATCATAGGGATCGGACATCTAAATGATAGTGGGCAGTTTAATAAATATGTAATTCACAGGTGTACAAAGTTTGCATTAATTCAACTGCCACAATCTTAACATAGTATACATTATGTGCAAGTAAAATTCATGAACATGCAACTGATTCTTATAAATGTATGATTTTCTTTAGATACCAAGACTCACAATCATGAATCGTCATTAAATGTGTACTCTGTTGTTAAGGCAGGGAAGCCCACCTGAATCTCCCCTTCAATCCCAATAATTTAGCACTGAGTAAAGGTTTACTCAAAATTGGTCTAATAGCAACAAAGCATCTACTATAAAAACTTCAATTAAATATTGCAAATGAGATGAATAGAACATTTTGTGGATAACACAGAATTTCTTTAAATGATTGATTAAAGCAATCCTGTGTTATTTGCAAAATGTTCACTTACTATGGCACTTGAAGTAAAATATGGATGTAGAGTGTATGAACCTACCTGATAGAGGGGTTGCTGAGATGAACACTGAATTTCTTGATCTGGTTGCTGGTTTGTTCTGCCAACTCTCGGGATGGCTGAAATAATAGACAAAGAAACATCAGATGGTTCCATTTTCACACAAACAAATATCTGTATGAGATGTCACTTTGACATTGAGTAACACACAATCAGAATAATATTGAAAATGGGAAGTGTTGATGAATGACATTTGGTAACCCTTTATCGCCTGCGTGTGTGTTGTTAAGAAATAAAAAACATGCATTTTGCAGAATTAAAAAAAAAGTAGTTACAACTCAGCTTTCAAGGCTGATAATGATATTGACCTGTATCACTGAAGCTAGAGCCAACACCACTTCACTTCAAGTCACTACCAACATTCACACATGCCTTGAGCAGGATTAATACCCAGGCAATGGTGAGAGATTGAAAGTATTCAGTGAGAATCCCTTAGACCACTCAGCTATCAAGGCTGGCCCTGCCTTGTATCAGTGAAGCTAATGCAAACACTGCTTAACTCCAAGTCACTACCAACTTTCACTCATACCTTGAGTAGGATTCAAATCCATGCAACAGTGAGAGGAAGCAAGCAGTGGATGAGTATCCCTTAGACCACTCAGCTAGCAAGACCCGTGTCAGTGAATGTGATAGGCGGGAGACCCTGACAGGGTCTTAGCCAGGATTTAGAAGCTGGGTGCCCAGAATTGCCAATTGTGAAGTTTTGGGGCATCCTATTTTTCAAGGGAGACATTGAAAATAACACTTTAAGAAATCAACCAAAAATAACATTGGGAGGTCTGGGGTGTAATTTTTGAGGGTTTGGGTGTCCAAATAACACCTACACACCCTGCTGGTTAAGACTATGGGACTAACCTCAATTATGATGGCGTAGGGAGCATTGGGACTGGACCTGCTAGGGGCAGGGCTGTTGCCCACGATCTGAGCAGAGACGTAGTTATCCTTGGGTGCCTTGCTGAAGCCAACATAGCCTCCTGCGGGAGGAAACTTGAACGGCTCGTCTCCAAAGTTGAAACTCATCTCAGCATTCTGAAATATATAGAGGTGAACATGAAACAAAAATATAAGTTGATAACCCTTCCAATGCTGAGGCTACTTTTGTCCAAATCACAAGGACTCTAAACTTTTTGAAAACCTTTTAAACCCTGCCATGTTGGTATTAATTGGATAGCTCTCACTTAGTACTCTCAGATGAGTACCCATATTTGCATCATTTTGTATTGGCCAAATTAGCCACCAGCAGCTTAAGGGATAATATGTAAAACGGATTGAAATGAACTACATTTCCTTATTGATTTGTACCAATCATTTTAATAAGTTTAATTTCGTCTCCAAAGTTGAACCTCATCTCAGCATTCTGAGAGACAGAGGCGAATATTGATAAAATATTGAATAGATTGAAATAAACTACATCTCCTTATGATAAGTTTGATTTGCACCAATCATTTTAATAAGTTCATTTTGTCTCCAAATTGAGCCTCATCTCAATATTCTAAAATACATAGAGAGGTGACCATGTCACAAGTATAAGATGAAAACTACATTTCTTTATGACAAGTTTGATTTGCATCAATAAACTAAAATTCCTATACACAGAAAAATCTAAAAAATTGTAAATATCAAATCTAAAATTATAAAAGGCAAATCTAAAATTGTATGCATATAAGCGCATGTTGGTAAGCAATTGTATTGCATTGTATTCTTCATTGACCTTATCAGTATGATACAAAATTATCAACAATTTCCAAGTAAGGTAAACTAGGTCCTGCCTTGATAATGTTAGGAAAATTGACTCCCTCAACTAAAACACACATTACCTTAAGAACTACTGCTGCGTAGAAGTTCGCGTTTCTGAGGGCTGCAGGAATATCATAGGCCTTGCCAAGATCAGTGCCATTCTTGGACCACTTGATAGCCATTAGGTCCAAATCAAGGTAACAACCAATGGTGTCCTGGAATCCATAGGCCTGCAATAAAAGAAATATAGAAGTTTTTAACCAACTCATTTGAAATTCGGAATTTTGGTCAAATTCCCTTTTTTCCAAGATATCCAGGTTAAGACTTGAATGGGCAGTTGTCAATGGTTGAGGAGACCAAAGTACCCAGGAAACAAACACAAAGTCATTATGAACTTTCTCACATGCCTCCAGTATAATTTGTGGTGAGTGACAGTGAGCGAATAATGCACAATACCTTAGACCATTCAGCTAGTGAGGACAATCCCTTTAAATCATGCCAATATTGCTTAGAATTGTACACATACCTGCACAAGGAAAGAATTATGATACAAAGCATTAGGCATTTGCTATAAGACAATTGTGTGACAGGAAACTACAAAGCACTATTCATTTATGGGTAGGGACACAAGTTAGGTTCAAAGGTTCCTGTTTAGTATTCCCTTACTAACCCTAGGTGTTGACTCATTTTTTACAGCTAATATCAGACTGGACATCTCCTTATATTTTTTCTGTAAATTCAAGTGATGCTAGCAAAAAGGACCATTATAATATCAAACACACATAATTCCTGCAGACTTTAACCCTTTCAATGCTGAGGCTACTTTCATCCAAAGCACAAGAACGCAAAGATATTTGAAAATCATCTAAACCCTGTCATGTTGGTACTCATTAGAAAGCTCTCGCTGAGTACTCTCATATGAGTACCCATTTGCCAGGGTTTCAGTCATTTTTTAAAACCTTTTCACTTAATTTTGTGTTGGCCAAATTAGCCACCAGCAGCATAAGGGTTAAGAAGAAATTCTGTATGCCATATAAGCCTGCTCCTTACCTCGCCATAGGAATCAAACTGCCTGTTGTAAGACATCTTGCCGGTGCCACCAAATCCAAACCCTTGCTTGTCCGTGCCCAGGTCCAGGGTGGCCTTCTCTGTGGCCCAGCCAACACGGCACAAGCCTTCGTCCGTCACGGTGGCCTCAAAGTAGTATTTACCTAGGAGAGAATTTCAGTATTAATTCCGGTATTAACCCTTTTATGGTCAAGTCATCTAATTGGAAGGGTACCTTTTGACCTTTTGATGTTGATTTAGGAATAAAGCACATACTTGTAAAATATCGAAAATATCTCTATTTTTGAGTTTGTGGTCTCAATGTAGTATTTACCTAGGAGAGAATTTCAGCATTAACCCTTTCATGATCTAAGTCATCTAACTGTAAGGATATCTTTGATGTTGATTAAGGATTTAAGCATGAACTTGTAAAATATTGAAAATATATCTATTTTTGAGCTTGTGGCCTCAAAGTACTAGTTACCTAGGAGAGATTTTCAGTATCAAACCTTTCATGATAAAAGACATCTAACTGCAAGGGTATCTTTGATGTTAATTTAGGATTAAAGCATTAATTTATTAGTTATTACAACATGAATTTGAGATTTCTTGCCCAGAAATAAATTGAAAAATAAAAACATAAAGGAAATTTAAGTTTGCTGAGGTAAACAAATATATGCACAAATTTTTGATCTTTTCCATAAATCAAATATCTCTAAAAAGAAAAGGCAGGCCATTTGTGCTTATGGGGTGAATGGCTTTCATATGTTATGAACCTTCTTAGGAGAACACCTTTCTATAATCCCATTTGTACCTGTTTCACCTCTCAGATGTGAACACCATTGTTTTGCCCTGATCACAAGGTGTGCGCATCTGAGATGTATCTCTCTGTGTTGTAGACATTTCATACATATTTAAAAGAGATTTATTCATTTATGGCACTATTCCATTAGTATTAATCTATATTTCCACCTACCAGATCCAGAGACACCCTTGGTTGACCTTGTACCGTGCCAGCCTCTCTGGTCTCTACTCTGGCACAGGAAGCCAGCGGAGTCTATGGCTGTGAAATACACAAATGCATAATTACAATTATCAATCAAACGTGTGGGAACAATTGCAATGTTATATTGTATATGGAAAGTGATATTTTTTGTCAAGTGTGTTTCGTTTTGGTGACTGAATTATAGGACAATCGTGATATATCATAAGTATTTCCATAGATTTTGAATCTAGCCCTGAAAACCTGCAGCTATAGTCTAGGGCTTTGCAAAAACTAACATGCAATTACAATTAGTAATAATAAGTGCTAAACATACACCATTTCACGTGAAACATTACAAGAGATTAAGAACATTGTTTTTTTTTTCAAAAATATTTATACAGCATTAAATTTGAAAGCCGTGCATCATTTGCGATGCACTAGAATAACAATGGTGACATTATACCGTCAATATTTTGGCTACTGACATTAGGAATTATATATTTCATGACGGAAGGTTCCTTGATTTTTGATAAAAAAGAAAAAAGAAGATTGGTTAATTCATTATGTAAATATGAGCTATTACACATTTACTGTCACATTTTGGTGCAAAAACACAAATGAAACAAGACAGTTATGTGCATTGTATAAGGCCTTGTATTTTAAGTCCCAAAGGGTCTTTTAGTGATTTTGTCCAATATAATATCTTACAACACAGATACTTTACCAGCAACAAAACCCTACCCCAGTTTAATAAGTGAAATAGATTAAAATCTGTCTTTCACAACACTTTTTGCCACCCTACTAGCCATATTTTTGGATCTGACAATAGTTAGCTTGTCATTGTCATTGTGTGCCTAGCAGCCTAGATATATGTAGCCTCAGACCAATCTAGTGGAAACACGGGTGAGATAGCATAATCAAAAGTTCATAAAAGTACCCAGAAGTTGTCCGAGATTCTAAACAAGGCTAAATTGTTCAGAGAAGTAAACACCTGTGAAATCATGCCAGTATTCATTCATATAAATTGATTAAAATAATTCAATGGTGTACCTTGTGGCAGGACTAGTAGAATTTTAAGTAGAGCTAGTAGGTGATGGGTCAGTGGCACTATTTGGCAATTGTAAGACAGTGACTAAGCATGATATATTTCAGGTTTTTTTATTTTAAGATTTATGTATTTATTGTTTATACCTACCCATAGCATCTCCCCTGTCAAAAACATTCATCTTCATCTGGCCTGAACCTGAAATAAAACACAGCTCATGAACAATTCCCACTAAAGAGGAATACCAATTTTATGTAAACATTTAACCCATTTGTGCCTGGTGTGGTCAAAATAGACATGATTATTTTGATGAAATCTTTCAAACAACAGCATCTTTAAAACAATTTAAGGGGAAATATCAATAAATCCTACTCTTCGACTTTCCTTCAAATGTATTATATTTGAAAAAAGCGATACCAGAGATGGAAGTACATATCATAAATACAAGCAAAGGTAATTATTTGTACAAAATTATCTACGCTTATACTTGACACTTATACTTATACTTGACATGTGCTAAGCTGATACCACATACCTGCTTTTTTGCCCACAAATTTGCTCCCCTTGCCTTCCTTGAGATCCTTCAGAGTTTCATGAACCACTTGCAAGATAGGCAAACAGAAAGCCTGAAATTAAAATTCAAAAATGACTTCAATAAAACATACTAGAGGCCCATATCCTAAATCAGTAGTCTTTGGGGTAACTGAACTGATGGTGTAAAATTTATGGAATACATCCAAGTCTCCCGAGATATTAACAACTCCATTCCGACTCTAATTTCTAGTTAAAAAGTGTACAAAGTATGTAATATAGCTACTTGCTGTAAAAATACAATATATCCTGTAAGACCTTCCAGCAAGATTTAGCTTCAATAAAAGGAAATGGAATTTAGTCCAATTACTTGTCAATGGGGCAAAAGTGATGAAAAAATAAATTCAGGGACGATGATTCATACAAATGTATTTTCATTTCAGGCAGAAATAAGCACACTTTGTTAGTATTACCTTGTTATAAACAAAACAGTATTTGTTAGTTTTTTAATTGTTCTTAATTAATATAATTTGTTAGAGAAAGGAACCACTGTTATAGCATATCCCTATGAGTGTGGTAATTGTCACTAACAGTTGTATAACAATTGCTGTCTTGCATTGTTTGGTATTCCTCATACACGCATTATTTCTCATGGATTTAATGATTCTAAAGCCATTTTCTTCAGAACTTTGTTGCATTGTTAGCATATTTCTGAGTATTGTGCCATTTTTCTATATAAAAAATGTGTAGTGCTCAGAAAATCAGCTTGCTCATTCGGGCAAGTGATAACTAAAATGTACTTGCCCGAAAGACCTTTTTTCAAAAATGTACTTGCCAGGGCAAGCGGGCTAGTACTTATGTCGAACCCTGTCATACTTAAGTCTTAATAGGATGAAGGACTACTTACACCAGTTTTTCCACTGCCAGTCTCAGCTGCCTAAAAACATATAAAAGATAATCAGAGCATTTAACTTGTCTGCATGCGTCTATTTTGCAAGTAAATAATGCTTTGTCAATAGATTATCTTCAAAGGAATTGTAGCACCCAGATGATGCTTTTATGTACAACTAGTGACATAAATGGCTAAAAGGTAAGAAAATAATGAATATCAATCTTATATAAAAAAATTTAACAAATGATGTACACACATAGCATGTGTGGGTGCTTTAAAATCTGAACATGGAAATAAATGTAACAAATTTATAAGGCCAAGAAAAAAATAGTGTTTGTTTCCTGTAACGGTCTGAAAAAAAATAGGGTAGGTAGGTCGGTAAAAAAACTTTTTTTGCATTATTTTTTTGGTCAAAAATGTGTGTTTTATGCATGTTTTACGTTGGTTGGGAGTTGGGAGGGCTGAACTTTAGGGTAGGGATTTTTTTAAATAAAAACTTGTTAGGGTAGGGTTACAGGAAACAAACAACTTTTTTGTAGGCCTAAGCTGTAACAAACACCATCAATTCAGCATCTCATAAATGTCATCTCAAAAGTAAATAGCTGAATGGTTCAATATCTTGCTAAAAGATGGCACTTTAAGGGTTTACATTTTAAACATCATTCCTTACCATCAAGACATCTCCTCCACCAAGAATCATAGGGATGGCCTCAGCCTGGACATCAGTAGGCAACCTAAGAATGCAAGAAATAACATGAAAAATCTTCTAGGATTTTAGAATTGGGTGTGCAAAAAAATGGGCAGTAAAAAAATTAGGATGTCATATCTTTCAAGGAAGACATCAAGCTACTGAGATGAGAATCAGTCAACATGTTACTATGTTCAAAATTACTGGAAAATTATTTTGGGTTAAGGTAAGTGCTTTTTAGGTGTGGTTTAACATTTGATAACCTGACAGGTCCCAAGGTAATCAATATTATGATATATGAAAGCAATTTTACATGGCAATTGGATTACATAAACACCTGTCCTGCAGGGCTTAGATATTAACTTTATTTGATATATTTTTAATTCAATTTTAAAAATTATTACTAAAAATAATTTGTTAAGTGTGGGTATGATGAAAGAAACAAGCTAGAAAAAGTAAGGCATGTATCGCTTGAATGTTTTAAGACTTACATCCAGTCCATCTCATCCACAGCCTGAGTTATCTCAGGCATTACGCCTAGTTCTGGAGAGAAAAAAAGGAAGCATGAAAATTCAATCCATAACTTGACAAATCATTCCATAAACAAACAACCCATTATCAAGTCACTCTGAAAAATATTGCCTTTCCAAATGAGTGGTTCAATCAAGTTCTGTACATAAAAGCCACTCATTTCATATTTCGGGTAGTGTACTGGGGGGTTTAGAATAATTTTATGAATTAACGGAGCAGGTGTTTGTCCAATTAGAAATATAAATTTCACCACTGAAAGTTTACTTTTAATCATTACAAACATAGAGCTACATCAAAACACTTCCTTTCATAAGTTTTGTGTTTAAACAACAATATAAACATGTCAAAATTAGTGCTGGATATTAACTTTCCAATTTCTTTGAAGTATTGTTTGCATCTATGATTGTTTTGATAATATTTTTGCACACTAGACAAAAGCATAAATATTTGAAGAGGACCTCCTTGTTGGGCTTAGCAGAGATTTCTAGGTTGTCATATGTATTTTTTCTGTCATGTTTTTCTGTTGCCAGGCACAGAACTTACTAAACAGTTCACATTTATCTCACCAGGTAAACAGAGTACTCAGTTTGAGTATGACCTGAAACCACAAGAGATAGGATGACCAAGTGCCAAGTGGCACCATCTATAGGTAGGTAGGTAAGGATCGGCTACTGCTTTGGCTAGCAGGCCCACCCCATTACAGAGGGGGGGGGGGGGGGAGGGGGCGGGGGTGCTGAGTGGTAACGTTTCCCAGATCTCTAAGTCCCCTGACCTAGGGGTAGCACCCAACTCCCACCCCCTGTTTAATGGTTAGGTAAAAAAAAGTTTAGTGTTAATGTTAACAAGGTGGATAATGAAAACAATATGCTTATTCAGCATAATTGTAGTGAACTTAAAATAGTCAGAACTCATATTGTCATCTTATTCAAAGTGACTTATAATGGATTTATCAAGCAGCTTATTTTAACTGTTAGCTATTGTCACAAAAAGTGTCACTTTCCATGCACCTAGTTTGTTTTGTAGTGTACTCTGAACTAAATATTAGGCTATGCTGTTTTCCTTTGGGAGGGTAGAATGTTTGAGAATGAATGAATGCCAGAATGGCCCGGCGATAAATGTTTCAGCTTTTATCGAAACTGCATACGCAACAAAATCATAGGCATGTAAAACTCCACGAAGCTGACAGATATGGATGTAACTGATTAAGTACAGAAGTAGAATTCACCTCCAAAAGCAGTCATGACTTGGTTTTAGCTGTGTATTCCAGTGACAAGTTGCACCACCACAACACGTTCCACAACTTCAGATGTGAGACTGCTGGCACCGGCTAGTTCAAAACAACCTGACAGCTGAAACCCGTTCTGTCACCTTTTCTAATGATGTGAGTGGTGTCATGGTTACCAGCTATGTTAAAATATCAATACACTACATTTCAAGAAATAAATGTTAGATGTGTAACACGTTTAGAAATATACATTCTAATTATTGGATGTGTAGTTTTGGAAGGTTTAAAACTCAGTTTATGGGGGAAATGACTTATATTGAATATCTGAAAATAAAATGGTAAAGCACTATTTGTTAGTGCGGAGTATTACGGTTAGCCATTAGTGAGTACTTCATACCGCAACCAATATGGCGATGCATAAGACGTGTTTCTAATGTGTTCCTAAATATTTGTTGCATACTGCGATCCTAAAGGATGTAATTGCTCAAACAACTTAGCAAAACATTATAGAAAGTATATTGAACAAAATGGCTTAGTCGTCAAAGCTGGAATTATCTCATGACCTTGTGTCAGGGGTAAGTATTTGGCATTTTCCAGGGATATTTTTTTCTGATTTAAATTCTGTATGTTTTGGATCCAGGGTTTGCAGCACAACATTGATCCAATGGTTTCAACAATTAAGCACTGTCTTATGCTCTTTATTTAACAATTATAATGCTTCTTAAATCTTTTAGATAGATCAACTGATATATATTTCATCAATTAATATAAATTTTATAAGATTTGACTTCCCAAGCCGCCCAAGGTTTCTTGTGCAGATTCAACATCATGAACTTGATTCATGTTCATGAATCAGGATCATGTGTTTAACTATGTACATTTATGATTTAGATGCATTCATCAATAAATCACTTGCTGCAGGAGTCAAGTGATGTACTTTATTGGTCATTAGCCATAAGCTCAGCACAATTCCTTCCACTGACAGTGCATGTTAATCAACTTAAAGTATTGAATAATCTTTAAAATTTACCTACCAATATTAAGGCTGGGTGATCAAGGTTACGCCACAGGTGTTTCGCCATATATATAATCTTTTACAAATTCTACAATGAACTTTATTAAATTCAAGAGTAAAATAGCAATACTTTGAAATTCAATGTGCAACATAGGCCTCTTGTCAAACTTATCAAAAAATTTAGACTGCTTATTTAGAAAGGTGCAATCCTAGGGAAGAGTATAGAATACCGGTCCCCAGAAACTGCTACGTCACGGCCTCCTGACACAACAACAATTGATGACGCGTCAGTTTAGATTAGAAGATAAGGCAATATTACAATGAGAGTAAAATATATACAGTATAATATGAATTAGAAATTTTCGATGAATTAAAAAAAAGAGGGGGGGTGTGGGGGGTCTCCCCCCACAGAATGACAGTACATACCCTGTTTACTTTGGTGTCATTGCATTGTATAACAATAGTACACGCGCCGTAGGCGCGTGGGAATGCACCTGCGGTGCATTCACGCGCCGTAGGCGCGTGAAGCGCCTGCGGCGCTATGTAGCCCCTTATAGGACGAAAATCTGGGGACCGGTATTCTATACTCTTTCCGCAATCCTAATCTAATGGTGACACGCCTCATACACAATATTCAGTATCTGACATGTAAATCTAAACTACATATTAAATTTTAAGTATTTAAAAAAAGAATTGTTTGCTTTTTTAGATGACTGCTGAGCCAAAGTTCAGGACGAAGAGTCGTTTAAACGGCTGGTCCTGCCCTCCCCATCCGTTCCAGTTCATTGCGTGGGGTTTCTACCTCTACTTTGGACTTATCTACTTCTCTACCATCGTTCCTGCGCTGGTCTTGCCATGGCAGCCTGCAGCATACGCAGTATCCTTTTATATAGATTGTCATCAGATCAGAACAGTTCATTATCTTACTTCTATGTTCCTTACCAGCTTTGGTGAGTAGGGACTTTCAATCAAAGTTTTTCAATTGTAATGTTTGAATCAGAAACTTCCAGTTTGCTTCAAGTATGGTTACTTGAAACTTTTTTATTGATTAATCTTGCCTTAGGAAATGATGTAGATCTGTGTCACTTTTGTTCACATGGTAGATATCTTACATTTGCCATCTAATTAGTGAATAAAAAAGAATACATATATGTGTGCTCTTTCATGCCAATGTGTTCCTAACTGAAAAACAAATTGAAATTCATTTTGCATTGATAAACTATTCATTCCATCTCACAATTGTTTGTGCATGTAGACACTTTTTTAAACTTTGCTGAGGAAGACTTACAATTACCATGTCATGAACCATGTTTCATGATGATTTATTAGTAGGCATAATTAATTATGCATGATAACTTGATAAGCTGGTCTAATTTTGTCTTGACTAAGGATATGTTTTGTTTTGAGTAGGAATTGACGTATGCCACCCACATGAGCAATTCTTTATTACTAAGTCAATAACAAAGGTGTACTGTGCAGATAATATATATTGTTTTGTTCCTTGCACAAGAAACAAAATAAAATGTATTATCTATAACCTAAATGCAAAATTGGTATTCCAGTGACTTTGTTGTACAAAATTTTATACATGTATGCCAATTCCACTTCAGAATCTCATAGAATCTAAGAATAAAAAAGCTTTCACAGCCATAACTACTTTAATGCTATTTCTGCATTTTCAGTACTGCAAATGAATGAGTTACTCCAAAGGCTGATTAACTAGTAGCAGCCTTTGGTTACTAATGATATCCAGGTACTCCAGAATATCCAGGTTCTCACAATGTGTGGCATATTCCTTAACATGTACAAGGCCGTTGGTCTGTCTTTCCTCATTCACCTTGTGGTGCATATAGGTGCTTGTAGTGTTAACCCTGCAGATACAAGTGTGCGAAATAAAACAAAGAAATCTATGCCAACATTTAACCGGGCCCGACACAAGCATGTCATAGAAAATCAGCATTGTTATCTTTGTGAGGTTGATGTGTAAGTTCTTGATTAATTTATCAGTGTGACGAATGCCTGAGATGTGATGAGCGAATGATAGCTTTCCCATTCACTTTCTTTTTCTATTCGCTTTCCCTTTCTCTTTCCCATGCACTTTTCCATTCACTTTCATTTTCCATTCACTTTCATTTTCCAATTTACTTTCACTTTTCCATTCACTTTCATTTTCCCATTCACATTCATTTTTCCATTCACTTTCATAAACTTCAAACCCTTAATTTCCACTACATATTCTTTGTGCTTATGAAATTGCACACTCTTAAATCTCATCTTTATCTTACCACTATCCCTTACCAACTGTATGTGAGAACACCAGGAAATTTCAGTAATTTCTTGGAGTCTCACTACATTTGGCTGTGGTCTTTTTCAATCTGTCCATCTTGCGTACATGCTGGATGAACAGATTGAAAAAGACTTATCTCTCATTCTACATTAACACTTTCCTTTGTTTTCTGCTTTTCTCTTCTTTTCTCTTCTTTCCTTCCTTCCTTTCTGTTGTGTCCTTAACCCTATGTTAGGTGGAGGGGTGCGCGTTGGCCGTGATGGCCGTTTTGTATTTGGTGGGTACGACCATCAACCCTGCTGATCGTAATGTACGATTGAAGAATGCCCCCGGTCCGACCGGGCGTTTTGATCGCTCCAAGCGAGCGCATGTTATCGAGGATAGCTACTGTGCCTTGTGTGAAGTGAAAGTGTAAGTAGTATGAATGTGAACGATGTGTGTGCGTTTTGATGATTGTCATAAACATTTTCAAGTCATATTTCAAATATTTTAAATATTTCAATTTATACTTGTAATGGGACTGAACCCTAGAATAAGGAAATGTATGCATTATCTTGGTGTGTGTGTGTATCTTATTTGATGATGAGTTGTGTGAATGCTTTGTGGATAATGAATGATCGTGTATGTAGACTATGTACATTTCAAAAACATTCTCTTTATGTATCTAAAGTGATCCCTCTGGTATTTCATTATGTAGACCATCTGAGATCCTTCTTTATAGTTGCAAGTCAAAAAGGCCTATAATTATTTAACATTTGTCCACAATGTCCAATCAATTTACATTTTTTTATTGATTTCATGAACATTTGAAAAACGTCAAATAGTTCCCACCCTCATTTCTAAAGATACTAAGATTCATACGTTTGTCTGTTTACATCCTGTACACATCTAAAATATATGGGAACATAACTCTTTATATTTTCAAAATGTAATTGAAACTTGACCAGCATTATCCTTTTCTTTTGGCTAGTTTTGATGTATTTTATATTTTTTTTATTTCAGTGGTCCTCAGTCTAAGCACTGTTCTGCTTGCAACAAGTGTGTGGCAGACTTTGACCATCATTGCAAATGGCTGAACAACTGTGTTGGTGGCCGCAACTACAAGTAAGTTATTCCCTGTTTTTGCCTATAGGATATAATGATATCGATATAAACTTGAGTGGTTCATCCTGTCTGAGTGTGTTTTATGCTGGACAATCATCTTAGATATAAGACTGCACCAGCCATGAAACCTACTTTTTTTGAAAAACATATTCCCCAAAAATGATTTTACCTAACTACCCTATTTTTTCAGGCGATTACAGGAAACAAACAACTTTTTTAGGTCTTATGTCTCCCAAACATACAAATTTTATTTCATGTTGATTTTTAATTGATGCTGTTTATTTATTTGTTTGTTTATTGTAGGTTGTTCATCGCAACTCTGGTGTCATCTCTCATTGGCTGTTTTATCATCTTTGCCATAAGTGTGCTGTGCTGCACTGCTCACTTCTCTGATAAGAACAATGGGCACATTCTTCTTCCTTATCGTAAGTATATAAAGCATTTGTAACAGAAAAACGAATTATATTTCTTGTCATATTTCGTGCCATTTAAAATGGTCACATTCTTCTTCCTTACTGTAAGTATACTAAGTATTTGTAATGAAAATAGAATTATATTTCATTTTTTGTGCCATTTACTGGTGGAATAATGACTATCCATTGGAACACATAGGAAGAAAATATTGTTCATGGTTGTAACTAGTAGCTTTAAATTCATCTCAAGTCTCTGTTTACTTTGTCACCTTCCCCAAACTTGGAACAAACCAGTCGTTCACGGTAGTGTCTGGTATCTGTAAATTAATATCAAGTCTCTGTCAACTTTTTCACTTTCCCCAAACTGGGAACAAACCCCAGATCTTACCTAGCAATTTGGCTGATGCACTTACATTCTAGCTAGATAGCAAATATAACATGTGTATTGCAACTTTTCTTTTTCATTTTTCAGAATTCTTTCTGAGTTGTCAAACTGCTGGTAAGTTTATCATTTCTGTATTCTATTAGGCTGAGTATTTAAAACTTAATGGTTTTGGTTAAATCAATGTGTGTATATGTAATCCAGATAGATTAAAGACTTAGTTGAAATATCTGGGATTTACCAATAATGAAAGATACTGTAACTTAAATTGCTTTTATGTAAATACATTCACTACAAAGCTTCATTTAGTGGTAAAATATCTTGCAAGTTCCAATAATGTGTAAACGCTTAAGTGAGAAGGAGGATGGAACTTCGCTTGCTATTATGTGAAAAAATTCACCAGGTGTTTATTGTAAAGGAGCTATTAATGTAAATCATTACTCCTGCAGATAAAGTTGTACTCTATTTGTTTCTAAGGTTTCTTTGTTATTGTTGTAGGTAATTCTACCTTAACTGCCAGCCTAGTGGCTTCAGGCAACTCTACAACCGGGTGCTCAGGTCTCTCAACACCAGGTGAGAATATTACACTATTTTTGGAACATTACCCCCATATGTTTGGCTAAACCCTGTCATGCTTGCAATGCATAAAGTGGCATAGCTATTTAGTTATGTACATTTGTCTGACCACAGCATCGTTTGGTTTGGACAATATTTGAACAAGAAAGTTAATACAGTAACTCTCCTAATGTTTTGTGGATTTATTCTTAAATGATAAGCTATTTCCAAAAGTGATGAAAGATGACACTTTTAAATGGTGATCTTTAGGCATAAATGGGTTTTTAAAGGAAGGTGCCTGCAAAGGCTTGGCTATTGATCAAGCTTATGAGGCCTTTTCAGCTCATGAGTCTTATAAAAATGTAAGGGAAGTGACTGTTTATGACACCCTTCTGTGGTGTTTGCCATGGTAATTTGTTTGCCTAGCAACGCCCTAATGTGAATCATTCTTTTTGTACTGTTAGACAATAATATAATTAGCATTGCCTTAAATGCCATTTCAGCTCATTCATGATTCTTATAAGAAAGTAAAGGACGTGTGTGTTTATGACACCCTTCTGTGAGGTTTGCCATGGTAATTCATTTGCCTAGCCACACCTTTTTGTATTTCAACTCTTTGTACTTTCTGACAATTATATAATTAGCATTGCCTTAAATGCCTTTTCAGCTCCTTCATGAATCTTATAGAAATGTTTATGACACCCTTCTGTTTGGTAGTAACTACCATCTGTATTTTCTCTCTTTGTACTGTTAGACAAATATTGTAATTAGCATTGCCTTTAATGAGGGTACTAAGAATGGTGTTATATTATCAGTTTGAGAGACTGCTGAAAGGAGGTTGCGTCACTAATAAGATCCTTCTATAGTCTATAAGTGTCTGATTGATAGTTATAAGACAAAGGGTCTATTGAAATCTTTCAGTTTGACTGATAGCTTTTCGCAAGCATCTTTCTTGGAGTATTTCAAGCTTTTCACATGTTTAGCATGTATTTCCTGTTCCATACCAATCTGAGAATTATTTCCAAGAACAAGGGCACTTGACCCTTAGCCCCTTCGTAATACTCTGGCATAATTACTGCCTGGTACATAGAGGATACGTGCCAAATGCAGATTTTGGCAGAATTCCACCATTATGAAAATTGTATCTTATAGCAATTCCATGTTTGCTGGCAACAGGCCATCTGGTCCTGTTTGTTTTGATTGGAATTGTGGAGGTCAGGAACTTAGCCAGGACCCGTCCAACCGTTTTTTTAGACTAGGAGTTTTCTGAAAATATCCTTTTTGAATTTCTATTTTTGGCTTTTAGGGGGTATATTACTAAATAATTTCCCAAGAAACCTTCTTCTAGGACATGGCTGAAGTGTAAATTGCCCTTTTTGATACAATGGGCTATGAAGTATAGCTGTTGGCTAATATGGTCAGTACAAAAGGATGCAAAAAACCTGAAAAATGTTTGAAGCCTTGGCACATGGGTACTTTGGACAAAAGTAGCCTCAGCATTGAACGGGTTAAAGATTGAGTCGGGTCTTCAGTATATTGGTCAGGTAGGCGGCTGCCATTTTCAAGAGGATGTATTATATGTGCTTTGTGTTTCTAACCTTGTTTCTATTGTTTTCAGTGTTTGAGATCCTCTACCAGCCTGTGTCTGATGTTGCGTGGCTATGTGTGCTGGGCATCACTGCGGTCTTGGCCCTCATAGCTGTCGGTCTTCTGGCCCATCTCCTAGGCTTCCATATTTACCTCAGTAAGTACCACAATGTTGTTGTCTTTTCAATGGATCAGTATGTACTGTCAAACCTGCACAAAAGCTATCCTAGCTAGGCTAGCTGGTTTGGCTGTGATTTTTCAATCCAGAAATAGATATTTGAATATAGTATTGCTTTTAAAGGATATGTAAACTAAGGATATAACCTCTTACACAGGTAAAAATTGCCGGGACTGTACAGGCCCGTTACGGGCTCAGAACCCGTTATAACCGGCCCGTTATAATGAGCCCGTTACAGGCCCGTTATGACAGGCCCGTAAAAATAATGGGTCCGTTACGGGTTTTCAAGCCCTGAAATGTCATTATATTGAAGGATCAAAAAGCGGGCCCTTGTCCAAACGGGCCCGATACGGGCATTATGGGCACGTTAACTTTTACCTGTGTAGAGGTCAAATCAATTTGTATTTGCACTCAGTCTTTCAGGAAAAAAATTTCAAAGTGTATTTTGAAAGAATAAGGTCATAGGGTCAATTAAATCAACATGCTCAGCTACAAAAAAAAATTTGAATGTAAAAAAATGATTGAAAAAAAAATTAGAAATAAATTTATAAAAAAAATGTTTTCATTTTGCCAATTCAAAATACATACAGAGTGCAGAGTTAGATATTAACTCCTGCAGACACTACACTTATACAAGCAGCCAATAGTTATCCCAAACATACTATTTTGATTTTCAGTGTGCAAAGGTCTTAGAACTATAAGTTTTATAGTGTCAAAGAGACAAAAAAGGGCTAGTAGAATGGTGCAAGAGCCTACTAGCCCTTATGCAGGGGCCATAGAGCTCTCCCAAAGCTAGAAAAGGTGCCGGTAAGATGTTTGCAGATAGTAGTTGCATCTTTAGTGTTTTATTTTTTTACTCACATCTAGTACAGTTGAGATGAGCAGCTTACAAGGAAATGCTGTTATCAAGAGAAAGCTGATGAAGTTGTAACCTGCATAGTTTTTCCTTTTCATCACCTGGGGGAGTCCAAAAATTTGGATAGTTCTGACATTCACCACCAGGGGATTCCACTATTTTTATATAATTTTGGCATTCACCCCCAGGGGAAGTCCAATACTTATGTATTGTTGTTGTATATACCACCAGGGGTAGTAGAAATCAACTAAAAACGCTAAATGGCAGAAAAAATCTAAATTCCTAATGCCAAAATATAGCAAGAATCAGATTTAGCAATCCCTAGTAAAGAACATGCAGGCACATGTAGACATCAGCTCCCTCTATGGGCAGCCTCACACATCAACACCTACTACTCCTCACCTGACAGACGATGTGCACGGTTTCTTTCAGTGTGCAGGTCTCTCAGTACTTATGATTACATAGTTATGCAAAGGGAGAAGGCGGAGCAGGAGGCGCGCGAGAGGGAAATCGACGAGTCGGAAACCGACCCCGCCAAATTCCGACCCCTCAAGGTATGACGCCAGCATCATATAGGTGGTGCTACTAGCTCCTGCTGCTGCTGCATGTGTCTTTCCCTCTACGCTAACTCATCCCTTTTTTCCCGTTATGTTCTAACCTTTATATTCTACCCATTTCTCACCTGTGCATTTCTTTTTACTGTAGATGGCGCTGCTAGCTTCTACTATTGCATGTGTCTTTCACTGTGCATGTGGCGCTACTAGCTCCTGCTGCTGCATGTCTTTCCTTCTACGCTAACTCGTCCCTTTTTCATTTCTAACCTTTATTTTCTACCCATTTCGTTTTTCACCTGTGCTTTTTTTCATGTAGACGGCACTGCTTGCTTCTAATACTGCTTACTTTGTTCTGTTACACTCACACTTACCTTTTCTTTTTAGCATGTTGCACTTTATTTTCTACCTGTTTGTCACCTGTGCTGCTAGCCAATAGATGGCGCTCATAGCTGCTTCAGGTGTCTTCCTTTTATACTAACTCTATCTTTTCTCACAGCTTTGTTCTCATTGCTTCATTGTCAAGTTTGGCAGCAATTAGTACATAACTTACACCAGCTTGACAATGTGGTTTTATATGAGTTTTGGCTGTTTTTACTTATCCTAGTTTTTTCAGCTTCTCTCTTTCAACTGCCTACTCTTTCTTTGTTTACATTTGTTTCAGCCTCATTTTATTATCCACCCTCCTTAACCCATTAATACTTAAAGAGTTCCTCCATAAATTGTCTTCTGGATCTATGATACTTTTGGCAATAACTTTGATATTGAAAATGATTACACAAAATATTTGTAGGAGAGTTGTAGATAATGTCCTGTTTAACATTTCTCCATGAAATATTTTTCTGAATATGCTTTTGCCTGTAAGATTTCATCAAAACTGTCAGACTGCTTTTGGCCGCTTTGAGTATTAATGGGTTAACTGACTCACCTTCCCCTCTGCCATCCCTTAACACCTCACAAACTGCCTTTATTCACATTCTTTTCCCACTCATTGCACCAACCTGTTTCTAACACTAACCTTGTTTCTGTTCTACTTATTCCTGTGTGTTGAGGACCTCCAAACATAAATGCATATAGAAAATCCCCTTTTACTTGAAGTTTCCTTTCCTGTAACTTATTTGCATTTGGAGATTTACTTGACCAATGTCGTCTAGACCTATCGAACTATTGAAAATAACTTTTGAATTAAGCATTAATTTGTAAAATATTTGAAAATTGAAAATATTGAGAGTTGAAATTTGAAAATATTGGGAGTTGTTTAGGGGTCCACACCGGTACGACAGTACCGTGAGGGTACCGATACAACGGCGAAAAATACCGGTGTCAAACCGTATTAAAAGTAGCCGGTACTTTTTTACCGGTACTATGATTAAAAATGCCTCTCTGCTGATGGAGCAGGCAAGGCGGAAAAGAGTGCAGAGACGCGGGAAAATACATCGCGATCGCGTCATCCAGTGGCGGCCGCCATTTTAACTGCACCACGATAGACACTAACGCGCGCAGTAGAACTTGGAAAAGTGTGAAGAGGGCCACGCTATGTATTTTACATGGTGCTAGTCCAGCCCCACCACACTTTTCCAAGCACTAACGCGCGCGACAGAATTTCGAAAAAATCGACAAAGTAAACAAAGTAACCAGTATCGATACCGTTAGAATACTGGAACCGTATAAAATATACCGTACCCGTACCATACCGTATAATTTTAACGGTATGGACCCCTAGAGTTGTTGAGTGAGTTCTGATGAACACATCTCCTTCAGATATTTCCTATAAATGACTTTTGTTGGAGAGATATCGCCAAAATTGTCAGGCGGTTATGGCCTCTTCAGGAATGACTGGGTTAATGTATGTGAAGAGGGTTTGTGTGCCCTCAACCCCCTAACTGTATATGTTTCCTTATGGTTTCTTATATGTGATTCTTCTCCTTACTTCTTTTACTGAGTTCTACCTTAAATGTATATATGTTTCCTTGTATACCTACATACAGTTTCTTATGTGATTCTTCTCTCTACTCCTTTCACCGAGTTCTACCTTTTGGTGTTATGTCTTGTATGTCTCTTTCTTTTGCCTTCTTTATTTCCTTTCACTACACGTCTGTGTCTTTTCCTATCTGTTGTGTAGAGTACCTCAATCTTAGCACGTATGCCTACTGGAGGCAAGACTGGGCTGGAGACTATGTGCTCATTCTCTGTGGTAAAGCTATGACTGGGGTCAGTCAGTGCACGCTCAGGGTCCTCAGGGCCCCAGGGGCTCTCTTTCGCAACATGCGTGAGCTCTGTCGCAAGGTAACGCATCTTTCACTGAAAATAAAATCAAAAACCCCTTTAAGAAAAACTAAAAAAAGATCTCCACATACATGTCCATATTGTGCATAGATAGTGACAGAGGTGGGAATAGGTTACTTTTGTTATTTTGTTTCATTTTTACCAAAACACTGGAAAAAAACTGGTTTAATGTATCTAAAGTTTTCTTTAAGGTGGGAACATTTTCATGTATGAATACAAATTTTGAATGGGAGAAATTTTATTTAACAATTAGTAGGACTCCTTTAGCTTATAATCCTTGTGTTGTACAAATTTTGTGTTCTTGTTTTGTCCATTTAATAACCAAGTGAAAAAATAACACAATTTGTGGTTAGTGATATTGTTTTACTTTTGAATAAAACCCACTTATGGATATTTTTCAACTGCTCTTCTATTACAAATGTCTGTCACTAATATCTATATCCTTATCTGTATGAAGTACATTTGCTCATAGAAACGTATTTGTATCACTTTCACCTCAAAATAATTTCACTTTTATTTCTTGTTTCCTTCACTTGCAATTATTCAAAGCTCTAGTTAACACATGAATATCACATTTCAAAATTACTTGAGAGTTTTTATCATGTTTATGTGTGTCACTTTTGTTGACATTGTTACATCCCTGCTCTTTTGACTACAGCTATATATGTTAATAGGTATAGGTATATGTTAATAGATAATTCAAGATTTATGTCTTATTTTCATAAACACATCAGAGTTGTGCATAATTTGTCAATTTTGTCAAGGATATGTTTAGATCAGTTGTAAAGCATACATCATTCGTATGTGTCCCCTTCAATTTGAATAGAACATGGTTTACGTGTTGCATATGTCAAAGCAATTACTCTCTTGTTGTGAATCTAGCAAGTCATTCTTTACTTATTTATTTTTTGTCCATTTTCATTCAGACCAACAAGGTGGTCCCTTCTCAAGCCAAACAGTCCGATATTGAAGGGCAAGAGAAGTAAGTGAACTTTCTCCTCCTATTAGTATGATTGTATCATGTAAAAGGAAACTTCCATATGTGTATGCCAGCAGAATTTAATCACCCTTTGTGAACACATTACATTTTCTCTCTCATGAGTTGATTGCTATCAAGAAAAAACAATTATGTGGTCAAATGAACAGAAAGCTAGTCTAATTTGTCTGCATGTGTTAAGAAAATGCATTGGGTCTAAAACTTATATTATAGGTCCTAGTCTGACTCTATCAAGAAAATAATATTTTAGAGTCAAATAGATAGTCAAATATCAATTATGTCTACAAAATTAAAAGCAAAAATTTACAATATGCATTTCAAACCTTATATTAAACATTTAGGAGTTTCATGTTTCTAATTGAGGTTGAAAGCTAGTGTAATATATGTCAACATAATCAAAAAGCAAGTCTCAAAATGTATTGAGTCTGAACCTTATGAAATAGAGCTGTAAGTTTTATGTTTCTAATTGAGGTTTGTTTATTTCCCCAGGGATACGCATATCCAGTATGGCGGTTCTATGAGGGACTATGCAATGGCCGCCGCTGAGGCGGACGAGGATCGTGAGTCCGGTGAGACTCCGCCTCCCCCTCCTATACCACCTCCAACGCCACCTGATAGTCCTAAGGTAACAGCTTTTCTCTTTATGTACTGTACTGTGCTAAACCTTTTATGTGTAAATCCACTATTTTAACCCTATTGTTGCTTGTGGCTAATTTGGCCAATAGAAAATAATGCAAAAAAAACCTTCGAAATGACTGAAGCACTGGCAAATGGGTACTCACCTGAGAGTACTCTGCGAGCCCTATCCAATCAGTGCCAACATGACAGGGTTTAGAATATTTACATCCTCGTGGTCAAAAGTAGCCTCAGCATTGGGGGGGGGGGAGTTAATTTTTGATTGACAGTTTATTTTTTGCATACATTTGTTGAATGATAAGCTATTATCTCAGTGTGTTGTAATACTATCATAGGGATCTGATGTCCAAATAATTATGCAGTTTAATAAATGCAATTATGTGCTTTCAGGTGCGAAAGCAGAAGCGTACCAAGAAACAGAAGCGTCAAAAGGAGAAACGATCCCCCAAAGGGAATCGTGCCAACGAGTCCATCGATATGGCCGTATACTCTGACCGCAGAGGTTCTCATGACGCTGCAACTGCTGGTCGCAATCCTGCTATTGGTAAGACACTCAACCTTTCCTATTTAACCCTTATGCTGCTGGTGGCTAATTTGGCCAATACAAAATGATGCAAAAACCTGAAAAATGACTGAAATTCTTGCACATGGGTACTCAGTGTGAGCTTTGCGATGAATACCGACATGACAAGGTTGAAACGGTTTTCAAAAAAAACTTTGCATCCTTGTGCTTTGGACGAAAGTAGCATCAGCATTGGAAGGGTTAAGTCAACATCACTTCCTCAACTACGATTTGGGCTAAGGAAGAATTTGAGATATGTTCCTGACTCATTCATGCGTAGTGTTTCCTTTGAACTTGTTATCTGGATGTTTGGTACACAACATCTTAGCCAGGATTCAGAAACTGGGTGCCCAAAATTGGGTATTCTATTTTTCAAGGGAGACCACAAAAATGTCATCCACTTACATTAAATACAAACCAACACATATAAACCTATATTCTATACATGCAGTCTCACCAGCACATCTCTTTGCACTGTTTCACTTTCTATCTTTGCATTTTGTTCTTTATCTCAACTCCTTGGCACTTTAAATAGCACTGCACAGTTTCACTTTCTATCCTTGCACTCCTGTTCTTGTTTTGTTTATCTCAACTTCTTGGCTCTTTAAATTACTACAGTTTCACTTTCTCTTTTGCACTAATGTTCTTTTGTTCTTTATCTCACCTCCTTGAAACTTTAAATAACTGTACAGTTTCACTTTCTATCATTGCACTCATGTTCTTGTGTTGTTTATCTTAAGTCCTTGCTGCTTTAAAGAACCATGAACAGTTTCACTTTCTATCTTTGCACTCTTGTTCTTGTGTTGTTTATTTCAACTCCTTGAAACTTTAATTAACCATGTACGGTTTCACTTTCTATCATTGCGCTTATGTTCTTATATCTCAACTCCTTGACACTTTAGAGACCATGAACAGTTTCACTTTCTATCTTTACACTCTTGTTCTTTAACTCTTTGACACTTTAACACCAATACACACAGACACACTTCTCTTTCTGTCTATTAGAAATAGTAGATGAGACAAGAAGAAAATTTAGTGGTAGTGGCACATCCGACTGGTGCTGTGAGATGAAATACTATAGTAGCTCCGACTCCGAAGACGAGAGTGGAACGCAGATCACCATCGTGGCTGAGGTCCACAGGTCTGCTCCAGTCACCACCAAGAGCAACTCTGCCGAAAGCACTCAGTCTGCTCCTGCTGCTATTGTCGGCAGCACCGTCGTGCCAAAGTCTGCTCCAGCCGCTGTTGAGAGCAGCACCGTCGTGCCAAAGTCTGCTCCAGCCGCTGTTGAGAGCAGCACCGTCGTGCCAAAGTCTGCTCCAGCCGCTGTTGAGAGCAGCACCGTCGTGCCAAAGTCTGCTCCAGCCGCTGTTGAGAGCAGCACCGTCGTGCCAAAGTCTGCTCCAGTCGCTGTTGAGAGCAGCACCGTCGTGCCAAAGTCTGCTCCAGCCGCTGTTGAGAGCAACACCGTCGTGCCAAAGTCTGCTCCAGCCGCTGTTGAGAGCAACACCGTCGTGCCAAAGTCTGCTCCAGCCGCTGTTGAGAGCAGCACCGTCGTGCCAAAGTCTGCTCCAGCCGCTGTTGAGAGCAGCACCGTCGTGCCAAAGTCTGCTCCAGCTGCTGTTGAGAGCAACACCGTCGTGCCAAAGTCTGCTCCAGCCGCTGTTGAGAGCAACACCGTCGTGCCAAAGTCTGCTCCAGCCGCTGTTGAGAGCAACACCGTCGTGCCAAAGTCTGCTCCAGCCGCTGTTGAGAGCAGCACCGTCGTGCCAAAGTCTGCTCCAGCCGCTGTTGAGAGCAGCACCGTCGTGCCAAAGTCTGCTCCAGCCGCTGTTGAGAGCAGCACCGTCGTGCCAAAGTCTGCTCCAGCCGCTGTTGAGAGCAGCACCGTCGTGCCAAAGTCTGCTCCAGCCGCTGTTGAGAGCAACACCGTCGTGCCAAAGTCTGCTCCAGCCGCTGTTGAGAGCAACACCGTCGTGCCAAAGTCTGCTCCAGCCGCTGTTGAGAGCAACACCGTCGTGCCAAAGTCTGCTCCAGCCGCTGTTGAGAGCAGCACCGTCGTGCCAAAGTCTGCTCCAGCCGCTGTTGAGAGCAGCACCGTCGTGCCAAAGTCTGCTCCAGCCGCTGTTGAGAGCAACACCGTCGTGCCAAAGTCTGCTCCAGCCGCTGTTGAGAGCAACACCGTCATGCCAAAGTCTGCTCCAGCCGCTGTCAAGAGCAAGACCACCGTGCCAAAGCCAAAATCTGCTCCAGCCGCTGTCAAGAGCAAGACCACCGTGCCAAAGCCAAAATCTGCTCCAGCCGCTGTCAAGAGCAGCACTATTGTGCCAGCTCCAGCCGCTGCCAAGAGCACCACCATCTTGCAACACACTGCTCCAGACACCATCATTCCCATCGAGGATGCTATCAGCCCCGTTGGGTCTACCGTAAGTGCCGGATCTGCAAAGAGCCGCACCTCTGTCGGAAGCCACTCCTCCTCTGCTAAAAGCTGCCGTTCTGTCATCGTCTCTCCAGCTAAACTGTCGGACACCATCATCACCATCACCGAGGATGAGGCGGCCATTGATAACACCACCAGCACCGGTGTTCAGGAGATTATTGTGAACCATCCCACTCCGTCTCCAAAAAGCTCCAGCAGCATCCACAGCTACGTGTACTCCAGCGACTTTGACACCGACGCCAGCAGCCTCTGCTCCGTGCACGTGCGAGGAAGCGACGCCAGCGCCGCGAGCTCCAACATGAGCTCCGGAACTCTGGGCACCTTCAGCGAGACCGAGGGTGAGGCAGAGCCCACAGGCGCCCCCTGGGACGTCCCCGAGTGCCCGTCGCAGCAGGTCGGGCTCACCACCGACGCCATCATGAGGAAGATCATGCGCAAACAGAGGGTCAGCGGATCCCGAATCATCCCTGCCGGAGTCGCTTCTGCCGCTCTTCTCGATATCGGAGAGGAGGCCGAGACAGAGAACTAGACACCCAAAACATCATCATCATAAACCGGACTGACTCATGGATTTGACCTTATTTCGAATTGGAAGCAGGAATAACATCAAACTTGCTTGATTTCTAAAACTTATCACATACAATTTGGACTTCTAACATCTGTCTAATGACTTTCTTGTATTAAATGGGCTTTTGAACATTTTAGGTGAAAAGAGCACAATTAATTTGTAAGCAGCATTAACATCAACATGCTTCATTTCTAAACACATCACATAGAGTGAAAACTGAGTTTTATTAATTTGGACCTCAAATATCTGTCCAATGACTTTCTTGTGTTGGGCTTTTGAACTTTTTAGGTGGAAGAGCACAATTACAAATAACATGATTATGACAATGCAGTGAAAACGTTAAATGGGAACACCAAAACACCCATTTTGAAAGACCTTCCATACACATTTCTCAAAATACAATGTGGAAAATAATACCAAAAACCTCTGGGATGTGAACCCCTGATGTGAACATTTTGTCCCACACCCAAGTTGTTCATATCTCAGATTTCTATAGATCTTAAGGAGATTTCTATGCCACCTCATTTCTCCACACTGATTCACTAACAACACCACAAGGCTATGAGCACCATTATTACATGTCCTCTATGACAGTCAGAACATCAAGACACAAGCTGCGCCACATGCAGGCCTCCAATTTGTACAGTCGAGGCCAGCCTGGGACCTGGTCTGGGTTCATACAAACACCACTCCTGCACACCACACCAAATAAAAACATCACTGCACTGAATAAGAACATCACTGCACTAAATAAGATCATCACTGCACTGAATAAGAACAGCACTGCACAGCACTGAATAAGAACATCACTGCACTGAATAAGAACAACACTGCATAGCACTGAATAAGAACAACAATACATCTCACTAGCTTGCTGATGTTCTTGTAGACAGGTAGGACATAAGAAATAACAATATTGCAACACAATTTGGGACTTTTCATTCATGTGTAGTAGTATTAGTAGTATAGTAGTTGTAGCTGTGGATGCTGTAGTTGTGGTAGTAGAAGTAGCAGTAGTGGTAGTAGTAGTAGTAGTAGTAGTAGTAGTAGTAATAGTAGTAGTAGTAATAATATTTGTTTGCAGTAGATACTTAGGCTCTTTGCAAAATGCATTGTAGTTAAATATGTTGTTATTTACTGTCGTGTGAGGTTTGTATACATGTATGAAAATATATGCATTTACTTGATATATGTTTCATGTGCTATAATTCCTTATTTCTGTTTTGTCTTGTAGATCACCCTGACCTGTATACTCCCCGTGGCTTTACAGCGAGACTGGATGTGCAAGTTCCACCTGTTGCCATCCTCCCCCCTCCGCCATCGGGTATCGCCATCCGACCCGCTGCCCCTGCTCGGGACTACCACTCGGATTCTGCTGAATCTCTAGAGGAGATCCCTGCGAATCTCACCTACACTGGAAGCATATACGGCGTCAGCCCGCGAGTTTCAAACCTTGGCAAGAGCTCATCGCACAACCGGATTAACACCCTTGGCGTGACGAATCTCACAAAAAGCGTCTCGCATGATAAATTAGACTCTTCGAGAGTGACCGAGTTTGGTGATGTTCACGGCAGTAGCAGTATGCATTCAAATTTATCGCAGAAGTGGAGTAGTGATCGGACGCTACACTTGTCCCCTCGTAACCAGCCAGAGAGCGCTGCGAATGCTGGTGGGGTTTATCGAACATTGCCGCCGCCTCCCCCACTAGTGTCTCGACAGCGCCCTCTAGGAGTACCGCCATTGGATCTCTCGGCGCTTCGCACGATCGATAGCCATCGGCAACAGGAGACGGAGGCCTGATCGAGTATCCGTGGTAACCGTTCTGTGATTGGATGCATTCTGTATATACTAAAGATCGCCGAAACCACTGCAGTATTTATCAAAACACCAAAGCATGAGGCCTTAACATCCATGCATAATCTATAGGAATTTTAATATACTCAACATATGCAAAGATTTAAGGATGTCAAGTCAAGGCAAAGGAATATATATGTATGATATTGTGATTTATGTGGTACCTGTGATAATGGCATTTTGATTTGTGCCAATAATTAACTGTATATTTGTGTTCCTCAAGGTGCATCAATTGATCCATCAGTTGATTTCTTTATTAGTTAGCTTTAATGAAATTACATTCCTTTTTAACCTTCCTGCTGATTACAGGTATACAATACCTACAGGTATATAACGATGAGGATACATTCCTTTTTACCTGCCTGCTGATTACAGGTATACAATACCTACAGGTATATAACGATGAGGATACATTCCTTTATACCTACCTGCTGATTACAGGTATACAATACCTACAGGTATTTAACGATGAGGATACATTCATTTTTACCTGCCTGCTGATTACAGGTATACAATACCTACAGGTATTTGATGTTGAGGATACATTCCTTTTTACCTACCTGCTGATTACAGGTATACAATGGTTGTGAAATCTTACCTATAGTAACAGAGCCAATATACTCGTCATAATATCTGACTCTGTGCCTAACACTGCTAGGTGTTTATAAGTTGATTTTAATTCAATGTCATAGATGGCATTTTTACTGTGCTAAAGCATGGGTGTTCTGCTTTGAGGAGCTAGCTAGTTTTATTAGATGCAGTAGATGCTATAGTTCTACGGACCTAGTTTTAGCATTGCAATGTTTCTTGGATATGATTTTCTTAAAGAAACAACACTAAAATGTGCGAGTGGAATTTTAAAAAGTTCCCCCTATTTTTAGCATTACAATGTTTCATGGATGCGATACTCTTAAAGGAACAACACTAAAATGCGCGAGTGGAATTTTAAAAAGTTCCCCCTATTTTTAGCATTACCATGTTTAATGGATGTGATACTCTTAAAGGAACAACACTAAAATGTGCGAGTGGAATTTTAAAAAGTTTCCCCTATTTTTAGCTTTGCAATGTTTCTTGGATGTGATACTCTTAAAGGAAAACACTAAAAACACTAAAATGTGCGAGTGGAATTTTAAAAAGTTCCCCCTATTTTTAGCATTACTATATTTCATGAATGTGATACTCTTAAAGGAACATCACTAAAATGTGCGAGTGGAATTTCAAAAAGTTCCCCCTATTTTTAGCATTGCAATGTTTCATGGATGTGATACTCTTAAAGGAACAGCACTCAAATGTGCAAGTGGAATTTAAAAAAAATTTGATGTATGTATACTAGACAATGATAGCATACAAAGTGATTGTAAATAGGTGTATTTATTGAAGAATTGTATATATTGATTTATAGGAATGCAGGCATTTGGTTTATATTCAGTTGTCTCACTATTTTTTATCAGGTGGATTTGATGTTGAACATTCCTTACTGGTATACATTCCACATTTTTATTTGAGTCATCTTTTTATTTCTGCATGGCAAAAAAGCAACTAAATATCCAAATAACTGCTTGCTTTGTTTAATCCATTCGTGCCTGGAGATATTATCAAGAGCCATCCTATGGGATTCTTTGAAATAACTTTAAAAGTAAGGATGAATCCAGCGGATATTTGAAAGAGATTTGTAGATTCGACTCAACATTTCTCCTTCAAATATTCTCAAAAGAAAAATGCTATCAACAAGCTAATGAAATATTAAGGATGCTTTGGGTACTTTAGGCATGGATGGTTTGAATATTTAGACTATAGCGATAAGTGAGAGCTAATTGGTAAGTCCTATGACTGGTTTTATAGATACACTATATATTTAGTTGCTTTTTTGCCAAGTAATTTCTTCTCAATGAAATCTCAAGCTGGTTTCTTCTTGTATTTCCATAGTGGTCTCCATGTGTAGTCTGCTATGATTTTAATATATATATATACATATATATATATATATATATATATATATATATATATATATATATATATATATATATATATATATATATATATATATATATATATAAATATATATATATATATATATATATATATATATATATATATATATATATATATATATATATATATGTATATATATATATATATATATATATATATATATACACACTGAGTTTAAGGATGCCCACTTAAGTGTGTGCATGGTGCTTTTCTGAAGGAGGTTAGGACACAGAATTTCAGAGGAGGTTATTTGATTTTAACTGAGGGTTCGTGTACAATAAATCTTTGTAATATGAGCTCCTCATATCAAGAACAAAACATGTTCATATGTTCCAAGTACATTGTAAAAAGACCCTCTGAGATGTGAACACTTTGCATGGTCGCAGAGTGTTCACATTTCAGAGGTTTCAGTGTACTGTCAAATGAGTGGTTGTGTTTTGTTAGCTTTGTATGTTAACTCATTCATGCCTGGAGTGCCCTTTTGAAAGTATCCTTCGATATCTGATTATTTTCTCAAAATATCTTACGAGTTAACATCTTACTCACAAAAATATTTGTAGGTGGGTTGTCGGTTAGGTAATAATCGGCATTTCTCCTTCAAATATTTTTAAAATAAACTCTAATCAAAAAGATATCACTAAAATAGGGTGTTTTGGGGTGCTGCAGGCATGCTCCTGGTGTGTACACATGGTCTGACAACTTTGAACTTAACAAACCCAACTTATCATGTCGAGTAATATCTGAAAAATATTTAAAGTTATGTTTAACCCATCATGATAACAACTTTCAGTCAAATATTTCTTAGGATATTACTTTGTGATATTTTTGTGAAAGTCAGACCATGTGTATACTTCAGGTTGGAAAGGGTTAAAACTTGTGTCCTAACCTGCTTAGTAGTACTGGCGGAAAGGACATAACTATATGAAATCTGTTTGCCCTGAAGGACAGTTGATTCTTGATTTCAGTTGCCCCAGAGAAATTTTGAATTTCCTCACATTCTTCGTGGGGATATCCAGAAGTTATGTAACTTAGAACTTCTCTGTGTGTGATGTTAAGTGGTGACATCTATTACCCGAAATTACCATGAAAAAATGAAGTTCCTGTTTTATTTTTCATCCTGCAGGAATTGAGAGAATGGTGGCATGGAGTTCAACTGTAGAAAATATTGAGTCACAGGAAATAAATTTCCACAAGAGTGAAAATTTATTTTCCATGACTGAACATTTTCACTTGACCAGGGCAAGCTGTAGAGTAGTTATGTTGAACACTTTAAAGTGGCAGTGTGTAATACCTGTAAACCCCTTTATAGTCATGTAGTCAGCTCAGCATACTAAATGAGCGGATTTTAATGACACTACTTTTACCAATAAACGAATGTGAGCCTCTCCTATGAATTATGATACAAAAAGGCAACACATAATTGATTTAAATGCCAGTATCAAACAAGTGGTGGATATCTCGTACCAAAAGGAGCATGATTATAAAGGGGTTTACAGTACAGTTTCAAGTCTTTCAAATGATTTTTGATGCTGTGTGATTTTCTAGGCTGTACGTTTCAGCTTAGTGTAGATGAGGAAAATACAGCTATTCTTTATGAGGCCAGTTTGAGATTTCACTGAGAAACAATGGATGATGATGATTCCCAGGTATACACCAGGTGTGCCACTTCCCTGTCATACGAAGCCTGCATTCAAAAATATTTTAGTTGGATTCTGTTTGATTTTCGGCAGCTTTAAACACATCATTCCATTTTGAGTTATTTTGATAAAGTGTATCGTGTGTATATACAGGGTAAATAAGCTGTAAAATGTGATTGATTTAGCAGAAAATATCCTAATATGAGCTCTTGTTTCTGTACAAGATGAATAAAGTATTTTCGTACTTATTATATCTGTGTTTTCGTTGTTATTTCTACAGCATGTCTTAACCCATCAATACTTAATGCGACCAAAAGCAGTCTGACAATTTTGTTGATGAAATCTTCCAGGCAAAAGCATAGTTGGGAAAATATTTTAAAGAATAACAGTAAGGACACTACCAACAACTTTCATTCAAATATTTCTTTTTCTATTCCAAAGTTGTTATCAAAAGTAACATAGATCCAGGCGAAAATTTAAAGAGGAACTCGTAAGCATTGATGGGTTAAGGTGACTGATGGGGTTGATTTATGAATACTGTAGAACAGGTAATTTTTCTGTGTGTTTCATTTTCCTGAGTGCTTTCAAACGGGAATAAACAACAGGAAAAATCAATACAGCATATGTCCGGACTTAATAAACACGGAGAAATACTGACCTTAGTTTAATAGACTAAAATTTAAAATCTACATAAAACTTGAAAATTAGGAACAGATAAAGACATATGCCCTCTCTAAGGAATAGCCAAAAATGAAAAAATTAGGGATAATTGTTACATGGAAAAATTGGCCTTTCTACAGTATAGGATTATTGTGATTCATGCATACATTAAAGTCCATAAACTTTCCTCAAACAAATCAACTGCGGGTGTCTTGGCCATCACTGAGTAAGAGACTAACAATTACAGCAGCTCCCATAGACTTGCACACAAGCAGGAAAGGATTTTGGCCTTTTTCTCCAAAGCAAATTTCACAAAAACATGGGTTACTTTAAATGTGCATTTTAGGTATCAAATATTGATAGTTGTGTGAAATGTGGGAATGTTATAGTGAAGAGAATTTCAGACGGAAGGGTATCACAATTTTTCAAAAGTCACGTAGTCTGCAAGCTGAAAAATGCACTTTTTTCTCATTTTCAACATAAAAAATTAGAAGTAATGAGATATCCTTCTCTCTGTATTGATCTTTCCTAAACATTTGTGAAACTTGAAGATCCCCAGACCATAATCGTGTATAAGAGCTCTGTTTGAAAACACTATGCATGTTTTTTTTTCAGTCATTACTCATTAACACTGTTAGAAAGGTACTGCCCTGATGTTTAACCAATTAATGCTCACAGTGACCAAAGGCAGCCTCACTCTTTTTGATAAAAATCTCACAAGTAAAAGCAAAATTGGGAAAATATTTGAAGGAGAATTGTTAATTAGAACACTACCAACAACTCTCCTTCAAATATGTTGGTAAAATATTTTCAATCCCGAAGTTATTATCAAAAGTATCAGATCCAAACGACAATTTCCAGAGGAAATCTTAAGCATGTATTTCTCAGCGGAAGACCTTTCAGGCGATATAGGCTGTCAAATAAAAGCAGGGTAGAGGAAAAAATGAGTCAATGAAATTAACCCGATAAGGAAGCTTCAGAAACTAGGCTGATTCAAGGAAGGTTTTAACTGCATATGGACCTCTGAGTTGAATTCTTTGAAAATACTTCATGTCTTATCTAAAGTGGAGGCAAATATGAGTGCATTATAAGCCAGTGATATAACTGCACCTTTGAAATTTGATATGGTATTCATAAGGAAACTGGAGTACCCACCAAAGAAAATGTCTAACCCCAAGTCACTGGCAACTTTCTTGCATGCCCAGGCAAGGATTTGGACTCGAGCAGTGGTGAGAAGTCAATGGCAGCATCCTAGTCCACTCGACCATCAGGGCAGGCCCCAACTGCACTTAACTTTTGCTATTATACCAAAAGGATATTAAATGAATTTTTAAAAACATTTTTACTTCTAAAAACTACTTTCAAATATTTTCCTCATTAGAATAATCTGTATTGCTGAATTTCTCAAACTCACTTAAACAGTTTGTATTTTGTTTAACATAATCATGCATAATGAAAGAATCTAAAGGAGGTTTTTGTATCAAAAGACATTATTTAAATTGTATACCATGCATATATTTAAATGCATGGTATACAATAGTTAATAAAAAAAACAGTGCTCTGGACCTATAAGTATACAAGGGTAATAAAGGAGAAAACCAAATCAAGTCATATTCATATCTTTTATTTTCTTCTACCATGATAATCAAGCCTCATATAAGTCAATCTTGAATATTTGTGTGCTTTAAAGATTAACACCGATATGATGAATATTTGCTATATTGCAATGCTGATGTTGTTTTAAGTTAGAATGATCTTAATGAAGTAATATTACATATAGTTAAACCGATGATTCTTTGAGTATCCACAGGTTCAGTCATTGTAGATATTGAAAAATAAATTACTTGTCTTTCAAGTAAAAACATTAATGACAAATTTTGATTGGTTTTCAAGATATTCACCATTATCTGAAATTACTTTTAGTGTGAGTGGGTTAGTGCAGACTTGAGTATAACTTTTATGAGCTAAAATCTCTTGAGAACTAAAAACTAAAACTAATATAAAGATGTACAGTTATTTACAGCGACAATGCAGTTATGTATATTAAATAAGCATGTCAAGTTAATATCCTATAAAATAGCGACTATCATGCTTTGATTGTAGCCTAGACACTTATGGAAGATTTGTACAACACATTATGTACACACAGTAGCTTTAGTACCAGCAAGGCATGGCAGGAAATAAACCACGTTGGGGTATTAATTTTCCTTCTTCATTCAGGAAGGCATTGCATATGTAGCAACACATACTTAACCAGTTACAAATAAAGGTTACTAACCCTTATGCTGCTGGTGGCTAATTTTGCCACCACAAAATGATGCAAAAAAGCTGGAAAATGTCTGAAACCCTGGCACATGGGTACTCATCTGAAATTGATCAGCAAGAGCTATCTTATGAATACCAACATGACAGGGCTTAGATGGTTTTCAAAAGTCTTTTGCATTTTTGTGCTTTGGACAAAAGTAGACTTAGCATTAGAAGGGCTAAAATTCTATTCATAATCCTTATAATTTCTGAATAACTTAATTTCTTCATTCAGGCATACCTTGCATATGTAGCAACACTTACAAAAACAGTTACAAATAGAAAGTTAAAAATTTATTCATAATCCTCATATTTTCTGAATAACATAAAATAGGTAAAATATATCCACTCAGAAGCGCATAATTTAGGTGGTTATCTGTGGATAAGCTCAAATGCAAGTATCAAAGTACATACTTTTGCAATGCAATTACAGATTATAATATGGGCATTTATAGAGTATTTAAATAGAGTTAAGATAAACCCAAACATATATTATCAATAAAAGTGTTTGGATTACTAAAATGTATAAATGTTGGCTGAATAAAATATGAGAAAATAAAATCAACACCCAAGTGAAGAGTTGGAAATACTGATTATGGATGATGATATGAGAGGACCTACAAAACCATATGTCCTTGTATATGCATATTTCCTATGCACACAGTACATATGGTCAAACCTGCAAGAGTGACCACCTGTTTAAAGAGACCATCCCAAAAAAGATCCGTCCAATAATTCTCCATGAAGGAAATTGGCGAAATTTCTTCACAAGATTGATATTGGATTACAATCAGTATATTTCACATGTTGGGAAAATCATCTACCCACAAATATCACTGATTCATACTGTCCATCTTGACTCATACTGTGGTGAACTTTCTTCAAAAGATTGATATTGGATTACAATCGGTACATTTCACATTTTGGTCCAATTATTTACCCCAAAATACTATTTTGACTCATACTGTCCGCAAACTTTCTTTAAAAGATTGATCTTGGATTACAATTGATATATTTCACATGTTGGTAAAATCATCTACCCGCAAATATCATTTTGACTCATACTGTGGGCGAACTTTCTTCACAAGATTAATATTGAGTTACAATTGGTATATTTCACATTTTGGAAAAATCATCTGCCCACAAACACTATTTTGTCTCATGCTGTGGGCGAACAAGATTGATATTGGATTACAATATTTCACATGTTGGAAAATCATTTACCCACAAATACCATATTGACTCATACTGTCGGCAACCTTTCTTTAAAAGATTCATACTGGTTCCAGATCCTGGTTTAAGAATCAAAACATATTCATAGACAAACATGAGATAAGAATAGTACAGGTAGACCCACTTTTTTTTATAAAATCAGAAAGGTAAATTACCTAGGAGATATTGACATCTCTGATAAAATTAAGTGTACCTGTATATACATGATATTAAAAGTACAGAACAAAATCAAAGATTTGAAGTAAAGATTCTGCACAAATGTTGGAAGACCCGTAAAATCATCTTTCAGGGAAAAATCACTAACCTATCAAGGTTTGATATTTTTTCTCATCCTTACCATGCTCTCATCTGGTTAAAATGTACAATAAGTTCACATACAGTATGACCACATTATACCACAGAAAAAATGTTGCAAAAAAGCTAAATCACTTCACGATAGTGTAGTAACACCATTTGAAAATCATCAACATCTTTACATGTTCAACACATACAATTGGCTTTGTACAAATCATCCTGATCAGTTATTTTTCACGGAAAAAGATATCTCATAAATTTCATTTAACCCTTAAGCTGCTGGTGGCTAATTTGGCCAATACAAAATGATGCAAAAATGCTGAAAATGACTGAAACCCTGGCAAATGGGTACTCATCTGAGAGTGCTCCGCGAGAGCTTTCTAATGAGTACCAACATGACAGGCTTTGGATGGTTTTCAAATTTTTTTGCATCTGTGTGCTTTGGACGAAAGTAGACTTAGCATTGGAAGGGTTAAGAGGAGATTATTATCGATATAATAAATCCTGCAAAGAGAAACTTGTATCATAACAAAAACAGCCATTACAGTACCAAAAGAGCAAAGTAAAACCATTACCAAAAATATTAGTAAAAATACTTTCCTTGCTATAAAAATGCTGTCAGGCACTATATGTCTGCTTTCACAATGCATACATGTATTTACAAAGACACTAGTCAAAAAATCTGACCAATGTCCAAAATCTGACCACCGTCAATCTGGTACTACTAACCATACCTCTGCAATCACTGAGCTACTCTACTATTTGTAATTCTCTCCTTATATTACAATACAGAAAACTGGTGATAAGTTTAACAAATGCAAAGACTATCTTAAAACCTAACCATTATGCGTAAGCAATGCATTATCTTTTTAACAGCACCAAGAAGACTTAAAAACAATGAAGGAATCTTGTCTGAGTTGAATCCTTGAAAAAATATGAATGAAACTGACCTTATGTTTTCTGGATTTTGTGCGATCAATCAAAAGAACAATAAGATCGCACACAAAATAACAACTTTATCCCCCGTTGAAACTGGGCTTAAATATCTGGCAAAAACATAAAAATAACAATTTTACATGTAAAGAACTTTTTTGATATAACTTATGAGATTATCATCTCCCAGGATGGACATGTGGTCAGTTTTGTTGTATTCCTGATGGAAGATGTTTTGTTTCTGCCGCTTCGTCCACCGCAGACATCCATGTAGACTTCGCTTATTGACCGTACCGTCTCCATCGCTATTGGTCACAGTGGGCTGGGTATCCGGCCAATCATTGTTCTTGTACGTAAATGCAGCGGGCGTCGGCATACCGATTCCATGAAGACAATGGATCTCGACATTTGGGGGCTCGAACTTTTTCAGCAATGGTTCGGTGTCCTCGCGCATCATCCAACCTTCTGGGTAGGAGAGATCGGTGAAGAACTGCTTGTAGTCGTTCACGGTGTAGTTGCGGTCGGGCCTGGAGACGAGAATCTCGTTGGGGTGCCAGAATGTATCGTACGGCAACATCCAAGCTGTACTGGGCATGCTCCGCTGTTCTTTTCGTAATGACAAGGGGTTCACCACAAAGATATCCAAATTGTCACCTAAAAACAGAACATATATGATGTAAACATATAGAATTGGAGTGGATTGATATACATGTACAGTGAAACCTCTCATTTTGCACACCCTGGAGATGTGAACACCTCCTAATGTGAACACTTCTTTCTGGTCCCATTTGTATCTTTTACATGATGAAAATAACTTTGAGATGTGAACACTTCCTAATGTGAACACATTTTACTGGACCCATTTGTATCCTTTACATTTCAAAAAGAAAAGGAAAATATTTGATGGAGAAATGTTTATCAGGATATTAATATTGAACTCTCCTTCAAATACTTTAGAAAATTAATCTTTATTCCAAAATTGTAGTCATAAGTATCAGAGATCCAGATGACAATTTCTGGAGAAATCCTTAAGCATTAATGGGTTAACCTACAATATTGGGTTTTTGGAACAAAAAATCTCGGAAAAATACGAAATCACAAATTTGGTTAAGTTGTGCCTCAGATTAATTTCCTACTGTAAAGTAGTTTCAATCATTAAGCAATGGTCTTACCTGAAGCGAATAATCGTAGTGTTTTTGCGGCCCCTCCCCAGGGGGCAGATATGGCCACCCAGGATTTGATGAACTTGTCTTTCCAGGCCTGAGGCTTGTTGTAGAGGAGATACTGTGTGTACAGGTTCCCCATGCTGTGGGCAATCAGGACAACCTTCTGGTTGCCATTCTCTCTATACGTATCCTCAACTAGCCGGGTAAAGTTCTTCATAAACACAGAAGCTTCATCTGAAATAGGCAGTATAGGTTGTTAGCAAATTCTTCATAAGCACAGACACTTCATCTAAAATAGGGAGTATAGACATAGACTGTTAGCTAGGTCTTAAGCCTTCCAATGCTAAGGCTACTTTCGTCCAAAGAACAAGGACCCCAAAAATTTTGAAAACCATCTAAACCCTATCATGTTGGTATTCATTGGATAGCTGTTGCTGAGAACTCTCATATGAGTACCTATATGCCAGGGTTTCAGTCATTTTTCAGGTTTTCTGCATTATTTTGTATTGGTTAAATCAGCCACCAGAAGCATAAGTGTTAAGGAAAAAAGACGCTTCATCTGAAATCGGGAGTATAGACTGTTAGCTAGCCTAGACCTAGGCCAAGAAATCTCTATTATCTCTAAATATATTTGACAAGAAAACTATACCAATTAAAACTGTGTCTACTCAAATTTAGTTCTTAAATTGCTCACCAGTGAGACCTTTTCAGTTTCTTGATATTAACTAACCAGTGTGACCACCTTTAGTACCATCTATCACCAGCCACAAGAACTAACACCGAAAAGCATCATCCAATGATAGCATATACTAGAAGTTAGTCTAGCTGGTGTAGTCTAAACAGGATGAACTGACATGGGTTGCAAAGATCAATAACAATAAAAATCACACTTAAACCCCCATTGAGATCGGACTTTGACAATCTTCAATTTTGACTTAACCAGATAAAAACCACTCAGTTCAAGTTTGTTCACATTCATATCAATCTTAACACACATAAATTAGATTTTTTTCTTATCTAGACTGAAAATTCCGATCAAATTGCATTAGGCAAGGTTGCCTGTAGTCCTAATATCAAATTTGCAAAACCTCTAACATAAGGATTCACCAACATAAACAATTATATTTATTTCTAACACATTATGCAAAGCAGATTTCATTTGTGCGCAGATTAAGGACTTTAAAGGGAGAGCATATTTGTATCTGCATTTCTTAATCTTTACGGCTTAAGCCAACTAATTAATATAAAACGTACTTGGTGTTTTCTAAAAAAAATATATAGGGCAGCGTGCAACATAGCCATATGCCCCATTGCAAGTTGCAAGTGAATTCGGCAAAAAACGGCAACAGGGGAAGCTGAACAAGACCCTGACTTGCCCCGCTCGGCAAGTAATGTTTTGGGCAAAGTCCAATCACACCTTTGTTTAACAGAGTGGCGGGGCAAGTGGATGTGCAGGCGGGGCAAGTCAACTCTAGGGGCAGCTTGCCCCGCTCAGAAAATAATGTTTTGCAACCTATGGTGTACCCTGTAGGGGGTGCCTTTAACACTGAATAGAATATCTTTAGGCCTAGCTGATAGGTTAATATGATACTTACTTGGTGCTTTTCTGAAGTCATAGGGGGCGCCTTTGATGTTGACATTTCTTGTGTACCCCCATTTTAACATAGCCTTGACAACAAGAGCATAGTATGTGGCTGAAAAAGAACAATGGTATAAAAATAACTGAAAACTTATTAATGTTATAGTTATATAACAATAATATGATAACATATTCCAAAGATATTGTAAAAACAAATAGGTTAAATTAGATATATAATATATTTTCAGTGATCCAAAACAGTACAAAGCATTTTCCTTTTTTTCTTCTTGATTTGAATATATTTATTAGTAAACTACAGAGAAAGTTTCTAGACAATGGATTCAGAATCCTTTGTGATACATAAGAAGTCGTCAACTCAAATATCTCTATAAGACAGACACTCCCATAAGTTAAGTTGAACACTTTCTTACTCCCCTAAATATTCCATTCACTACTAAACAAACATAAATCAATTATTACAGGTTTCACATCTATGTATGCAAAACACTTTTCCTTAGCCCCAGGTGTTTACCTTATACAGATTTTACTAAGAACTAAACTATACTTACTAGGAGAGAGTTTACTGGGATCCAAGAATTCCAGGGCGCTGGTATTGCCAAATGAAGGGATGACAATATCTACTCCGGGTGAGTTATGAGTTGTGCGGGTCTTTTTGTCATAAACTAACCTGAAACAATAGAACATGTTGTTAATATAGATGAGTATTAAACTGGAGAGGAGAATTGTAAATCAGAACTCAACCCACAAATCCCTGTCATTTCTATTAAATGTATGCTTTTTTCCATAGCTTTCAAAATATCATTGATTGAGATGACACTTTTTAAGAGAAACTCTAGACAAGAAAGGGTTAATTTTGTGATTACATAGTTGTACTAGAGGCCCACATAAACATCTAAACAGAAGTCCTGAGTATCATGCTATGTTAATTGGTGTATATGCCAGCCTCCTGCTATGGCTTGACCACCTAGGGGTACCAGTGACACACCATTTTCTCCCTATGGGACCACACATGGGGTATCACATTATCCTGATCAAAGTACTGAAGTAGAATGTAACCCCTTCCCATCCAGAGTAACGCAGTGGTCTTTTGCAGACTAGCTTTCTCTTCTTCCATAACTGTGGTCATCTGAGCGAGGGCTCACCATTTCCACTTTTAATACTATCCTAATTCTCTTTGGATCAAATGTGAATAGAAAAGATATTGCACATATGAAGAACCTCCGACCATCCTCAAATCCGTTTAAGAGACATGCCCTTCAAGCAGGTAAACTGAAGCACGACCTCATTTGTCCTTAAGATAAAATTCCTAAATAGAACAAAGAGAATCATGTGAGACTTAACCTTTAGGTAAGTAAATATTTTTGTACAACCTAGCTTGTATGCACTTGTCAGGGATTAGGAGAGTTTATCTGATTTCAGAACTTTTAAAACTTATCGATATGAAAACATTGAAAATTGAAGATGATATTTCTGATGATTTTTTTTCAGATGTCTAAACAATTGCTTCATTCGTGAAGTTGATATTTTATTAGTCATAATAATAGAGCACTCTAAGATGCGCTGAGATTCAAATTTCAAACAAGCCATTTTATTTATTTATTTTCCAAGTAAATAATCACTTTCTAAAATTTCAAAAGATCTATTCATATGTGTGCTTACGTCCAGCAATCAATTTGAATTGCCCCTGTAGTGTAGAAATAAGGAGGTTGATTGGAAGTAAGCAAGTTTGGGTAACAACGGCTACCATGGTAAATTAATCTCATTTTCTTAAGCCTTATCAACCAGATTAGCAGGGCGGTACATCCTAATAGTATAATCCCTTTCCCATGAGATAACAAAACACCTGTCAAGCCTGTTAACCCGAAGGGCCTTTCAATGCTGAAGTCATTTTAGAAGCTACTTTACAATGCTGAGGCTACTAGTACTTTTGTTCAAAGCACACTGTTAGGATGCAATGATTTTTGAAAACCATCTAAATCCTGTCATGTTGGTATTCATTAGATAGCTCTCTCTGAGTACTCTCAGATGAGTACTCATTTGCCAGGGTTTTAGTCATATTTCAGATTTTTTTGCATCATCTTGTCTAGGCCAAATTAGCCACCAGCAGCACAAGGGTTAAGGCAAACCAGGTGCCTTTGAGGGGAGGCTGTCCTAAATCATATTCGAAGGAGAGTTGGAGGTCAAAGACAGTCAGGCTATTTAAGGGTGCAACAGGCATAAATGAGTTACTGTCAGAAGGGACCCTGTGTTGCCCTAAATTCAATTCAATTCAATTCAATACTTTATTTCAGGCACTGATGGTCCATATACAATAGATGGCATCGAGAAATGGAGTTAACCTCTTATCTAAATACAATTCATATCTAAAAATAGATAGATAGATAGATATATAGATAATCTTTATTTCAAGTCGGTAATAATTTTATATAGTAAACACGAGCTGCCAGGGCTCTTGGCCGACTACAAAATAACAATTCAAAATATAACATACATGTACATGGTGATGAAACATTTAATAGACTCATTTGGATATGCTTTCAAAATATTTCTTTAGTTAATGAGTGATTGAAAATTTTGTTTTGTAGCATGTTTTGAAGGTGGTGCGACAATCTGACAGTTAGACACCCCTTGTATTATAACTTTCCCACTGTTTGTAGAATACTGTTATTGGCACACAGGTCCAGATAACACTTTTCTAGGGGAACTCAATGCGTGAAAGGGTTATAATTGTTGCACAGAAGGCAAATATGGGTAGCATGATCATGATGATGCCAAGTTACATAATACAAGATAAGCTAAAATGATAAGCTAAGCCAGGTTTCCCCTCAAACACCCCATATCACCCTAATCTTATCATGTGCTTACTCAAATGACCTTCCTTATCTTAGTTATAAAACTCTGAGTGACCAGAGCTCATGTGACACCTTCTGTGAGTAATACCAATAAGTCTTACGCATTTATACTCACAGCTGCCAACAGTAGTCAGACAAATGTGATGAATTCTTTCAAACAAAAGCCTAGTTGGGAAAAAAATTGAAAGAGCAATGTAATGTAAAACACTACCAACAACTCTCCCTCATATATTTTGTAAAATAATCTTCTTTTTTTATGTTATTGCCAAAAGTATTTTAGGAGCAGACAACAATAATGGAATGTGTCAACATTGATGGGTTGTAGAAGTACACTCCATACATTTAACCCAATCAACCCTGCAGCTGCAGGTCCTCACTATGAACTGACAATTTAGATTAGAGCATATCTTTCCAAAAATCGGCCTTTTACAATTTTGCAAAAGGTAATTTGTAAAGATTCTAATTTAAGGAGGGGAAATTTTAATCAGAACAAAATCAACAACTTTGCTTTGAATACTTACAATATATGTGTTTACAGGTCTGTCTGAGGACAAAAAGGTTTAATCAGCTTGAAACAGCTGACGACTATCTATTGTGATTCAGTAGATTTCTACTGTGTAAATAAATGTTTCATTTCAACTTCTCTCTCCAATATACTTTCATACAAATGTACAAAAGCAATAAGTAGCAGCTGCCACATACATGAAATACATGAAAGAATAGAAATATTATAGCATCAATTCAATCCTCTATATGCTCTTCTCAAGAAGCATTCCAATGGCAAATTAGAAGCTATAATTTAATGCAGAATCATTTCAGACCACCTACAATTTAATGATTACCTAATTCAATTTACCCCTAGGTGCTACCACAAATACATTCTGATTGCAATATGCATGTAGTTCATTTGCATATTGCCACTGTGGCATACTTTGGCAAATACTATATCATATTAGTGTAACTGGTCAGAAAAGTACCTGTGTCAAAAATCTACCAATCGGCCAGTCAAACTTGACACTGTTCTAGCAGCAATCCTTAACCTAATCAAGGAGGTCCATGATCCTAACCAGGCGTCCTGCATATCATGCTCTCTAACCCTCTAGTAAGGTAACCCCTAATAAGGAAGGGCGTGTCCAACTGTTGCATCTTTGCAGGTTGGTGAAACAAAGGCCTCAACACAACTAGTGTGACAGACCAAATCAAATCGCCACTCTAGAAAAATTCTCAGACAGCATGGCCAATTTGTCCATGATCCTTTAAAATGTATACTGTGCATATTCTATGTGTATATATGTGTATATACTGTTTAGTGTGTATGATACGGATTTCATTAAACATGTGAAGCAATTTGTATTGTCCAGATCTTCATCATTGATTATTGATATAACGTTCTAGTAGATAGTTCCACCTGGTGACCATTTATTGAACCCATTGTCAGCCAGTAAAAAATGCTACATGTTCCAGGATTTATATAACTGGACACCCCTTTAAGGTTATCTGTCAAGTTTTACCTGTTAAATAGCATTTAGCTAGGACGAGGAGAATGTTATCGTCACCAAAATGAGCTATATGAGCTGTGACACCTATTTCGTCCCACACCCCTGGAGAAAAATCCTTTGTTCTTCAATTAACCACTAAGCATACAGGCCCAGCTGTTAAGCCAACAGCTTAGTAACCAGCACCTGGGATAAAGTTGCCAAGTAAACAATCAGAGCAAAATAACAACAGATGGGCTACATATGCTACCTTTTGGCAGTCAACTTAAGAGTCCAGAGTCTTAGCAAGGATTTAGGAACTGGGTGCAGCCATGCAGGGCTCGAAATTAGGGGGTGCCAGGAGCCAAGGGCTACCTTGAATTCTCCAGCAGCTCCCTCAAATTTCTGGAGGGAGCCCCAAAATGTACTAGTTACTTTATACACAACACCAAAATTCAAAGGGGTTTTGAAAATCCAATTGGGCTGCCTGGAAAAAAATCTTAATTTCCAGCCCTGGGGTGCCTAAAATTGGCAAATAAAAATATTTGGGCATCCTATTTTTCAAACGAGGCCAGCCATAAACTGAGATTACAACCATTAATAATATGTATCTAATTATTGAAACAAGGTATAATAGCCTTATACTATGTCACATGGGAATCATATTGAGGTGGAAAAAATTCTATTACATGCTTTAAATGGACATTTCAAGAAATTACTCTAAGTCTCTCTCTGTAATGGGTCCCATGGCAATTGGCCTCTGGTAACGAATCTATGTGTTCATTCATCTTATCTATAAATGACTAGTCAGGACTTGGCCTCAATATGGCAGAAAAATCAATTACAATCGAAATTCCAAATACATACTTCATGTTGTCTACGAAGCAGTCGAGGACGTATGGCGCAAGTTCCTCGAGGTTTAGCCATAGTGAGAAGTAATCCTCGGTCACCTGCTTGCACCAGTAGTGGACGACGGACGACTTATTCAGCTTGGCATAGAACTGGCTGCCTCCATCCCCCGGAACTGAAAACAAGAGGAAAATATGTTTAAGAAATATGTATAAATATGTATAAGTTCACCTGTTACCTAAAGTCTAGGACATAGTTAAGAACTCTTACCCCTATTATAAGAATACTTGTTATATAAGAATACTGGTTAGGAGATTGGTTTGAGCTGATGTAATCTAGATTGAATTGGTATGCAACCATATTCAATGCAATTTTGAAAGGTGGACACTTATAGCAAGTCACTCAGGATTTCCATACAGATACTTATCAGTGTATGAAAGACATTTTCTTAAGGAAACTTTACAGAAATTTGAACTTTATTCGCTGCATCAGAATGTCCAGGCCATCAGGGGGGGGGGGGGGGGGGGGGGCATGGCACGTATAAATGGGTTATCCTTGCACTTTCCTCATTTACAAACAGGTATGAGCAGCACAAAGACACCGTCCGTCCGAAGGACTTATCCCCATGAGACGAGATAGTAATCAACACATACTTCAGGACTGAGCAGTTCACACAGTAGGGGTAGCTGGCTGCTGCCCTGCTGGTAGTGAAAACAATGGTCAGAGAGCAGCACAATAACACCAATTAGCACCAATCACATGCAACTCAGCAGTGATGATCCATTTGCACCTGTCACTCGGCACATAAAGGGGTTCAGCTTAGGGGATTGCAAGGAAGGAAGGATGGAATGGGTTTTTTTACATTGCTTTGGTTATATTGTGACGAAATGGATTTTTTTACTCAGAACCAGGAAGAAATTCCTTTCTTTCAACCGCTTATGAGGATCGAGTGGAGACTCAAACCTGAGGGGATCGCTTATGTTCAGTTGCGAATACAGAGGGGGTTCGAGGCTTCTAAAAACACCACATTTACAATTCAAAATATTGATTTTCATATAAAGAATTGTCAACAATAAAGGGGTATTCAGTAAAGGGGTTCAGCTATGGGGATTACTTAAAGGATCTAAGTTGCTAATATGGATGGGGATATAGAGGGTTCTACAAGCACCCCCACCCCCTTTACAATTCAAAATGTTGCTATTTTGCTAAGAATTGTCACTTTTCTCTAGTATAGCCCAAAATCAATAGGGTACGTGTAACAGCCTCACTGTTTTAAATGAACCCCCCCCCCCCCTCCGTCCCCCTAAATTATTTGTTTTTGCCTTTTTGGTAAAACCAAAAAGTCACCCTATCCTCCTGTTCAATTCCTTTGGCTTGGCCTGCACACAGGTTTCCCTTGGTATGTCACAATGACTTCCCCAATCCTCAAATTAAAACTAACTGGCATGATGACATTTCTAAAAATAGATGTAGATGTCTAACTCCATAAACTCCCCATGTGGTCTGTAAAATAAGATATAAGTAAGGGATAGGAGGCAAAAGATATCACATAGCAACACATAGTATCAGACAATAAGATTTTATGTAAAGGGGGAGGGGGTTCCCTCAAATTCCCCCTTTGTATCTGAAACAGGTCTATGTGTGGGGTTTGGCCTTTACTACAAATCTGAATTATATAGTGAGTGTGCCCTTTGTTTTGGGATTTCTGTTGCAAGCTGCAGTGATAATGCAAAATTTGACACCCATTTTAAACAATGCCCGGATTTTGATACAATGATCAGGAGCATAATCTTGATGACCAATGCATGCCCTTCCGCAAGTACTTTGGATTTAGTGACAAAACCACATAAATTAATTCACATGTGATTTTGCCCATGTATAAACACACACCCACACAGTAGGCAGGGTTCGACTTTCCCAGGGGCCCAGGGGCATATGCCCCTAGATTTTGCTGTGGGCCCCTAGATTTTTCAGACTAGGGGCCCGAAATAGTATTATTATAACAGTATATCCTAATTTTGACCACTAATTTTCATCAAAGGACCTTTTCGGGCCCCTAGCTGAAAATCTAAGTGTCAGACCCTGGTTGGACAATAACAAATACATGTTGCTGTAATAATCACCCATTCTAATGAAGGGATGACATTACATAACATAATTACAAGGACATGACATGAGTGTAGCAGCACCCTTCCCATATGTGAGGCCTCTGGGTATGGTGAGCAGTGAGGGTGTGACAGAATGGCGAACCCTGATTGGCTAAACAAAGTGGGCTGACCCTGAGCGTCCAAGTACACTTGCACTGGCCGGCTTAATGCACCGATGTCAACAAATAAAACGGTCAACCTTTCGATGGTCTAAAACGTACATTTACCAAAGAAGCTTGATATATCAGATGGCTGTGAGTGATCTTAAATCACCTACATCTGAGAAAATATAACGGATGTAACCCCCGTTTTATTTCATCCATAACGATCTTGTTTAAAAGAAAATCTTGCAGTTCATAACTTCATTATTCTTATCTTTGATGAATGACAGCAATCAGTATAGATCCTAAACGTTAGTGAAAGTATTTTATGTCGGTGGATACAGGGAAACTATTTGATAATAATATTACTTCCTCATCTAACCCGTTTACCTATAACAGCTTCGAACATTCGTGAAATGCACGAAAGTCGGTCAACCAATTACCAGTCATCCGAAGTGAAGAGTGGAGAGGAATCAATGAATGACATGACATTTAAAACCAGTTTCCTCTGAATCTATAAACTCAAAGAACGATCGTTGAAGTTCAAACTTACCTAATATAACTGGACTTCCAGGTTTGACAGCTCTGGCATCGATCACATAAGAAGTAAAGAAGAAAATCGCAAAAAAAGACAGAGCGCACCGTTGCCAATGTGGCAAGGCCATCTTCGTAGCAGTAACCTAATTCTAGCTTGCAATGCTAGAGGTTCCTGGCGTCTCCGCCAGGTGCCGCCACGGGTCGTGATTTCCTCAAACAATGCAGTCAGTGCATGAGTGAGCTGAGTGACCCTTTCATCACCATTTGACCTGTCATGGGAGGTGAACTAAACACCAAAACAAAGAAGTGTGCACATGCCACTGATTTGGAAATGAAAAAACAACAACTTTATGTCAATAAATCTCAAAAATGCATAAAAAATAGTCAAATGAAATTTAATCATAATCCTTTAATCAAAGTTTTTTTTTTTTTTTTTTATGACAGTGACCTATAGTTTACTATAGGAGATGGCTGATGTTTTGGAAAACCCAAGGCCTAGGGGGTCTGATGCATCTCACAGCCGAGAGCCACGTCATTCTTGTAATATCACGCATTGGTTAGGAGTACTAAGTGGTGTTAGCTAATCACCCCATAACCCGAAAGAAAAATAATAAATTGAATAGATACATAGATGAAATAGAATAAAATAGAATAAAACAAAACAAAATGAAATAAAACAAAATAAATAAAATGAAATGAAATGAAATGAAATAAAATGAAATGAAGTGAAATGAATAATGATAACAATAACAAAAGAATGGTCGAATCAAAATGAAAACCCATGACATGATATTTGCTTGGGGCAAGAGTGAAATGCACACCGAATTGAGAGGGACAGCTTGCCAATATTAATGCCTGCTGCAGTGTGTAAATAAATTAATGAATGTTCTATCGGTGAATATCTTAGATGATGTCTTGTTTTTAAAATACCTGATGCTGAATATATCGTTTCCAATATCTCCAATATCATGATTTGACATTCCCACTATTCCCTTGTATAGAATCAGAGTGCACATTAGGTACACGAGTTGTATTTGTTTTTGATAGAATTAATCAATAAGCAATAATTCGAAATTTGGAGTACAGTCCCCGAAGTCGGGGTGCGGTTTCCCCTAGGCCAAGCTTTTTTTTAAAATCATTTTTATATTTAACGTGAAAAGTATAACAACTCAAAACAGTCTACCTTTATTTTAGTACAGACATTGCTCACCAGGTGGTCGCAGTGAGATCGCACAAGTGACTAACTGACTAACTGACGAGGTGACCAACCTTTGCGTCATCTATTACCAGCCACATAAACTAACACATGGACATTAGGCAAAACAGAGGAATTAACCCACGCATTTCTCTGGAAATTGTTGTCTGCATCTTAGATACTTTTGATAATAACTTCAGAACACACACACACACACACACACACACACACACACACACACACACACATATATATATATATATATATATATATATATATATATATATATATATATATATATATATATATATATATATATATATATATACATATATATGAGTACATATACATATATATGAGTACTAATATATATATATATATATATATATATATATATATATATATATATATATATATATATATATATATATATATATATATATATATATATATATATATATATATATATATATATATATATATATATATATATATATACATACATATATATATATATATATATATATATATATATATATATATATATATATATATATATATATATATATATATATATATATATATATATATATATATATATATAAATATGTGTATGTGTGTGTGTGTGTGTGTGTGTGTGTGTGTGTGTATACATAAATATTCCTTGGGGTCCATCTATCCCATAGCTAGGAGCTAGTCTAATTTGACTGCAGCTTTTGTTTATGACGTCTTCACCACAAGCTTGGGTGCAAAAGAGTCAACCAGAACATTGAAGTATGTCAGCCATGAACAAGGGTAGCTCTCCCTATCTGTCATGTTTCCTTATTATTTTCACCTCTCTCGCCGCTATCCTAAGAAGCGTGTGTGCGGGGAAAGCAGGAAGTCCGGTAGTGCTAGGTAAGTGACTTAATGTTGACACACACACACACTCTTGTTTTATATTATCTGGAGCGTGTGTATCGTCATGCGTCGGGTGACAACATCGTACGATAAGGTACGCAAAGGTGACTTAGTCCAATAAGGAAACTATCCCAAAGTTGCTTAAATTGCAGTGGTCATCCCAGATAGGAGACCATAGTTTGAACCCATGCACACCTCTGGAGTGGAGAAAAGGTCTAAAACATTTGAAATTATTTTGATCGAAATGCAACCTTTAAGAAGTATTTGATAGGAAGTTGTACCACATGTTGGCTGTAATAATAAGTGTGTATTATTCTGTCTCAGATGTTGGGTTTAACTATTCCTCTTCAAATATATTTTGCAAATGATACCCTACTTGATGAGCAGTGTTAAAATATGTTTGTAATTTCATCTGTCGTCACATCATCGGCCAAAATGTGGCTAAGCCGTGACCACCGGTAATCATATAGTTTTAGGTGGTGGATAAAACCAAAGTACCCGGCGAAAAAACATCGGCTTGCACAAAGTCACTGGCAACTTCCACGAATACCCCGGCCGTGATATGAACTCAGGCTGTAGTGAGAGACAGCGAGAAGCCAGTGGCAACGCCTTAGACTTTTCGGCTAACAGGGCAGGCCCCATGTGAAAATATCTTGATAATAAAGGAATACTCTGTGAAATATTTGATCAAAAGTCCTCGCTCTTGTTGGGTTTGATAAATTCTCTTTACCTTTAGCAGGACATTCTGTCACGTCTCTCTAGAGTTATACTTACTGAGTTACGGATCCCGTCACATGTGGTCTTAGTAGACAGGTGGTCTTTACCAAAGTGTATGATATATTTCTTTCAATGAAGGCCATGTCTTTGAAGGCAGATGGTCTCTCTTAACACGTAGTCTCGCGAGAAACGCTAAAACGCATATCAATACGACCAAAGGTGGATAATATAGTATTGACCACCTTTGATACGACTAAATGAGATTACGTAGTTAGATAAACTGCTATGACACGATGAGGACAAGATAGTTGATTGCGTCATTAATCACTAGCAGCGAGAATGGATTTTTAATTAACTACGTCCCTGTCACTAGCTATGTTGGTATAGACCTTTGCAAATAACTAATGAATGAAAAGGTATATTTTCTGCACTGCTTTCAAAAAGAGGATGAAGTAGCTGCACTGTAATGACTAAATAATGTTATCAGGTGAGCTCTCCCACGTGATCCCATCTCCGTGAGGATTAACCCATCCACACTCAGAGTGGCTAAAAGAGGTCAGACGATTTTGGAAATATTTTACTTACAAAAGGCTTTTCTGAAAATATTTGAAAGAAAAATGTTGATCAGAAGTCAAACAACAACTCTCATTCAAATATTTTGTGAAATGCATTTTTTTTTACCAAATTATTTTCTAAAGTATATGAGTAGCACCTGTTCAGGTTGACCGGCTGGTTTCATATCCACTTGTTTTTTTCATCTCAGATTTTCATAGTACACCTGCATGGTGTTTCCGCCTATTATGTGAAAGTAGAAAAAGTGAAAAACGTTATTTTTTCTCTACACTTAGCACAGGAAGGTTCAAAATACGTGCATTTTCTTCGCATAGAAATAATTGAACTGGAATTCTATTCCTTTACTATTGCACAATTTTAACTTTCCTTTGATGAAAAAATACGGCAACACCATTCACATTTGAAGTGTCGTCTGGATCGATGTTATATTTGGAAGTATCTTAGACAAAGCAATTTGATAAATATTTGAAAGGGACTCGTTGGATGAATTCTGATAAACATTTCTCATGTAACTGTTTTAAATAAACAAGCCCCCCCCCCCCCCCCCCCCCCGCCCCTAAAAACACAAAAACGCTTCGTTCAGAAAGATTTCACTAAGATCGAACAAAAACTTTAACCAGCGATCCTTCAAATGTAGCAAATTTGCCGTGTAGCAAATGAGGACTTAAATGTAGTGCTGTACACACTCTTAAAAGTGCGATACCTCAGGTCATCTCAAGATCAAAAAAGGTCATAGCGTAAGTTAAGTCATATATCATTCATTAACATCATACTATTCAGCTTTTTTGCTTTATTTTCATACACAACTTTAGTGCCTGGCGATGGCGGTAATCAACTGTTAGCTAAATTGGACAAGCCGTCGTCTGCTCATTTCTGGTGTAAGAAGTTCACGAAGGATTATTTCACCATTTGGCTGAATCTGGAGGAGCTATTGCCGCTTGTGCAGGACTGCTTTGTGGACAATATGAGGTGAGGAGTTGACTTTGTGTGTACATTCAGGGTCAAATTGGCTTTACACTTCTCTGAATACTACAAAACAGCATACGTAACAGGCAAACAAATTTCCAACACTTTTTCAAAAAATGCTTTGGAAAAAGTATTTTGATTTTTTCTGATATTTTCCAAAAAGTGTCAGAAATAAATGTTTTCTTTTTACGTTTTCATAAAAAAAGTGTTTAAGTGTTTGAAAAAAAATTCTGCCTGTCACGTATGCTCTCTCGTAGAATGCAATGACTTGTTAATATCTGAATAACTAGAAAACGCTGGCTGCCAATGTATAACTAAGCATTTAAAAAAGGTTTTCTTGGTAATTTTATCTTTAGTATCAATGTTATGGAAATGAAGAATGACTAATAGAAACGTCAACTACTTTTTATTGGGCGTTTATTACTGGATTAAAACATTTCAAAAATATCATTATCAAAAATATATAGCGCTTGACAAAAGCACATACATGCACAAATACACATTTAACCATATACCGGTAGTCTCAGTTTTTAAAGTGCGATTAAATTTATTTGTGCTCTGATTTCAAATGATCTAAATTGTGATTTTATCACGATTCATGATTATAGAACATTGCAGAAGTCAATATCGTAGTTAATGCAACTTAGTGTAATTGGACTCCGGCATGTTGCCGCATAGATGCAAGACATATTTTTGATATCAGTGACTCAATCTTTCTTTCAGGCTATTCTATAACAGTACGACCCAAACTACAAGTAACTCGCCCGGCGTAGACATTGTGGTCCCTGGGTTTGGTAATACAAGTTCAGTGGAATATTTGGATCCCAGTCGGCTGTCGCAATGTTAGTAATTTATCAGGAACGAGTGTATCCTTTTGTCTGGAAGTTGGATATTGGATCGAATTTCGATAATCGTCACCTGTTTTCTCTAATTGGGTTTAGATCTAGTTCAGACATAAACCCTACCTATTTTCCCGTTTCTGTTATCCTATATGACGGTAGGGTTTAGTCCCAATTTTTACATGCATCAAATAGACATCAGCAGTAACAACATCAGATGCATAAGTAAGGTTTAATATTGTTGAACTAGGTTTCGATCATGACTGGCCAGTTGTTAGTATTGAAGGTAACCGGAGTACCCGGCGAAAACCACCGCCTAATCCCAAGTCGCTGCAAACTTTCTCATCTGCTTCGGTCAATAAAGAAATCACTACTTCTGCTGCTGTCCCTCCTGCTACTACCGGTACTCATAAATATGATTTAGATTAAATGAATTGCAAATTACATTAAGGTATCCATTATGGAACACCGTAAATGCTATTTCTTTATCTTTTCTGCAGCTGCTTACTTTGCGTATTATGTGGACTCGATGGTGCGATGGGGCTACACAAGGAATCTCAATGTAAGAGGGGCTCCATTTGACTTTAGGAAAGCTCCTAGTAAGTGACACTATACGAATCCCGAGAGAGAGAGAGAGAGAGAGAGAGAGAGAGAGAGAGAGAGAGAGAGAGAGAGAGAGAGAGAGAGAGAGAGAGAGAGAACACCAAAAGGATCGCATGCTTGTTCCGATTCCTGATTTAAAGAAAACCGCTTCAATCGTGTCAAGATTTTCGAAAATTAGATAACTTTGCATTACAAATTTTGCAAATTCTTTGTTTTTCAGTTTTTACACCTCACATTTTACCCCCTGCTGGGAGGGTACTTAATTGAACATTGTATTCCTTACCCAAGGACCTATAAGGCAATATATAGTTTATTCTGGCTTAATGGTCAAATAATAGCAGGATGGAAGAAAAACTTCATTCCAAAAAAATAATCCCATAAGCTACTTAAAATAACGCGCATTAAGAGTTTCTTATCTGTGACATACAACGCTACTTGACATTATCATCAATATCGGTTTATATAAATACACAGGTGAACTTGGATATGGCGGACTCAATGGGACCAGGAAAATTGGTCCATCATATGTGAAATCCGTCGTATACATATGACAAATACCAGATATGCATCAGACTGGGACCAAGCATATCGTCCGTCATATGCAAAAATCCGTCGTACAGTGGTCCGTCATATCCAAGTTCACCTGTATTAGCTTACTCTCTATGTTGCGCGAAATACGCGAATATAAACGGCACGCTAACTTCAGGTGTTTTCAGTGAGTATGAATTAGCGAAATTAATGGCTGAAGGGGACGATTCTAACAAAATATGATCATCTCTGACAAGTATTTCTTGACCCTTCTAATGCTGAGGCTACTTTTGTTCAAAGGACAAGGATGCACAGTTTTTTGAAAACCATCTAAACCCTGTCATGTTGATATTCATTGGATAGCTCTCACTATGTACTCTCAGATGAGTACTCATGAGCCAGGTTTTCAGTCATGTTTTAGGTGGATTTTGCAGAATATAACTATAACGACTCGTTGTTTTTCTTGTTGTCTTGCACCATTCAGATGAAGCGTCACATTTTTTCAAGAGGCTGGTTCTGCTCATCGAGGAGACCTACAGGGAGAATAACAATGAGAGAATTGTCCTCATCGCCCACAGTATGGGGAACCTCTACACGCTCTTTCTCCTACAGCAGCAGTCCCGGCAATGGAAGGATAAGTACATAAAGTCGCTCATAGCCCTCTCCGCCCCCTGGGGAGGAGCTGTGAAACTACTACGCGTGCTTGCTTCAGGTAAGCCAAGCACTACCACCAGGGAGAATGGGTAATAATATGAGTATATACGGCCCTGCTACCACCAAGAATTTATATCTAACTTGAAAGGAATTCTAACTCAAAAATGCTTTGTTCTAAATTTGCCCACCAGGTGACCACTGAGATTTTTCACAATTCCTTGGTTTTAGATAATCAGGGTGACCACCCCTGGTGATATCTATTATCATACAAATAAACTTACACCCTGGAGACATTAAACATGAAAGTCAAGTTTTCTCTAATTGTTTGAATATAAAAATTACATGCATGGATAAGTTTGCCTTTTGGATATATGAAAAAATCTGGCAAATAAAAACCATATATTCATGACATAAGTAGTTATAAATGTATTCATGTATATATCTCAATTGAAAACATTGTGATTCATTTTTACTGTATGTTTGGCATTAAGCCCCTTTACAAAATCGGCAATTCATGTAGAGTATAAGAGATATTTTCAAAGGTAAGAGGATCACTTTACTAGTATATAAGAGGTTGATGTAGTTGATCTGTGTGCAAAGAGGTTACCTATTGTGATAAATCTTAGATCAATAGAAACTTTTTATTCATCTATATTTTAAGATAAATTAAGTTTTCTTTTATCTTCAGGTGAAAATCTTGGAATACCTGTTATCAACCCTGTAACAGTGCGTACAGAACAGCGAGCATCACCTGCCAATATCTGGTTGTTGCCTTACGACTCCTTCTGGGGCCCTGACGAGGTATTGGTATCTAGACCAGGTCGGAACTACACTATACGGGACTTCAAGCAATTCTTTGACGATCTTGATTACCCTCAAGGGTGGTTCATGCGCCAGGACACTGAAAATCTATTGGGAAAATTAGACGCTCCAAATGTTGAGGTCCATTGTCTCCATGGAATAGGGGTTCCTACATCAGATTCCTTCATCTACCGGGATGACCAGTGGCCGGACAGTCAACCCACTGTGGTCAGCGGTGATGGCGATGGTACGGTCAACCGACGCAGCTTACTGGGCTGCCTACGCTGGTCACAGCAACAGGATAAGCCTGTCATGCATAGGAGTTACAAAACAGACCATTCATCAATACTGCAAAATAGGGAGGTTCTGGATTACATCAAACATGTTCTTTATAACTAAGCACTTATAGTATAGTATAGTATTTATTGACTGTACCTTTGGTACAAAACATTATGAACCTTTGATTTGCTGCCTTTTGTTAACCGTTTCAATGCTGAGGCTACTTTCGTCCAAAGCACAAGGACGCAGGGATTTTAAAAATTCTGTCTAAACCCTGTCATGTTGGTATTCATTGGATAGCTCTTGCTGAGCACTCTCAGATGAGTACCCATTTGCCAGGGGTTAAGTCATTTCTCCGTTTTTTTGCATAATTTTGTAGTGGCCAAATTAGTCACCAGCCATAAAAGGATTAACTTGCCATATGGAACCTCAGTACAAAGAGCATGTACGAAAACCAAATTGTTTTATTCCTAATCATTTTGAAAACATGGAACACAACCTTCTGTTCTTAAAACAGACCTTTCAGTTAAAATGAGGGGGCCTATTGAGAACAGAGTGCTCCCCATATTATTACAAATTACAAGTTTTTTGAATGTAAGGTTCCATCAAAAAGATGTTTATTTAAAAGAAATAGTTGGTTTCCCATTTTTGATATAATAACCGATGTAGGAAAATTTTGTTTATATTTTGTTATAACTTAATAAAAATGTTATTGCATTTTTCTACATGGTGTTTTGAATTTTGTTTTTGAATCTCCTTCATATATTTTGTGAATTATTCTTAATTCCGAAGTGGTCTTGAAAAGTATCATAGATCCATATGACCTATTCAAGCATTAAAGGATAAACCTTTTGTTTTTTTCTTTTGGAAAATATCTTCCGCTATACCTTATACTAGAAATAAGTACAGTGTATGCAAGTTATATGCTAACCTAGGTAATGAAGCATAAATAAGTTAGCTCTTCCAATGCCGAGGCTTCTTTCGTCCAAAGCACAAGGACGCAAAGATTTTTGAAAGCAATGCAGACCTGTCATGTTGGTATTCATTGGATAGCTCTTGCGGAGTACTCTCCCATGAGTACCTATATGCTAGGGTTTGTCATTTTTCAGTTTTTTTTTGGTATCATTTTCTATTGGCCAATTTAGCCACCACCAGCATAGGGGTTAAGTCAGCTTAACAAAATAAATTAAGAAGGAATCAGCAAATACTTATGCTCATAATACAACAAGTCAGACTTCATTCTTGCGATTTATTTTATTCATAAACCTTAATAAACTTTTCATCTGTAACAGATTTGTGAATGACCTTGGTACAAGGTCACAGTAGTTTCACCCTCTCAACATTAGCCAATGTACAGCCTGACCTTCGAAATATCAGGTGAAGAAAAAATCCTCCATGTGACTATATACATACATCTGCTGAAACTGTGTGCCTCTTACTATATACAAACAAACAGCACCTCCTCACGAGCACTCAGTAATGTACATTACATACCATTCATACCTCAAAAAACACCAAGAACCACGGAAATAAAGGCAGAAAAATTAAGCTTATTAGCATTCCAAGTTCATCTCTCTGTGTATTCAAGTTGTGGAGACTATCACCAAGAAAAATGGATCAACGGACCATTGATTGTAGAATACCCATATACCCACACACAAATTTAGAAAAGTAAATCTTCACACTTTGTCATATACAATTGTACATATCTTGCTAAGTAATTATATACAGAGGAAACTCTATTTACAGGAAACAATAGACTATAGAGTTTTAAAAAGTCGGGTATGTGTCAGAGACCTTAACTGCGCAAGGAACTGTATTTGAGATTTGATTAGGAAAATACTGAAGAAAGAATGGTGCAAATGCATACAAGATGATCTTAACAGAAACAGGAAGGGTATATTAATTATGTAAATCTTGATATTAAGAAAATAACATGAGAAAATCATATCCCTCATCACCCTCAAATATCATGCAAATCGAAATAGAAAATTTCATCTAATAATTGGTCTTAATCATTTTGTTCTCTAACTATAAAGTCATCACCACAAAGTGAAGTGAGTGCTTAACATGCAGCCTTAAATTCCTGGGAAAATAAGTTAAACTATTGATATAAAATTTATCTAAGCTTTTTTGTCTATGTCAATATCTTTAAGCAATTGAGTTATTCATCAAAAGTAGCATAATAAATAAGGAAGTATTTGGCCTCATTTCCATAAATTTTGTGATTTTTAAATGTTTTATCTTTAAGAGCTGTCGGCTATAAAAAGGCTAATTTATGACTTGCCAATTGTCAGTTGATACCCAAGGAAGTCTACCAAGTCAGTTGCAACTTTTTCACATACCTGACCTTGTGATGAACATCCAAATTCAGCTGACTAATTATTGAAAGCATATATATATGACTTTAGAACAGTGGCAAACTCCTCTTTGTAAGTTAAGGAAAAAGATGCACGCGTTTTGATTTCTAGAAGCAACATGAACCATCTATAACTGCCCCCTTCAGTATGGAATGTTATTTTTACTTCAATAAAACCAGAACATATTGGATATCATCAACGGTGATAAATCTTTTCAAATCTTAAGCAATCCATAAATACATATGGGTGAACAAGGTTTCTATACAGTCCATGTCAGTTTTCGGAAGATTTTGGGTTTCAGATGTGGCAATATGAATATCTCAATCCTAGAAATGATTGTGTGTAGGCATCCATGATGTGCTTATATCATTGTGAACAACTTAGGTGCTCTTTGTACCACTTCACCACCCTACAATCCTTAAACTGACTCAAACAAGCAACATTATCACCATATTTTATTCATTTGAATAAAATATGGTGACTACATGACAAGTATCTGACAACTCCTTTCTCTTCAAAGGCAGGCCACTCACGCTGGAATCTTTTCAATCTCATCCTTCGGGTAAGTTGGATGAGATTTCTGAGTAGAACACTGCCTTAAGACACTGTTTCCCCTCTTGCCATTACTACATTATGCCTGACAAATATATTCAGTAAATCCCCCTCATGTTTTCGAATGGACCATTGTTCAACAAAAGCAATACTGCATAGATGTAAAGGTAAGTGCATATCAACTTCTCAAAGGGTTAATTTTTATCTTTTGAAATCTTATTACATGACTATCAAGTATCAATAAGTAGAATATTAAAACATGAGATTAAAGGAATGACCCGTTTTAATCTTATTTTGCCAGATGATTAACTTGATTTTACACGTACAGTGTATTACCAATTTCGAATGGGTGGGTTTTTTGTTTTACATCAAAAGAAATCAATAAAAGATAATCAAAAACTGATATGTCTCTGATGAATGTTTCCACTGAGCTTGAATTTTTTTTTTATAAATAATCATTTGCACATAATTTATCACAAAGTTTTAAGGCATAACAGTTTGAACCGGTGTTTCTTGTCTTTAGCTATCCTCTTGCTGCTCGTCTATTTTTGAGATATCCTCTTGCTCTGCCTGCATGGCTGTTATCTGAACTGCCTCTCCCGTATCCGTGATCACCTGAACGCCCTCCTGTTGTTGCATGGAGACAGCCACCTCGTCGCCGTCTTGAAGGTCCTCAGGATTTATCTACATAAAGCAAGGGCATGAGTAAATAAGAGTGACAGAACACTAGCTATTTGGAGTGTCATAAATGTATCAGAAGCAGAAATGATAATTCAAATTAATGGATTAGAAATTGAATGAATATATCTTACATCAATTTTGAAACTTTCTATTAAGTTTCTCATTTGCAAACGATACGTTTGTTTACATCTATACAAATTACTATTTCACACCCAAAGTGACTTTTCATGTAATTGTTCGAACTAGTCTTTTCTCAGTAAACCCTATGCACTCAACTATGGTTGATGACAGTGTGACTCTACCTGAAAGACCATGTTTCAAATATAATCTGGAATAGATGTTTATCCACCAGTGAATGCTTTTAGAATGAATAGCATCAAAAATGACAAGTATGTTTTTAAATGTATACACATTTCGTCTATATTCTTATATAAATACATGAATAGATACATAAGTATTTGTCACTTACCCCTCCAGATTCTACATTTGAGGTTACAAGTTGGATACCCTGAGTACCCCCAGCTAATGAAACAGCCACACGCATACCATCGGGATTATCACCAAGATGCTAAAAAATCAAAAACAAAAGACAGTGCCAATACTTGTGCAAAGAGATGGCAAAGTTCACAACTTCAAAATTTCTCGCCCTCGCTGATAGTAGTGGAGGCCTTAATAGTCCAAAACAAGACCAAAATGAATTGACCGAATATTAATTTGGTAAATACTGTGATTACAATTTAGACTGAAACACACTTAACTTGGTTGGTTATTCTTTATTTCACATAACAAGATGTAAGGATAGAAGAGATTAGAGTATAGTGGGTTTAGATAATACTATCAAACAAGTCAATACACTTCTTTGATCAATTCATTCGTTAGACAAAGTGTTTCTGTTTCAAACTTATATGGATTATATACTGTTTACCGAGTTAATATTGCAGCACTTAAATCAATGCATACTTTGCGCACCCCTGGAGTCCACATTATTAAACTTGGGGAAAATGTTCAACAAATTAAACGAAACCCCCTTAACAATTCAAACAATTGACTTTCTTGCTAAAAGTTGTCACTTTTCTTTTTTTATACAGGTGAACTCGGCTACCCCGGACCACTGTACGCCAACTTTTGGCTATGACAGACAATATGCCGGAACTCGGCTACCACGGACCAATATCACGGCACACACAATGGTATTTACGATGTAATTAGCATTGTGTATGCCGGACAAACATGTATCTAGCAGTCAGCTTATTCCCGCCGAGACTCCACATTCCCACTGTCTGGTAGTTCGAAGCAGACAAATACATGTATAATAAAAGGCCAGCCAGGCATATTCTTTCGCTGTTTTGACTTTTATACCTATCAAATGAGGTCCCCAATTCAATAGCACACACACTTGCATATGACGGACCAATGTTCCTGGTCCCACTTGGTCCGTCATATCCAAGTTCACCTGTATTGGGATTATAACCAGGGCTCGACGCTAAGGGTAAACCTATGGCCCCAGGCCAGTAAAAAAAGACCTCAACTGGTCCTACAGGCCCAGTAAACATTAGGAGACACAATTGTTAATAAGTTTCCCCCCGAGAATGTCCCCAAATGTTTTTGAAATAAACAAATACAAAATCTATAAAGATAAATGTTGTGGTGAATTTTATGCAATGTTCTTTCTTGATATGTTAAAGTAAAAAATGTAGGACCAGTAAAAATTGTGCAGGACCAGCAGATGCTAGGTGTTACTGGTCCTACAAGGCCAGTATCATTTTGAGTTAGCGTTGAGGCCTGATAACCAAAGAGGCTTGGCTAGCAAGCTACCTCTGTTGTAAAGCAAAGTTGTCTTTGCGTACCTCTAACACCTGGTCTCCCTGTACATAGTATTTGTATATGCTAAGCTAACCTGTCTTTACTTACCTCTAATACCGGGTCTCCCTGTAGTATTTGTATATGCTAAGCTAACCTATCTTTACGTACCTCTAATACCTGGTCTCCCTGTAGTATCTGTATATGTTGCGCCTGCTGTAGCTGTGCCATCTGCTCTGGCGTGGCGTGGAGGACCTGGATCTCGCCGTGCTGTAGTAATGAGGCACCGGGGTGGGCATGGATGGCTACGGGGGTCGCCCCTTGGGGGAGCTCAACATCACCCTGAAATAAGGCAAAGGTATATTTATATCAAGAACATGGTTTCAAAGTCCCCTTGGGATTGGCACCTTGAAAATTTTGTGATCAATACGATACAATATTGATATTCCCTTAACGATACAAAACCTTAAAGATAATCATGTATTTCAAATCTTTAACGATACAATACTTACCTTTCTCAAGCAAATTTTTTTCCATTCAATTTTGGTATTTGGAATTGTGTTGAGTACTGATCCCTACCGATTTCCTGTTCTTTTTCACCTGAAGACCTTACTGATAGATGTGTAATTCACTACCTTTATCTTTTTTTCTAGTCACCTATAGTGGCTTTATGTGATGCAAATTGACAGTTAATTATTTGATAGTACATATTTATTTTTATTTGCTGATACCTATAGCAGTGGCTTTAAGTGATGATCAAAGGCTTAAAGTGAATCAAATTGACAGCTAAATATTTGATAGTACGTTTATTTTCTTTGCAGATACCTTTAGAAGTGGCTTTAAGTGATGGAGAGGACGTACCTGATGTATATGTAATTCACTATCTTCATGCTGCATAGAATCATCACTGTGGGAGGACATCTCCTGGCCATGCTCTAGGTGGATATAGGTGGGCGGGGCCTTGCCGCGGAAAGCCTTTACTGTGAGGGGCATACCACGCTGCTTGCGCCTCCATGCTGTCCGACACTTAGAATCTATGTTCTGCTTGATTCTATGCCAATCCTGCTCCGTGATTCCAAACTTGTGTATTAAATGGCCTATCAAAGAAAATTTCATTGTTCCAAAGAAGATCTACAATACCTTATCTTGCTTCGCATTTCAAAAATAAAGTATTACATGACCCTAACATAGGAAATCAACTTATTTCTATCATAGTAGCACATCTAAAATGAAACCTATTGAAGGTGCATAGCAGTCCTCAGTAACTGAAATGAGTTTACTCGAAACTGAACTTTTTAGTAATTGAAAAGCAATCAACAGTTAGGAGGCATATGTTCAATGTAATTATTCTACATACTTCATAATCAATTTTCACAATCAATTTTTTTCTCAACCAACCAATTTATAGAGCTACTCGGAGTAATGTTATCTAATAGCACTGAGAGAGTAGTGTTACTGTGTTAGATGATTCATTATCTCAGACATCAATATTGTAACTCTTTAAATCAATAAATATATCATATATCTTAAATGGTGCATATTATTTGGTTAAGGCATTGTAAACCAAGAATTTTCTATTCGGCAAGTTGTCTTAAGTATTCTTTTAAGGCTCCAATACTTAATATTGCTCTCACCTGCAGTATAGAGAACATATCCTATAAAAGAAGTGCCACTTACCTTAGCCAGTATGATCCATTTTACAGTACACTTCTGATAATACAAACTTAACACACAAAGCTTCAAATGCAGAAGAATGCTTTATGGTATTTGGAAGTGTACAATCCACAAACAACACCAAATGAAATATAGTTAGTACTAAAACAACAACCAAGCATTGAGAAATTCTTTTCTAGATTTTCTCCTAAATGAAAATGCCAAACTATAATGTATTTTACTTAAAGGTAAACATTAAATTATGATTTATGTAAGTTTGGATAATCAAAAGTGTTCTGTAAGGTTCTCTGTAGTTGCTCCATCATTATTAGCACACCTGAAATAAAAACCCTAATCTAAGGGACCTGGTCTGCCAAGAGCTTTTTACAAGTCAATTATGTCTAGTGCAGCATACTGGTCTTGTTGTTATTGTAGTGGTACCTCTTGTTTCCACACGTGTGAGGATTCACATGGTGGTGTAAAAGGCAATCGAGGAACACACACTTTCTCTGAACTCTTGCTACGGAATTTCTCAATGAAATTCATCTGAGGTTACAATGAGGAAAGTATGGTAAAACAAACTTTTTTTTTGAGAACTTCAATCCTTGTTCTGCAAGAAAACAATCTCTTGGAACTCTTGCTACTGAATTTCACAGCGAAATTTAACTAAGGTGGCAATTAGGAAAGTTAGACATAAAATGCTTTATCTGAGAACTCAGTCCTCGCTCTGCGTAGGATTTGACGAAGAGTGGAAATAATCTTGCCGTGGGCGCAGAAATGAGGCTGGTCACATGACCCCAGGGCTTCCCCCAGAATTTAGGGTGGGTGTGGCACATATTTGTTAAATTATTTCTACATAATTATACAAATATAGACACAATATTATAAGCTATAGCCTGAAATGTTCATCCACTTATTTTCATGTTTTTTTAGTGAAGGTAACTAAGATTTTCATACCAAGCTAGAAGTGAAGTTAGAATAAAGATTTTTATACTCAGCTAGAAGTGACGGTAAGATTAAGATTTTTTCATGAATAATAGAGAAGAGCTCATTCAACTTCAATGCATGTTTCCTCAGATAAATTGCTGAAACAAAAGCTGAATAAATTAGGACATCATGGTATCACAAGAATATACTATTGTTAGTTTTCTTTTATATAAAGGAAATGTTGAATGATTTTTTGCAATATCACTTTTGAAGCACTGCTAATAATTTTCCAGCTTTCAATGTGACACAAGAGTAGGAATTGTACCTTCTATTTTTCTTTAATAAAATACCAATATTTCCTTAAAAAAAATACATTTTAAATGATACATCATGGCTGTTCCCAAGCATTCTAAGTACCATTTACTTCAAGATATTCCAAGTAATGTGTAAACTGTATATTGGCATCCAGTCAATTTTATACCAAAAAGCAGTACAGGTATATCAGCTCTTGCATGAAGTACTTTCCTCCCATTTGATGTTGGTATTTGGAATCACACTATTCCCAACACAAGAGGTTCACCAATAAGATAAGATATATTATTGATTCCAGGCCAGTCTACATCTGCAGAAAGGATATCGATACTGGGTCTTTTCAATGAAAAGCATATCTTAGTCCTTTGCAAGCTGTACTGCTACTTTCTCATCATGCAGTTCAGCTGAAATTGACGGCCAAAATGGAAATGCATTCATACTAGTCATAGCAATATTTTTGTCAGGATTACATTCAAAGAATATATATAAGTTCAGAGTGAAACACAACCAAATATCATAGAATATAACAAATATCCAGATACATAATTCTTACAAGCTATTGTTTACAATTATCTTTCATTGTGTACCAGTGTTGTCTTTTCAAAATGTTAATTATTCACATTTCCGCTTGAAAATACTTGAAGATAATGTTTACTATTTTATAGATCATGTTATTGTCAACAACCACTTATCTAAAACAGTTAAACACTTCCTTCACTTCTAGCTTTGCAGAGATTGCCCTACACATGATATATTCTATAATCAAATACAGAAACATTAAGATTATCATAAGCGAATTCAAGATTTAGGGGACAAGGGGGAATTATTCCGAAGGGAGTGATTTGCTTCACCCAGCATCGTCACGATACATACACCCTAAATTCTGGGGGGAAGTCCTGGGGTCATGTGACCAGCCTCATTCCTGCGACCACGGCAAGATCATTTCCACTCTTCGTCAAATCCTACGCAGAGCGAGGACTGAGTTCTCAGAGAAAGCTTTTTATACCAAACTTTCCTCATTGCCACCATGGTTAAATTTCACTATGAAATTCAGTAGCAAGAGTTCCAAGAGAGTGTTTTCTTGCAGAACAAGGATTGAAATTCTCTAAGAAAGTTTGTTTTACCATACTTTCCTCATTGCAATCTTAGATGAATTTCTTTATGAAATTCAGTAGCAAGAGTTCAGAGAAAGAGTGTGTTCCTCGATTGCCTTTTATACCACCATGTGAATCCTCACACGCGTGGAAACAAGAGGTACCACTACAATAACAACAAGACCAGTATGCTGCACTAGACAGCATGATTGGTTTGTAGATGCAAGAGGCAGACCAGGTCCCTTTAGGGTGTTTTTTTGGTTTTTCGTGACTTACATCTAATTCCGTAGATCATGAGGGGGTCGAGCTGTTTCTTCCCATGTTTGCCCATCCCAGAGAGGTTGGAACTAGCCTGCGTTTCCCTGTCAAACAGGTAATCCAGCAAGGTCAACGCCATCTTCTCCGGGGTGCGACAATTGGAATGGATGTGAAGCAAATCACTGTAGGGGAAAGGGAAAGGAAATCTTTATTAGAAATAAAAATCCAAGAATCTCAACAAGTTTTTGTCTCCATGAAAATGAAGGCAGTTGCTTATTCCTGATGCTTTTTTAAAGTAATATGACTTTGTCTTTCTTTCAGGTTCACTAAGCCAGGACATTTTCTTATTCTGGTTTTATCTTATATTGCTGATACTATCCTTGTTAACATGGCATCAGGCCTATCTGGAAAAAATGTCTAAACATAAGATCAAATCAAAAGCAAATAAAGATACATAATCTATTCTTGACAATTGACACAAACACATCCATTTAGATCTACTTTCTACAATGGTTCCTATTTAATGTACTCTAGAATTCGCAGATAAAAATAATTCCCTTGACTTTAAAATGGCCAAATATTTGATCATCATTTCCCATAACACAAGACATATTGGTTCATTACTTGACAATTTCAAAAAACAAATAAATTAATAAAATAGAGGCTACATCAGAAAACATACAAGTTACTTCCAGATTATGAAAAAAGATGATAAAGTTCTAATGTTTACTTTCTTTGAATGTTGAGTTAAAGATCATTCTATGTAAAGAAAGTGGTACTTAAAACATGTTGTGTTTACCTTGGTGTAACAGGTACTCTTACTCTCATTTCAGGATTGGAATCGTCACCAAGCCAAGTGCCCGTTGGAAAATCCTCTGGAAGAAGTGAAAGATGCCACGTTAGCTATTGGCTCGACTAGCTTATCACATCTTTTTTTCATCAATATAAGTTTATTTACGAGCAAATATGAACTTTTTTCATCCCAATAGGTTTATATACAAGCAAATCGGAACCCTTTTTTCATTACAATAGGCTTATTTGCAAGCAAACATGAATCTTTTGTCCATTACAATAGGCTTATTTAAAGCAAACATGAAACCTGCATCATGTCACAGTAATCATTCCTTCAGCTTTAATCTAGATTTAAGTACACTTTTAATGCATTAATTCAAATGGAAGGGACCTAGCTGTGTAGTACATTTAAAACTTAAAAAATTATATTTTATGCATAAATCAAAAATAATTATCCAAAATATATAAGTAAATATCAATAATAACGTAGCATACAGGATAATTAGATCCTAACAGCTCTTGATACAAAACTGCAAAGCATCAGCTAACTGCACTTTAGGCAAGTGGTTTCTGTAAGGTTATTCACATCCAAAGCTTAGGGTTCTCAAAATATTAAAACCTAATTTCTATTGTAATTTCAGACCTACTTACCTTCTGTATTGAGTGTAATAAGTGTTACATTAGGACCAAGGTTCTGGATTGTCTGGTCTATATTTGACATGCTGTTATTTGTTTGATCCACATCTGAAAAGTAATATTATAATTTGAAAGGCCTGTTGTACCTTGAATCTGAATGCTGAAATAGGTTTTGTAATATATTCATAAAATAAAGAAATGACATGCATTTTAGCGTGATGCTGAAGACAGGTATTTTATTTGAGCAATTTACTATGGAAAAAGCAACAAAACAATATACATATTTTACATCCTTTGTAAAAACGGGTCGAAATTGCACAATACATGTAACAAAAATTTGGAGTGACCTATTTTCAAGAAAGATATGTATTCATATAACTACCATTAACATGTGTACAGCTAGTTAGAAAATGTATGCTTTTAATATTACTTAGAACATACTAGCACTTACGCTGAAGTGAAAAGTTTCAATGATTTGTTTTAAATTGCCATTTCATTTAGAAATTCCTGACCTAAACATAAGCGCCCAAAAGGCTTTTGATGACCGTACAATTATAGCAAGGCTGTTTTTTTATCACACGACTCACCTCCTCCTTCCGAGCTCTGTGTGCTTCCACTGATGTTGCCCTGCGGGAGTCCAACGATGACAGCACTGGACCTACGCATCGGAGTGGAGGAACTAACGTCAAACAGAAAATTCTTTCACACTTCCTCTTGCACCACTCTCTAGTTTTATGTTACTTAAGAATGTTTTAATCTGGTTCAAGAGCACCTGTTTGATAATTAATCTTTTATACAAGAAATGTACACATAATATGTATAGGGTGTATTACAAAGACAAGGAACTGATGTCACAGCCCTCGGGTAAATACCATAGTTAGTTAATATTCCAACAGAAATACATATTGTAACTTTTAAGTACTGAACACTGAAGAATCGTGTTTCGTGAATACAAAATGGTCTTTCTCATATAAATCTTGCAGGCAATACTTATGTGCCTAATGAGATTGACAAGGTAATGTCGTAACTTTTTTTTAATTAATAAGGTATGTGACACTGTCGTTTAAGTGAGAAAATGATTTGCATGCTATTTGAAATAATCTTACCCTGACAACTGTGGTGTGCTTGTTAATGGATCGCCTACATCACTGTTTTCTCTTGTGATGATTCTGAAAAAAGTTCAAAATGCAAATTGTGTACTTATAATTTTGCTATATTGAGGATTTCTCGCACTAGTACAGGTGACTTATCTAAATGCTGATAACCTACCAGAAACATTATAACTATTTTCAAAGTTGGCCTCAAGTTTTTAATAATTTACCATAGTAAGAAGATTAACAATTCCCATACAACTACAAAGGTATCTATAATGCCAACAACTTTGCATGTCAACAAAGACTTTGGTAGTAAATGTTCTTATATTGTCTTGGCTACTAGATTTTTAGCACAACTGCAGAAGTTGCAGCTTTATAAAAGAAGATTCTGAACTGATGTTGATTGGCTCACTTATTGTGTTGAAGTGAAACCGTGTAAGTATCATGAAGAAGTTTACTCTACAAGGCTCATACATACCTGGGTCTTTTCAAGGGGGTATTTGAGACAATGCCAGAGTTTTGTTTGATTGCATTCACTAGTTGGTCCATTTTCTCCTCAAGATACTTTGTCCTCAAACAGACTGTTTCCAGCTTTGATTCTATTCCGTCCAATCGCAGGCATACTGCTCTGTTGATGTTGAATAAAATTTGCTACAGAAAAATAGAAAGGTACTTATTTATACAGGGATAAAGAACAACACAACTAGACAATAAAAGGCAAAAATGATAGGAACATCAATAACCAAGTAGCTCAAGGGATCACACTTTTTTAATTAGTTGCGTTACCATACTCAATCAAGTAATGTTTTACAACGCATTAATCATTTTGAACTTAACAGTATTGGTGTACAACACAAACCATCACAATCAAAATTTCTCAATAGATGTTGAAATAGCTGATATAATAGTTAAAGATGAAAAGAGTTCTGAAAAAGTGGATTTTTGAGTAGGCCGCAAAAATTTGGGAAATTCATATGCAGAAATTAAAAGTTCAATTTCATTTTATGGACATAATTACCTTAACTGATTGATCAAGTGAAACATCGCACTCTGAATCTGTGCGAGCTCTCTTAGCTGATGGCTCACCACCTCCTGAAGAATTGTCTGTAGAAAAAAAAACAAATAAGAATTTTGACAGTCAATCAGTATACAAATAAAACAACTGAATGGGAATATATCAAATTTCAAGAGTAAGAGCACAAAGACACAGGGGGGCTAAACTAGTTACCTGATCTCTAAACTTTTACTATCTAAGTATATATATGAATATTATGTAACAATCATATGCACACTTGAAATATTTATTAGCCCAAAATAAAGATAGAAATTGGAATGATTTACTCTTTACCAGTAAATATAGAATTAGCGTATAATTTGTTAAATAACTTAAGACAATACATTCCTCCAGAGAGATGAATTTCTAGATCATAAAGTAGAAAATTTGAAACGAATAAGTAAAAATAATTGTAAATATAATATTTCTAAAGACACCTGTATATACATGAAATCTTTTTTTGTGAAGACATAAAATTTGAAGTGTTACCTTGTGTAAGATGTGTAACTGCTAATTGAACAGCATCAACAAGTTGCTGTGTAGCCACGCCATTGTTGTCAGCACCTACAGTGTCTGACATCCTGAAATTAGAAAAATATCTTGATAAGGCTGCGGTGTGTAAGCATCATTCATAGCTCTAGAGTATAGAACGTGTCTGACTTAGGTTTCAAAATAAAATATATCTGGAACTCTATAACACAGTGACACTGGTACCCTGAAAAAACTTACTAACTAGTGTCAGTTTTCATTCAAATTTGGAAGAAAATCTATATGTTGCACATGTTTCCGCACATATAAACAAAGATGACACCTATCAGCATAGAATGGCAAAGAATGTCATGGTGAGATGGAATCCGATCACAAATTACAAAATCGTAACTTTGTGGCTGCATTTGTAGAAGGGGAATGCAGAATCTAGCATCGCGAGCATTCAAAGCTTTGCTTTGTACTCCTAACTTCTGAGAAGGCTCTGATAATTAATATGTACACTAGAAAAGGATATTTAAATATATTCCTTCCATAATTATGTATGAATTATGCCTTTATTAAAAAGAAAATGGTCAGGCCTTCAGTTAGTTCAGTACCCTTTGGATATCAGGGCACAACATTAACTTTTGCGGCGACTTGCCCTGTGGGGTAAGTGAGATTCAACTTTCACTTGCCCTACTCCAACTTTCACATGCCCTTGAAAAATTGTATGTTTTATAATGTTTCATTTAAAACCAAGTAGAACATGGTGCTGGCATGTGAAAGCATATTATTTCGAAGGCAGGCTTGGATGCCAGACCACAAAACTTGCACACATTCTCATATGTAAACCGAAAATATATACAGCATACTTGCCCAATGGGGCAAGCAAGATACAGTTTTCACTTGCCCTTTAGCTATAATTTACAAATTCTATTTGCCCGGGGCAAGCACCAATGTCGAGCCCTGGATATTGGTTAAGACATACTGAGTATTGGTGTTCTAATTTGCTGTCACAACAACAATTTAATTGGGAAGTCATCTGTAAATAAAACGTGCCATAGCCCATACTATTTAAGCTTTTGACGTTTTAGAGAAGACCGCCTGTCTTGGAAACCACATATCAATCTTAACATCAATTAGCTTTCGTAAAGAGTATCATTAACACAACAGAGAGAAGCCACACAATTCATGAACCGCTTAGCCTTAGGTCAGGAAGTAATATACATGGCATGTATGTAGTGTTTGGCGGGGGAGGTGGCTTCCCTTTGAATAGTGCAAAATCGATACTTCGGTCTATTCGCCATGCGGGAATTTGCTCATAAATGCTATTCTGGTACAATTAAACAATCCACCGACTTGAAAGTCAAGTAGACATCATTTTCCGGATGTATACAATAAACAATGCAATGTTTACAACTTTAGTTCCAATATGTAGCAGACGATGTAATATATGCACGCTTCAAATCCGTGGTTGTCACGACGTTAAAATGGACGAATATTTCGCTTCCCGTTCTAGCATGACTCTGAAGCTAATTATTTAAACTGTCCTCTTTAATTTCGTTAATTTTCAGCTATCTGCGGGTGCTACAAGCTACGTACTAACCTCAGAAATGGCTTCTGTCAACTTTGGCGCTGGAAAAGTTGAATTTTTGAGCGAAATCACGTCTTGTATCTCGAGGCGCGATAATGGCGTCCGCAACGGTAAACTGCGAGAAAGAACGATACTGCGCATGACTTGGGTACTACGTCTTGCAAACGCCCTCCCTCCGACGGAATTGAATTTCTCAATTACAAACATTTTTTACAAAATCAAATGAAAATACATCATCACACAAACCACTTCTAGAATGTAAATATAATATATGGATTTTTTATGAAATATCTTTGAAACGCTCAAGACCGATCTGTTAGTATTACAACAATACAGTTTTCAAATCTCAAGACACTGCTGAGGGTAAATGTAAGAGCGAGACCGGCTTTTCTGGATGAGACTGCATGAGACTACAGAGAGACTGGGCCAACATGACAACAGAGAGTGAGAGAGGGGCACCCACATCCCTCTAAGTTACTTTGAAAAAACCTGATTTTAAAGATATTCACCATGGATATCTCATTGTATTCTCTTAACATTACATTATTTTGTATATTTAGTTCGATTTTGACCATAATTGATGGGGCACAATCAAGTTTAAGCTTGGAAAATACCCTAATCTGGGGACCTGGCTTGGATGCTAGCATTACTTTACCTGCAAGATTTTTCTTCATCCAAGCTGTTAATACACAAGGAGAGAAGTAAGTAAACATACTTAGAGGATTATTCAGAAGGGTAGAAAACTACTGTGGAGCTATGTAAAGGAGCATTGGCACATAGTACTAGAAAGAGCTGGTAGAAGCAACAGCCTCTTGCTAGAGTAGGGGCTAATGTTTACACATGACTACTCTTCCAAGTGAATTTGGGGAATGTGTCAAGTTTCAGACACATCATCACTTCCTTTTAGTATAAGGCAACTCCAAAGTCTCTACTTTGTTCATTATGTTGAAATAGAATTTTCATTTTACAAGAATTTATTTGCTATATGATACTCAATTTACCCTACAAGGAGGCAGAAGCCAAACATGCAGCAAATGAGGTTTATTTATTTTAAAAATCAGAGATTCTTACTGAAAAAACAACAAAAACTTTTTTTTTTACATAAAAAAATATGATACATATGTAAATATGTATTTCCTTTCAGAGGCCTGAAATTGCTAAAAAAAATAAATACATAGACTCAGGGTTTTAGCCAGGATTTAGAAACTGAGTGTCCAAAATTGACAATTGCGAAATTTCAATCATAAATTAATAGATTACAATCATAAACATGCATTTTCTTATTGGAATGAGGCATAGCATCCTTATACATTATCAAAGGATTGATTTTGAGTTGAAAAAAAATCAATCATATGCTTGAAATTGACTAATAAAAAATTACTCCCAAAATAATTTGGGTGTCCTAAGGGGTGTATTTGGAGGGTTTGGGTGTCCATATGATACCCAGGCACCCTGCTGGCTATTAGGCTATGCATAGACTGTTTAAAAGTGATTTATATTATTTACAAAAAAACATTTGCAGCCTATTTAGTATTTACATACAGATGCTGTAAAAACAACTATGTCACAAAACATTTTTTCTCTAAACTAAAATTTTAAGTATTTTTCACGGAACAAGAACATCAAAATACATAGCATGATAGAAACTTGTGCAGATGTCTTAATTGACCAAATTGTGCCTGTTGACTTTTGAAAGATCACTTTGAATTTTTGTTACTTGATGTTTTCATGTCAAAATGGCATCAAATCAATCATCCAAATTATATTCATTTTGGAGATACATTGAAACCCTAGAGGCTCAGAGATGTGAAGATCTTGCAACCAGAGCAAACACGTTCACATTAGGGGGTGTTTACTTCTCAGAGGTCTTTTCATAATATAAAAGATACAAATGAGACCAGGAAGTTGTTTTCACATCTCCAGGGTTTTCACAATTAGTCTTGAGCAGGTTTCATAGCACAAATTTCAAAATTGATCACTTAAATGTATTATGAGATGTCATCGTTAGTCGATAAATCGACATTTTCACGAATGTCAATTAAATCGTATCGAAAGGTTGGGTATCGGATCAAAATCATTGATATTCTGTGCCCACAATATGACGTAAGATTGTTAATAAAATGTATACTTTTCCCAGCCATTTTCCTGTTTTAAAAAAGCTAACTTAAAGTGAAACTCTGACTAAATATTGAAGTATGTTCTATGGCTTTTGTTAGAGAAATTGGAAAGAATGGTGTATTATTCAGGCATATGGCCAGGACACGGGGGTATTGAACTGAATCAAATCAAATTGATATATCGAAAAGAGCATATAGCAATTAATTGAATAGAAAAATAAGGGATATCAATGACCTCCATATGAGCAGGTTAAGGTTTAGAAATCTCTACTAAGTTTTAACCAGATTTCATATCCTGGGTCTTCTCTACCAGTCATGATCTCAAATCAGTTTTAACAGGCCTAAGGAGTAAGGACTTAAAATGCCTTGAGTATTTCTTTGAAATTCATGGCTTACTAATACTTTTCTTTTTAGTTTGAATGTTCACACCTTATCATGTCCTTATGGTCTTTTTGGACTTAATATCAAGTCCTAACATTTCACATGAGAAACCAGTGTACATACCAATCCATTCAGACTTTCGATGCAATGTTAAGTTTAGACATGCTCTGATAAATTTTCATAAAGCTGGTTGTTATCATTCTTAATATAATCCTGCAGTGACTGATAGCCATTGTTGAGGTTTTTGGGTCTAACAATGTAACCTGTCACCCACAAGTGGTGATCTATAGGACAACTTTAAGATCTGTTGTACCACTGACTTCTGTTTTGACTCACAAAATATTCATACTTTGGTGAACTTGTGTTACTTGACACAACACAAGTGTGCATGCTTAAAATACAATGCTCAGTAACTCTAAGGATTCTTTTTTTCATTTTGATGTATTTTTTGTATACTGAGTAGTAATTTGATTATGAAAATTACTTCTTTCTGAATTATCTAAGACAATGAGAAATCAGAAGTTCAACTAAAAAAATGTTAGTGGTAACAGAGTAACACCATATGTTGTTATTCAAATAATTAAAAAATTAAGATTCACATCTTCAGAAAGTATGATTTTTTAACTTTCATCCTACATAAGTTTCATTTTAGTTTTAATATGAAATTTATTTTTTCCCGCTGATGTTTGCTATTATACTTTGACCAGGCCAGGTTGTATTCTGATTCTAATTTGGTATCTGGGAGCTATAAAGTCAAAAGCCGTACCACAAAAAATCGGATAAATTCAAAATTTTCCCTGTGCATTGAAAGAGTAATCATTAATCAGTTAAGGCTGTGATGCTGGTGACACACTCAAAATAAGACGACTCCTAGTTTAGCACTCCTGTACACTTTCTAACAATAGTTATCTAATCCCTGAGGTCTTGGTGTTTCAAATATAAGTTATCTTTAACTTACCTGCTTGAGCTGACCTCAATGTAAATACAGTTATAATTTTACAGTGTTTTACCTCAAATGAGGTTTTCTTGATCAATAAAGGTTCATTTGATTTATAAATACCATACATGTCTGCGAAATATACTAAGCTAGGGCAACTGAAAGGCAGATTTGGAGTTCCTGCAAGAGAATACCTTACAGCACGCAATTTTGGTGGAAACTTTTACTTGAGAAAGTAGGTCACTATGGTCAGACATGTTGACCTACTTTCTCAAGTAAAATTTCCACCAAAATCGCGTGCTGTAGGGTATTCTCTTGCAGGAACTCCAAATCTGCCTCTCAGTTGCCCTAGCTTAGTATGTTAAGCAGACATGTATGGTATTTATAAATCAAATGAACCTTTATCGATCAAGAAAACCTCATTTGAGGTAAAACACTGTAAAATTGAAACTGTGTTTTTATTGAGGTCAGCTCAAGCAGGTAAGTTAAAGAAAACTTATATTTGAAACACCAAGACCTCAGGGATTAGATAACTATTGTTAGAAAGGGTACAGGAGTGCTAAACTAGGAGTTGTCTTATTTTGAGTGTGTTACCAGCATCACAGCCTTAATTGATCACATTTCCAGTGAACTGTAACCTAATCCTATGAAGGATTTGGAAATTTTAAAAATTAGGTGTCCAAAATAGTTATCCAATCAATTAACTTTTTTACAGAGTAATTTTAGATAAAATAATAAAAGATCGTCCTATTTTGCTATTAGTATTACAGAGTCCATAGGAGCCAAAGTCTTTGATGTGGATGTTAGCAAGAGTGATGGTGCCAGGGCTAGGATCTGGACACAGCTCTTGGACAGGGGAGATGGCTCATATGTGGTCCGCTATAAACTTTATGATAATTTTAATGATTTAATCATACATGTGCGATATGGAGGAAAACATGTAGCAAATTCACCATATTCATTAGAAGGTAAGTAAAAGCAATTTAGCAATATTAGCTATATATATCAAAATATATGCATGTATATGAATACATCTATTCAAAATACTAGTTCTTTTGAATGGATGTTTATCGTAATTTAAAAGAAAATGGTGCCATGTTTATCTAGCCTTTTACATCTAAGGATAATACTAATTACTCTTACGGAGAAGAAATTACTTTAAAGCTTGTTAACCCATGCATGACTGTATGGTCTGATTAAGTCCAGTTGTACTTGATAATATCTCTAACGAAAATTCAGTTTTAATTTATGCAAAATTCAAAAGTTATTTTCAGGATTAGGATAAACTCAGAATATACTTTTTAAGGAGATCTCCAGGCATAAAGGGGTTAAAACAGTGGTGCACTTGATGAAGAAACGTCACACATACATTCTTGAGACCAGTGTTAAAACTGTCACTACCAGCAGTCAGGTCCCACACTGCTATGTACTTTGCCGTATATGTGTCAAACTGAATTAAAAGCCATGTAAGTCCAGATCTAGTCAGTCGGGAAGAAAAACACCTATTGATGCATGGTGTTTTGACTGACTGAATAAGATATTACTTATAGGCTGTTTGTATACATGGTGCTTAACACATTTGCATCTGGAGTGTTCACATGGTATGATAACTTTTAACCCATTCACACTCAAGAGTTCCTCTCGAAATATCGTCTGCTACTTTCATACTTTTGAAAATAACTTGGGAATGAAACGAAATTTCACAAAATATTTGAAGGAGATTTGTTGTTTGTCTTCTGATAAACATTTCTCTTTCAATTGTTTTCAAAAAAATGCTTTTGTAAGGGAAATATTTCCAAAATCGTCAGGCCTCTTTTGGCCGCTCTGAGTGTAAATGGGTTAAGACAATTTATTTAAATACCATTTTGAAGATATTTGAAAATGAATTGTTGTATCCAACAGTGCTCATCAAAAAATTACAGTAAAATATTTCTCAAAAACTGCTTTGTTATCAATTATTTTCATACAAGTCAGGCTATTTGTATGCTCCGCATGTGAATGGGGATTGGGGTCTGGGGATATTTTTTAGCACATCATAGCAGTTCATTGATATCAAAAATCATTTGCTTTGGAACTGACATTTTTGTATGTCCTCATGTGATTTTTCAAAGGGTTTGGGCATCTAAGTAATGAGTGGGTCAAGCAGATTCAAAATAACAATTCTCCTTCAAATTTTTTGAGAATTCATGCTTTATTACGAAATTCTTATCAAAAGCCTGAAACATGCAGACGTAACTTTCTGATTCTCAGGTCCAGTGCACCATGAGAAGTGTAACTGCCCAGTGCCTGTGGGCAAGTGGCTGAAGAGAGCCTCCTGCCCCAAGAGCTACACACAGATCAAGCTGGACCTGTCCTTATTCAAGGATATAGATATGCTCAAGGTGGAAAAAGAGATGGTCTCACGCTTCAACAGACCAGGGAGCCAGAGTCTCTGCCATTATGTCATAAAAAATAATAAGGTAAGTGTTGTTTATTCATTTTTAAAATATGTTTTAGACTTATGGGTCTGACAATAGTGTAAGATCTACCAGGATGGTAGTACCAACCATGGTCTTAGCCAGCAGGGCGTCTGGATGTCTTTTTGGACACCCAAACCCCAAAAAAGCATCCCTCAGGACACCCAAATCTTTTTGTGAGGAATTTCTAAAAATGTCAATCTCAAGCATATAATTGAATCTTCTCATCTCCATATGATTCCCATTGACATAGTTTAAGGATATCATACCTTATTTTGATAAATTTATACATGTTATGGTTGAAATTTGAGTATATTGTGTTCCCCCTTATTAATTTGGACGCCCAAACATGTTACAATTGCCAATTTTGGGCACCCAGTTTCTAAATCCTGGCTAAGACCCTGGTACCAACCAATGCTAATATTATACAGGTGAACTTGGATATGACGGACTCAATGGGACCAGGAAAATTGGTCCGTCATATGCAAAATCTGTCGTATGCATATGACAAATACTTGATATGCATCGGACTGGGACCAAGCATATCGTCCGTCATATGCAAAAATCCGTCGTACAGTGGTCCGTCATATCCAAGTTCACCTGTAGCAACGGCTATTTCAGAGACCCGTCCACCCGCCATTTGGACGGGCAGAGTGGTTGAATTACGATGTAATGGTTGACGGGTACTCCTCCTAAAACCCCATAAAAGGCGGGCTAACCCTAGACAAAACGTAACTCTCAAAGACGGGGAGGAAATGAGAGGTTATCACCAAATGGCGGCTGCTCCCAAACCACCCACGCTGCTAGTTGCCGTAAAAGCATGAGAAGGCCTGTTGTTTACATGTGGAGTGGTTCGATCCCCAAGAGAGCACATTAAAGATAAGATCGCCACACTGCTTTGCCGGCAATTTCCGTTTAAAACCCTCTTGGGAGAGATAAGGGATCATACTCCTGTCTCTTAGCATAGGCATACTTTGAGCGATAATTGAGTATATTGACATAGTCAGATAGTGCTCCGCGGCGGCCAGTCTGTAGCCACAGTAAGCTGAGTAACAGGGGTCATGAGTATCAGTTACCATAGATAAGCCCAAACAACGGAGTCAACATATTAGTCACTTAATTTGCCTTTTGAGTATGTAATGTATACACCCTAGTGTGTTTGTCAGGCATGGGCAAATAGTGGCATTAGCGAATGCGATTCATGGTGTTCACATTTTCAAAACAAGAGACTCAATCTGACAATGTTCTTCAAGCCTAACCCAGTCATCTGGAACAGGACAAAAGGTAAGCTTATTTAATATATCACTAACCTGGGATGCCACCTGGGGGGTCTCTCTTTTCACAGAGAGAGAATCTGAATACAGCCTTAGAAGGAACCACTCTCTAATATTACCTCCATATAACACCATCTCCTTTGGGAAGCAATCAATTAGATATACTGGACCTATGGTATGGAACTCCCTACCTAACAACTTAAGACAAACAACATCACTAAAAGAGTTCAAAAACCTAATCTCAACCTGGTCTGGAACTAACTGTACCTGCTCTCTCTGCTGCTATAAGTAATACCAGTAAATGAGCAGAAGTAGTTTCTATTTTACTCAATAATCATAAACACATGTCCTGAAAGACTGAAGTTATTACTCATTGTCAATTAATATGTGCCAACTTACTTCCCCTCTACTGATCATTTATATTGCTGTTAAACCCTGTATGTTATATTTTGAATTGTTATTTTGTAGTCGGCCAAGAGCCCTGGCAGCTCGTGTTTACTATGTAAAATTATTACCGACTTGAAATAAAGATTATCTATCTATCTATCTATCTATCTATAGATTTTCTCTACCTAACATGGGTTTAAGTTACAATTAATGCATGTTTATTATCCCTGTCCTACAATAGAGGTGGCGGGAATTGGGGGGATGAACTTAACAAGTGATGGGATCTCATTCTTATGAACGAGATTACTGTCACACACACCGGAGTTCTGCCCAATTTTTTTTTCATGTTAAAAAACTTAGTTATTTTTGACCCAGACATTTACCCCTGTTAACATGATTACTATTACTGCTTTCTGAACATAAGTCAAAATCAATTGAACTACTTTTTTTATTGATGATAGCTAGGCCTACATGTATCTTTTACAATTGTCTGGGATTCCCCCTACTGCTAATATTGGACTCACAGCTAGTTAGGTGTTTTCCTGCATTGCAAATGAAGTGGGGGCGTAATTCCTTAGATTCTGTTTTTCCTATATCCTGCAATTATTTGACAATTCAGCCTATACAAAATATATACATGTATTGCCTGAAAGCTCTTATAATGAGGAAGACATTGAGACCTACCCTCTCAACAGGATGTCAGATTTTGACAATTTTTCTAGTTTTGGCCTATACAATGTATGGCTAATTTCTTTGACTATAGTCTAATAATATCTATATATCCTATCTAAGTTACTATGCTTTTATTATGCCTATGACTCACCATATCACAGAGCTTTACTGTTTATGGCACTTTACTTCACCAAACCAGTCCTATTCTTAAGGGCCCTCTGAGGACACAGACGCTGTTGAGTGTACCTCAGTATGATATATTTCCATTGCACTTACCGTGTATACTGCTGATCCAACTGTAACTCACCTTTTAGGGAGTATAGAATCCTAATAACTTTTGGGACTGACAACTTTTTATATCATTTGAATGTGATTTACACACCTGACTCACTATCCTACTAGAGGGACTTATTGAACAACAAAAAAAGTTTAAAACACACATGTAACATAGAACACAAAACTATTTTATTGTGCACCCATATCATCTCACTCATTCAACAAAAACTAGACAGACACAGACATCACTATAAGTAATGTCACAGATATACATGATTCATTCTAAAATGCTTTACAGGGTGAGGTGGGTTACAACAGGGTTCAGAATGTCTCTAGAGGCAGATCTACAAGCTGCATGCACAAAATACCTGCACCAACTGACATGCACTCAAATAATCTGTCACATGTCTTCCTAACTGATTCAACCTCAGAGTGCTCATTATTTTGTATAACTTTTATAATAATGCAAAAATTATAAATGTTGATTCAGGAATATTTTTTTTCTAGGATAACTTTATAGCAAATCCTTTTTTTTCTCTCAAAATCAGTGTCACCTCTGAGCATCCATTTTACTTAGAGTAAGACTCTCGAGGCTTTGGTGTTTTCAAAAGTACAAGAAACAGCATTATACTTAAAATGTTGTGCCCAAGGTACCTGATCAATACCCTCCTGTCCATTAAATATTACTCATGACATCTGTTTAGTATTTTTCCCTATACAAGTGTGGCCTAATCTCCAATATCATTAATCTCTCAGAAATTAGCTTTTGTTCCCCAAACATAAGATTTTTCCTTGTGCTTAATATCACTCCATTAATACATGGATTTTTATATCAAGGGTGAGTATTGAGAACGAATTACCCGGCGACCATAGAGGTAGAAATAAAGGAAGCAGACAAAAAGTGAACTAAGTACAGAAAACTAAGGCTACATAGGATGCAGGCAGGGTTACAAAGTCGCAGCAATATCAATTTATGTATGAAAATTAGGTGTGCATAAGTGCTGTTAAGAGTCCAGTGCTGCAGGCTGGCATGGATTCAGTTGAGATCACCAGAAGCCAGGTAGGGAAGGGAAGGTCATCTACAGATCGGCAAGAAACTGCATGCTAGTAGAACTACAGGAGTCAGGACACAAGCATATACCTAGAAAAAGAGAAGAAAATCATTTAAACAACAGGTAATAGTAGTAGCACTGTATAAATACAGGTTTTTATAGGTAATTGTGGAGGTTTTCTTTTCTTCTGGCAAGTGACAATATGCTTCGGGAAAGTGAATTTCAAGACCTTGAAATTAATGTCGGTGCCTGCTTTCTGGTCATCCTGGTATGTAGTATAGCAATAGAAAAATTATTCAAATTTGACATACCTGGGAAAATATCTATGAAATGTATAATTCACACTGAAAAAACATACATTTCAATATGTAAAATAATGAAAATAAGTGCCAGGAAAAGCCAGAGAATGCATTTCAGAGCACCTAGACCCTCTGGCTTCTGGGGCCCTTCAGCGGGCCCCAGACCCCCGGCCGTAAGAGGCGCTCGCTCTTCGAGCGACCGCATCGAACGCGCTGCGTTCGCTCACCAGGACACCCTGTGTGCTCCAAAGTCCATTTTGGACACCCTACTATCCAAATCCTGGCTAAGTCCCTGACCTGTAGTACCGGAAAGAGGGCCAGAAATATGTTAACTTTTGTAGCCTTGCCAGACTAGCTGAAAGGATAAAAATTATTAATATATTTATAAAATATGAATTTTGATGGTTAGTTGATATAACCATGAGTCCATGACCATAACCCTGTCATGTAAATCTACTAAATAATTATGAATTTTTGTTGTTTTAATTGCATAACATTTTATTTAAGCTCTTCCAAACTGAAGTTTCAAATATGGTGCTCATTATATTTCTTCTATGTTTGAAAATATATACAATACTCTTAACCCTTCTATTACCAAGTGCCTAAAAGTTTCATTCACAAAATCTCCCACTCAAATTCATTGTGGCTTTTAAATCATATTTCATGCATCAGAATACTCCTATTACTAACATGATATGCCACATAAGATCACATCAAATGTCAGTAATAGTAGTGCACTGCAAAATGAGCAAATGTAAATGAAAAGCAAATGGGAAGCGGTTTACAATTTGTATATCTTCTATTGTAGATTTATAGGAAAACGTATGGGGAACACGTCGGTTTCAAAATGTTTATGGATGCCATCTTGTTGTCAATTACAAGAAAGGTGGGTGAGCCATGATATTTGAAATATCTGCTAAAATTATTCCATTCTTGCAACATGCAAATTAATACTGCTAAATGTTTTCTTTTTTGTCTGAATAATAATCCAAAAAGATATTTTTTCTTTAAAATCAATGATACCTAGCATAATTCTCTTATCACAACTGACTTGCCATATATTCATTGATATTCTTCTTGGGATATCTATTTCTTGATAAATGAGTGAATAACCACTTAATGATGCTATTTGCTTTCAATAACCTCATTATCCTATGTTTTAACACTCCTTTCTTCTGACTTCTCTTATTCATTCTCACTATCTGTTCTCACTGATTATTTTTACAGGTGAAATTACCAGATTTTGAGTTTTTCTCTAATCTGGGTGACTGGCCCTTGGAGGACAGAAAGCTCAACGAGAATCCGCTGCCCATTTTTTCCTGGTGCGGTTCGGATGAGACCCGGGATATTGTCATGCCGACCTACGATGTAACAGAATCAACACTGGAGACGATGGGAAGGTTGGTGGAGAAAATAGTGCATTTGTTTTCGAACCCTCTGCATTATGAAATAGACTCACATTCTCTCACTATGCAGGGCTTGAAGTTAACCCATTTCTATCTGGGCTGCACACATAGTCCAGCAGCTTCTAATCCTTCCAATGCTGAGGCTACTTTCTTCCAAAGCAAAAGGGTCCAAATATTTTTGAAAAACATCATTGGTATTCAATAGAAAGCTCCACTGAGTACTCTTAGATAAGTACCCATTTGCCAGGGTTTCAGTCATTTTTCAGGATTGTTGCATCATTTTGTATTTGCCGAAGTAGCCACCAGCAGCGTAAGGATTAACATGCCTTACAAACAGGATGATATTTGAAAAATGCTTAGAGAGGAATTGTTATTTACCTAACATGAACAATGACTTTCTTGCAATTGTTTCTTCAAATATTGGCATGTTGTCAGGATATTTCAATATCTGACAGACTTTGTGTATGCTCCAGATATGAATTGGTGAAGCTATTGTCTAAGCATTGGGAAAAGTCTCTACTAATTTATTAAATATTTTTTAACCAATGATCAATTTCCACTTGTTCAAATACGAAAATTCAGGTTTAATGGAGAGTGAAGTTGACCCTGCTGCTCAATAAAATTCAAATTGTGATAGTCAAATAAATATTTGTTTAAATGCCTAAATGATACATGCTTTTCCCAGGGGAATTGATAAAATCCTTAATGTCAAGCCCTGACGCAGGATACCTACTGAGATTGTAACTTATAGGAATATAATTTGAGAACATGAAAGAATTCACATGCGTGACTAAATTTCTAAGTTATGATTATGTTTTTACCAGGATTGAGATCCATAGATAATAAGTATTTCTATATAAATTCTTTGATTGTTGTTTGTTGCTTTTGGCTTCAAATGTCTATTTGTTTACTAGCAATCACATTCACTAAGTAGCTCTATTTCAACCCCTTCATGAATCAATATAACTAACCCTGTTTTTTGAACTAACAACTTTAACTATATCTTGACAATTCCATGGTTGTGATATGAACTTAATTCTTGGTAGTATATTATTTTTAAATGATAAATGATGTGACATCCATAATTGGGAGTACTACACAATGTTACTGGTTCAAATTAGTAAATTGAAAATAAGCTATAAGTACTATTGTATTGTATTGTTTCTGTATTTCTTGTGTGTATGATTTTCTCAGTATTAATAAATCACACATACTATTGCCTATTCCCTTCTAATCATACCTTTGAACATCCATTGATACCTATTGATTTTTGCATACCCTGTATTTTGGATATTAATTGTTCAATAGAAAACTTGATCATTCTAGTCTATTGCTACTGTTATTTTGAATTATCTGTTAGATTTATAAGACAATTTGACTATGAGATGACTTTTGTGCATATAATTTCCTTCCTCTTGTGCATTTCCATATCTAGTGCTTGCTTTCTATTTTATGAGTTTGGGACATATTTTAACCCATTCATGTCTCAGTCTGTTATAGCCAAAACCGTCTGACTATTTTGTTGTTATCTCTCTTACAAAGGCAATTTTCAGAAAATATTTGAAGGAGAGATGTCCTTCAGAACTCTATCTACAACTCTCTTTCAAATATTTTGCAAATTTATGCCTAACTCCAAAGCTATTTTCAAAGGTATCACAGGTCCAGACGACACTTGTCAAGGAGATCTATAGGCATGAATGGGTTAAAAAAGACAATCTTCATCCTTGTTAGATGACTGGAGAATAGAAGCGTCTTCTACACAAAATATCCTGCCTTATCCATTTAGTTGCTGATAATATTAGTGTTGTTGATCATTAGGATAATAATGATGCTAGGGCTTTAAAAGAGTTGTTTGTTTCCTCTAACCCGACCCTAACAAGTCTTTACCCCAAAAATTCTTACCTAAATTTTTTTCCACCCTTTTCAATTCTCAATCAACCTAAACATGCATGAATCAGACATTTAACAAAAAATGATAATCCCTCCAAAAATACATTTCGCCTACCTATCTACCCTAATTCTTTTTTGACTGTTACAGGCACAAACAATTTGTTTTAGGACTAATAATAATGATGATAATGACAATAATGGCTATTATGATAATAATAATATTAACAATGGTAATAATTATGATTATAATGATGAAGATATGTAAAATGGGGTAGGGGCAGAGTGGATCACAGGATTTGTCTATACTATAAGTCTTGGTAGGATATGGAACTCAAAGCTTAACTTTCCTAAATGCACGGCTAGGTTGGTGTGACTTAAGTTATTTGATAGGTGTTTAAGTGTTTTAAGGCATGGGGTATTTAAATAGGCATGTTTTTGAGAAATCATGACATGAGTCACACACATTCTTTGTAAGATACTTCCTGGTACTTTTTCTCAATCCTTTCCATAGAACCTGTATGTATGCACCCCTATTTCTCTTGCTAGAGAGGTTACTCTTATCGCAACCTCTCTCTCTCTCTCTCTCTCTCTCTCTCTCTCTCTCTCTCTCTCTCTCTCTCTCTCTCTCTCTCTCTCTCTCTCTCTCTCTCTCTCTCTCTCTCTCTCTCTCTCTCTCTCTCTCTCTCTCTCTCTCTCTCTCTCTCTCTCTCTCTCTCTCTCTCTCTCTCTCTCTCTCTCTCTCTCTCTCTCTCTCTCTCTCTCTCTCTCTCTCTCTCTCTCTCTCTCTCTCTCTCTCCCAAATACAATATAATGAGAGAATAATAATAATATTCCTTTAGATAAAATGGATGTCGGTGATTGTGACTAGAGCCTCCCTGCTTACCAAAGGAGTAATCCTTGCATGTGCTGCTCTAGGATGGATATTTCTAGAACACTCTTTTAAGATTGGCATATTCCTGTTGTTTTAGGTGTGAAAACAAATCTTCAACTTTAGAAATGCCAACTTACCAAGTGTCCGAAGATAAATTAAAAAATTCTTGTAGGTGAGAACAACATTTATTGAATTCTTTTGAAGGATTTTGAAATATCATTTTTTTTTTGGCCCACAAGTGCAATTAGGTAATTCATATATTATGGGAAGGTTTTGCTTTTCTCTATATTTAATTTTGAATTTCAGATAACAGTTCCTCTATGCTTTTGCTTGAAGTAATTTTAACAACTTGGATTAGGTTATATTTGACTTAATTCCAACAGGGTTGAAATAATTTGAAATTAGATTTTTATTACATTTTTAATTATCACTTTTCCATGCAAGATTGGAAGTGAGACGTACCGATTAATTTTTACATGCTCATGATTAAAATGTATGAATCATTATTAGAATATATATGTGAAATTAATCTCTGTATCATGCTTTTTTGGCCATGGAGTTTCACTTTTTTATGTAGATTATCATCCTACAATCATGTTCTTATTGTTTGCATGTTTGTTTAAACCGAATCATGTGTGAAAGTAGTATTTATTGACTGTAGTTTTGACACATTTTCCCATTCAATTCAGTAGTACATTAAAAACCCATTCACACTTAGAACATCTGAACAATCTCTCTCATAATTGTAGTACCTGGGTTTGAAAATAAATTATTTTGAAAATACCTTTATGAATATTCTTTAGACACCTCTAGTTGAAACTGAAATTTGCTGCATTAATGTTTAACAAAGTGCTTATTACTAATGTGAATGGGTTTACTAACTATCTCTATTTATCTACTAGTATGGTAATTTGAATATTAACCTAACCTCTAACTTGCCTCACTCCGAATGCCCTGCCCTACTAACATTTCAATATGGGTCTTTGTAAAAATCTGTATTTATTTTATATAATATATGATAATCAGTATTTCTGCATGACTTGCACTAATTACTTCCTGTCATTTTAACCCCATGACCTTTGACCTACAGGGTGACCCTTGACCTGCTCTCTGTGCAGGCACATGGTGCAGGGGCCTGGGAGGACAAGAGCAACCTGGCTTTCTGGCGGGGGCGAGACAGTAGTCGGGAGAGACTGGAGCTGGTCAAGCTCGCCCGCAGGTTTCCAGACATCTTTAACGCCTCACTGACGAACATGTTCTTCTTCAAGCATTCCCCAGAAATGGGAGAACTTGTCAAACCCGTATCCTTCTTTGACTTCTTTAAGGTACAGTAAGATAAATATGCAGTAAAAAATAAACTATGGTAATTCATGAACCAGAAATATGAAGATCTTATTTCCGATTTAACCCTTTATCACTCAACGCAACAATGTTGCCATGTCCCCTGCACTGCATGAGGGGTTACTCCTCAGAGACATTGTTGCGCAGTGCGTAGTGCACTGCAGTGCATAGGGAGCAGTGCTTTAAACAAGTTAAACGAGTAATTTCAATTTTTTATTTGTATCTTTCATTTCGTTAAATATGATATTATTTGTGTTTACAATATATCAACTTAAAAGTTGATTTTTCTTCTGATTTTGCGCTTGATGCACTGTCAATCACGCACCTCGGCAAGTTCGTCTTCGTTGAGTGGTTAAATGAGTGGGATATCATCGTCTGATTCCCATGGATCGTGAAGGGGACGATAGTCAATCCTCTTCCACTCTTGATCGGAATTATCCTGGTTTAAACTAGCCATTTGATGGCAGAAACAACGAAAAAACACGGGAGAATATCAATGGTTTTGTGTGTTGCTAAGGACGCCACAACACGACGACGTCACTGGTGGGAATTCCCCATGACTTCCATATTTGGAGGGGGTTTTCCCGTAGTTTTCCCGCCGAAAATCACGGACTTCGAGTCCGAAAATAAGCATTGAATAACTATAGATTACGATTAAAAGGTAAGGGCAATAATTTTGTATCTTTATTTAACATTCATTTGTGTACCAGCAATCTAAGATCGTGGTACCCAAAATACGCCAAAACTCGCTTCGTAGGAATAAGTGCACAAATACAATGACGCAATAACTCGCTACTGAGGAAGTGCAGCTGCACTCATGTAGCGAGTTATTGCGTCATTGAGTGATAAAGGGTTAAGGCAATTTGCCATTTATCAGCAAAATTTCTGAAGCTGACAGTGTTAAGTTAGATAAAATAAAGTCCATGGGAGGCAGGCGGTGTCATTATAAATACCATTAATATAGGAAATATTGATATTATATCGTCTCGCGAAAAAATCTTACATGTGATAATTCCTGAACCTGGCAGCCAGATATTTTGAGAAGCACTCTGTAATCTTTAGACCCCAATACTTTACGGTGGCATTTCATCTTTCTATTAATGTCTCCTTTTCTGCTTGTAGTACAAGTACCAGATCAATATGGATGGCACTGTGGCGGCCTACCGCTTCCCCTACCTCCTGGCGGGCAACTCTGTGGTGCTCAAGCAGGACTCCAACTACTACGAGCACTTCTACCGGCAGCTCAAGCCCTACAAACACTACATTCCCTTCAAGCGAGACATCAGCGACGTCATCGAGCAGGTACAGTGGGCGCAGGAACACCAGGAAGAGGCTAAGCAGATCGCACTCAACGGGCAGAATTTTGTTCGGGAACATCTCATGGCTGATGAGATCTACTGCTACCATGTGATCCTTTTTAGGGTGAGTTGTGATTTCCTTTTTATCAATGGTTATTCTGAACAGACACACACACACACACACACACACACACACACACACACAATGATCCTGGACCAATAACTTGACTTTGGTCAACCAAAAATATGTAAATGGTATTTTAGATTGCTTGAGAAAAAGAAAATATTTATCTAATTTTGTAGCACAATGATTTGGGCAATGTTTGAAAAAGATATTTTATCTTATCTTACTGGTATCTGATCTTATCTTCTTTTATCTTTTCTTATCTTCTTTTATCTTATAGTAGTATTGCATCTGTAATTAGATGCCCTACTATACGTTCCTGGAATCTCTGCCTGTCAGGCAGGATTCTCTGTGTAAAATGTATGGCTGATTCTTGTGACTCACTCATGGTTCCACTTCTAACAGGAGTATGCGAAGAGGCTGGTTTCCAAGGTGACAGTGAGGGAGGGTATGGAGCAGGTAGAACAGCCCAAAGATCAGGAATCAAAGTGTAGCTGTCCCAAGCCAATGGTACGTAGTGTACACGTTTCTAATAAAGCAAAAATCATCAGCATCCTTTTATTAACCCATTCATGCCTGCAGCAGTCAAAATCGGCCTGACAATTTTGCAGATAACTGTATGACAAAACTAAATTTTAGAAAACACTTGATTGAGGATTCCTTATCAGGACATAACCTAAGACTCTCCTTCAAATATTTAAATATTTATAGAATCTAAGTTTTGTTCCTAAGTTATTAAAAAGGTATAATAGGTTCAGACGACACTTGTCTACGAAATCTGCAGGCATCAATTGGTTAAATAGTCATTTTTTGTACAAAATGTTATTCATACTTGTCAGATAATCAAAGGTTTTGAAATGAAACATGCATTTTCTTGACATTTAATTTACAGTTGCAGATTAATTCCAAATGATTCAAAAATTAAGCTATATTTTGATTAAATGACAGATTTAAGTGTCCCTTCTATTGAGCTTATATAAGGTTAATCTGGAATCAAAGTTTCTTCATTGCAGGTTCATGATAAGTTTTTGAGTCTATTCTAATAAGCTAATATGGAAGAAAATTGATTTGATGTTTCCTTTTTGCTCATTAATAGTTCAAAATCCATTCTAATAAGGCCTAAAAAATAGTTTGTTTCCTGTAACCCACAATGTTTTTAATCAACTCCTAATAAACATAAAACATGCATGAAACACACATTTTTTGAACTAAAAATGAAAAATAAGATCTACAAGCTTTACCTACCTACCCTATTTTTGGACTGTTACAGGAAACAAACTTTTTTTCAGGCCTCAGCTAATATAGAGTAGTTTTATAATAATGTTACTCTTTGCAGGAGCATGATGAATTATAGATATTCTTTGGAATGAAGCCAAGTTTCAGAGGAAGAATGGATGGGGAGACAGCAAAATATGCGGGAAAACTTCTGAATAGGATGGCTGGTGTGCAGGGTCTTAGCCAGGATTTCAAAAATGCCTGTCCAAAACAGCAATTCCAAAAGTTTTGCCTGTCCAGGTTTAAATACTCATCTACTTACAATCCTTATACCAACTACATTTAATAGCCTATTGTGTCAAAAAGGGCATTTTCCACTTTGGCTATGTCCTAGAAGATGGTTTGCTAGGAAGATATTTGGTTATTACCCTCCAAGTTAAAATTGAAAATTCTTCATAGAAAATTTTGCCTGTCCAAAAAGGAGGTTTTCAGGAAACTGCCCGTCCAAAAGACAGCAAGACAGGTCCTGGCTAAGTCCCTGCTGGTTTGTGCCATGCTAAGAGTTTAAGTGGTGCTTAAAAAGAAAACACAACACATGCTTAAAAGCAATATCTGTATATGTATGTGTATAAATATCCTGATTTCCAACTATGCAAAAAAATATTTTTATAATGAGACAATGTTATCAGCAGGGGTAGTTGGTAGCTGGTCTTTTGGACCTGTAATAAAGTATGATATTAGTTATCCTTGTGATAATGGAATATGGCAAGATGTCTGCAAGAAGCCTGTCAGCCTCGTGCGATACCTGCTGGCTGAACGCAGACATAGGCCCTGTACCATTTCTTTTTGGACCTGTAACAGGGTATAATGTGGAATATATCTGAGAGATATACTTGTCTCGCAGTTAGGGTATTGGCCCATATATTGTTTTTAAAAAAAACAACTGTACAAACCGTTTCAAGAATTACCAGTCCCTATTTACTGGTTTATCAACTCAAAATATTACTAGCAAAAACGCTTTTTGTATACACGCACATGCACACAAACACCACTTACTCCAATATATGTGTGCATTTATTAAACTGCTGAAATACTTTAGTTTAGATATGAGATTACGTCAGTTAGCCAAATGATATTCTCTATTGTTGATAAGGTATCACTTAAAGTTTGTATCAGGAACAGCAGTTTTAACCTATTCACACTCAGAGTTCCTCTCAAAAGTATCGTCTGCTACTTTCATACTTTTGTAAATAACTTTGGAATAAAGCGAAAATTTACAAACTATTTGATGGAGAGTTGTAGTGTGACTTCTGGTAAACATTTCTCCTTCAAATATTTTCCAAAAATGCTTTCGTTAGAAGAAATATTTCCAAAATTGTCAACCTATTTTTGCTGCTCTGAGGGTAAATGGGTTAATGACCTAGCTGTACGTTATCTGAATCAATACTCACGGTTCATTCATGGTTAGGGCTTTGCCATCGTAAAAAGAGATGTATCACTCAGCTATCAGGACAAGCCCTCAGTGGTGAGAAAGAATAGTTGTTCTTTTAAGGATAAACACTCTTTAATGCTTATAGACGCCATATGGCGTCGCCGTACGTACCCCCTTAATCCCGCGGAACGTCTTTTAGCGTCGCCACTGAAACACCCCTTAATCCCGCGGGACGCTTTTGACGGCTTGTATAACAGCTTGCGCAACATTGTAATACAATGCAATATACTGCAGTGCATTACAATGTTGCGGGGAGGAACCCCCAATACAGCGCTGGGGAGTATGACGCAACACAGCGCTGGGGGTTAAAGAGTTAATTATTCACAGGGAGAATACATGTGGTCTGATATTTCTAGAAATAACTTGATAACAGAGCAATATTTGGAGAATGAATTCACTGATAGTTATTCATTTTCATTACACATGTTAGCACAATTAATAACCATCCTCTGGCCTCAGTTTTGTAGAGGAGGATATTTTTTTACCTCAAGCGCACCAAGATAGAAAAACATTCTATATAAACAGGTAGCTGTAAGTGCCGTGTTACTTAAGTTTCAACGCAATATTTTTATGGAGTTTTCTTCGTTTTTCAGTTGTTATCAAAACTGCTTCAATGTAATGTTTCCCATGATATAAGGAATCCAGGGTTAAAACTGTATACAGGTCTTAACAAATGTCATATATTTTAGTTTCATATTTTTTGAGTATCCTAGTTACTGCAAGGATATACATGTATTGCACAAAGTTTAGACTTGAGCCCACTGTTTCACCCTTATACTGCTGGTGGCTACTTTGGCCAATACAAAATGGTGCAGAAAACCTGATAAATGATTGAAACCCTGGCAAATGGGTACTCATCTGAAGGTACTCAGCAAGAGCTTTCCAATGAATACCAACATAAAAGGGTTTAGATGGTTTTCAAAAATATTTGCATCCTTGTGCTTTGGACAAAAGTAGCCTCAGCATTGGAAGGGTTAAGAAGTGTAGTTTAAAAGTTTGATGCATTGGAAATATTCCAGAGTTGTTTATTTGCTATCTTTATTTTAACATTTATGTTGCTTTAAAATTAGATAAATAAACCTTTTCATTGAGGAGCACATGTCATTTTTTTTGTCAAAGGGCTTTTTTTTTCTTCATGATTGGTGTGAAGAAAAGTTATGATATTATGCAATATTAATTCAACATTCACTGGACATGATATTATCACTTGTTAACACAATATTATTCACAAATAAAAAAAATCTTACTCTCTAGGAAACATGGGATAATTCACTTATAAACATGACTGCGCCATGCTATCCATGAATGTGTTAATGGAATTGAAAATGAGATTACATACATTTTGAGGGGTGCAGAAAAAATGGATGTATCAGAAATATACCGATTCTTAGTTCTTGACTTGGTTCTCAATGAAATAACCACATTAAGATTGTACTAAGAAGTAGATTTCTAAGAAGCTGATTTGTTATATTCTCTTGTTTGCCATCCTGCCAAAGGAACAATGCTTTTGTTTTGTTATGCTTTCATAGCAGATTATTATGTAAGGGGTTGCTGGGGACCAATGACTACTGTGGAATAGGAAATTAATCTGTGGTGCAAATATACCGAATTTGACCAAAAATGACCTTTCCAAATTTAATTTTACAGAACAGTCATTATTACACATTAACACAGATGGGGGCAGATTTCATTCCAAATTTAATTATACCAAGAAATTCTAATTTGGTTAATCCGGATTAATAACATGCTCAGAAACATTTCCTATTCTACAGTATTATGTAGACACTGTGCCTATTTACTCTGCTTTCTATGGGGTTCTTTCTTTGTGTCTTTAACAACAGCTGATAACACAATACTCACTGCAATCATATTGCGATGTACAGTCAAACTGTTTGAGAAACCACATATCAAGGGGGACCTCCTGCCTTATGGTGCTGGTGGCTCATTTGGCCATTACAAAATGATGCAAAACATCTGAAAAATGTCTGAAACCCTGGCAAATGGGTACCCATCTGAGAGTACTCAGCGAGAGCTATCCAATAATTACCAACATGACAGGGTTTAGATGGTTTTCAAAAATCCTTGCGTCCTTGTCCTTTGGACGAAAGTAGTCTCAGCATGCTGCTGGTAACTAATTTGTCCAATTAAAAATGATGCAAAAACTTGAAAAATCACTGAAACCTTGGCATATGGGTACTCAGCGAGTGCTATGTAATGAATACCAACATAACAGGGTTTAGATGGGTCTTAAAAGTCTTTGAGTTCTTGTGCTTTGGACGAAATGAGGCTCAGCATTGGAAGGGTTAAAGACCAGCTCAAAAATGAATACATTGATAATTGAATTACATTTCCTCGGTTAGTATAAATTGTTCTCTAAGGCCACTTCTATGGCTTGAAGGGCTTTCTAAGCAGGTTTGCCCTTTTTTATTTGTGTATTTGTATTTTACTTCTGTACCAGCTTAAAGCACCCTTGTCTTTCAGAATGTTAGCAACTAGTAGTCCCATGTCTATTTCACAATAAAAGAATAAGTTCCATAGAAAAAAAGTTCATGACTGTACCAGGCGGCCTCTATGGCACGTCTCAAAGAGCCAAAAAGGAACAAGGGTTTTTATATGTTTTAGTTTCAAAAAGTACTTGAAAAATGATTTAAGGTAAATGCACTAACCTATTTATGCCATATGGCTGAGCTCCTTGGGAACCAATGAACCAATTAAAGTGCCAAGATACCCAGAATGGATTTATGTAATGATATTTTGTTTGAAAATTGATTCATTAACGATGCCATTTTTGAGAGGTCATAATGTCTATTGCATGAATGCCTATAGTGTTCATTCTTTTCACAGTCACATATTTATTTAAACACTTCGCACGCATATAAAATATAACATTAGTTATAACATGAAAAGTTCCCAGTCCATTATTTTGCAATGATATGGATTTATTTGAAACACTTATGACGCTGCTGTTATTTTAATATGTTTTGTATATGAAACTAATATAGATGCAAATTCTATAAGATTACTTTAGCTGGCATATAGATATCACAATTCCATCCCTTTCTTTTACTGCAATTATATGCATATTTATTTGACACTCGTTCAAAGCTGCTGTATTTTAGCATCTATATGGGTCACATATAGCTATTTCTATGAGGTCACATTATCTGGTGAATTGTTAGTCATAAGTCCATCCTTTCTTTTGCATTCATATGTATTTATCTAACACACTTTTTTAATGCTACTGTAGTTTTTTCATGTATGGGAATCAAATAAAGGAAAGATATTTCCAAATGTTCACTGAAGTTGTATTATCTTTAACCAGTATATGTTTTAAAAAAATCCGTTTTGAATTAGTTTCCCACAGGAAGATACCAGTATCAATCTATTTCGTTTTCAATGATAAATTTTGTAGATTAAAAATGTTGCCAATTTTTGCCAATATCTAGATAAGTATTGTTGGTTCCACCCATTAATGTTAATAACCCTATCGCTACTGGTGGCTAATCTGTTCAAAATAGAATAATTAAAAAAAGCTGGAAGTGTCTGACACCCAAGCATATTGGTATCCATTTGGCAAGAGCTTTCAAATGAATACCAATATGACAGGGTTAAGATAGTCACTTAAGGTTTTTGCCAACTTGTGCCTTTGGACAAAGTAATGTCGGCACTGATATGGTTAATCCCATAACAATGAGAGCAACTGGCTGTCGGCTGTTCAGATTTTGGTCTGCATGCCATTTGCTGAGCACTTCAGTTGACCGTTTTAACCCATTCACACCTACAGCAGCCAAATCTGTCTGACAATTTTTGTGATATCTCTCTAACGAAAGCAATATCTAGAAAATATTTTAAGGAGAATTGCGCTTTTCCTACACCTCTCCTCTTCAAATATTTTGCAAATTTATGCTTTGTACAGGGCGTCCCCCAAACAATGCAATCCTCTTTTCTCAATATATTTTCAAAACAGATTAAGTAACATCAAAAATGGCTTCATGGTTGCATAGAAGGATATCATAGGGATATCCTGTTGAGGTTTCAAGCGAATCCGTTCATCCAAGTCAAAGTTGTGATGTAAAGTTTGACCCCCTTATCATTTCACTCCGACGCAATGTAAAGCCTATGGCGAAGGCTGGTTTTTCATGTCTCCTCGCCAGCAGCCAGAGCAGAATGCTAGAAATAGCTTGCTCAGTATGCAGGTTTTGCATTAGAAATTTACCTTGTGTTGGAGTGAAATGATAGAGGGGTCAAACTTTGCCTAACAGCTTTGACATGGATGATCGTATTGTTTTGAAAAAAAATTGGGAAAAGGGGAGGATTGCATTTTTTGGGGGACGCCCTGTAGAAACAGTTATTTTCAAAGGTATGACAGGTCCAGCAATCACTGGTCAAGTGGTTATCCTGGCGTGAATGAGTTAATAGCAACAGGCCAATGGTTGTGAGTTGTCTTTGACCAAACCCCTCTTCGTTTGTGGTCACCTTACAGCAAACACCAACTTTCAAATATCTAAACAAGTGTTATTTTTGTCTTCTGTAACCCTTATATAAAAGGGCAAATAGATTCGAGTTGAGCTAATACATGTCTCCTTTCAAATAAGACCAACCACAAACCTGTCCTCTTCAGCAATCCTCAGTTATGGCTTATGAATGAGTAAAATAAAAGGCCTTGAGTTGCGTATAGGGGCACTGGCTGTTACTAATATAGCAATTACACACCTGACAAGAATGGACATTGCAGATAAATCTGATGATGGTGAAAAGTCATTTTCCGGCGGCTTTCATTTGATTTGTGTTGATGGGCAGAAACCATTACATCCTAATTGCTATGAAATCCAATAATGCTAATCATTTAGAGGGAATTGCAACATCTGTGAATCAGTACCTAGAATGGGGTCTTGACTGGGCTTAGTATGTATATTTACTTCCTGTCATAAAGATAATCATTTAGTCTTGAAGTGCATCAAATAAGGATTCCCTAAACCTTAGAAGACCAAACACATTTCTTAATCCAAGCCTAAACGTATTACTGAATGTTACCATGTGTTGTTTACCTTGTTAAGGATAATTGTTACAGGGAGAGATTCTGCCAAACCCCTTTGATAATGGTTTGTTTGGTTAGACTATCATATGTCCTAGCTGTGTTTCGGGCATGATAATCCACTTAAACTATTATGTGCAATACTCAACTTGAATTCTAAATATAGTACAAAACAGCAATATTTAGTCAATCAAATGCTCCAAAACAATGACGGGTAGATGTCAATATTTAGTCAATCAAATGCTCCGAAACAATGACAGATACACGTCTGCAGAGAGTAAGAGCAGGCAAAGTTTGGTAATCTTTCTCCTTGAAGATTATGCCAGGGCGAATGAGGCAGGATGATGCAGGAGACAAACAAGTGTTACCTTCAGTTGATCCAGTTTGATCTTTCTGCTGAAAAACAGGTGTTTATACATTCAGGAAAAAAGGAATTTTTAGGGAAAGTTGACAACTAATTGACATGCAACAAGAAGCAACAGGCTGCACGCCGAGCTCAAAAAGTCTTGACGATATCTATCTCTATCATACTCTCAAGTACAGACAATCAATTCCTGCACCAGTCGACCGGATGTCTTCCAGTGCCTGATTATACAAACACCCATGGATAACATGTCAAAACAATTATCCAAGCACATCAATGACCCACGTAGCATGCGAATCAAAGCTGCGTTCAATAAGGTCATCCATGCCCAGGAAACTAGATGGCAATCAGGTGTGCGGTCTGTATTATGCCCGGGCTGTCCACGCATTAAGTGCAGGAAATAAATGTTAGCACTGTATCATCAGATATTAGGACACTGTCGTAGTCGTGGTGTATAGGCAAAAAGAAACAATGGAAAAGCCTGGCATAGGATAGATTTTTAGGCTGTGATGTGTTTTTTCTGTCATATTATTTTCTTTTACCAGGCAACAAATAGTCGATTTTTCCATTGTGGCCAATTTAGTTTGCATTTATCTCAAAAGGGGAACCACCTTTCATATTCTTATATGTGTAGCACGGCCGCAGGAGTTTTAACAACGGCTCAACACGGCACAGTCGTTAGTCATATTGATATAAATTCTGTAGGGCTGTCCTACCAAGGAATGCCCTCTACCATATTATTCTACATACATGGCAGCCATGGGGGGCGATCTGTAATCTCTACACTCCATCATTTTATGTAGCCTGGAAAATCTGCTTAACCCATTAATGCTCAAAAGTTACTCTTGAAATTGTCTTCTGTATCGTTGGTATTTTTGACAATATCTTTTTGAAATTAAGAATGATTTTACAAGATACATGTACTTGAAGGAGTGTTATCGGTAGTGTTCAGATAAGCATACTCATTTTGAATAGTTTCCCACCCTTGCCATCATCTGAGACATTTCACCTAAATAGCCAGGCTGCTTTTTGACACTGCGAGAATTATCGGTAAAATGGGTTATAGAGACTGCCCAAATGTTTCGTTACCATAGCAACAAGCTTTGCGCAGAATCCCTAAAATATAATGCAGTGACAATACCACGCCTATAAAAGTGCTATATTAAAGAGGACTGACTGACCTGTTCATCAACTACTTAAAATTATTTTCTGATATAGGTATATGTACTTGATTTATCACGATCTCTTGGGAAAATGAAAAAAAAGAAACGTTCTTCACGGCAAACCCTTCTATCATATATATATATATATATATATATATATATATATATATATATATATATATATATATATATATATATATATATATATATATATATATATATATATATATATATGTATATATCTATCAATTTGGTAGGAAAATCAACAGCTGTACATATCGGTGTATTTTGTTAGATTTTTTGAAAAAAATGCATTTTGGAGACTGTGTAATTTCAAGTGTTTCACATTTTTGCGTGTCACAAGGAGTAGTATGGTGGTAATTGATTTCGCCGAAAGTGCTGAAACCCCAGTCCGGTGGTCTCAAATGATACACGAGTGATGTTTGAGGGTTTGGTTGTCCATATGGCGCTAAGGCACCACAGCCTGTCATGGTCATGCTGAGAAAAGTAACCATTAATTTGAGTTTTTCGTCTACCTTGGCAGGCTTCCTCCTTACAATGTTTGCAGCATGTTCGTTTGTAAACACGGTTTGTGTCGTCTATCCAGGCCAACTTTTACTTTTACTGATGTCTCTGTAAAAATTGGCGGCCTGAACTGACGACCCGGTACCGTACCAAATTAAAATATTGGCTTACTGCAGTAACCATTAGCGGATTTCTTGCTTGTTAACGGCCAGACGTATATCAATTATTTATGTACATGTTTGGCATGTTGATTTGTCCTTTGCTGGCAGGTGACAATGGTTAAGTATTTTGATATTCTAGAAAGAATTTCGGAAGTGGAACCTTAAGTCATTTTGAGTTCCTGCAAATGCTAATAGGCCTGTCTGATCGATCTCCAGCCAAGACTTCGGGACCGTCTGTTATGATGACGTACAGACCTTTGAAGGTTTGAGCTATAAAAACACGGTAGCTATTTGGCAAATAGCATGCAGTTACAAAATTCAGGCATGTATAGAGATGTTTTGAAATTCCATAAAGATTGTATGCTACTCTCATGTTTTTCAAAATAACTTGGGAATAAAGCGAAAGATCACACAATATATGAAGGAGAGTTGTTTGATCAATATCTTTCTTTCAAATGTTTTCAAGAAAACGCCTTTGTAGTCAAAATATCTCCGAAATCGTCAGACCTGTTTTGGCCGCTCTGAGTTTAAGCGGGTAAATCAGCTATGGATAGGCTTTCAGAGTGTCTTACGCTTTCCCTGGATGAAACTACTTAAACGCTTTTTACTACCCTCTTTACACGGATTTTAGTTTTATGTTTCGTTAAAACTTTTGTTTTGGGCCTTTTGTCGTTTGATGTTCAACTTTTTCGTGCTTCTTTAGTTTCATCTTATGTTCTTGGAACCTCTATTCACGTAAAATCACGTGGCTAATATATTTTTGTTTTAAACAATTCCTTTGTTCTGTGCGCACTTTTGTTACTATTTTCTGTTCTAAGTATAAGTAATATTCTTGTGATAGCTTTTATTACAGCAAATAAACACTACTATTCAGGCACCAAGGAAACGTTGTTGGCCTCTGAAGTAGGCTCGCGTATACAGAAAACCTCGCTTACCTCGGACAAATGGGGACCAAGCAAAAGTGTCCGAGGTAACCAAAATCCGAGTTACGTTATCAACAATTAAGTAAAAAGGAGTGATTTGGGACAAGTGCTTTTGTCCGGTTAAGGTGAAAATCCGAGGTAATCCAGGTTTTCTGTTGCAGAAGTACACAAACAGTCCTCAACAACGTCGCACGTTTATATAGCGACCTGGCCACCCCGCTTTTGTGAGGACCCAGCGGAGACTCGAACCCGCGAGCTCAAGCTTGGGAGCCAGGCATCGTAACATGTATATTCTTATATGGCAAGCATTTTGAGAGTTTATTAAGCATTACCAAATACCAATAAATCATTTTCTAATATTTATAAATCATTTTCTAGTATTTATAAATGACTGCATTTACAAATATTAGAAAATGAATTACAAATATTAGAAAATGAATTACAAATATTAGAAAATGAATAATAAATTCTAAAAATGATTTATAAATACTAAGAAATGATTTACTTGTATTTAGGAATGTGCATGCTTCTCTAATACCGATAAATCATTTTTAAGTATTTATAAATCATTTTCTTGTATTTATAAATCATTTTCTAGTATTTATAATTAATTTTCTAATATTTGTAATTCATTTTTTAGTATTTATAAATGACTGCATTTACAAATATTAGAAAATGAATTACAAATATTAGAAAATGAATTACAAATATTAGAAAATGAATTATAAATACTAAGAACTGTGCTGGACTTGTAAATACTAATAAATCATTTTCTAGTATTTATAAATCATTTTCTTGTATTTGTCTCTACAAATACTAATAAATGATTTATAAATATTAGAAAATGAATTATAAATACTAGAAATTGTTAAACATTTTCAAATACTAATAAATCATTTTTAAGTATTTATAAATGATTTTCTTGTATTTATAAATCAATTTCTAATATTTGTAAATGACTGCATTTACAAATACACGAAAATGATTTATAAATACTAAAAAATGATTTACTAATACCAGAAAATGTGTTAGATTATCCGGTAATTATCCATCATTTTAGATAATAACTGCTCCCTTATAGCAGAGGAAGAATGAAATATATCGCCACACGGCCGTGATGTCCAACATTGTGATCTGGCCGTCACTTTTTTATATGGCGAGTTTACTATAGTTTACAAGTTGATATTTGAAATTAAGTTTATTTGAATATATAAGTGTCAGTAGATCGATAAACATTGCTCGCACGATCACAGGGGTGTCCAACCTCAGATTTCCAGTAGCACAATCTTACAAGACCAATAGCGCAAACTTTGCAGGGTGAGGGGAGTGGGAGAAGAATGTGCACCGCAGGGTGGGGTAATTAATGCACGGTACAACCACTAGAGTGACTTATAGTTCTAAAACTCTCCACCAGGGGGACACATGTGTATATGAAAGGTATCAAATTATAACAAATGGCAATGTCTTTAAGTTCACTGTTGTTATTTCCTAGCCATAATACTGTTATGTATTCTAGAATATTTCTATGGAGATTAGTCAGAAGATGAAGTTTTGAAGAGAAAAAAGTGGTGGGACTGCTCAATTTTTTTCACTGGTGACCAGGCTCTGTTTTCATCACGTTTCAGCTGAAAACAGCATTAAATATATCCAACCTATGGTGAACCGGGAGCTTGTGTGGTCCAGATGTAGTTGGGCCAACAATGGTCTAGGGTTTCAATTGAAATGAGAGTTAAAAGGAAGGGCTATTTCCTGTATCATTCACTTTATTATGTTGGAACATGAAAGGTTTGGACACGGTTATAATAGGGCCCCGTCAGGGTCCAGGGCCTTCCTATTTGTAATTCACATCCATGAAGGTGGTTCATATTGATAGTATCAGGTTACTGAGTGAATATCTAACTGGGACTAATAACAGGACTGTCATAATTCCCTCAAGAATTCCCTTTTTAAACCCTCTTTAACAGATATCTCTATCTCTCACAGTGTAAGAGACTGCAGCTGATGTGCTGTTATTGTTGAATGACCTCTGACCTATGGTTTCTGAGCATGCTCAGTGCGCCTGTCATAAAGGGTGTATAGTAGTATAGTATTTCTTTACTCTCAGTGGTGCAAATCAAATCGCTAGGGGGTGAACTGGGTAGTTCCAAAAAAGGTCGCTAGGTGGTGTGGAAGTCAGCCACTTGCCCACTAGCACAAAATGGGCACTCCACTAGCACAAATGTGCTAAAATGCTAGTGTTGGACACCCCTGGATCATGCACGTGCTATTGCGCGGTGGCGGGAAAACATCTCCGTCGGCCACGCACCTGTTTCTTGAATAGACTAGTGCGAGTCCTCTGAGCTATCGCGCTTGCACTTATTTTTTGTTCTTAAACAAAGTGAAAGTAAAGAAACAATACATATAGTAGAATAAAATAAGATACAAGAATGGTCGTATCATCACAGACATGACATTGTTAAAATGATGCAAAATCGATCACACTATATAAAAACGGAAGCAAGATAATCTCAGTACAAGACTCCAGGCACTCTTTAATAATAAAATCTTAGACAAATGAAAAAAAAGTGGATATGAAACTGAACAGGCTAACCAATAGTCAAAAAGTCGTGCTCTGCGCATGCTCAGATGATGCTGGCGCACGGGTTTCTCTGTAATGTAAATGATATGAGAGGCCTGATCACTCCTTGTTTCCTCTTGACTTCACCCTGATGCCATATCAAAAAACCCTATCATTTCCAGCCCTTCACTATAGCGCATATAATAAATTGGTCTCTCACTATATATTCATTCTTTTCTTCATCTAAGATAAAATGACCTAGTTAAAAGCTGGAGAAATTCAAGCTCTAATGAGCCACAGGATGTAAGATTTTTTTTACTGGACAGGAGAGCATAAATAGAGTCTGTTATAGGCCTACAATTCCCAGGCAGCTGAGGGTCAATTATTTATTATTAGAGCTGCACTCACCACTCACGAACTCGAGTGGCTCGAGTACTGGAGCAAACTCGCCGAGCTCGAGCTGAAATGTTCAAAGCGTGAGCTCGTCTATGTTGGGAACACAAACGAAACATAGAGCACCTAACACACAGTATTAATATACATAACTGCTTATCGCTGTCATGTCTTCTTTACAATCTCCAATGTATACATTCAGGTGGTGTTGAGTTTTATTCTGACCTTTGTACCTCCTCACCACGTTTTAAAATTTAATTAACATGGCAATGTTAATAAATCTCCGCCAATAAATATTTATTTCTTAATAGATTGGCTGGAAAATAAGTATTTTTTTGGAAAATCGAAACGTCTGTGAGCCCATAAGCTAACGAGTCAAACAGGTGGTGAGCTCATGAGTTGATCTCCCTCCATGAGTGCAGCTCTATCTATTATCTTATTGAATGCAGCATTCATAGGGAAGATCCCAAGATCTATAATTCTTGCAATCTAAGTACCAGGAATTATACGGCCTGTAACGATGAAGTCCTGCAGCATATACAGAGCAAAATCTCTTGCTGGTGTGTCGGTTTTGGCAGATTTTGTATGATTAAGAAAGATTACAGTGTGCAATGATATTGGCTAGTGTAGGTATATCCAATGCAGATAGTAGATTAAAATCGAGTCTAGCCGTAACGTGATTATAGACGGGCGCAAGTCTACTTCATGAACTGACAGCGGGAGCAGTCAGTTATTTTCTTTACTACGTTTCAGTTATTTTCCTTTACTCCACATTTTCAAATACTAATAAATGATTTATAAATACTAGAAAATGAATTATAAATACTAGAAATTGTTTAACATTTTCAAATACTAATAAATCATTTTTTAGTATTTGTAAATGATTTTCTAATATTTGTAAATGATTTTTTAGTATTTGTAATTGGCCGCAATTACAAATACAAGGAAATGATTTATTAATACCAGAAAATGCATTATCCATTTTCTAGTATTTTAAATCATTTATTAGTATTTGTAATTACGGCCAATTATAAATACTAGAAAATGAATTACAAATACTAGAAAATCATTTATAAATACTAAAAAATGATTTATCAGTATTAGAGAAGCATGCACATTCCTAAATACAAGTAAATCATTTTTTAGTATTTATAAATCATTTTCTAGTATTTATAATTCATTTTCTAATATTTGTAATTCATTTTCTAATATTTGTAATTCATTTTCTAGTATTTATAAATGACTGCATTTACAAATATTAGAAAATGAATTACAAATATTAGAAAATGAATTACAAATATTAGAAAATGAATTATAAATACTAGAAAATGATTTATACATATTAAGAAATGATTTACTTGTATTTAGGTATGTGCGTGCTTCTCTAATACTGATAAATCAATTACAAATATTAGAAAAACTATTTCTAGTATTTATAATTATTTTCTAATATTTGTAAATCATTTATTAATATTTGTAATTATTTATGAATATTAATAAATATTTTCAAATACTAAATAATGCTTAATAAACTCTCAAAATGTTCGCCATATTCTTAGTTGTATGTCATGAGTCGAAAATAGTGCAATATGCGATTGATGATACTTCTTGGCCCTTTTCATTTGCTATTACATGTATTAGTCCGGACATCACGGTATTTTTTAATATAGTGATGTTTAAATGCATTTATCATTATGAAATAAAGTTATTGAATTCAAACTACACGAGTCATTAATTGGATAAATTGATGTTTATTTATTCCCCAACAGCACTTAAGTGAACAAAAACATAAAATCATGCGAAATCTTAGACATGATGTGATAAGTTAAGCGATATCACGCTCCCCCACTTCATTTTTTTGCTAAATCTAACAACGTGTCATATTTGACCTTCAGACCTTTGCGCTTATAAAATTGTTTATTTATCATTTCCTTCCGCTCCCAGTGCAGCGACAGTGGATTGGTCGGCATTCCAATCTTCTTCGATTTCACCGCCTCGCAGCTGTCCGTGAGGTGTTCAAAAACCACGCGCGCGCTGGTCGAGCTGATCATTTTCACCGTTCTGATTGGTCCAAAAGTGGAGAGGTACTCTTTGATTTTCTGTTCGTCGTATCCGGTTGAATATCGTTTGATTCGCCAGCGAGCGATGAGAGTTGATAAAGGTACAGGGTTGATGGAGCCGGTGATTAAATCCTTGTGTACCACTTTTTCTAACCTGTAAAATGGAAGATTTGTATATGTTAAATTTTGTTTTAACCCATTACTTCTAGAGATTTCCAACAAAATCTTTTGTCTGGATCTATGATTCTTTTGACGATATCTTTGGAATATAGAAAGATTTTACCAAACTATTTGAAGAAGAGTTGCTCTTATTGACATTTCTCCATCAAATATCTTCCTAACTATGTCTGTCTGCAGAATTTATCAAAATTGTCAGGCTGCTTTTGGCCATTGTGGGCATTATTGAGTTAAATCATAAACACCTTGCCATAGGTATCCTACAGTGTGTAAGGTCATGATGATTAAGTTTTCTTTCAATTGTGCGCGATCTCAGACAGTTGCCAGTGACTTGGGGTTAATAGGTAGTATGGGAGAAAAAGTGACGATGAGCGAATTTCCAAATTCAAAGTGCTATAAAATAGCCATTCAGAACTCGACAGGTGGTTTTGTTTGGAAAACAAAAGGCTCTTGGAGGTCTGATTCGTATGGAATGCCACTAATGCATTTATTCACTATTTCTCTTTAAAGAAAAATTATTTTTCTTTAAAGAAAAATCTTTTTTTTAAAGGAAAATTATTTTTCTTTAAAATATATCGATTTTTTTCTTTAATTAAAGAAAAAGGATTTTTCTTTAAAGAGAAATGGTGAATAAATGCATTAATGGCATTCCATTGATTCGTCTGGCTGTGAGGCACATCAGACCTCCACAGTTCCAAAACAACTGTCAGGCTTGATCTCAATTAGTACAGTGCACCGGGAAAGAAAATGGACAAATTGAATTACTATACGCAATATCTTGCATAATTTCAATTACCCGCACACTATACTCCAACTGTGGCTTACAGGCAGGATCAACATTTGTACAGTTCTTTTCACTTTTACGTGAAGAAATGTTACCCATAGGGTTTTCATAATGAGGGGTTTCACTGTGCTTACTGTACTACATTTGGCTAAACAATTCTGTAGTTACTCGCCTGTCGGCATATCTCTCCAATGCGGGTAGTCGCGGTCTAGCTGACGTGTACAACAATCGACGATATTCAGGTTCCAGGTGGAGCCGTGCTTTTTTCTTCTTGGCTTGGCAGAAGGGGCAGCTTCCGAGGTAACAGCCATTTTCGTGAGTCTTGCATCCTGAAAGACACAGAATTTAATCAAAATAAGGAAAAAAAGAAAAAAAGTCATTTTATTTTATGGCTCCAATACGATGGTGCTGGTGTGAACGGCAGAACTGAAAAAAATCTGCTGTTTTTCTAGAAAACGCCAGAACAAAAATAAGAAAAGAAATTCAATCGTTTATTAAACAACGGCGGACAATTAGATTTTTTTCTGCTGTCCTCCAAAAACGGCAGAATTTTTTTTCTGCTTTTTTTTGGAGAAGCAGTGGAATTTTACTTTTCTGTCGTTTTCCAAAAAATAGCGGATTTTTTTCTACCGTTCACACCTGCACCATCGCACTCCAACGTATTCGATATTAAATATTTTCCATTTCAACTTTCTTATTCAAAATAGTATTACTTATTACCTTACAAGTGGTAACCTAGTTCTGGTAACTTTGGCAGTCAAGTGGTAACTTACCTACTTTTGATAGCTGCGGGAGGGAGTCAAGTGGTAACTTGCCTAGGAGTCAAGTGGTGACTTACCTAGGAGTCAAGTGGTATTTACTTACCTAGTAGTCAAGTGGTATCTTGCCTAGGAGTCAAGTGGTAATTCTACCTGGGAGTGAAGTGGTAACTTGCGTATAAGTCAAGTGGTAAACTTACCTAGGAGTCAGGTGGTAACTTACCTAGTTTTGCTAGCTGTGAGTGTCGTTTGTTGTGGCCGAAAATGGCGTGATCCACGGGGTCCTCCAGGAGAAGATAGGCCTCCGTGAGTTTTTGGAAGGTCCTGATGGCGTTTCCCTTGGCCAGCTGTGGAAGGCGGGGAATGGAGCTACCACTTCCACGACTGATCGCTGACGGAGTCTGTATGTAGAGAGAGTATAAAACAGGAAGGTCAACGCCAGCTGAGCGTAGGTTTTGAAGGTAGGCTTAGAGATTCCTCTCCGCTTAGCACCAACTATTTGGAAAAAACACTATAGGTCACGAACCTTCTCACTGTGCCTTATTTTCGTTCCACCAAAATCTTGTGATTTTCGACAAATGATTTAAAAGTAAAGAACCATTTTACTTTCGTGGAATAAACCTCTTTTTCGTTTACAAAAAGTTTCAAACTTATAAAATATATATATATATATATATATATATATATATATATATATATATATATATATATATATATATATATATATATATATATATATATATATATATATATATATATATATATATATATATATATATTCTCCTATAATGTAATCCAGTACGGGTCGCATAGGCTATGCGTATTTGGACTTAAATCTTAAATTTTGTTTTGCGTCGATCATCTTCAACATTTATTGCTTGGGAATGTTAAATCTAATGTGCCGTCATAACCACTTTGCATCCTATAACTACTTGCTTGGTCAATACTAACTCCTTTATTTGTGTCAAATTTGAAAGATATCTAAAGATACAGTGTAAACACAATGGCGCCACCTTCAGACAATTTTTTTTTTCAATGATTGCTTTGTTATAATAAGGTGTTCTCATGTCAGACTACATGCAAGCTAAACATGTGAATGGTTTCAAGACTGTTACCAACGGTCATATTATACTTATACAGTCACTGTTTAATCCATCCACACTAAAGAGGTCCTCTAAATTGTCGTCTGGATCTATGATACTTTTGACAATAACTCTGAGAATGGAGAATAATCTTATAAAATATTTGAAGGAGAGTTGGTGGTAATGATTTGATTAACATTCCACTTTCAATTATATTCATAATTCATTTGTGAATATTCATAATTAACACTGAATTATGAGCATTCAAAAATAAATCATCAATATGCAAAAATGAATAACGAATATTCATTAATTAAAAATATTCGTAATTCATTTATGAATATTCAAAATCAATTATGAATATATAAAAATGGTGCCATACAGGAGTCCAAGATGCATCCAGAATGCTTACCGTGCGATCCTTGACCAGCCTAGTTTCGAAGATGAGTTTGGGGAGGACGCTTGACCTTTCTATTGGATGCAGAACTGCAGAATTGACCTGCAATTCATCATTAGATTTCTCCTCGCCCATCAGCGGAAAATCATGGCCGCCGAAAACCTCCCCATTCCACGCCGAAACTCCTCCGAAATGTGGCAACTGCCAGAGAAGCAGCATAAAGAGCTGCGCGTGACTTGCGGGCCGACCTTTACCGCCAAAGTTTCGTCGCTAGGGACTTCTCCGCAACCATAGCGACGGTAACGTTTCTGACGTCACGCTTCAATAGAACAGACGCCCGAAACGAGGAAAACAATGGAACTTTCTTTGCTGATTATCATTGTTGCTACCTGTTCATTGTTGCGGCGCAGAACAATGCTTACACATTCGCCCACAAACATTTCTCCTTCACATATTTCGTGTAAAATTCGTTTCAAATCCCAAGCTTTTGACAAAAGTATCATAGATCCAGACGACAATCTTTCGAGCATGAATGGGTTAATCCAAACAGGAAACCTGCAGTACTATAAGTAAAGATGGCGCTGTCATTTACAGGTGAAAACTTTCAAAACGTTCAAATATTTCCAATCTTTAGCAGTTTTAGTCTATTTTAACCATTCCAATGCAAGCACTTATTTTGTACAAAGCACAAGAATGCAACATTTTTTGATAACCATCTAAACCCTACCATTTTGATATTCATTACATAGCTCTCACTGAGTACTCTCTGAAGAGTACCCATGTGCCAGAGTTTCAGTCATTTTTCAGCTTTTTTGCATCATTTTGTATTTGCCAAATTAGCCACCAACTGCATGCGGATTAATGTTTCCGATTTTTAACAATTCTTAGCCTATTTTGATAATTCTGTCATACTTCTATGTTGATAGAAATGATGTTTTCTAGCTTTTATGGTCAATCGCCGACGTTTGAGCTTTTCTATCGGGTTATTGAATCTTACTACCGCCAGAAATCGTACAGTCACCTCACATTACAGCACCTTGCTTATATCAGTGCACATTATATCGAGGTTATTAGAAGCGCAACTTTTGGCAGTTAGATATCTTTTAAAAAAAGGAAACTAAAAAAAGAATACAAAACAGTGAACACCTCCTAATATGAACACAATTTCCGGGTCCCATTTGTATCTTTTACATTTAATATGAAAAAACCTCTGAGATGTGAACGCTTTTGCCCTGGTCCCAAGGTATTCACATATCCGATGTTTCATTTTTAATAGGTTCGCTCCTATCTATTTCTATTAAGTATATTGGTTTGGCGTCACTTAAAAGTTGTCCAGACCGATTAATATCTTTTACATTATAAAAAGACCTCAGATATGTGAACACCTCATAATGTGAACGCCTTTGTCATGGTCCCATGTGTATTCACATCTCCAAGGTAGCACTGTAAATTGGTGTTGTACTATCTATTTCTAACCCTTAGGCTGCTGGAGGCTAATTTTGCCAATACAGAATGATGAAAAAACTGTAAAATGACTGAAACTATGGCAAATTGGTACTCATCTGACAGTACTCGGTGAGAGCTTTCCAGTGAATACCAACATGACAGGGTTAAGATGATTTTTTGCTTTTTTGTGCTTTGGATAAAAGTAGCCTCAGCATTGGAAGTGCTAATATTTTGATTGGGCACCACGTTGAAATTAACCAGACGCTGTCTTCGTTTGGCGATTACTTGGTCTTTGGTGGACATTTTAGATGAGACTTCTCTTAAAATAGATACACCCAGTGTCTAATGGGAAATTTTCACTGCAATTGTTTCAACTAATTTCAACTTCCGTTCCAGCTTGATCTTGATCGCCACTCCACATGCACAAAGCTCTATAATCTATGATTGTAATCTTACTTATATAGATAACAAAACCAACTCTAATAATAACAAGAATATCAACAACAATACACTTAACATAAACAAGAGCAAGAGCATGAACAACAACAACAACGAAGATAGCACCAATAATACGTAGTTTAATCGATCATTGCTGGTATAACATGTATACTATTAAGACAATGGATACATCCTAGACTACTACTGCTATTGATGCTGCTACTGCTGCTACTACTAATACCGCAACTCCTACTACTACTACTGCTGCTGCTGTTGCTGATGATGCTAAAGATACTACTGCTATTGGTGCTGCTACTAGATCTACTACTACTACTACTACTACTACTACTACTACTACTACTACTACTACTACTACTGCCGCTGCTGCTACTGCTGCTGCTGCTGCTGATGATGATTATACTAATTTTGCTGCTGCTGATACTACTACTACTACTGCTGCTGCTGCTGCTACTACTACTACTACTGCTGCTGCTGATGGTGATGATATTGGTGATGATGATAGTTATACTACTTTTGCTGCTGCTGATACTACTACCACTACCACTACTACCACTGCTGCTACTACTGTTGCTGCTGCTGTTGCTGCTGATATTGATGAACATGATGATTATACTGCTTTTGCTTCTGCTGATACTACTAGATCTAGTACTACAACTACTTTGCTTGAATACTTGAACAACCCTTTCTCTACCCCACAACAACGATAACCAATGAAAACGATGGATTAAGCATTCTCCTCGCATACCGTAAAAGTTTATTTACTGTATATCTATCTTATGGGACGTGGCAGAAATAGGTTCTTCAACTCGTGTGCTAGAGGATGATATTTCTTACACGGGGATCGAATTCTCTGGCGAGTTCCAAGATGAAAATTCGATTCCCTCGTGTAAAAATATCATTCTCTAGCACACGCGTTGAAGAACCTCTATAACATTTCTTCATATATCTAAATACTTTCTTCGTGTGAAAAATATGACCAAAAGCTGGGTTTCATCGCACCACTACAGGTATGAAAGGGTTAAGAAAAGCCATCTAATTAGCATTGGTTCCCACGTAGACACCCCAATATATGAAATTGATAAGAAGGAAAGATATCGGGAAGAAATATCTGGAGAATCTGTCAATTGCATTGGCCACCTCCCTGTCGGACTTGAAGCAGTAAAGGACCTTGAGGATGTCGATTTCAATCTCCTCCTTAATGGTCTCCTACAATATAAACAGTAGAGTTTTAGTACGGAATAACGTATACCGATAGCACAAGGAAGAGCAGGGATCTTTTCTTCCTGGTGCCGAGTTTTTATCTTATCGCGATATGACCTAAGCTGTTGAAAGCGACATAAAACCCACTCCTCCCTTCCTTCCTTCCATGTATACTGGTAAATGACCATATTTAGATAATCGACAGCAGAGTCATTACGTGTCACGCTCGCAATGTTAGGCACTCGCCATACCAGTGTTGTTTCCCTATTGATATCCGCGTATAGGACCGCATGCTCGTTGCGGATTTTTTTTCATCATTATCGCATATAATGGGGTAGAAAAAGGTTCCTCTACTAACGAGGAATAGGAACGAAAATTCTGACATTCGTTATATCAATTACGGCATTTGGCTCGAGGCCCGTCCGCCAAAGTTTGAAAATGGTCACCACATGACAGAAATTTCCTTTATACAACTCGCTCGTTGTGGATGGAACCTCTATTTCAAGTCGAGCAGTATATGTGTCTGTTACGGCCAGTTTGTACCCACCGTTCTATGAATTAATCGTCTGGACCTGTCATACCTTTGAAAATCATTTTTGAATAAAGCAAAGCATACATTCCCACAATGCTATACAGTCTGAATGCTATTATGACCTACGTGTAAAAAAAACTTCTAAATAACATTTATATTCTTATAATATTTAATGAATTGTTTATTTGATTCAATTAGGTGAATATTTCTACAATAAGTCACCAGAAATAAATATGAAAATAAAGAAAGTTTCATAACATTTAATGAATTGTTTATTTGAATCAATTGGAAGCATATTCTTATTGTAAGTAATCGGAAATATGATATGTAAACATAATAGATAAAAAAATACAGGAGCGCCCCCTTTTTGCGGCAGCAGAGATAAAAACAAATGTGTTGGCCAACCCCACCTGGTGTTTGAGCCCTTCCTCCGCAACAGGTTCGTCCGCAGGGTCCTTAGCGGGATCAGGGTAGTGGTGGGGTGTTTTATGGGTAGGCTTCATCTCCTGTCTGTTGAAGACGTTGACGAACCCATACTGCAGAAGAGAACCGAACACGAACGCCATACAGATGGCCATCCACACGTCCAGAGAAGTAGGGTACGACACCCTAGGCATGTTGACCCGGGAACCCGAAAAAAGGGTGATGATGGTGAGTACTGCGGTGACACCCAGTGTCACCCTGGCGGGTACGGCATCCATGCTGATCCAGAAGGATATCCAGGAGAGGATGACGATGAGGTAGGCTGGGATGTAGGTGTGGCAGAGGTAGTAGCCAAGATGGCGATGCAGGGAGAACTCCGCAGTTAGGTTGGACCAGTTACCTGAAAGTTGTAGTAAATACATTTAATCAGACTTTAAAAGTACGACCACAGGCACAAAGAGGTTGGACCAGTTACCTGAAAGCTGTAGTAAATACATTTAGTTATCACACTAATAAAGAACGACCACAGGTACTAAGAGATTGGACGAGTTACCTGAAAGGAGTCATACATACATTAAGTCACACTTGTAAAGAACGACCACAAGCACTACGAGTTAACATTGTACCAGAATAGTACCAGAATAAAAAATAAAAACCATTGGTGGTGGATCATTCTGAAATTTAAAAAAAAATAGGAAATAGGAAATCATTGCGAGGGGGTATTAAAATTGGCGTGTTCCGGCACCCCAGCACATTTTTTTTCTGGAATAGCCCTTAACACAATCTTTCTCCCGTATGTCCATATGTTCCACATTGACCTACCGACTGAGTAGTGGGTCATCCCTCCAGCTGTCTTGATATTGGTCAATTCGAATTCCGGAAGTAACATATGGTCGTCGAGGTGGTAGGGTGCCACATCGGCCCACTTCAAGATGACGTCATGCGAGTCATACACAACTAGAATAGAAGATACATTTTGATTTTGATAAAATCCTGCAGGAAAAAGCAAAATTAGTAAAATATTTGATGGCAAAATGTCGGTTTATACATTACCTACATCTCTCCTTCAAATATTTTTAAAAATCATTCTCAATTTCAAAATAATAGTCAAATGTACCATAGATCCAGACGACAATTTCCAAAGGAACTCTTAAGTATTGATGGGTTATGTTTGCTTAGAAATACTTTGGTCCACCATAGTCACTGGAAAGGTATATTAGTCTGGGGCCAGTTTCTCGTATCGTAAATTACGATTTTCATTGTTGAAAATCGTAATTTACGATTTTTCTGTTTCTCGAAGCTGAGCCGTTCGTAAATATTTAGGAAAAACGCGTAAAATTTACGAGGATCTCAGAGGTCATCGTAAATTTACGAATGACGTTTTTGGACCCTTGTTTCATGGCAACGTGGGGTAATCTCACGCACCTACACGGGCACTTGACCACACGACCATCAGGGCAGGCCCGTGATTTATAAATATTTACATATAATTTATCAATATTTATAAATAACCTGTGTATGTTAATATGTTTAATTAATATATACACGTGCATAAATATTACTCATTTATTTATGGATAATTGTTTAAATATAATAAAATAAATGGTTTCTGAATATTTATTAGATCTCATAATTATTTACGAATCAATAAAAAAAATACAATTTTATAAATAATGTATAGATACTTTTGATTTTGAAATGTCTATACCTTATATCTATATATCGTTTATTAATATCAAAACATGCGACAAGTACGATGCATCATTAAGTGTGAATGAGCAAATAAACACTTATATTTTAACGACGGGGGGGGGGAATAAAATACAAAAACTACTTATATTCACGACGATTTTGGGGAGAGAAAATACAAAAACTTTATTTTCACGATCATTTTTTTCTTGGGGGGGGGGGGGGGAGAAAAAGAGGAGAAATAAAGTTCTAACTTTTCTCCTCAAAAAACGGCCGTGAAAAATGACTGTTTGCTTGGCTCGTTTTCGTAGTAAAGGTAGCCTAATAATTTGCGAAATTAGCAATATAGACCACGTACGTGTATATAATGGAATATCATTTATACAAAGTAAAACGACCATATCAATAATGGAAACATGTATTTATTCGTATGTATATCTATCAATATCTAACATCTATCTATCTGTCTATCTGTATGTATGTATGCATGTATGTATGTATGTATGTATGTATGCATATATATATATGTATGTATGTATAATGTATATATCTGTCTGTCTGTCTGTACACGTATATCTATCTATCGTTTTATTTTCTTTCCCCCCAAAAAATGAACGTGAATATAAAAAGTATTTTTTAAATTTCCTCTCCACCCCAAAAGTCGTGAAAAAAAGTTCTTTATTTTCTCGCCCAAAAAACGGTAGTGAAAATAAAAAGTTCTTTATTTTCTCTCCCAAAACAACAGTCGTGAATATATATATATATATTTTAAATTTTCCCTCCTCTTAAAACGGTCATGAAAATAGAAGTGTTTTATTTAATTTCTCTCCCCCGCCCCCCCCCCCCCCCCCAAAAAAAAAGGTTATGAAAATAAATGCTCTTTCACACTTGGTCCATCGCAGACAAGCCAAAAAGCACTATCTAACCCGGGAATTTTTCGCAAACACATGACCAATGTGCGCTTTTATATATTTCACTTGAACTTTTCTTGATACAAATTGTATTTAAAGCCCTAGTAAACTTAATTTAGAAATAATGTCTATTGATTTGTCATGGTCTTAACTATTGCTCTAAGGGCTAATATAGTAGTGCAACCATGATACAATATTGATACATACATGCATACATTGACTGTGCTCCGCCACTAAGATATTCGGACACCCCTAATTCTGCTTAGGCTATTCCAGAAAGAGGAACAAAGGGGGGGGGGGGGGGGCTTATGTTAGATTTGAGTTTATTGTTGAATAATGGTTGTCTAATACAGCCCCTCTCAGAAAAAGTAATAATTATACTTCCTCGGTTTTCCCCGATAATTAATAACCGTTAACCATTTAAGCAGTTAATTTGAACGACGAACAATACTGCATAAAAACGCAATTTATCTACCCTTTTCACGTACACATATGATAGTATGTCCATGTTTTATTATGGAATATTTTGTTGCCTTTGTACGCAGGGCGGAAAGGTAATCGCTGTATCCTTCAATAGTACGCTACGGCAGGATAAATGCCCCATCCATCCCTGACGTTCATGTCACTGATGCCACTCCCATAGTGAGTGGCATACGCAACAATATGACTATGTACGCAACAATAGGACTATATGCGCAACAAAAGGACGTCACAACAATATTTTATCGTAAATGACGTCATCAATTACGAAATTTCGAATTCATTTACGAAGAGCTTCGAGAAACGCAATAACTGATCTTCGTAAAAATGTTCCTAAATTTACGAATCTTAAATTACGAACGATTCGTACTTTACGATACGAGAAACAGGCCCCTGGTTGCTATACAAATGTTTTGACGTGATAAATGGCTATCCGTGGTACCACTGCAGCTTCCCTACACACACACACACACACACACACATATATATGTATGTATATATATATATATATATATATATATATATATATATATATATATATATATATATATATATGTGTGTGTGTGTGTATATATCCCATCCACAGAAAAATATAAAACAAACAACATGTATATTGGAAAGGTGAATTCAGTAAAAAGTGAATTTCATGAGGTGTAACAGAGTCAAACATAACATCTCATTCTCTACGGTTACAGGGATTTATATACAATTATTGGGTCTAGATACAACTGCATACTTATGAGGAATTCCTATACCTTTTAAAACATTGACATTGTACTTACATGACTCCATGTATATAGAACAGTGCTGGGTGTCCAGTGGGAAGTATGTCAACACCATAGGACATGAGAGAGTGAGCGTAAGTCTGGAAGGAACGAATAAATAGGAGAGCGTTTGTAAATTCTGGAAAGAACGAATAAATAGGAGAGAGTGAGCCGAAGTCTAGAAAGGATAAAAGTCAGGATAGTCTAAGCGTACGATTGGAAACGATGAATAAAAGGGAAACAGCGATTGTATGTATAAAAAGAAAAAAAAACATTGGTTCTCTATCATTTACACCCAAAGACAATTTTATGCATCTCTAGAATGTGTGGATTAAAGCTAATATTTCCACTAAATGATTCTACATAATGACTATACGTTACATTTTCAGTGTAATGCTTTTGGTTGTTTCCAATTTAAGAAAGGGTATATATCTCGCTCTTATTTCGGTGCCCTTGTGCCAGTTGTGACCAATTCTTATATTAAAAAGGCTTTGCGTTATCATATGTAACTTATAAATCTATTCTCTTAACCCTGATGCTGTTGGTGTATAATTTGGCCAATACAAAATGGTGCAAAAAACCTGAAAAATGTCCGAAACCCTGGCACATGGGTACTCGTTTGAGAGTACTCAGCAGGGCAATCCAATGAATACCAACATGACAGGGTTTAGATGTGTTTTTTCAAAAATCTTTGCGTCCCTGTGCTTTGTACGAAGGTAGCTTCATCATTTGAAGGATTAACCGAATTAAACTAGCAGATTTTAGAGGTATTTCAACTGCAGTCAATTTCCTACTTACTAAGTTTCGGAATTAAATTTCTTGTATCGTCTTGTTTTGTATTTTCTAAAAAAACTTTGTAACTGTACCTACTTATCCTTATACCTCAATGTTTTGCTTAATTATATTTGTTAGGTTTATAATAGCAGTTTGTTTGCCGCCATATTCCTTAAATGTGTGGTGTCTAGTTTTGTTTCCGTATCTGCTTCTTGTCTTAAGTCGTTGGTAAAGGGCAAGAGATAACTATTTGTAACTACATAGTTGTCTCAAACCAATATCAGATTTCGGGAATGTTTTGTGTTATTTTTTCGCAATGTTATTTGTATAAAATACTTTTTGTATCATGATTTTGTACCGCGAATGTACAATCTATAAACATACAAATACAACTACAAATTACTGGATGTGAGAAGTGACGGTGCCATTGGGGAAGATTCGCATCAGGATGTTGGGAACTGTGACGTCATGGAGTTTGGCTCTCTTCTCGTTGGGGAAATAGAGACCAGGAACCCACATCTTTTCGGCGATCTTGGCGCCCCCTGTGAGAGGGTGGGAGTGGTTGCTCACATTGCTTAAGGCCAGGCGGGGATCAGACCATCTCTGACCCAGGAAGATATTGACAGTGTACTCCTGCAAAGAAAAGGACAAATCTATATGTTATCAACCCATATGCCGAGCATGGTTAAGAAAATATCCGAAGGAGAAATCTTCATCAGAATACAACGACCGACTCTCCTTCAAATATTTTGTAAAAAAATCATTAATTTCCAAGTTATTTTCAAAGGTATCAAAGATCTAGACGACAATTTAAAGGGTTACTCCTAACACTTATGCCGCTGGTGGCTAATTTGGCCAATACAAAATGAAGCAAAATAAACTGAGAGTACTTCGCGAGAGCTATCCCAGAAAACCAACATGATAGGATTTAGATGGGTTTCAAAAATCTTTGTGTCCTTGTCGCTTTTAAAGATGGCGGCCATGTTTTTCTCACCACCGCTAGAAATTGTTTTTTGGCGTTTAAACACTAATTTCGTATTATAGTATGCCAACATGATGTATATCTGGAAATACATATGGCAGGAAGGAATTAAGAATTTGGATTTGTAAATCGCGAATTCAATTGAGAAGTCCTTGCCGTTCGCTCTGCGTCAGGCGAGTTTTTTCGGATGTCCGCTGAAAGAACATTGAGCTTTTTGTTTTTATCGCAAATTAAAATGTCGCGGTGGGAGGGGGAATTGATAAATTCGTTACCCTTCTTGTGCAAATGGTGTACGGCAAGATGTCTACGTTCAGCCGGCTGGTTTTAGGACTCGGCCTGAAGGCCTCGTCCGATAGCAGCCTGCTTCTCGCAGACATCTTGCTGAGCATCATTTTCACAGCAAGGATAACTAATAATATCATATGATTGTGTGTTATTCCACAAAGAAGCATGGATAATCGATAGTGTAACTTGTCAAGGAGGACGTGATATGAATCATATTATGATGATGATGTTTTTAATCATGTCATATGGTGGGGTGTGTCCAGTTCTATGCGATACCATGTCATGTCATACATAACCATGTAATACCACACTGAACCACGGGCAAGACATTTCATTTCATATTGCCTCAGTCTACCCAGCTGTAAAAAGGGTACCTAGCATTAAAAAGGCAGTGCTTAGAGCTTGTGCGCTATATGCTGCAAGCTGCTCTGGAATATCCCTCGGAGGATTGAAATGGTTTCTTTGTGTACAGGCCTGCTAGGGAAGGAAGGTCGTGTGAACATTTCGGTGGATACAAGACTATAACCCGAATACCTTTACCTTTAATGCCATGCCATGCTTACCATGTGCTCCTCATTGACTGCGGATATACTCAACACGACAATGTCAACATCAACCACCGTAGGAGGACCTGAAACACCAAAATAACTTTCAGGAAAGATTCCGTTACTATGGAAATCTTAGGTTCAAATGATATATTCACTTGAACAATACACGTGCACATTCAGTGCATGGGCTATTCCATTCAAAAATGTGGTGGGTGGAGCGGAAAACAGTTCAGAATTCGGGAGAAGGGGTAATGGGTATTCAGAATTTTTGGGAAGGGGGGTCGTAAAAAAGAAAAAAAAATGGAAAAAGTGTACAGAATTGGGGGGGGGGGGGGTCCTTGGTATTCAGAATTGAGGGGGAGGCAAAATGAGCTCCGCCCACCCTAATCCCCACACATTTTAGAATGGAACAGCCCTATGGTTATTCCAGGAGAAAAGGAGTTGGCAGGTGTGAGGAACTTGAAGGGCTTTGATCTCCAGAAGTTTAGGAGTATCAACCACTAAATGTGTGCAAAGAGAAAAAATCTCAGTATGCACCAATCCTATGAGAATGCTACAAGTACATCTACATGTATATCCCTTTAACCCTTCTGCTACTGATGGCTAATTTGGCTGGTACTCATCTGAGAATACTCGGCGAGAGCTTTCCAATGAATACCAACATGCCAGGCTTTAGGTGGTTTACAAAAATATTTTCGTCCTTGTGCTTTGGACGAAAGTAGCCTCAGCAATGGAAGGGTTAAAATACTTCCCCCGTCACTTTTTATATTCATTTCACATCCTCATTTTTACTATTTTCATACCTGCAATTAAATGGCTCCACAACCTTTATCGGGTAAATGATAGTACGCGACGTGATTGTATACCTCGTGCAATGCTCGACGGGTCTTGCTTCGATGGCCGATTAATCGCTTAAAACGTGAGCCACGAACTGCTCTCAGTATCTCATCCCGGGGGGGGGGGGCACTTGGGTATTTAGGGGGGCGCATACGCTCGTTATCAAAATTAAAAAATACCCCTAAAGCACTGATTTCTGGCCAAAAAAGCACCCTTATTTTAATAAAACGCTGATTTTTTCCACTTAATAAACACCCCTTCTTTTATCAAAACACTGACATTGGATGAACAGGAACACGTATTTCAACTTAAGATTTTATAATCCTCTGCGTGTTTAGCGGCAGCAAGTGGCGGCAGCGAACTCGGAAGCCCAGTCACTTCGGGAGTCACTCGGCGTCGGAGACGCGTATATTTTGTGGATTGTAAGGGGATTTTGACCCCCATACTTCGTACCTGGTTACAAAAAATTACCCTTCTTTTACAAAATCGCGGACATGTGGAGGTCTTAAAAAAAGACCCCTTCTTCTGCGAAATACGTAACGCGGGTGCGGCCCCCCTCTGTACCTGAGTGCCCCCGCCGGGTATCTCATTAACAACTGGCTAGTCATGGTTTAGCCTGGATTGGCTTTTAGGGTGATAGGCCATGGGCCAGAATCTGTAGCATGATGTTTCGTGGTTACAGTTTGGGGGCAACCTGAACTTTTTACCAGGGCAAGATAATATCATTATCTACACATACCTAAACGTTCCCATTGTTTCACTTGCACATTTTTTCGAAATAATCATTTTTGTAATGCTAGATTAAATCAGTAGTTTCTCCCCTGGTCCAATAGATGGCGCCACCATACATTATCCATTAACCAATCAGATTACAGCATTTTTCAAAGATGGCAGCCTCCATGGTCTGCTGCATGCATATCTTGCTGGATGAAACTGGCCCAATTTTAGCTTTTTCTGAGAGAAAATGGAGGACATTTTTAGATTTTGCAAGTAGATGGCCAAAAAAGACATTTTTGGTGATTTTGCAGATAAATACTTTCAAGGATCTTGGTAGAAGCATGGAAATCGGTACAATTAAGGTTTAAGGATTGCTTATAAAAATAGGAAGGGGACACACGTTGTAGGTCACTGCTCTGACTTATTTTTGGGTCATTTTAAGCTAAAATTGGTCAAAAACGGACAATCTTGGGCGATTTTTCTAATAAAACATCCTTCAATTTCAGGTTGAAGCATGAAACTTTGTACAATTATGGTCTAGGGAATTCTTATAAAAAATGGAAGTGGACACAGGCTGTAGATCACCCCTATGGCATATTTTTTAGGTCATTTTAAGCCACACCAATTAGATATAAACTGACATTTTTTGTGATGTTGCAAATAAAAACATTCATTGACTTGTGGGATGAATCAAATTGGCAACATACATTTCATTGTGGATATTAATACATTTAAGGTGATATTATTTATGTAATATGTAACCTAAACATTAACTTTTGGGGGGCCGGGGTTTAATGAGGCAAAAATTTCCAAAAGCTAGCACTTCTTGTAGAAATTACATAGATTTAATTAAATAATAGACTAAAAATAAAATCATGAATGTGAGTACTCAGTTAAGTATTTGTTTCTTTAAATGATTGAATAATAGCCCCTCACTGCCTATTTTAGTCATCATTTGACATTAAATTTGAGAAATGTACAATCTTGATATTTCCACATTACAAGTTTTGACTATGACTGACAGAATAATGTTACAATGCAGCAATAGAAAAGTTCTTTTTCATGGTTGATGAGTTGAAGGTGAAACATGAGAAATTATTTTAAAGAGGAGAGGGGTGGGATGGAGCTATGTTCAGGATACCTTACTAATTACATAAGATGAGGCTTGTGCATTATTTACAACTTTACTTGATAGAGGGTATAATTTTCTACTATTTCACTGCTTTTAAAACTGGAATTTTCAGAGTAAGAATGCATGATTGATTTTAGCATGTTACCTTTGAGAACTGCAGGGCTTGACGCTAAGGGTGAACCTATGGCCCCAGGCCAGTAAAAATTCCCCAAAACAGTTTCGGGCCAGTAACAAAAGAACTCAAATGGTCCTACAGGCCCAGTAAACAGTTGGAGACATTCTTGTTAAAAAGTTTCCCCATGAGAATGTCCCCAAATGTTTTTGAAATAAATGAGGATAAAATTTGAAAAGATAAATGTTGTGGTGAATTTTATCCAATGTTCTTTCTTGTTATGTTAAAGAAAAAATATAGGACCAGTAAAAATTTTGCAGGACCAGTAAATGCTAGGTGTTACTGGTCCTACAGGGCCAGTATCATTTTGAGTAAGCGTTGAGGGCTGAACTGTGTCCTCCATATTCAAAAAGAACCTGTGTGCACAATCGAGATCTTTATTACATTTACTCTAGCACTTGCATGCTTTTCTACACTTGCAGTGAATGAGTATGTAATTCATGCCAGATTTGTCCAATAAGGTTATCCATATCGAAACTTTTTTTCCAGCCCCAATTTGCAGGACTTGGGAGCTTTGGGTCCCTCTGTTTTGCTTGCCCCCATATGTGTCCTCCCTGATAGGCAATACCTAGAATCTGTTGCACAAGGGCTGACTGTCATGGCAGAATGCTCTCTAAAAAACAAGATTTCCAGGAGAAAAGGTGCTGTGTTGCAGAATTGACCCTACAAAATTCATTTGTTCTGCCATATATCAACACCACAAACATTTCAATCACTATCAATGCATTCTCAGACACTATCTGGAGCATCTCCTAGTGACAAAAATGTCTCAGTGTTCTGAGAAAACACCCAGAAATCATCAAGGCATGAATTTTGTAGGGTCAATTCTGCAATACAGCACCTTTTCTCCAGGAAATCTTGTTGTTTAGCCTATCAGGGAGGACATATTTAGGGGCAAAAAATCTGAGGAACCAGAGCTCCCATGTCCTGCAAAGATATGGAAAATCTTTTTTCAACAAATCTGGCACAGGCTCAGGAAATGTGTTATGAACTCATTTACTGTAAGTGTAGAAAAGCATGCAAGGGCCAGTGTAAATGTTACAAAGCTGATCTCAATTTCACTGTTCTTTATGAATGTGGAAGGCACTGTTATGAAGAGTAAAAAGGTAAAATGCTGAAGTCATGCATTCTTACTCTGAAAATTACAGTTTTAAAGCAGTGAAATGATATAAGACCCTCCTTCTGGCAAAGTTGTGAATATTATGCAAGCCTAAAGAATTAATCCAAAGTACAACTCCCATCCCTCTCCTTTCTGAAAACATTTTTCATGTTTCACCCTCAACTCATCAAACATGGAAGAGTCATTTTCTGTTACTGCATTGTAGCATTATTTTGTTAGTCATAGTCAAAACGTAATATGGAAATATCAACATAGCACATTTCTCAAATATAATGTAGAATGATGACTTAAATTGGCAGTCAGGGGCTATTATTCAATCATTTGAAGAAACAAATACCTAACTGAGTATTCACAATCAAAGTTCTATTTTTAGACAATTATTTATAGGACATAGTGGTGACCTACAGTCTGTGTTCCCTTCCAATTTCTATAGGAATTCCCTAAACCATAATTGTACAAACTTTCATGCTTCAACCTGAAATTTAAGGATGTTTTATAAACGAAATCCCCCAAGATTGTCCGTTTTTGACCAATTTTGCCTTAAAATGGCCCAAAAATAGGTCAGAGCAGTGACCTACTACAACGTGTGTCCCCTTCCTATTTTTATAAGCAATCCGTAAACCATAACTGTACCAACCAAGTTTCATGCTTCTACCAAGATCCTTTAAAGTATTTATCTGCAAAATCACCAAAAATGTCCTTTTTTGGCTTAAAACAGCCCCAAAATAGGTCATAGGGGTGACCTACAGCCTGTGTCTCCATCCAATGTTTAAAAGCATTCCTCAAACCATAATTATATCAAGTTTCATGCTTCTACTCAGTTTAATGAAAGTGTGTCATATGTGAAATTACCAAAAATGTCTGTTTTTGACCTAAAATGGGCCAAATATAGGTCACCCCTATGACCTATACCTGTGTCCCCTTCCAATTTTTCTTAGCATTCCTTAAACCAAAATTGTACCAAGTTTCATGCTTGCACCTCAAAGTGCACGATTTGGCCAAAATCTTAATTTATCCGCCCCACTATAGCAGCCCACTAACACTTGAAATGTGATCCTAGAGGTGATGTTTTGCACTAGATGATTGAAAGAGGCTCCAATGAGCTAAATAGGTGAAAATACAGATGAAATATGTAGGTTTGAGACAGATTCACTACTATTGGCGGTTTTGGTGAAAAATTCTGCTTTTCACCATATTTTTAATATTTTAGTTCCAAATCTGGCCACCAGGGGGCACTTTTAGGAATTCTGTAACCATAAAAACAAAGTGCAACATCTTTAGTATATTTGTGTACAATATGAACATTCAGCTCTTAAAAGCAACAATTTTAGAAAGAAATCCCAAAAACTTCACATTTTTTGTGATTTTCATGTGAAAATGCCCCAAAACTAGAAAATGTGCAAGCCAATGGGCGGGAACTTTTTTTCTGGAAGAGTACTTATAATACCTGTTTGAATTATAATAGTTTCAAGTTGCCCCCAAAAAGTCACCACGCAACCTATTTTCTAGGCTCTTTTCAGGACTTAGCCCATGGCCTATGATGACGAAAAAAAACTAGCTTTCCAATATCGTCTCTCGTATTTTCGTATTGAATCTGTGTGTGAATACCCAATTTTTATTTTATAATTTCATTGTTCCATAACTATATAATGCGGTACATATATAAACAGGATAATGATATTATGGTAATACCAATTAGTAGGTTGTGTGAGCAGTTCACTCACTATCCAATTATCAATGATGGAAGAAACCGGCCTATCCGTGGAAAGCCAATACCTAACTCTGATGCATCCCGTCAACCTCTGCGTGCGAGCCTCGGCTGTGGGATGCACCAGACCTCCCTTGGACTTGGATATTAGAACACATCTGCCTGGCTCGATCTTAACCCATTAATGCTAGATTAATTACTGCGGCCAAAATCTGCCATACAATTTTGGTAAAATCTTTCAGGTGAAAGCATAGTTGGGATAACATTTGAAGGAGAAATGTTATTAATAACACTACCAACAACTTTCCTTCAAATATTTTGTGAAATCATTTCCTATTTCAAAATAATCGTTGATTTTTTTTGACAAGACGACAATTTCTAGTGGAATTTTTTGAAACATTAATTAGTTATAATCCCTACAAGAGCAGTCAGTGCATGGCTACGGCCAGGACCACTTGGCTTAGCCAAACAAGCCAATAAAAGGACTCTATGATCAAACAATAAGAACATATTACAGATACCACACACTTATCTGAAAAGGTTTGGTGACAGAGCATTATGTGCCTATGCACCACGCATTCGGAATGAGCCCCCCGACAACATAATGGCTGCTGATAGTGTTTGTGCAAAACTTCAAGACACAGCTGAAAACATTGCTATTTCGAAAGGAGTTTTTTTGACTATACCGACCATAAAAATCTGCCCACTGACTATTCTTCATAAAACGCTTTTGAACACTATAGGTATCAATCATTGTTAATTGTTATTACATATGGAGACATGCCACAGTTTTAGGGTTTGGTAGACCTACCATCCGGATCAGGGCGCACGGTGCCGGACGTGAAGTACAGCCTGTTCTTCAACTTTTTGTACAGCTCTTTATTGTGCGCTGCCGATCCCCTGTCACCTTTCGCACTTCCGGTTCTGCAAAAATAAGACAAAGTCAACATGGTCTAAAACATCACTGTTCAACGCTGACCACTTCGTCAGGAGAAAATATCCCACATGTCCATTATTATCTTATAGCATCCACCATGTAGTTGTGTGTCAAATGAGCTCAACTCATCCTATCACTTTCAGAGCGTACATATGATCTAATACCGACCCATTTATGCGCAGCAGATCCCCTCGAAATTGTCAACTGGATATATTCTACTTTTGACAATAACTTGGAAATTGAAAAATACTTCACAATATGTTCGAAGGAGAGTTGTTGGTAATGTTCTAATAAACATTTCTCCTTCAAATATTTTCCCAACTATGCTTTTGCTTGAAAGATTTCATCAGAATTTTCAGACTGGTTTTGGCTGCTGTGCACGCTAATGGGTTATATGTAAATATCGTTCGCTTTCTAAAGAGATGTCGATACCATCAGTCTTACCTAATATCAATAGCAACCATTTATGTACGTAGTTGAAAAGTTGCGTCTGAGGCAAGAGAGCTTAACTCATTCGCAGGCAGGGCATATTAGCCTTGTCCTAGGCCAAGTTTGTTTTATCTCTATATTTTTTACATTTAAACTTTACCAACTCTAAACTGCGTCTACTCTGATTTAGTTCTTAAATTGCTCACCAGTTGCCACACATTGAGATATTTCCAGTTTCATGATTCTGACTGACCAGTGTGACCACCCATGGTGTCATTTATCACGCCTAGACATTAAGTAAATGATAGAGTCACGAACAGAGAAAAGCATAGTCTAACATCTGGTCTTAAATGTATGGCAATATCTAAATGATAATGTAATGTTTTGAGAAATATTGAAATGAAAATTGATGTTACTGTTAGATTTGATAACCCCTCTTCAAACATTTTTTCAAATATATTTAGCATCATATGTCAAGAGTTTTATTCTAACCCTTATGCTGCTGGTGGCTATTTTTTCTCCATTACAAAATGATGCAAAATATCTAAAAATGACTGAAACCCTGCTGGCTGGTGCATGGGTACTCACATGAGAGTACCCAGCGAGAGCTATCCAATGAATGCAACACGACAGGGTTTAGATGGTATAAAGATCTTTGCATCCTTGTGCTTTGGACGAAAGTAGCTTCAGCATTGGAAGGGTTAAGTTTAAAATCACGTGATCACTCCAGATGTAAATTGATTAACCCATTCATGACTGTAACCAGAGTAGAGCAGTGTCGTACGGGTTATGTGATACTTTTGATAATACATGTAGCTATAGAGAAATGAAACATACTTTCGCAAGACATTCTACGGAGGGCTTCGATTAGGTGCTAATTAACATTTATCCGTCAAATATTAAACAAATGTTGCTTACTGCAAACCTACAAATAAACCTCTTTAAAAAAATGTTGAATGATATTTTTTCGTAATTACAATCTATTCAGGCATGCTAAATGTCATGTATTTTGATATATACCTAGTGTATAATGTTATCATCTTTCAGATGAAGTTTTTATTTTATCTGACAACTTTAAATATCTCATTTCAACTCAGTCATATACTTCACAAAAAATATTACTTTGGTATCAAGATAACTCACATCTGTCAGACATTTGTGAATTAGTAAGGATGCTCACTCTTTCTTTTTCCCCGGATGTTCAATTTCCAAAGACTTCGTATCTTTAAATTACTAAACTATTAAACGCTTTTTTAAATAAATAAGGTACTAGATGGTTGGCTATTTATATACTTGTATGCATAACATTTCTAACATTCCTGAAATGTACACCTAAGTTGTTTTAAAAATCTTGAAATGCAAAATATTTAAGATCGTGTCAATCATCCCAGGTATTACTACCAGCGAATCAATCAAATAGATACCTAACCGCGTATTGTTATATATATGTATATATATATATATATATATATATATATATATATATATATATATATATATATATATATATATATATATATATATATATATATATATATATATATATATATATACAAAGTAGAGTGATACTCTGTTTTATTGTTCTCTATGATTAATTCATTTACAATATGCCGTCTGTGCTTCTCAGAATATATGCTACGTGAACATGTTCATTTATGTTATAAAACAGCGACTGCGCATCTGTATGTTCATCCATTTTGAGTGTTTAGTTCACCTTCATAATTTTCATTTTCTTTATTTCCTTATTTCTGTGTAATATAGAATATATTTGTATAATGTATGATTTTGCACTCTCGCAGTTACAGTCAATAAACATACAATACAATACATTACCTACCCGTGTATTGTTATAGCTGTGGTGACAGACACCAAAACCATCAGAAGTCCAAGGAGAAAAACTCGCATCTTGTACTATCTTGCAGAGTAGTAAAATTAAAATACCCGTAAATAAAATTTAATAAAGTATTAACATAAAACTAGTACCCTAAATACAAACTTCTATGCCTCACTGCTGCTGAGTAGAGTGATTCTACTACCCGGATTAGACGTTTAGTGATTGATCTATAGACTCGAATCAATAGTAAAAAGACTCGCAAGTAGGGTTGTACATATCAGGTTGACCAGCAACATAAAACATACGGCTCCCGCAAATCCCTGTTTTGATTGATTCTGTTGACTGCTCCCCATTGGCTGAGCGCTCGCGCATGCACACTAACGGCTTACAGAACACACGCAGGAAGCGGGCTATTTCCCGGCATTGCTGTTGCTATCCCTGATGGCCACACTAAAGCAAAACGTGGACTATCGTATCACTGGTAGTAAAGTATCTATGTCTAGACTCAGTGATGAACTGTTGCCTCATTCATATGTTCTAGTCATCTTATTTTTTGTGTGCGTTCTGGATCCGGGAGATACCATACTGAAAAGTGCCTTAGTAAAAATGATAATATTATCACTAACATCATGTCCCTAAACGGTACTGCAAACAAAGCAACTTCTATACACAAAGCGACACACATTTGTCCCGATAAATCCAGCGCCTTCCAGTGTCCATTTACTACTATTAAGCAGATGTGTCTTGCCTGTCCGGTTATATCAAAGGGGGGCTGCCCTGATGGCCGTGTGCTTAAAGGCGTTGCCACTGATTGCTAGCTGTCCCTCACCTCTGAATCGAATCCCGGCATGTGGTATAAAGGGTGGTCAGTTAAGACTGTGACTTAGGGTTAGGCGGTGGTTTTTACCGGGTACTCCGGTTTCCTCCACCTCTTACAACTGGCTAGTCATGACTTAGCCGCAATGATCAAAAATCAAAATTCCAAATTCAATATCAAAGAGCATACATGACTGCCTATAGTGGTTAGAGCAATTCGCTTCGGCCGGTCACCATCTTTCACCACTGTCGTAGGTCTCGGGTTCGAATCCACCCCAAGGCTTGAGAGAAAGTTGCCAAACACTTGGAATAGATTGATCTATGGTTTCCGCCAATCTTACGGTTTCCTCCACATGTTTAACCATAGTGTGGCTGAGAAATGACGATAAATGAACATACTCAAAATATCCTTGCTCACAAAGGCTTGGCAAGACACCGTAGAATTAAACGCAACGTTAAGTGCATTATAAAACAAATCATTTGTGTATGTAATATCATAGTTAATGCAAAATACGCAGGGTTTGCCATCCATGCATATATCTTGATAAGAAATTGGATATGTCCGAAATATTGAACTAAATATTGTTCCTGTTGGGTTTAGCGATAACAATTTGGCTCATATTTCAAGCATTGCTCTATACACAGCAAAAATTACAGATGTCAAACGATGGACAAATATTTTGGACGTCCGTTTGCTGTCTGATGTATCGGACGAAGAAGGTTCCTGTGCACTATTTGTGCATTGGTACATTTGTGCACATATTGTTAACCGAACATTTGTGCACAAACGGTTGACGAATATTTTGGACGTCAGTTTGCTGTCCGTTTGTGCACAAACGGTTGACCGATATATCAGAACGAAAGGGAAAAGAAAATTCAATGAAAATCAAGAAAATAACACTTTAGAAAAATGCAAGCAATTAATACAAGAAAAAAAACATACATTGGACAGCAAACTGACAGCAAACGTTTGACCGATGTTTTAGTGCACAAACAGTCGCGTGGGCAGATTTATATCCGTTTGCTGCCCGAACATCGGTCAACCTTTTGCTGTCCGCTTCCTGTCAGTTTGCTGTCCGAATTTTTTTGCTGAGTATATGATGCATTTGTAGGAAGTTGTCAGGCCATGTGCGCTCTCGTATTCACCATGATTCGTTTGAGTTGGATCTGTGTTTCACTTATGTGGTAAATATTCTCAGATATTCGAATTAATCAAAAACAACTTCTGATATAACTACAGCACTCGCTAGAGACAAGTGGCAATATTAGCTTCAATGATCTTGCTCTCGTATATGTAAAACGATTGGCAGAGAATGAAACCGTGTTTATATTTCCAGCATCCCTCTGAAAGAACGTTGTACGAGTGGTCTTGTACGTGGGACACTAGACTAGGCTCCCAGTCCCTAAAAGTGGACATTCCCATCTGTGCAGACCAAGCAGTGTGGTGTAGTACCAGTTATGGTATATAGATGACACCACCTGATCCCTCTACAGTATCTCCAGAGGTTAATTGTTTACTCAAACTGAGTTTTCTATGGTGAGATAAATGTGAATCAATTTGGCCATTTTGACCATTTGATGCCTGGTAACAGGAAAATACATATGACATGGACTACTCGCAGCGCATCTTTAACCCTTATGCTGCTGGTTGTTATTTTTACAATACAAAACGATGCAAAAAACAAACTCAGAAATGACTGGAACCATGGCATGTGGATACTCATCTGAGAGTACTCAGCGAGAGCCATCCAATGAATACCAACATGTTTTAGATTGTTTTCAAACATCTTTGCGTCACTGTGCTTTGGACGAAAGTAGCCCCAGCATTAGAAGGGTTAATAACTGGCTAGTCATGGTTCAGCCTAAATTGGCTTTTTAGGTGACGACGAGCAAACATACAAAAATACTTTTGATTTGATCCTTAATATAGAATTTCGTTTCTCGCAACTTCCTCTACCATATTGAATCTGCGCGTAGGGAAACCGTCGTACCTCACAATGAAATATTTATATTCCTTTGTCATTTTTTCGTGTTTTTCTTTTAAATATTCACGTTTTTCAAAAAAGAAAAGAAAAGTAAAATTATGTTTTGGTGTGTTTCATCTAATTTTTTTGTTTAATTTCTGTTAACATGCACAATTGTTAATGATGGAAAAAACCGGACTACCGGTACACGTGGAAAGCTTATCCCTAACCCTGATCCATAGCACAGACTCAGGCGTGCGGCACTCGGCTGTTGGCTGCACCAGACATCCCAGACATGCCTGGCTCACTCTTTGAATGATTAGCGTATAGATCCAATAATTGATTGATTTGACTCTGTATATAGAAAGAACAATGTTACCCAAGAAGGTGAATATTTTAACCCATTAACACTTAGAGACCCCAAAACGGACCTGACGATTAGGGAAATATTTCACTTCCAAAAGCATTTTTCATTTTTTCAAAAACAATTTATGGAGAAATGATGATCACAAGCCGCACAGCAACTCTCCTTCAATCCTTTACATCTCCAAGGTATTCTTAAAAACTCAAAGTGTAGCAGACGATACTTTCTACAGGAACTCTTGAGTTTCAATGGGTTAAATCTGAAAATCAGTTTTTATTGTCATGTGATATCATGAGGAATTGGTATCAAAGACATCCTTTATATAAATGATGTAATACTGTAAATAGCACTCACTATCACAACCAAATAGACTGGTTATAAAAGGAAATAATCATAGGCGGAACGTCTCTAATGACCCTGTGGGACCGGCCAAAGCGTCCAATATAGAGGGGTGTTCATAACATAAGGGCTGTTGTTACAGACCACAGCCCCTTAGCGGCGTAGTGGACATCATTTTGAATTACCACCAGGGATTTACTTAGTGGTATTATTTAAAGTTAAGTTCCATCCAACCATTAGATGCTCTAAAGTCTATGCATATTAAATAGAAGGGGGAAGCACAGCAAATGACGTTTTGTGAATTTCATGTCCTAATTTTGGCGAAATGAGACCTCTGTTTTACTGGAACCCACTCTAAAAACTACCCTATTCATGTGTGCACAGCTTTCCTGTCTTTTCTTTTCCAAGGCAGCATTATAACCAAAAGTACCCATGTACTCAGTTTTCCTTTTGATAACACTAGAAATCAAGAATTTGGACAAGCCATAAATAGCACTTTATAGTTTCTTACTGTCCTTTAGAAACCAAAGATAGCTTCTGGTCAAGATTGAGCTCTACCCTTTTCCTTTCAGTCATGTTGATGCTCAAGCTCTGATTTTACTCCTGGGTCTAATCCTCTATACATGGCCTGAATGAAGCCCAATTGCAATTGTGACCATTCTAAAAACGGAACCACCAGATAAGGACTGGACCTCTAAGCAGTTAAAAAGCGCATGCAATTGATTATGATTCTGCTTTAATTGGGATTATAGCAACAGCTTGTGCGGAATGATGTAACAACAACCATCTTGATCCCCTCACTGATATTGCCGGTCTGCATCCTAGGCCAGATTCAGAAATGTCCTTGCTTTTGTGTCGGTGGCACTGTGGTATGAGGGTGGTCAGTTAAGAATATTACTGCATAAAAAACCCTTAATGTGGCAATTATCATATAAAGGTCCCTTGTCCTAGTGTGGGTGTAAGGTTAAATATGACAAACGAAAACACATTAAGGGCTAATAGCTATGCTACTGTACTGCTAAACTCTATGATTTATAGTTAAAAAACATTATGACAACCTTAAACACTGAAGGCTGAAGGGAAAAATGAGTGTCCATTTCAGTGAGGTAAAAAAGTGCACCATGAAAGTGTCCACTTTAGTGGGGTCTTCACATCAGTGAGGTTCCCACAGTATAGGGGTTGCATTATGAGAGGGCAATTGTTTAGGGGCCGAAAAAAGTGTCCACTATAGTGATAGTGTAAATAAACATAGGTTCTACAGTACAAGCAATCCATATATAAATTATATTCTCGTTTGGGAAAATGTAAAAGATGGGACAACATAAGTTATTTTAGATTGTTCATTTCGGCATAAACTGGATGCCAGATACCTAGAATACCTAGGAATATTGGAACTTTGTCGTTTGTTTCAGCTTAGTACTTCTCTATGAGAAAAATATCTTTCATGACATACCTTAAACTGTATATACTAATTTCTTCTTGTGAAAGCAATAATTTTCAACCATAATTATTGCAACAAACCCCAGGCATTTGTAAATTCTCAACATTGGTACAAGTTTTTTTAACGTTTGTGTTGGTCCACAGTAAGTGCATTTTTCCTATTCTCTAATTGAATTTGTACTTTCAGACTTAAATGTGTCTATGACTAAGTGCAGCTGGTTTGAAAGTACTATCCCATGTGTATGTTTATTCTTATCTTTTTCATGAATGAAAGATTAAATAAAACATGCAATGTTTGCAGAAATTGAAAAGGTGTAATTGTCTGTATCCATCATCAACATCACCTTGTTTAAATACCTGTCCTGTTCTCACTCTCCATTTCTCAATTTTACCGTTTGATATTTCAATTCGATTTCTATTGAAATTTAGTATAGATTGCTGATTCCCTTTTCAGTTATGTTATTAAAGGGACGATTTTAAGCATATTGCTGATAGGTACCGCATTTTTTTCCAAATAGTTCTCAGTTTTAAGTTTGCTATTGGCAAAAGTTAAGAAATCTTTCTTCTAGTAGTTCTTGAGTTAGAATTCTCATGTCGTCATAAGTTGAAAACGATTCATATAACATTGAAGCAGTCTTCCACATTCCATGACCTCTTTTAAGGTTTGAAATGCGTAGAACTCATTTGGTCGTAGACAACAAATCATTTTGCAGTTATCATTCCAAAGCCTAATCTTTTGTGATTAATAGATATAATAAATCACATTTATAGGATTATAAAAAACAAATAGGACATCTATAATAAGGACATCTATCCTCTTTGGAAAGTATATGATATGAGTGTGTATGTCTCACATTTGTTGAAAGGAACATGCCAAATTATTAGTCTCATATCTAAAACAACAGTTTACATAAATTTATAGTAATGGGACTTCCTATTGTTACTGGTAATGGGAAGTTAACAATAACAACAGCATCAACAACAACTAATTGAGAAATGATAGTTTAGTAAATACCATTTAAGTACCATCAATGACTGTAGTACATTTCATATGATGGTGCCTCTATTGAAAATAATAATAATAATATCACTCACAATTGTATTATATCAGCTGCATTTTCTTTTAATATATTTCTTGTCCCCAAGTTGACTTCGATATTGACAACTCAGAATTTATTATTTTCCACTCTGTCTTTTTAAGTTCACCTCTTAATATAGTCAATACAGATCAATGCAATGCTGCTATTCGTTATATGATATTCAAAGGACTTTTCCTAAACTTCTAAACTTTCTCTGCATGTTTTGTTAGCTGCTTCGGTTTGGAAAACAAACTCCATGTTCCTGGTTGATATTCAAAGTGGATTGGCGGGAACATTGGCATCATTTTTTGGGGGTCAAATCGATTAAACACTGGTAACATATTAAGACGAGAATGCTAAGTATGTGACAAATACTCCAAAAGCTTTAAATATTCATTCCCAGCAATTGTGGTCGATTTTAGTGACAAAAAGTTTTTACACATAAAAAGTATATGTTATTATCTGGAAACGATAAACGTGAATAAACAATAGAACTTAATTATATATAACTATCTATAGTTATTAGCCCCACTGTCACTGTCAAAATCTTATCCCACAAATTAAATATTCTTTATCATACAGTCCAGACATAACCTCTAGGTATTATTGTATATTAAGTATCCTTTTATGGCACAGTGGCTAGATTTTTGGGCTAACTGTTGGGAGTCGTGGAGTCCAGTGGTCAATCCCATGCCAGCCCGGGAAAGATGGGGTATGATATCTATAGACTGGGTCAATCATCGAAAACCTTTATTGTTACTGTTATCTTTTTATTATCATTATCTTTCAATTTTCAAAATATGTCTTTATTCCACATTGCATATATAGTATAAATAATACATAATAGTACACTCTTGGTAGATTTGTGAAATTGTGGCTGGCAATTATGTATAACAATTATGAAAACCTTTATTTCATACTTGTTATTGTCTGCGGTCCATTTATAGGAAGAGGTTACTTTGAAGAGTTACGTATACATTTCATATCGGTATTCATGCTTTCTTTGTCGTCTGCGTATACTAGAATATCCTCAAACTGTCTTAAGATGTCTTACACTATGGTAATTATATTATCTTCCTATCAACGGATTATTCCAAACTCCCATACAAATCAGATAAGTAGCTTTTTGTTTTTCCATTTTGCTCAGTTGTTCACTATACCACCCGTGATCATCCATGTTTGGTGCATATATGTTTACAATGGGGAAACGTGCTAAATTTGCCATTTCTATGTCTAACGTTAAATATCTGCCATTCTTATCTCTTATAATATCTAGGAATTTGTGCTCGATTGTATTATCAATTGCAATAGGTAACCTCTACTGTTCTCAGCAAGGTTCCATAGATAGCATTTTCTACGAATCATTTTATAATAGTCCTTATTATAAACTCAAAGAAAGCTGTTTCATTTTAAAGATGATTTTTGATAAACTGTGATATTGGTGCGCATTCACTTCTCACACTGACACTTTTTTAAACGTTGCATAAAGGTTCTTTCAGTATTACCATTACTATAAAATTAAATAAAAAGGGGGAGTAAAGGTTTTGAGTAAAGCGGTGCCTTTTACAGGGTGTTGTGGTAAAGTGCTGCCACAAGATACATACATTAAATACTAGCATGCTCATCTTCATTTACAGATGCTTAAAATGCACTTGTTAGTTTTATATGTCTAGGTAAATAAATCAAAGCATTCTTGTTCAATTAAATAAAAATGGGGAGTAAAGCTTTTGATTAAAGCGGTGCCTTTTACAGAGTGTTTTTGTAAATTGCAGCCAGGAAATACATAATTTAAATACTAGCATGCTCATCTTCATTTACAGATGCTTACAATGCACATATGAGTTTGATATGTCTAGGTAAATAAATCCAAGCATTCTTGTTCATCATGGCATAATTCAAAGGTGATGAATAGGGGATTTTCGGAGACAAATTTCCGACAAAAATAACATATACTAGTATAGTCAAGGGCTATTTTTCAAACCATTTGGTTGGTTTTATTACTAACCTATTTTACTCTATCTTTATAATGTAATTCAATGGTTTAGGGAACATAACGACAGAACACATTTATAAATAAAGTTGGCATTTGGGTTACTCAACTATAAAGGTGGTGTTTGCATACTTAAAATTTCATTAAAAGACTTACTACAAAGTTCTAACTGATAGGACATTGGTCTACATGCAGATAAGTGATAAAGCGCTGCAAGATCAATCAATATTGAATACACATAATCAAAACAGATAAAACATTTTACAAAACAATGGTTAAGCAATAGGTAATGTTTACATTAATTTTTATAGGTATGCTTACTATTAGATAACATTTATTGATATCTTTTTGTTTTTGCCTCGTAATTTCGTTAAGAAGCTGGGCAAAATATATCATCATATATACAATTTCACTACGATAATTATTGTGACTGACTTTCTTAATACCTCTTCAACATATCCATTTATATCTATGTTAGTATGTTACATGTTTAAGACAACTTTTTAAAGTTTTTGACAATTGGAATTTTGAAAGATATTTTCAGAGTTCTCACATATACCGGTACATTTTTCCCCATAAAATGTTAAGGGTCCATGGTACCGATACTATTTGTGACCTAATTCTCATAAAACCGAAATTCAATATCTTGCTGAAAAAAGATCTAACGCCTTAAGAATCTCTTATAGTTGAGTGGCAAAGAAGGTTTAACCTTCTGTACCCAAATATGCACCCCAATATATGATGTTAACGACAATGAAAGAAATTGGGAAGAAAAATCTGGAAAACTTGTCGATAGCATTCGCAACCTCCCTGTCAGTCTTGAAGCAATAAAGAACTTTCAGTATTCCTGACTCCAAATCAGCCACGATGGATTCCTGCAATAGAAAAACAGGTACTATTATAATATTAGATTATTAGTAATACTACTAACCATGTACGATTCTGTGAAATATTTGCTTTTCAAATAGACGAGAAGACCACATTGTGTTGATTGGTTGTTTGGATTTATACACTTATGTATTTCCATACGAAAGGAGGGATTATTTGAGCAAACATTTTGAATATATATATATATATATATATATATATATATATATATATATATATATATATATATATATATATATATATATATATATATATATATATATATATATATATGGTAATAACAAACCTATATGTTGAGAAAATATGACTAGACTGAAAGGTTTTGTTTATGGTGGATTTAAACGTACCCTATTCAGTCTTACAAATGTTAGTTAATTCAATGAGTTATGTTCAAAGTTGTCAGACAAGGTGTGTACACCAAGCGAATGATGTAATAAAAGAGTAATCTATTTTTGGTAATATATTATGCAAAGTTTGTATTCAATGTTAGTTATATCATATCATATAAAAATAAAAGAATATTGGTTAACTTACTATTCTTAAGAAAAATACAGGAAAATGCTTAAATTACGTGACATCTTACCTGGCGTTCAAGTCCTGGTTTTGCTTCAGCGGCTTCATCGATGGTTTCTGGGGCAGCCTTCTTTGGAGGTTTACGGTCAACTTTCTTCGTCTGTCTGTTGAAAACGTTGACGAATCCATACTGCAGGAGAGATCCAAACACGAACACCATACAGATGGCCATCCACACGTCCAAAGAAGTGGGGTAGGACACCTTGGGCATGTGGGCCCTGGAACCCGAGAAGAGGGTGATGATGGTGAGGACAGCAACCACGCCCAGGGTCACCCTTGCGGGTACGGCGTCCATGCTGATCCAGAAGGATACCCAGGAGAGGATGACGATCAGGTAGGATGGGATGTACGAATGGCAGAGGTAGTAGCCGAACAGACGGTGAAGGGAGAACTGCGCAGTCAGGTTAGACCATTGTCCTGGAATATAAGAATGAAATATAAATTATTATGAATTGTTGCGCGCACTAGGACGGTCAGTTGTGGAGGCGGTCCCTTAGCATTACTAGTATACGAAACTATCATTAACAACATTACGAAAGCTCTCTTTCTCTCTCTCATATGACATACTTTCAAATTATATTTAAAATTACAAATTACAAATTATGTACAACAGTGGAATTGCAAAGTCTCGCAGAATGCTTGTTTGTTTCAGCAAATTATTAGTTACAGTCGAGTTTGATAATAACGTCACTGTGCCCCGTGGACTAGTCTGCCTCCCAGGCCATATTTAGATGTCATCCCCTGTGGAAATATGTCAGTACAACTGTCAGTACAACCTCCTTGTGTGGCATTTGTGTGAACTAAATGGCAAACAGTAGGCCTACAAGCCCTTATGCAGTATAGTCGCAGGCATACATTTACATATTATAAAGTAAAACACAGTAACGCCTAGTAGCTAGGCTACTTGTGGACCAGTGTCAGCCAATGGGATGAACACTCTAAAATGGCTTATCAGTCATACTGCTTTTTATCAGAAAGATATATATGTACATTTCTAATCTGATTGCATATGTTTTCCGTTACTCGTTCTATGTATCTTCTAATTTAATATGGCAATTGGGAAAATACTTTGCTAATAGATTGCAATGATTGAATTAGTAGGGGATCCGCTGTGGCCTAGTTGTTATGATGCCTGGCTCCCCAGCGTGAGTCGCTGGTTCGAATCTCCGCTGGATCCCCGAACGGGTTTGCCTGTTCGCTGCATGCATGTGCAGCATTGTGGAGTGCGGTCTATGGTTCCTCTGCAACTAAAACACCCCTTGGTTTCTATCTCGTCGCGATTTAACCAAAGTTGTTGAAAGCGACGTAGAAACCCATTTCTCCCTTCCTAACTTACTATGACGATTAGAAAAATACTTTGTTATTAGAATGCAATGCTTGAATAAGTACTGTAAATCAAGTATAGCGGGAACAATAAGATAGCGATAATAGCGCTCTGCCCATATGCGCTATTGTAAAATCCCCGTCTTTATCAAATTCTTAATTGAACTTGCTACTGCTGTTCTCGTTCACCGCTATACTAAGATCACGCTATCCAGTGCAGTACCATAATTACGCTATATAATGTTCACGCCATATTTAAGTGATTTACAGTATACCCACCAACAGCGTAACTTGTATTTCCTTCCTGCATGCTGATGCCGACTATTTCAAACTCCGGAAGTCGCATATGGGCGTCAAGGTGATAGGGCTCCACTCGTGCCCACTTCAAGACCACGTCATGGGCGTCATAATTGTCTGCAAGAGAAATTCAAAGCAATCTTACATTTTGCTGGCCAAAAAAACAGAATTCGATTATGTGTAAATTTGTTCTCTTGATTTATTTTATTTCAATACCAACCTTTTCTTATCTTTCCTGTCTTTACAGAGTATCAAAAAAGGTTCTTTTTTAACTATAAAAGAGCAATGGTCTAATTGTGTCAGTGACTGACCTAGTTAGCTTTGGAGGGCATTATGAGGTGACATTTACGCCCTGCGTCACAGGGCATTATGGGGATTTCATGACAGGTCACATGGTACAAATCCTGATTGCTGATTGGATAATACAAACGAGCAATAATAATTGCACTTACAAGATTCTATGTACATGTCACATCGCTGGGTGTCAAGAGGAAAGTGTGTCAGCATCATAGGGCAGGATAGTGATAGGGTTAACCTGGAGGAAAATAACATAACAACAAGTGTCTTCATACTGGTTAACGTAGAATTAGTATTAGCTTAACCCTTATGCTGCTGGTGGCTGATTTGGTCAATATAAGATGATCATAAAAACTTGAAAATGTATTGAAATGACATGTGGGCACTCATCTGAGAGTACTCAACGAGAGCTATCCTATGAATACCAACATGACAGGGTTTAGATTATTTTCAAAAATTATTGTGTTCGTGTGCTTTGGACGAAAGAAGCCTCAGCATTGGAAGGGTTAAAATTGATCATTACATCAAGCTTATAATATTCTATAACAGACAAAATGAATAGCAGTGCTTTAAAAGAATCTATGTAGCTTCTACCATAAGTAACGGCCTTTCAATAATCACTGGCCATTAAGGAACTCTGTTGAGTACTCGTACACAATACCCTAGGGCAACACATTTAGGGTTTTGTCCAGCCTAGAGAAAAAGGCCAGCCAAACAGTGCAATGTATATAGTATACCAGAGGTATGCATACAAACTTACATACATACATACATACATACATACATACATACATACACACACACGCATACATATACGCATGCATACATACACATACATATATACATACATACATACACACTTACATACATACATACACACACAAACATACATACACACACACACACACATATATATATATATATATATATATATATATATATATATTATATATATATATATATAAATATATATATATATATATATATATATATATATATATATATATATATATATATATATATATATATATATAT
>OZ012688.1:32226383-32231383 GCA_963942565.1 Maea johnstoni | reverse complement strand
CCCTTTACCAGCGACCTTCCCCGCTACAAGTGCATGACTTGGCACAACACTCATGACTGCTCTGAGGTCATTATACATGTTCCCAAAAAATATACATCCTTCCTGAGCTGTATGATATATTTTTAAAAGTTGTACCATATTTTGAAAGTTGCACGATATATTTAACAAAGTTGAACGATATTTTGAAAGTTGCATGATATTTTGAGAGTTGAATAAATATCATTTTGGCATGCCATACTCAACGCAATCAAAATCAAATACTTATTAATGCAAAAAAAGGAAAATATGTTACTGTATATGGGAGGTGATGGTGCCGTTTGGAAAGATACGGATAAGGACATTGGGAACTGTGACGTCATGGACTCTGGCTCTCTTCTCATTGGGGAAATAGAGACCGGGCACCCAGAGCTTCTCAGCGATCTTGGCTCCCCCTGTGAGAGGGTGGGAATGGTTGCTAAATCCAGAGAGCGCGAGCCTAGTATCGGTCCATCTTTGGCCCAGGAAGATATTGACGGTGTACTCCTAAAAACAAAAACAACAAAATGTTTCAAAAAGTTCATTTAATCATCCTGTCGCCGCACATTGTATCTTTATTTCAAATGTTGTAGTGCAATGCCGACATATAATTCCTGCACTAAATGCGTGGGCATCCCGGGCAAAATACACGAGGCGTTTAAATTCATTAGCGAATCAAAAACGCATGCATATTAACTAACATAGGAAAGACACTTAATTCGTCCGTTAAAACACATTCCTTTACAATATTGAAGAAGAGCCATGTTACTTTCTAGGATATACTTTTATCTAGACATTGATGCTACGCCTATGACTATATCATTTCTTTTTCCAATCGATGGTAATACAATGGAGCAAATAACCGTCATCTCATAACGCCGCACGTATAGCGACCGAGCAAAGTTCTTTTGGAAGGTTGGAGACGTTCCGACCACTGTGCGTCATTGCAATGCATCATGCCCTTTACTATAATATTTGACCAGTACACGCTTAGAGTTCTATACAAAGTTTTGAATGCTGTGACAATTGATATAATTAATATGTATACTTATATATACTTATATATACTTAAATTCCAAAATAGTTAGATGTGAAGATCTTGGTTGGGTTTGACTTAGTTTGCTTTAGAATACATTTTAAAGTTTGCATTTATCAAAAAGATGCCAGTCAGGTCTTTTTGATCCGCCTCTTGGATGAATGCTGCTTGTGGCTAAATTCGTCAGTACAAAATGATGCCAAATACCTGAAAAATGATCGAAATCCTGGCGCATTGGTACTCATCTGAGAGTACTCAGCAACTGTTATCCAATGAATACCAACATGACAGGGTTGAGTGGTTTTCAGATATTTCTTTTTCGCTCTTGTGCTTTTGGACGAAAGTAGCCTCAGCATTGGAAGGATTAATTAACTCATAACAATAACAAGTAATATGAGCTTACCATGTGTTCTTCGTTGATATCAGAAATACTCAATACAACGATATCAACATCTACTGCCACAGCGGGACCTGGAAAAACATAAGTAGATGCATGTTTCCTGTGTTTCGTAATGGACGAACAACATCCTATTGTTATGGACTCATTTACTGCTTCATAACATTTTCATCTTTAACTAGAATACTACTACCTAAATGAGAAAAGGCAGCTGAGTTACTCAGCATTTTAGGATGGTCGACCCCTCTGACATTTCATGGGAAAACGAGAGACAGAGGGAAAATCGTTGTCTAAAAGATTGCGTATGGTCAGAATCCGTGCATGCATTCTGTGCAATGCATGCTTATAAAACTGGTTAAAGTTGATCGGCCTATAACCTACCATCTGGTTTGGGTCGCACTGTGCTGTCGTAGTCTCCTTTTTTTGGGTTGAGGGTGTCATGAAGCGTTTTGTATAATGCCTTATTGCTTTCCTCAGTTCCTCTGTCTTCCTTAGCGTGGCCATCGCTGAAAACCGAAGCGAAGGAGGTCATATCAATATATCATTACTGGTAATGCACCACTTATCCACTTTAGTACACCAAAATATTGGCAAAAACGAACTTTTCTGTGGGTAAAAGAGGAAAAAGCGGTTAGCCAAACTAAAGTCAGACAGACTATAGTAGAACGAGGCTGAAGATCGAGGAACAGGGCGGGGATAGTGAATACCCCCCAAATCCTCATTGAAAATATCCTATTTACATGTTTTTGAGTAGCCCAATCGGCTGTCCAAAAGTTGGCAAGCAAATGGTATTGGATATTGTCATTAGGGTACGACCGGCACTGAATATGGCTAGTATGAAATTATCTTTTTTGTAGATATGAAGAAAATACAAGAAACATGGCTAGAAAATATGGTTCACAAAATGTGCCCCAGTGTGCGGATTGGTGACAAAAAAATGTGCCCTGGGAGTGGGGACTATGCAAAATAGAGTAGAAGGTCAGTATACTATCCCCGCCCCATTTCGCCGCCCCTCCCTTCCCGGGGATTCACTTAACTGGTGCATAACGACCAACACAAGCTTAACAATTCTAATACAATCTTTCAGGCAAAAAGCATAGTAAGCAGAGTATTTGAAGGAGAAATTTTAATCAGAAGATTATCCACAAAGCTCTTTCATATATAATGTAAAACCATTCTAAATTACAAGGTTATCGTATCATTGAAAACAACTCGTAAGCATGAATGAGCCAAACTAAAATATTAGTTGTTCCTCGTATGCTTCAACCAAATTCAAATATATGTGAGTCACCATTTAGGTTTCAAACTTTGAATGTTTTCTTTATGTGTTCATGACGGATGTTTCTTTTTAAATTGATATTCATGTCATTTAAATCAGTATGCAGATTGGGTAATCGCAGGAGAACAATACATAATTTAATTCCATACAAAGTACACTCTTCTTCATGTTTTCCCACCTGACATGTTTCCACTCTCACTCATACACCCCTTACACTGTTTCCTTTGTAACCTCCAATTGTTCTCAGTTACAAGTAACTTTTCTTTTCTTAAGATACAGACAAAGCAATTATTTCGAAATATGCAACAACCAAAGGAGAAATGCATATTATAATATTTCATTCATTTTTTTTATTTGAAAGATACACTAGTATTCGTTCCACAGATTTAAAGTCTTACTCCTCTACAGGTTTATGATATCCTCTTTTAGAACTGTTTTCTTTTATAACCATTGAATGAGCTTTTTAGAAAAAATGTCTTTTTAATAAATACACGCCTCCCCCCCCCCCCCCCCCCCTCCCCATTTCTTTAATCGTACTACTAGAAAACTACTTTTCTTTCGTTGGAAATGGCTTCTTTTTCTCTTGTTACCGTTGAATATCTGTGGTTTTAAGAATGTTTGGTAGATGAATTAGTGATACATAAAGATACGCTTTTCATGTGTGCTCAAAGATGGACTTACCTGTGATGAATACAAAAGATAATCTAATAGATACTTAACCCATTAATGCTTAAGATTTCTTTCAACAATTGTCGTCTGGTATTGTGATACTTTTGAAAATAACCATGGAATTGACCATGATTCAACAAAAAAATTGAAAGGGAATTGTTGGCAATGTCCTGATTAACATTTTCCCTTGAAATATTATCCTTACGAACCTCTAGGCTGTAAGATTTCATCAACTTTGTCAGGCTGCTTTTGACCGCTTTGGGCATTAATGGGTTAATGGACCCATTCAGCTTCAACATGCTGTTCCGGCTGAGCAGGTCCGAGGTATGCATTGGCTATTCAAATATTATCATTAAAGAGTATAGTATCTTATCATTAGCAGCATGCATTCAAACTGCAGGATGATGAAGAATTGAATAACAGAAATCCTTATTCTAACATCGCCTTATGATATAACGTTACTTTAGATGATATTACCGATCTAGTTCTATTTCATTCGGCAAATCGCTGCAAAAACAAAAGAAATATATTCCACCCTAAAGCAAACGCGGAGTCGAATAAGTTTCTTTTTACAATGCAGACTCAGATAGAAAAAATACCTAACTACTCGGCATTTTCAATCATATCAAGACAGTTTTGGCATCTTCGATCTTTTATCATGAAGAGTTAGATCTCAAAATAATGAAAAATACATATCCACGCCAACCTCTAAGGTGGCCCATCTATGTTTTGGGATACGCATATACCTTCTATTTTGCCTGTTAGGACTTCAGCCATACTCTTTATGGTCTTATTTCAGAAGACTTCGTGAAACTGATTTTTTAATAGTCCTCAAATATAGATTCTCATTCCTGCTATTCTGTACTTATCACTTACCCATCGATATCTACACCTGAAAAAGCGGTGTTAAGATAGACGCTTAAAGCACAAGTTCTTACTTTTCCTAGTTAGTCCTTGGTCCTTAAACAGCTTCGAAAAAAACTTGCTCCAGAAATCCTTACACATGAATTCATGTTTCTTTGGTTCTCTGTAATATACATAACCACCGATAACGGCCAGTGGGTTGCTAACTAACTAAAAGTACAAGTTCCAAGTTCCCTTTTCGTACTTTTGATATGTCCAAGTCCTAATATATATATATATATATATATATATATATATATATATATATATATATATATATATATATATATATATATATATATATATATATATATATATATATATATATATATATATATATATATATATATATATATATATATATATATATATATATATATATATATATATATACCAACTTCACTGAACCCCTCTTGTGTACTTACCCATGTATTATGGCAAAAGCATAGTTGATGGACACCGTTAGGACTAAAAGTCCTAAAATAAGGACTCGCATCGCGCAATATAAAGTTAAAAACAAAGAAAACTCTGACTAGCAACCAGTACCCAACAAGTAATTTGGGATAGTGCACAGCAAACGCGCAAGTAGGTCGACTATATAGCTTAGTGAGTGGTGTTATGTGAGAGAGGTTTTCGGGATCTATAAGCAGTCATGGGGCACAATACTTAGCCAATTTAGCCTTTTTTACATATATCTCCTG
>OZ012688.1:32191803-32226183 GCA_963942565.1 Maea johnstoni | reverse complement strand
ACTAATCTGCATGTATACCAATGTCCTATCAGTTAGAACTTTGTAGTAAGTCTTTTAATGAAATTTTAAGTATGCAAACACCACCTTTATAGTTGAGTAACCCAAATGCCAACTTTATTTATAAATGTGTTCTGTCGTTATGTTCCCTAAACCATTGAATTACATTATAAAATAGGTTAGTAATAAAACCAACCAAATGGTTTGAAAAATAGCCCTTGACTATACTAGTATATGTTATTTTTGTCGGAAATTTGTCTCCGAAAATCCCCTATTCATCACCTTTGAATTATGCCATGATGAACAAGAATGCTTGGATTTATTAACCTAGACATATCAAACTCATATGTGCATTGTAAGCATCTGTAAATGAAGATGAGCATGCTAGTATTTAAATTATGTATTTCCTGGCTGCAATTTACAAAAACACTCTGTAAAAGGCACCGCTTTAATCAAAAGCTTTACTCCCCATTTTTATTTAATTGAACAAGAATGCTTTGATTTATTTACCTAGACATATAAAACTAACAAGTGCATTTTAAGCATCTGTAAATGAAGATGAGCATGCTAGTATTTAATGTATGTATCTTGTGGCAGCACTTTACCACAACACCATGTAAAAGGCACCGCTTTACTCAAAACCTTTACTCCCCCTTTTTATTTAATTTTATAGTAATGGTAATACTGAAAGAACCTTTATGCAACGTTTAAAAAAAGTGTCAGTGTGAGAAGTGAATGCGCACCAATATCACAGTTTATCAAAAATCATCTTTAAAATGAAACAGCTTTCTTTGAGTTTATAATAAGGAATATTATAAAATGATTCGTAGAAAATGCTATCTATGGAACCTTGCTGAGAACAGTAGAGGTTACCTATTGCAATTGATAATACAATCGAGCACAAATTCCTAGATATTATAAGAGATAAGAATGGCAGATATTTAACGTTAGACATAGAAATGGCAAATTTAGCACGTTTCCCCATTGTAAACATATATGCACCAAACATGGATGATCACGGGTGGTATAGTGAACAACTGAGCAAAATGGAAAAACAAAAAGCTACTTATCTGATTTGTATGGGAGTTTGGAATAATCCGTTGATAGGAAAATAATATAATTACCCTAGTGTAAGACATCTTAAGACAGTTTAAGGATATTCTAGTATACGCAGACGACAAAGAAAGCATGAATACCGATATGAAATGTATACGTAACTTTTCAAAGTAACCTCTTCCTATAAATGGACCGCAGACAATAAGAAGTATGAAATAAAGGTTTTCATAATTTTTATACATAATTGCCAGCCACAATTTCACAAATCTACCAAGAGTGTACTATTATGTATTATTTATACTATATATGCAATGTGGAATAAAGACATATATTTTAAAAATTGGAAAATAATGATAATAAAAAGATAACAATAACAAAAAAGGTTTTCGGTGATTGCCCCAGTCTATAGGTATCATACCCCATCTTTCCCTAGCTGGCATAGGATTGACCTCTGGACTCCACGACTCCCAGCAGTTAGCCCAAAAATCTAGCCACTGTGCCATAAAGGGATACTAAATATACAATAATACCTAGAGGTTATGTCTGGACTGTAAGATTAGAATATTTAATTTGTGGGATGAGATTTTGACAGTGACAGTGGGGCTAATAACTATAGAAAGTTATATATAATTAAGTTCTATTGTTTATTCACGTTTATCGTTTCCAGATAATAACATATACTTTTTATGTGTAAAAACTTTTTGTCACTAAAATCGACCACAATTGCTGGGAATGAATATTTAAAGCTTTTGGAGTATTTGTCAGATACTTAGCATTCTCGTCTTAATATGTTACCAGTGTTTAATCGATTTGACCCCCAAATAATGATGCCAATGTTCACGCCAATCCACTTTAAATATCAACCAGGAACATGGAGTTTGTTTTCCAAACCGAAGTAGCTAACAAAACATGCAGAGAAAGTTTAGAAGTTTAGGAAAAGTCCTTTGAATATCATCTAACGAATAGCAGCATTGCATTGATCTGTATTGACTATTTTAAGAGGTGAACTTAAAGATAGACAGAGTGGAAAAAAATAAATTCTGAGTTGTCAATATCGAAGTCAACTCCAAGAAAATATATTAAAAGTAAATGCAGCTGAAATAATACAATTGTGAGTGATATTATTATTATTATTTTCAATAGAGGCACCATCATATGAAATGTACTAAAGTCATTGATGGTACTTAAATGGTATTAACTAAACTATCATTTCTCAATTAGTTGTTGTTGATGCTGTTGTTATTGTTAACTTCCCATTACCAGTAACAATAGAAAGTCCCATTACTATAAATTTATGTTAACTGTTGTTTTAGATATGAGACGAATAATTTGGCATGTTCCTTTCAACAAATGTGAGACATACACACTCATAGCATATACTTTCCAAAGAGGATAGATGTCCTTATTAGAGATGTCCTATTCGTTTTTTGTAATCCTATAAATGTGATTTATTATATCTATTAATCACAAAAGATTAGGCTTTGGAATGATAACTGCAAAATGATTTGTTGTCTACGACAAAATGAGTTCTACGCATTTCAAACCTTAAAAGAGGTCATGAAATGTGGAAGACTGTTGTTTCAATGTTGTATGAATCGTTTTCAACTTATGACGACATGAGAATTCTAACTCAAGAACTACTAGAAGAAAGATTTCTTAACTTTTGCCAATAGCAAACTTAAAGCTGAAAACTATTTGGAAAAGAGTGGGGTACCTATCAGCAATATGCTTAAAATCGTCCCTTTAATAACATAACAGAAAAGGGAATCAGCAGTCTATACAAAATTTTCAATAGAAATCGAATTGAAATATTAAACGTTATAATTGAGAAATGGAGAGTGAAAACATGACAGCTATTTAAACAAGGTGATGTTGATGATGGATACAGAACATTGCACCTTTTAAAAGTTTGCAAACATTGCATGTTACTAGTATTATTTAATCTTGCATTCATGAATAAATAAGAATAAACATACACGTGGGATAGTACTTTCAAACCATCTGCACTTAGTCATAGACACGTTTAAGTCTGAAAGTACAAATTCAATTAGACAATAGGAAAAATGCACATACTGTGGACCAACACAAACGTTAAAAAAATTGTACCAATGTTGAAAATTTACAAATGCCTGGGGTTTGTTGCAATAATTATGGTTTAAAACGATTGCCTTCACAAGAAGAAATTAGTATATACAGTATAAGGTATGTCATGAAAAATATGTTTCTCATAGAGAAGTACTAAGCTGAAACAAACGACAAAGTTCCAATAGTAGAACCTCTTTCTATGGACACTCTTACTATAGTGGACACTTTGTTTGGCCCCTAAACAATTGCCCTCTCATAATGCAACCCCTCTACTGTGGGAACCTGAATAATGTGAAGACACCACTAAAGTGGACACTTTTACGGTGTACTTTTTTTACCTCACTGAAATAGACACTCATTTTTCCCTACAGCCTTCAGTGTTTAAGGTTGTCATTATGTTTTTTAACTATAAATCATAGAGTTTAGCAGTACCGTAGCCTAGCTATTAGCCCTTAATGTGTTTTCGTTTGTCATATTTAACATTAAACCCACACTAGGACAAGGGACCTTTATATGATAATTGCCACATGAAGGGTTTTTTATGCTGTACTATTCTTAACTGACCACCCTCATACCACAGTGCCACCGACACAAAAGCAAGGACATTTCTGAATCTGGCCTAGGATGCAGACCGGCAATATCAGTGAGGGGATCAAGATGGTTGTTGTTACATCATTCCGCACAAGCTGTTGCTATAATCCCAATTAAAGCATAATCATAATCAGTTGCATGTACTTTTTAACCGCTTAGAGGTCCAGTCCTTATCCGGTGGTTCTGTTTTTAGAATGGTCACAATTGCAATTGGGCTTCATTCAGGCCAGGTATAGAGCATTACACCCAGGAGTAAAATCAGAGCTTGAGCATCAACATGACTGATAGGAAAAGGGTAGAGCTTAATCTTGATCAGAAGGACAGTAAGAAACTAGAAAGTGCTATTTATGGCTTGTCCAAATCCTTGATTTCTAGTGTTATCAAAAGGAAAACTGAGTACATGGGTTCTTTTGGCTATAATGCTGCCTTCGAAAAGAAAAGACAGGAAAGCTGTGCACATGTGGACACGACAGGTTTTAGTGGTTCCAGTAAAAAAAAAAACTAAGTTTGCCAAAATGAGGAATTCTAATTCACGTAAAGTCATTTGCTGTGCTTCCCCTTCTAATATGCATAGACTTTAGAGCATCTAATGGTTGGTTGGAACTTAACTTTAAATAATACCACTTATTAAATCCCTGGTGGTAATTCAAAACGATGTCCACTACGCCGCTAAGGGGCTGTAACAACAGCCCCTCTGTTATGAACACCCCTATCTAGTGGACGCTTTGGCCGGTCCCACATTGTCATTGGAGACGTTCCGCCTATGACCATTTCCTCTTATAACCAGTCTATTTGGTTGTGATAGTGAGTGCTATTTACATCATTTATATAAAGGATATGGATGTCTTTGATACCAATTCCTCATGATATCACATAACAATAAAAACTGATTTACAGATGTAACCAATTGAAACTTAAGAGTTCCTGTAGAAAATATCGTCTGCTACACTTCTAGTATTAAAGATAAATTGGAAATGAAAAAATGAAAAAGATTGAAGGAGAGTTGTTGTGCGGCTTTTGATCATCATTTCTCCATCAAATGTTTTCGAGAAAATGCATTTGGAAGTGAAATATTTCCCTAATCGTCAGGTCTGTTTTGGCCTCTGTAAGTGTTAATGGGGTAAACTATTCACCGTCTTGGATAACATTGTTCTTTCTATATACACAGTCAAATCAATTAATTATTGGATCTATACGCTAATCATTTAAAGAGTGGGCCAGGCATGTCTGGGATGTCTGGTGCATTCCACAGCCGAGTGCCGCACGCCTGAGTCTGTGTTATGGATCAGGGTTAGGGATAAGCTTTCCACGTGTAGTACGGTTTCTTCCATCATTAACAATTGTGCATGTTAACAGAAATTAAACAAAAAATTCAAATGAAACACATCAAAACATACTTTTCCCTTTCTTTTCTTTTTTGAAAAACGTGAATATTTAAAAGAAAAACACGAAAAAATGACAAAGGAATATAAATATTTCATGGTGAGGTACGTCGGTTTCCCTACGCGCAGATTCAATACGGTAGAGGAAGTTGCGAGAAACGAAATTCTATATCAAGGTTTCAAATGAAAAGTATTTTGTATGTTTGCTCGGCGTCACCTAAAAAGACAATTTAGGCTGAACCATGCCTAGCCAGTCGTTAAAGAGACGCTGCGAGTAGTCCATGTCATATGTATTTTCCTGTTACCAGGCATCAAATGGTCAACGTGGCCAAATTGATTCACATTTATCTCACCATAGAGAACTCAGTTTGAGTAAACAATTAACCTCTAGAGATACTGTAGAAGGATCAGGTGGTGTCATCTATATACCATACCTGGTACTACTCCACACTGCTTGGTCAACACAGAAGGGAATGTCCATTTTTAGGGACTGGGAGCCTAGTACAAGACCACTCGTACAACGTTCTTTCAAAGGGTTGCTGGAAATATAAACAAGGTTTCACTCTCTGCCAATCGTTTTACATATACGAGAGCAAGATGATTGAAGCTGATGTCGCCACTCGTCTCTTGCGAGTGCTTTAGTTATATCAGAAGTTGTTTTTGATTAATTCGAATATCTGAGAATATTTACCACATAAGATCCAACTCAAACGAATCATGGTGAATACGAGAGCGCACATGGCCTTACAACTTCCTACAAATGCATCATATGTAGAGCAATGCTTGAAAAATGAGCCGAATTATTATCGCTAAACCCAACAGGAACAATATTCAGTCCAATATTTCGGACATATCTAATTTCTCATCAAGATATCTGCATGCATGGCAAATTCGAAGTATTTTGAATTTAGCTATGATATTACACACACATAGGATCTATTTTGTTACACACTTTGCGTTTTGTGTCTAGATTTAATTTCATTGTGTCTTGCCAGTGCCTTTGTGAGCAAGGATATCTTTTTATGTTCATTTATCGTCACTTCTCAGCCACACTATGGTTAAACATGTGGAGGAAACCTTAAGATTGGTGGAAACCATATATCAATCCATTCCACGTGTTTGGCAACTTTCTCCCAAGCCTTGGGACGGATTCGAACTCGAGACCTACGACGGTGGTGAAAGATGGCGAACGGCCGAAGCGAACTGCTCTAACCACTAGGCAGTCATAACCACATGTATGGTCTTCGATATGGAATTTGAAATTTTGATTTTTGATCATTGCGGCTGAGTCATGGCTGGCCAGTTGTAAGAGGTGGAGGAAACCGGAGTACCCGGTGAAAACCACTGCCTAACCCTAAGTTACAGGAAACTGACCACCCTTTATACCACATGCCGGGATTCGAACTCAGGCAGAGGTGAGGGACAGCTAGCAGTCAGTGGCAACGCCTTTAAGCACACGGCCATCAGGGCAGGCCCTCTTTGATATAACCGGTAAGCAGTGTAAGGCAAGACACATCTGCTTAATAGTGGTGAATAAAAAGCGTAGACATTGGAAGGCGCTGGATCTATCAGGACAAATGTGTGTCGCTTTGCTATGTAGAAGTTGCTTTGCTTGCAGTACCGTTTAGGGACATGATGCTAGTGATAATATTATCATTTTTACTAGGGCGCTTTTCAGTATGGTATCTCCCGGATCCAGAACAGATACAAAAAATAATATGACTGGAAAATATGAATGAGGCAATAGTTCTAGACATAGATACTTTACTATCAGTGATAGGAAAGTCCATGTTTTGCTGTAGTGTGGCCATCAGGGATAGCAATGGCTGGAAAGAGACTGCTTTCCGGCAGGTTTTCTGTAGGCCGTTAGTGCGAATGTGCGAGCGCTCTCAGCCAATTGAGAGCAGTCAACAGAGTCAATCAAAACAGGGATTTGCGGGAGCCGTACGTTTTATGTTGCTGGTCAACCTGATATGTACAACCCCACTTGCGAGTCTTTTCACTATTGATTCGAGTCTATAGATTTATCACTAAACGTCTAATCCGGGTAGTAGAATCACTCTACTCAGCAGCAGTGAGGCATAGAAGTTTGTATTTAGGGTACTAGTTTTATGATAGTACTTTATTAAATTCTATTTACGGGTATCTTAATTTTACTACACTTCAAGATAGGACAAGATGCGAGTTTTTCTCCTTGGGCTTCTGATGGTCTTGGTGTCTGTCACCGCAGCTATAACAATACATGGGTAGGTACTGTATTGTATTGTATTGTATTGTATTGTATGGTATGTTTATTGACTGACTGTAACTGCAAGAGTACAAAATCATACATCATACAAATATATTCTATATAACACAGAAATAAGGAAATAAAGAAAACAAAAATTAGGAAAGTAAATTAAACACTAAAATGGATGACTTTACAGATGTGCAGTCGCAGTTTTATAACATAAATGAACATGTTCACGTAGCATATATTCTGAGAAGCACAGACGGCATATTGTATTAAATTATTTAATCATAGAGAACAATAAAACAGATTATCGCTCTACTTAGTATATATAAATATATATATATATATATATATATATATATATATATATATATATATATATATATATATATATATATATATATATATATATATATATATATATATATATATATATATATATCTGTATGTATATATATATATATATATATATATATATATATATATATATATATATATATATATATATATATATATATATATATATATATATATATATATATATATATATATATATATATATACTAGTATATATATATATATATATATATATATATATATATATATATATATATATATATATATATATATATATATATATATATATATATATATATATATATATATATATATATATATAAACTTAGGTGTACATTCATACAAGTATATACTTAGCCAACCATCTAGTACCTTATTTATTTAAAAAAGCGTTTAATAATTTAGTAATTTAAAGATACGAAGTCTTTGGAAATTGAACATCCGGGGGGAAAAGAAAGAGTGAGCATCCTTACTAATTCACATATGTCTGACATATGTGAGTTATCTTGATACCAAAGTAATATTTTTGTGAAGTATATGACTGAGTTGAAATGAGATATTTAAAGTTGTCAGATAAATTAAAAACTTCATCTGAAAGATGATAACATTATACATGGTATTTTCACTAGGTTTATATCAAAATACATGACATTTAGCATGCCTGAATAGATTGTAGGTACGAAAAAATATCATTCAACATTTTCTTAGAGAGGTTTATGTGTAGGTTTGCAGTAAGCAACCTTTGTTAAATATTTGACGGATATATGTTAATTAGCACCTAATCGAAGCCCTCCGTAGAATGTCTTGCGAAAGTATGTTTCATTTCTCTATAGCTACATGTATTATCAAAAGGATCACATAACCCATACGGCACTGCTCTACTCTGGTTATAGTCAATGAATGGGTTAATCAATTTACATCTGGAGTGATCACGTGATGTTAAACTTAACCCTTCCAATGCTGAAGCTACTTTCGTCCAAAGCACAAGGGTGCAAAGAGTTTTATAAACCATCTACACCGTGTCGTGTTTGTATTCATTGGATAGCTCTCGCTGGGTACTCTCATATGAGTACCCATGCACCAGCCAGCAGGGTTTCAGTCATTTTTAGATAATTTGCATCATTTTGTAATGGAGAAAAAATAGCCACCAGCAGCACAAGGGTTATAATACAACTCATGACATATGATGCTAAAAATATTTGGAAAAATGTTTGAAGAGGGGTTATCAAATCTAACAGTAACATCAATTTTCATTTCAATATTTCTCAAAACATTACATTATCATTTAGATATTGCCATACATTTAAGACCAGATGTTAGACTAGCTCAGGGTCTATAATTCTATTAAATTATGCTTTTCTCTGTTCGTGTCTCTATCCTTTGCTTAATGACTAGGCGTGATAGATGACACCAAGGGTGGTCACACTGGTCAGTTAGAATCATGAAATTGGAAGAGTCTCACTGTGGGCCAACTGGTGAGCAATTTAAGAACTAAATCAGAGTGGACACAGTTTAGAGTTGGTAAAGTTTAGATGTAAAATACATAGAGATAACACAAACCTAGGACTAGGCTAATATGCCCTGACTGTGAATGAGTTGAGCTCTCTTGCTCCGGCGCAACTTTTCAACTACGTATATAAATGGTTGCTATTGATATTAGGTAAGACTGATGTTATCGACTTCTCTTTAGAAAGCGAACGATATCTAACCCGTATAGCGTGCACAGCAGCCAAAACCAGTCTGAAAATTCTGATGAAATCTTTCAAGTAAAAACATAGTTGGGAAAATATTTGAAGGAGAAATGTTTATCAGAACATTACCAACAACTCTCCTTCGAACATATTGTGAAATATTTTTCAATTTCCAAGTTATTGTCAAAAGTAGAATATATCCAGCCGACAATTTCCAGGGTATCTCCTACGCATAAATGGGTTGATATTAGATCATATGTACGCTCTGAAAGTGATAGGTTGAGTTGAGCTCATTTGACACACAACTACATGGTGGATGCTATGTGATAACAATGGACATGTGGGATATTTAATTTCTCCTGACGAAGTGATCAACGTTGAACAGTGATGTTTTAGACCAAGTTGATTTTGTCTTATTTTTGCAGAACCGGAAGTGCGAAAGGTGACAGGGGAACGGCGGCGTCCAATAAAGAGCTGTACAAAAAACTCAAAAGAAGGTTGTACGACGTGCCTGGCACCGTGCGCCCTGACCCGGACGGTAGGTTGACCAAACCTTAGAAGACCAACTTTTCTTAATCCAAGACCAAACTCAAAAACTGCTGCATATCTCCATACATTGGCCAAGTGATACTGGCCGTATCCATGCACTGACTGCTGTTATAGTGATTGACTGCACATGGTATACACTCCCGTCGAATAATATCATTCATCAGATAAAATTTGTGGAACCATTTAATTGGAGGAATAAATATAGTAAAAATGAACATATGAAATGAATATAAGAAGTGACGGGGAAGTCTTTAAGGTGATAGTCTAGTACACCAAGATTATCACCACTAGGTGGTGTCCTCGGCTGGCCCCTAAGAATGGATATCAAAACAAAAGATTACACATGAGTAGTGTTCATTCATGCAACTTGATATTGTTGATACGGCCACGAGAACAAAAAGCTGGCCTCTTGGGGCCTTCCTTGTTAAATGGGTCCCAAACGACATGGCTGTCTGCATTGACCATGCAGAATCCTTCGAGCTAGACCATTTTGACCAAAATTTTCATCTCTTTTTTTGGCTGAAAGTGAATAACGATACAGTCTTCAAAGCCAGTATTTTAGAGTATGACAGATATGAACCCCGCCTAGGTGCAAGGTCATGTCACAGGTACCTTGAATTCTGACAGGACCTGAAAATCAGCATTTACTATATAAAACCACGTGCTGTTAGTAATTTTGAGGCTTATGGGAACCTTCAAAAGTGTTTTTAAGATACTCATCGTGCAGATACACTGTTGAGGTAGGACCTTGCACCTTACCAAAGACATGAATTATCATATGGTAGACTCTCATTTTCTAAGTAAAGGGTAAGTCTTGACATTTTGCCAAAAAACGAAACACATCCAGATATGTTCTTTAAGGGTGCCACATTGCCTCAAAATAGGCACTTATTGATAAGTTTACCATTATTCGGCAACTATGAGATGTAACCTTTACAATAGCATACGTGCCGTTGTCTTAATTAAACTCAGTTTTCAGATATTCGAGTTTTAAAAATGACCCGTGTATCGAGTAGGGTTCTACCTTAAATGAATATGCATGAAGATGGCATTCTCATTGGGTTGGTATATACCGAGCTATTTTCTAAACTATTAGTGGTGGGTCTACTACTACTACTACTACTACTACTACTACTACTACTACTACTACTACTACTACTACTACTACTACTACTACTACTACTACTACTACTACTACTACTACTACTACTACTACTACTACTACTACTACTACTACTACTACTACTACTACTACTACTACTACTACTACTACTACTACTACTACTACTACTACTACTACTACTACTACTACTACTACTACTACTACTACTACTACTACTACTACTACTACTACTACTACTACTACTACTACTACTACTACTACTACTACTACTACTACTACTACTACTACTACTACTACTACTACTACTACTACTACTACTACTACTACTACTACTACTACTACTACTACTACTACTACTACTACTACTACTACTACTACTACTACTACTACTACTACTACTACTACTACTACTACTACTGAATTCTGAATACCCAGTTCCCCCCTCCACCCGAATTCTGAATTGTTTTCCGCCCACCACCACTGTTGTAATGGAACAGCCCTTACACTGAATGTGTGTGTGTATTGTTCAAGTGAATATATCCATTGGCTCATCTGAACCTGAGATTCCCATAGTAACGGAATCTTTCCTGAAAGTTCTTTTGGTATTTCAGGTCCTCCTACGGTGATTGATGTTGACATTGTCGTGTTGAGTATATCTGCAGTCAATGAGGAACACATGATAAGCATGGCATGGCATAAAAGGTATCCACCGAAATGTTCACACGACCTTCCTTCCCTAGCAGGCCTATATACACAGAAACCATTCCAATCCCCCAAAGGGAAATTCCAGAGCAGCTGGCAGCATATAGCGCACAAGCTCTAAGCACTGCCTTTTTAATGCTAGGTACCCATTTTACAGCTGGGTACACTGAGACAATATGGAATAAACTGTCTCGCCCAAGGTTCAGTGTGGTATGACATGGTTATGTATGACATGCCATGGTATCGCATGGAACTGGACACACCCCACCATATGGCATGGTTAAAACATCAGCATCATATCACGTCCTCCTTTGACAAGTTACACTATCGATTATCCATGCTTCTTTGTGGAAGAACACACCATCATATGATATTATTAGTTATCCTTGTTGTGAAAATGATGCTCAGCAAGATGTCTGCGAGAAGCAGGCTGCTATCGGTCGAGGCCTTCAGGCCGAGTCCTAAAACTAGCCGACTGAACGTAGACATCTTGCCGTACACCATTTGCAGAAGAAGGGTAACGAATTTATCATCAATTCCCCCTCCCACCGCGACATTTTGATTTGCGATAAAAACAACAAGCTCTAAGTCCAATGTTCTTTCAGCGGACATCCGAAAAAACTCGCCTGACGCAGAGCGAACGGCAAGGATTTCTCACATTGAATTCGCGATTTACAAATCCAAATTTACCTTAATTCATTCCTGCCATATGTATTTCCAGATATACATCATGTTGGCATACTATAATACGAAATTAGTGTTTAAATGCCAAAAAACAATTTCTAGCGGTGGTGAGAAAAATATGGCCGCCATCTTTAAAAGCGACAAGGACACAAAGATTTTTGAAACCCATCTAAATCCTATCATGTTGGTTTTCTGGGATAGCTCTCGCGAAGTACTCTCAGTTTTTTTGGTTCATTTTGTATTGGCCAAATTAGCCACCAGCGGCATAAGTGTTAGGAGTAACCCTTTAAATTGTCGTCTACATCTTTGATACCTTTGAAAATAACTTGGAAATTAATGATTTTTTGATGAAGATTTCTCCTTCAGATATTTTCTTAACCATGCTCGGCATATGGGTTGATAACATATAGATTTGTCCTTTTCTTTGCAGGAGTACACTGTCAATATCTTCCTGGGTCAGAGATGGTCTGATCCCCGCCTGGCCTTAAGCAATGTGAGCAAGCACTCCCACCCTCTCACAGGGGGCACCAAGATCGCCGAAAAGATGTGGGTTCCTGGTCTCTATTTCCCCAACGAGAAGAGAGCCAAACTCCATGACGTCACAGTTCCCAACATCCTGATGCGAATCTTCCCCAATGGCACCGTCACTTCACACATCCAGTAATTTGTATTTGTATTTGTATGTTCATTGACCGTACATTTGCGGTACAAAATTATACATGAATTAAAAAAAAGTATTTTATGCAAATAACATTGCGAGAAAATAACACAAAACATTCCCGAGATCTGATGTTGGTTTGAGACTACTATGTAGTTACAATTTGTAAATAAATAGTCATCTCTTGACCTGTTCCAACGACTATCGACAAAAAGCAGATACTGAAACAAAACTAAACATAACAAATTTAAATAGTATGGAGACAAACAAAAAGCAATATCATAACTAACAAATCGACTAAAGCAATACATTGAGGTATAAGGATAAGTAGGTACAGTTACAAAGGTTTTTAGAAAATACAAGACAAGACGATACAAGAAATTTAGTTCCAAAACTTAGTAAGTAGGAAATTGACGGCAGTTGAAATACCTCACAAAATCTGCTAGTTTAATTCGGTTAACCCTTCAAATACTGAAGCTACCTTCGTTCGAAGCACAGGGACGCATAGATTTTTGAAAAAAAATCCCTGTCATGTTGGTATTCATTGAATTGCTCTCGCTGAGTACTCTCAAATGAGTACCCATGTGCCAGGGTTTCGGACATTTTTCAGTTTTTTTGCACCATTTTGTATTGGCCAAATTATACACCAACAGCATCAGGGTTAAGAGAATAGATTTATAAGTTACATATGATAACGCAAAGCCTTTTTAATACTGTATAAGAATTGGTCACAACTGGCACAAGGGCACCGAAATTAGAGCTAGATATATACCCTTTCTTAAATTGGAAACAACCAAAATTATTACACTGAAAATGTAACGTATAGTCATTATGTTGAATCATTTAGTGGAAATATTAGCTTTAATCCACACATTCTAGAGATGCATACAATTGTCTTTGGGTGTAAATGATAGAGAACCAATGTTTTTTTTCTTTTTAGACTTACAATCGCTGTTCCCCTTTTATTCATTGTTTCCAATCGTACGCTTAGACTCTCCTAACTTTTATCCTTTCTAGACTTCGGCTAACTCTCTCCTATTTATTCGTTCTTTCCAGAATTTACGAACTCTCTCCTATTTATTCGTTCTTTCCAGACTTACGCTCACTCTCTCCTGCCCTATGGTGTTGACCTACTTCCCACTTGACACCCAGCACTGTTCTATATACATGGAGTCATGTAAGTACAATATGCAGTTTTAAAAAGTATAGGAATTCCTCATAAGTATGTAATTGTATCTAGACCCAATAATTGTATATAAATCCCTGTGTGTGTGTGTGTGTGTGTGTGTGTGTGTGTGTGTGTGTGTGTGTGTAGGGAAGCTGCAGTGGTACCATGGACAGCCATTTATCACGTCAAAACATTTGTATAGCAACCAGACTAATACACCTTTCCAGTGACTATGGTGGACCAAATTATTTCTAAGCAAACATAACCCATCAATACTTAAGAGTTCCTTTGGAAATAGTCGTCTGGATCTATGATACATTTGACTATTATTTTGAAATTGAGAATGATTTTTATAAATATTTGAAGGAGTGATGTAGGTAATGTATAAACCGACATTTTGCCATCAAATATTTTACTAATTTTGCTTTTTCCTACAGGATTTTATCAAAATCAAAATGTATCTTCTGTTTTAGTTGTGTATGACTCGCATGACGTCATCTTGAAGTGGGCCGATGTGGCACCCTACCACCTGGACGACCATATGTTACTTCCGGAATTCGAATTGACCAATATCAAGACAGCTGGAGGGATGACCCACTACTCAGTCGGTAGGTCAATATGGAACATATGGACATACGGGAGAAATTTTTTGTGAAGGGCTAGTCTAGAAAAAACATGGGAGGAGGGGGGGGGGCGTGGAACGCACCAATTTTAGACCCCCACGCAATGATTTCCTATTTCATAAGATTTTTTCAATTCCAAATGACCCCCACCAATGATTTTTATTTTTCATTCTGGTACGATTCTGGTACAATTCTTACAATCTTTTAGTGCCTGTGCTCGTTCTTTACAAGTGTGACTAAATGTATTTACTACAACTTTCACGGAACTGGTCCAACATATTTGTGCCTGTGGTCGTACTTTTAAAGCCTGATACTTAAATATATTTACTACAACTTTCAGGTAACTGGTCCAATCTAACTGCGGAGTTCTCCCTGCATCGCCATCTTGGCTACTACCTCTGCCACACCTACATCCCAGCCTACCTCATCGTCATCCTCTCCTGGATATCCTTCTGGATCAGCATGGATGCCGTACCCGCCAGGGTGACACTGGGTGTCACCGCAGTACTCACCATCATCACCCTTTTTTCGGGTTCCCGGGTCAACATGCCTAGGGTTTCGTACCCTACTTCTCTGGACGTGTGGATGGCCATCTGTATGGTGTTCGTGTTCGGTTCTCTTCTGCAGTATGGGTTCGTCAACGTCTTCAACAGACAGGAGATGAAGCCTACCCATAAAACGCCCCACCACTACCCTGATCCCGCTAAGGACCCTGCGGACGAACCTGTTGCGGAGGAAGGGCTCAAACACCAGGTGGGGTTGGCCAACATGTTTTTATCTCTGCTGCCGCAAAAAGGGGGCCCTCTTATGTTTTCTTATCTATTATGTTAACATATCATATTTCCGATTACTTACAATAAGAATATGCTTCCAATTGATTCAAATAAATAATTCATTAAATGTTCCGAAACTTTCTTTATTTTCATATTTATTTCTGGTGACGTATTATAGAAATATTCACCTAATTGAATCAAATAAACAATTCATTAAATGTTATAAGAACATAAATGTTATTTAGAAGTTTTTTACACGTAGGTCATAATCGCATTCAGACTGTAAAGCATTGTTGGAATATATGCTTTCCTTTTTTCAAAAGTGATTTTCAAAGGTATGACAGGTCCAGACGGTTAATTCATAGAACGGTGGGTATAAAACTAACAGACAAATATCCTGCTCGACTCAAAAGGAGAGGTTCCTGAACGAACGAGATATAGGAGCGAAATTTCTGTCATGTACGTGGTAACCATTTTCAGCCCTCGGGGAGGAGCCTCGAGCCAAAGGCCGAAAGTGATACAACGAATGTCAGAAATATCCTTCCTGTACCTCGTTAGAATGAGGAACCCTGTTCTGCCACTTGAGTAGCGATGATGATAAAAAATAAAATGCCGCAGCGAGCATATGGTCCTATACGCGGATACCAATAGGGAAATAACGCTGGCGAGTGCCTAGCATTGTGGGCGTGGTGTTGTCTAAATATGGTTCTTTTACACATATATGGAAACTAAAATCTATTCTCAACGCTCATCGGAAACTGCCGTTTTTTCTCAATGGGTATTTCTGCCTCATAGTGGTAAGACTTCAAAACCTTACTATTGTATATGAAGGAATGTGGAAATGTGCTTTTACGTCGCTTTCAACAGCTTAGGTCATATCGCGACGAGGTAGTAAGCCGGAACCGGGAAGAAATTCCCTTCTCTTCACGAATATTTCTTAGGGGTCTTTTAGTTTGCAGAAGGACCATAGTCAGGCCTCCACAACGCCACAGATTTATAAAGCGACCAGGCAACCCACTCATGAGGATCCAGTGGAGACTCAAACCTGAGAATTGATACGTTATTCCGTACTAAAACTCTATCCTTTATATTGTAGGAGACCATTAAGGAGGAGATTGAAATCGACATCCTCAAGGTCCTTTACTGCTTCAAGTCCGACAGGGAGGTGGCGAATGCAATTGACAGATTCTCCAGATATTTCTTCCCGATATCTTTCCTTTTTATCAATTTCATATATTGGGGTGTCTACGTGGGAACCAATGCTAATTAGATGGCTTTTCTTAAACCTTTCATACCTGCAGTGGTGCGATGAAACCCAGCTTTTGGTCATATTTTTCACACGAAGAAAGTATTTAAATACAGTATATGAAGAAATGATATTTTTTACACGAGGAGATCGAATTTGATCCCCGTGTAAGAAATATCATCCTCTAGCACACGAGTTGAGGAACATATTTCTGCCACGTCCCATAAAATAAATTTACAGTAAATAAACTTTTACGGTATACGAGGAGAGTGCTTAATTCATCGGTTTTATTGGTTACCGTTGTTGTAAGGTGGAGAAAGGCTGTTCAAGTAATCAAGCAAAGTAGTTGCAGTACTAGATCTAGTAGTATCAGCAGCAGCAAAGGTAGTATAATTATCATTATCATCAATATCAGCAGCAACAGTAGTAGCAGCAGCAGCAGCAGCAGTAGTGGTAGTGGTAGTAGTATCAGCAGCAGCAAAAGTAGTATAACTATCATCATCATCAATATCATCACCATCAGCAGCAGCAGTAGTGGTAGTAGTAGCAGCAGCAGCATCAGTAGTAGTAGTAGTAGTAGTAGTAGTAGTAGTAGTATCAGCAGCAGCAAAAGTAGTATAATCATCATCATTAGCATCATCATCAGCAGCAGCAGCAGTAGTAGTGGTTGTAGTAGTAGTAGTAGTAGTAGTAGTAGTAGTAGTAGTAGCAGCAGCAGCAGCATCAGTAGTAGTAGTAGTAGTAGTAGTATCAGCAGCAGCAAAAGTAGTATAATCATCATCAGCAGCAGCAGCAGTAGTAGTAGTGGTTGTAGTAGTAGTAGCAGTAGAAATAGCAGTAGATCTAGTAGCAGCACCAATAGCAGTAGTATCTTCAGCAGCAGCAGTAGAAGTAGTAGTAGTAGGAGTTGCAGTATTAGTAGTAGCAGCAATAGCAGTAGTAGTCTAGGACTAGGATGCATACTTTGTCTTAAGATAGTATACATGTTATACCAGCAATGATCGATTAAACTATGTATTATTGGTGCTATCTTCATTGTTGTTGTTGTTGTTGTTCATGTTCTTGCTATTAGTCAGGGAGCCAAACTGAAAAAGGGCCTTAAATTTAGAGTTGGTGGCACCCGAGATGGTAGAAGCAATGGACCCTTCCAACATTTAGTATATCCCTCCAGTATTAAAAAAACACCTGTCTGCCGGACTGAAAAAGTGACGGTATATGATTTAGAGATCATTTGAAGGTCAAACTCTTAAAAATAGGGTTTTTTTCTCAGTAAATGTACTTAGATTCAATGTTTCTTTGCTGCAATCACAAACATTCTTATTTCATATGTATAGAAAGATCAATATTGACCATGTGGTTACCTATTTTTATGTTTGTGTGATATTTAAGGTCATCTCAAGGTCAAATAGAGGTCAAATAATTGAAAAATGGGCTTTTTCTGAGTAAAAGTACGAAATTTCTAATCTATTTCTATGACAATCTTATGCATTCTTCATTTTTTGGAATTAGACTATTAGTATTGATCTTGCAGTAGTCTGATTTCTCACTTGGGAGATGTTCAAGGTCGTTTCAATGTCAAAAAATAGGTTAAAACGTTGAAAAATGAACTCTTTTCTGGGTATAAGTACTAAGTTTTTAATATATTTTTAGGGCAACCACATGCATTCTTCTTTTTATGGTATTGGACTATCAAAATATAGAAATATCAATATTGATCTTGAGGTAAAAAATTTTTTGTTTGTTTGTGTGGTATTCAAGGTCATCTCAAGGTCAAATAGGGGTCAAATAATTGAAAAATGGGCTTTTTCTGAGTATAAGTACCAATTCAGCATCAGAGTTAATATCAAAATTGTCACTTATAAAGCGCTCTTTCCATTAAAATAAAATAAGAAGGAAAGCGTGTGATCGCCATAGAAAACTGGTAAATTCGAGTGACTGATGGAAACAGTGCTTTTAGGACTCCAGTGGGAAACCTGCCTCATCTACCTGGACGATGTCATCGTTTTCGGAAAAACTGAGCAGCAGACCCTGGACCGCCTAGACGCCATCCTGAGCAGAATAGGACAGGCAGGAATTAAGCTCAAGCAAAGCAAGTGCCGCCTTTTCAAGAAGAGAGTGCACTACCTGGGTCATGTGGTGACGGAATATATAGTTATGACCGCTCCTGAGAAGATAGAAACAGTGAGAGAGTAGCCAGTGCCCACTACACAGACGGAGGTGCACAGTTTCTTGGGTACTGCGTCTTACTACAGAAGGTTTGTGCAGAACTTTGGAATGATTGCCCGTCCCCTGCATCGACTGACAGAGAAAACAGACCATTCCTGTGGACTACAGAGTGCCAGATCGCCTTTGAAACGCTGCGGAAGAAGTTGATAGAGGCCCCCGTCCTAGCCTACCCTAGCAGCAAAGCAGACTTCATCTTAGACACAGACGCCAGTACGATAGGAATTGGTGCAGTGTTGTCGCAGGTACAAGACGGCGTGGAGCGACCCATAGCCTATGCCAGTCAGGGGCTGAGCAAGTCAAAGCGAAACTACAGTGTGACCAAGAGTGAGCTGTTGGCGGTAGTGTTCTACTGCAAATATTTCCGGCACTACCTGATAGGAAGGAAGTTCAAACTGCCCACATATCACACCGCCCTGAAGTGGTTGCAGACCTTCAAAGACGCCACTGGAATTTGGGCCAGGTGGCAAAACAGCCTGGCAGAGTTTAACAAGGAGATCGTGCACAGGGCTGGCAGGAGTCATGGCAACGCCGACGGTTTGAGCAGCAACCAAACGTGCAGCCGGAAAGAGGGAGAAGCTCCCACAGCGGCGACCAAGAGATAACGACACCGGAAGTGAGTCCCTTGAGGAGGTTGAAGAAGACATCACCTGCCTTTGTCCATAGGAAAACCACAGAGTGGCATCAGTGACAGTGCAGCTATGGATGCGCTGAGTGGAAAGAATTACAGAAAGAAGACCATGACATCGCGCTGATCTGGACTAGGTTGGCAAAAGGAGAAGAAAAACCCAGGTGGAACAAAATGTCCGAGTTCAGTCTGGCTACAAAGGCCTACTGGGGACAGTGGCACCGCCTGGTGATGAGGGATGGCGTCATCTATAGAAAGAGGGAGAGTTCTGATGGAGTGCAAGTTCTCACCCAAGTGCTGGTTCTGACTGGCAAGCAGAAAGAGATCCTCCAACAAGCCCACGGTGAAAGATGGACAGCGCATCTAGGAGTGAAACGAACAGTAGCACGTTTGCATGAGAGATACTTCTGGCATGACATGCGAGCAGACGTCAGGAGTTGGCTGGCCCAGGGTGGGGTATGCGTCAGAGCCAAAGGACCGGGAGGTAGAACCAGGAGGAATCCTATGACCATTGTGAGATCAGGGACACCCTTTGAGAGAATCGCCATAGATATGTATGGACCGCTGCCTGAGACAGCCAGAGGGAACTCAAAGATCCTAGTCATCACTTGTTATTTCACCAAGTGGGTAGAAGCCTACGCTTTGCCGGACGAAACAGCGGAGACGGTAGCTGAAGCCCTGGTGAACGACTTCGTCAGCAGATATGGTACCCCTATCTCCATCCACAGCGATCAGGGAAGAAACTTCGAGAGTACACTGTTCCAGGAGGTGTGCAGATTGCTGGGAATACGCAAGACAAGAACAACAGCATACCACCCTGAGGAAAATGGAATGGTGGAGAGGTTCAACCGGACGATGGGAGCCATGATTAGAAGCCTGATAGGAGATGAACACGAAAACTGAGATAGAATCCAACCCCTCACCCTGATGGCCTACAGATCCAGTGTGCACAAGACCACCCAGCAGACACCTCACATGATGGTGTTTGGAAGGGAGATGACCATCCCATTGGCACTTACCCTGTCCAAGTTACCCATCAGCCTAGTAGAGCAAGACGAGCTGTAGCACACCTGGGATCTCCGGGAGAAATTGGCCAGAGTCCACCGACGGGCCAGAGAAGTCACTGGCCAGGCAATGCGACGTCAGAAATTGCAGCACGATCGAGGCACACAAGGTCACAGGAGAGATGTGGGAGACATGGTTTCTGTTAATCACCAAAGTCAGGAAACAGGGTTGAGCTGCCAAGTTTGAACACAAGTGCAAGGGGCCTTATATCGTAGTTGACGTGATGGCTGACGTGACGTACCAAATAGAAGACAAGAAAGGAAAGAGAACAGTGGTCAATGGAGAGAGACTGATAACCTTTGTCAAGCTGGACGATTGGTCTAGCACAGATGGAGTTGAAGATGAGCCGCGAGAGCACAAGATAGCGACATCGGTAGACTCCGAAAGTGAGGACAACAGACCAGACGTGAAGCCAGAGGCGAAAACTTCCAGCAGGAACGGCAAAGAGACAGAGAACTCCCAGAGAACCTCAGGGTGGAGAGAAAGAAGAGCTCCACAGCGCTATGGGTGTACATAGAAATTGAAGAGAACCAGGTGGTCCAAGGCAGAGTGAGATTGTATAGAAGTGTGAAGAATGAAGAAAGACAAGACACCAAAATTCGAGCTACAGAATACATGTGTACAGGCTGTGTCGGCTGGTAGCAGGGGAAATGGCAAGACTTGCCAGCAACAAGGATAAATCCTACATCCCTGGATCACACTGGCATTAACTCGAAAGCTACTACACCATGAGGACTGAAGAAATAGAGATATTCGTCTAAGCTGGAGGAGGAGTCACTTTGAAAAGTGAGAAGAATGCCAATTAGTAACCCACCAAATTAAAAATTGCCAGCATGCCCTCAAAATATCCTGAGATTTCAAGACTGGTGATTTTGTCCACTTAGAATGGTGACAACCGCCTGCGTACCAGCAGGAAAAGATGATGGAGGAAGAAATGTCCAACTGAAAGTTCTTATGATGGCACCTGGAAGAAATGGTTGCCATGGAAACAACGAGTGCCGGCATCCGAAAGAAAAAGTCCCAGAACAATCAGGAGATTGTAGCATAAAGAAGAGGGTGAGAGCATCACTCAGACCACCAAGTACAGCGAGAAAGAAAAACTTTGAAGTAAAGATCCCAGAATGGAATGACAGTGGCAGAACTCCGCGAACATGAAGAATTGGAGGCGCTCTGGCGAAAAGAAGCTGCTGGAGTGGAGAAATGGAGATGCTCTGGCGAAAAGAAGTTGCTGGAGTGAAGGAGAAGACGTTCGGACGAAAGAAGTAGCTGGAGTGATGAAGAATCTATAGAGCGGCGAAATGTATCGAGTGCTGTATCGATTGTTGACAAGTCGAGCCAGAGCTTCTATGTGGAGACCCAAGGGGTTTCCCCGCACGTGAGAGGGAGTCCCCGCATGACGTCACAACAGCGGCTGAGCTTGACCTAGTTGGCGAACAGTGGAATTTGCCGTGGGCTAAAGTCTGGAAATAATCTCTGCGCGGCGAAATAGAAACTAACCCAGCCGGCTGGAAGCAGCCAAGCGGTAACTGAGTGGAGTGTGGAAACGTGGAGGTCGAAAAATGGGAGAACTCCAGTGCGGGATGGCTGCAGAAAAAGATCACGAGACAACAAGAGTCGCAGAGAGGTCACCTTGGAGCCAATCAGCTGTCTCCAAGGGGTGTCACACCCCCGGAAATGCGGTACCAGTTCAACCAGGTTGGCCTAGATAGACGCCATTCTGCACTTATCACTTGAGCAAAACAGATATCCCAAGACGTCCTCCGAGAAAATCTATTTTAATCCAACAACATCATCCATCGTAGATAGACCAAAGATGACCCACCCTCACTCACACCCACTTCGCACAGAGGGATACTGCGAGATCTGCAAGAGGAATTACCGTGATGTTGGACGCCACATGCTAGATCTGCACGATGGCCAAGGGATCCATGCCGTTCTCCGCCATTGACGATCCGGCCTTCCCTGCTCGCCGATTAGAATTTGAGGAGGAGAGGTACCCGCGGTTGGAGGGGGCAGCAGCGCCACACAACCCTGTGATGTGAATGAACTCAGCAAGCGGCATGTACCGACAGGAGGCCAGGAGATGAGAGAACGAAGCTCCACCAATAAAACGCTCTATGACACCCTCGGCCCCTCGTTCCCATAGGAATTCCCGCGGAGGGGGGGGCGGACAGCGAGGTATCGCACCACAGTTATGGCGGTGGAGATAACAGGTACCACGGCTGAGAACCAGGAGCAGCAGGAGGCTACCCTCGAGATGACTACCCCCATAGAGAACAACCAGCCCACGTGCGATACGAGGCCAGTGCAGACAGGGCAAGAAAGGCTGAAGCGGAGCGAGACAAGCTAGCTCAGTGCCTCCAATGCCTCGAGGAGGAGTTGTCTCAGTCAACGCAGGTTGTGGAGGACCAGTGGCGGGAGAGTAGTGCCCTCGAAGAAAGCCATAAGGAGATGCTCAAGCTGAAAGGAGAGATGGCTCAGAAGATCGAGCGGATGGAAATTCACGAGGCAGCAGCCAAGAGGCAGCACAAGGAACTCAGCGAGCGATGACGAGTGTTGAAAGACACTGTCACCCTGCATTACCAAGCCGAGCAGAGGGCCCTTTTGTCCGACGGGCCGACGGACGGGTGATCCAACGCCTGCGACATCAAGTGAATAACGTCCGACGAGAGATGGCCGAATGGGCAAGGGCCAAAACAGCGAACTAGGCGGCCAACAGTAAACGGAAAATGGAGGAACTCCAGACCAAATTGGTTGACGCTCTGTGGCGGGTCGAGGAATCCAAAGCAAGAGAGATACAGTTGGGTGAGCAGCTGAAGGCGGCCAAGGCTGACACGGAGAGCTACAGGAAGTGAAGTGAGCAGTCCCAGGAAGAGCTCCGGCTTGAGAAGAATGCGAACAAGGAAGCCACGAGTGTCAATGGAGGCCACCCACTACTTATTGGAGGAAAAATCAGCTCTGCAAAAACAAGTCACCGCGGTCCGCCTGGTGACAAAAGAGGCCAGGACATGCTACAAAGTTGCAAGCTGGAGATAGACCACTTGCAGCACAAACTGGACCGATGTGAGCACCAGCATTAGCATTAGTCATTAGAAATACATTGTAACATAGCGCTCGTGCGGCTTGCCGCCGGCTGCCGCGCGTGAGATCCAGGGATTGGCGGGAAGTTCGAATAGAGCGGGAATTGAGTCAGTCCAGGAAAAGTTGTTGAAGAGAGAAGTCTAGAGAAAGCAGTCGAAGAGAGAGGTATTGGAAAAGAGCTAGAGTAACGACAATCGAACAGGGATCAGCTGATAAATAATTGGAATTGGACTAACCAGGGATTAGATACAGAGAGGTCAAGCAACTACGTAACAACCCAGCTGATCGAGGGATTACGATGTGTGCTTAGAAGGATTACTGTGTGTATAGTGCCAGATTAACGAGGAATATACCACAGGGGCTGTTTATAGCAGGATTTACCTACGAGAGACCAGACTTTTAGAAAATTTGGAGATGGTGAAGTATTTGTTTACATGAGAGGGAACTGTATTGTGTTGGAACTGTTACTGTTGAGGAACGACGGCGGTGTGTATAACTCATCTATGGATTATTAAACTGCTTCGTTGATATTTGTATTTCCTTGTCCCGTTTTCACTCTACAACCCATCCATTTCCCCAGCTGACGCTTAATGCTATCCCAGGTTGAGAAAGCCAACTGAACTTTTATTTATTAAGAAAGAAGAACTAAGAACTGTTTTAGTTAAGCAAGGTGATTCTGTATGCTTAGTCGGATCCTTCCTTCGGCCAAGGACCTATTCCGCTACAGTATCTTTTGGCAGCAATTTACCAAAACACCCTGTAAAAGGCACCGCTTTACTCAAAAGCTTTACTTCCCCTTTTTATTTAATTTTATAGTAATGGCAATACTGAAAGAACCTTTATGCAAAGTTTTAAAAAAGTGTCAGTGTGAGGTGATTGCGTACCAATATCACAGTTTATCAAAAATCATCTTTAAAATGAAACCGCTCTCTTTAAGTTTATAGTAAGGACTATTATAAAATGATTTGTAGAAAATGCTATCTATGGAACCTTGCTGGTAACTCTGCAAACAGTAGAGGTTAGCTATTGCAATTGATAATACAATCGAGCACAACATCCTAAATAGTATAAGAGATAAGAATGGCAGATATTTAACGTTAGACATAGAAATGCATCCAATAGAAAAGTCAAGCGTCCTCCCCAAACTCATCTTAGAAACTGGGCTGGTCAAGGATCGCACGGTAAGCATTCTGGATGCATCTTGGACTCCTGTATGGCAAGTGAAAGTGGACAAAAACATTTTTTATATATTCATAATTAATTTTGAATATTCATAAATGAATTACGAATATTCGTAATTCATTTTTGAATATTCATAATTCAGTAGTAATTATGAATATTCAAAAACAAATTATGAATACAATTGAAAGTGGAATGTTGATCAAATCATTAGCACCAACTCTCCTTCAAATATTTTGTAAATTTATTCTCCATTCTCAGAGTTATCGTCAAAAGTATCATAGATCCAGACGACAATTTAGATGACCTCTTTACTGAGGATTCTTGACTGACCACCCTATTATATCATAGCACCCCCAGCACATAAGGAAGAACATTTATGAATCTGTCCTAGCCTACGAGAGCACATGGTCTGACAACTTCCTACAAATTCATCATATATCGAACAATGCTTGGAAAATGAGCCGGATTGTTATCGCTAAACCCAACAGTAACAATATTTAATCCAATATTTCGGACATATCTAATTTCTTATCAAGATATATGCATGGATGGCAAACCCTGCGTACTTTGCATTAACTATTAATAATCAATGCAAAATACGCAGGGTTTGCCATCCATGCATATATGAATCCTCTGTGTATGTAATATCATATGATATTACATACACAGAGGATTTGTTTTATAATGCACCTAACGCTTCGTTTAATTTTATGGTGTCTTGCCAAGCCATTGTGAGCTAGGATATTTTGAGTATGTTCATTTATCGTCATTTCTCGGCTGCACTATGGTTAAACATGTGGAGGAAACCTTAAGATTGGCGGAAACCATAGATCAATCCATTCCAAGTGTTTGGCCACTTTCTCTCAAGCCTTGGGGTGGATTCGAACCCGAGACCTACGAGAGTGGTGAACGATGGCGACCGGCCGAAGAGAACTGCTCTAACCACTAGGCAGTCATGTATTCTCTGTGATATGGAATTTGAAATTTCGATTTTTGATCATCGCGGCTAAGTCATGACTAGCCAGTTGTAAGAGGTGGAGGAAACCGGAGTACGTGGTGAAAACCACCGCTAACCCCAAGTCACAGGCAACTTGTCTTAACTGACCACCCTTTATACCATACGCCGGGATTCGAACTCAGGCAGAGGTGAGGTGCTAGCTAGCAGTCAGTGTCAACGCCTTTAAGCACACGGCCATCAGGGCAGGCCCTCTCTAAAGCCCCTTTCACACCAACTGGCGACGTCTGGCGATGCACTGGCGACCAACAATTTTGGACATATCGCCAATGCATCGCCAGACGTCGTCAGTGCATTGCCATTACATCGTCAGCGGTCGTCAGCCGTCGTGAATGCTTCGTCAAGCTTGGCGATTTTTTTGGAATGTTCAAAAAAATCGCCAAGCGTCGCCAGTGAATATAGCGTCGTCAATCGGCCGTCAGCGCTTCGCCAACCATCGCCACGCTATTCCAGCAGCTCGCCAATGCGTCGTTAACAGATCGTCAGTGTGTTTGTTGGTGAACTGGTGACGATTGATTTGATTTGATTTTATTCGGTCTAGTAAGATGTGTATTACATAGCATTTGGCACATAAAAATCATATATAAAGGTGACTAGATGGAGAGTCATTAACTGCTATGCAATAGAATTCTAACCAGACACAGGATATATACACTAAAAGTTAGAAACTTATTTCCATAGTAGTCCCAGTCTGCCCAGAGTCCAATGGCATCACATGTAATGATCAACTCCACTGCTCAAGATTGACATAACAACAATAACATATAGTATAATACAAACGTTCGGACGAGAATTGAGGAATTTCCTCTTATGACTCAGAGGGGACTGACATGAAATGTTTTTTGCATCTCACTTTAAAAAGATTTACTGAACGTAGTCTGGATCTCGTCTGGCAAAGAGTTCCAGATTTTGGCACCTATGTAGTGGAAGGACTTTATACCATATGAACCAACCTTTGGTAAAAATAGAGCATTAACACTGTGTCTGGTGTATTAGTGGTGGGATTCATTTACTCTTTCAAAAATTTGAAGGTACTATGGAGCCTGTTCATCAATGCAGTTAAATACGTGGCTTGCGGCCAGATATTTAATTCTGTTGTCAATGCTCATCAACTTGGATTGGTCCCACTTCGTTGCCATAGCAACCAACTGAGCCGGCACCAAGAAACAAGATGTTTGTGTGATTTTTTTGTTTTTTTACTGAGTTGTATGATATATTTTTGGGCAAGACAGTTTATCCCATATTGCCTCAGTCTACACCGCTGCAAAATGGGTACCTAGCATTAATAAGGCAGTGCTTAGAGCTTGTGCACTATATACTGCCAGCTGCTCAGGAATATCCCACGTGGGATTGAAATGGTTTCCGTGTGTACAGGCCTGCTAGGGGAGGAAGGTCATGTGAGCACTTCGGTGGATACTAGTCTATATACTGAATACCTTAACCGTACCTAATCAGGATTATTATTTATCCATACGATTGAGTACAGACCAATTAGGATTTTTTTGACTGTCCGAAAACTTTATAAAAATTCCTTACATCAATGGCATTGATCAACAGGTTCACCAGCTGTATAAGAACTGGTGTTGATACTTGTCATTATTTTGATCTGGTGTACAAATTTAAAGGACAATTTCACCATGAATAAAACATGGGCCCAAATAGTGTCAGGTATACTCTACTCAATCCAGGACCCGACAACTGCCCATCTCCATATTATAAGTTCATTGCTGTTTAAAGTCATGTTTTGCCATGTATCTGGGGGCCATTTTGAAGTCGCCACAACGTCTTCAACACATCGCAATGTTGCCAATATGTCTTCACCAATTCGCCAAGAAGACGCCAGTGGTCGTCATGCAGTGCATCGTCATGAAGTTGTCAGCGATCGCCAGCGGTCGTGACCGAGTTGTTAGCACTTCGTCATATGTACGTTTATGTGATGCCACTGGGGCGTCAAAAGGTCGTCAATAAGTCGTCAATCAAATCATTTGGCGATGTACTGGCGATTTTTGATGAATTAGCAGTCGTGAAGACAGCGCCAGTGCATCGCCAGACGTCGCCAGTTGGTGTGAAAGGGGCTTAAGATAACCGGACAGGCAAGACACATCTGCTTAATAGTACTAGATACAAGGCGTAGACACTGGAAGGCGCTGGATTCATCAGGACAAATGTGTGTCGCTTTGTGTCGTTGTGTTGCTTTGCTTGCAGTACCGTTTAGGGACATGATGTTAGTGATAATATTATCATTTTTACCAAGGCACATATGGTATCTCCCAGATCCAGAACGCACACAAACAATAAGATGACTAGAACATATGAATAAGGCAACAGATCATCACTGAGTCTAGACATAGATATTACTATTATTAATACGATAGTCCATGTTTTGATTAAGGTGTGGCCATCAGGGTTAGCATTGCCGGGAAATAGCCCGCTTCCTGCATGTGTTATGTAAGCCGTTAGTGCGCATGCGCGAGCGCTCAGCCAATGGGGAGCAGGGGAGCAGTCAACAGAGTCAATCAAAACAGGGATTTTCACTATTTGGTCGGAGTCAATAGATTTATCACTAAACTCTAATCCGGGCTGTGGAATCACTCTACTCAGCAGCAGTGAATCATAGAAGTTTGTATTTAGGGTACTAGTTTTATCTTGGATTAAGAAAGTGTTGGTCTTCTAAGGTTTTATGTTAGTACTTTATTAAATTTTGTTGACTGGTATTTTAATTTTACTACACTTCACGATAGGATAAGATGCGAGTTTTTCTCCTTGGACTTCTGATGGTTTTGGTGTCTGTCACCACAGCTATAACAATACACGGGTAGGTATTGTATTGTATTGTATTGTATTGTATGTTTATTGACTAACTCTGTAACTGCAAGAGTACAAAATCATACAGTATACAAATTTATTCTATATAACACAGAAATAAGGAAATAAAGAAAACAAAAATTAGGAAAGTAAACTAAACACTATATATATATATATATATATATATATATATATATATATATATATATATATATATATATATATATATATATATATATATATATATATATATATATATATATATACAACATTACGCGCTTAGGTATCTATTTGATTGATTCGCTGTCAGTAATACCTCGGTTGATTGACACGATTCTCAATATATTGCATTTCAAAATTAAAAAAATTTCAGGAATGTTATAAATGCTATACATACAAGTATATAAATAGCCAACCATCTAGTACCTTATTTATTTAAAAAGGCGTTTAATAGTTTAGTAATTTAAAGATACGAAGTCTTTGGAAATTGAACATCCGGGGGCAAAAGAAAGAGTGAGCATCTTTACTAATTCACATATGTCTGACATATGCGAGTTATCTTGATACCAAAGCAATATTTTTGTGAAGTATTTGACTGAGTTGAAATTAGATATTTAAAGCTGTCAGATAAAATAAAAACTTCATCTGAAAGATGATAACATTATACATGGTATTTGCACTAGGTTTATATCAAAATACATGACATTTAGCATGCCTGAATAGATTGTAGGTACGAAAAAATAGCATTCAACTTTTTTTAAAGAGGTTTATTTGTACTACAGTAGGTTTGCAGTAAGCAACCTTTGTTAAATATTTGACGGATATATTATGTTGATTAGCACCTAATCGAAGCCCTCCGTAGAATGTCTTGCGAAAGTATGTTTCATTTCTCTATAGCTACATGTATTATCAAAAGGATCATATAACCCATACGGCACTGCTCTACTCTGGTTATAGTCATGAATGGGTTAATCAATTTCCGTCTGGAGTGATCACGTGATTTTAAACTTAACCCTTCCAATGCTGAAGCTACTTTCGTCCAAAGCACAATGATGCAACGAGTTTTATAAACCATCTAAACCGTGTCGTGTTTGTATTCATTGGATAGCTCCCGCTGAGTACTCTCAGATGAGTACCAATGTGCTAGGGGTTCAGTCATCTTTCAGGTGTATTGCATCATTTTGTAATGGACAAAATTAGCCACCAGCAGCATAAGGTTTAAAACACAACTCTTGACATATGATGCTAAAACTATTTGGAAAAATGTTTGAAGAGGGGTTAACAAATCTAACAGTAACATCAACTTTCATCTCAATATTTCTCAAAACATTACATTATCATTTAGATATTGCTATACATTTAAGACCAGATGTTAGACTCGGCTAGCTCATGAATGGTCTATGATTTTATTACATTATGCTTTTCTCTGTTCGTGTCTCTATCATTTGCTAAATGTCTAGGTGTGATAAATGACACCAAGGGTGGTCACACTGGTCAGTTAGAATCATGAAAGTGGAAATACTATATCACGGTGTGCCAACTGGTAAACAATTTAAGAACTAGATCAGAGTAGACGCAGTTTAGAGTTGGTAAAGTTTACATGTGAAATATGTAGATATAAAATAACTTCTTGGCCTTGGACTAGGCTAACCAGATGTACGCTCTGAAAGTGAACGAGGTGAGCTCCCTTGATCTTGTCTCAGACACCACTATTCAACAAAGTACATATATGGTACTGTTATTGATAATAGATACGACTGATGGTATTAACATGTTTAAAGTGAAAGATATTACTAAACCCATTAGCTGTTAGCGCCCACAGCAGCCAAAACAAGTCTGTAAATTTTGATGAAATCTTTCAAGAAAAAGCATAGCTTGAAAATTTTTTGAAGGAGAAATGTTTATTAGGACACTGCCAACAACTCTCCATGAAATGTTTTGTGAGGTAATTTTCAATTTCGAAGTTATTGCCAAAAGTAGAACAGATCCAAACGACAATATCCGTGGGAACTCTTAAGCATAAATGGGTTAATATAAGAACATATGTATACGGTCTGAACGTGAGTTGAGCTCTCTCGACACACAACTACATCGCGGATGCTCTGCGATACGAATAGACAATGTAGGGTATTTTCTCCTGACGAAGTGATCGGAATTAAAAAGTGGTGTTTATAGATAATTTTGTCTTGGTGTTATTTTTGTAGAACCGGAAGTGCGACAGATGACAGGGGAACGGCAGCGTCCAATAAAGAGCTGTACAAAAAGCTGAAGAACAGGCTGAACCGCACGCCCAGCACCGTGCGCCCTGATCCGGATGGTAGGTCGACCACACCCTAAAACTGGGGCATGTCTCCAAAAATCTCTCCATTATATGTAATAACAATTAAAAAATAATTGATATTTAAAAAAGCGCCGTTTCCACCTATAATGTTCAAAAGCGTTTTATGAATAATAGTCAGTGGGCAGATTATTATTGTCTGTATAGTCAGGGAATTTTTATACAGAATAAACATTCCTGGTATAGTCAAATGAAGTCCTTTCGAAAAAGGATGTTTTCAGCTGTGTCTTGAAGTTTTGCATATTATCAGCAGCCATGATGTTGTCGGGGGGCTCATTCCAAAGCCGTGGTGCATGAGCACACAAGGCTCTGTCACCAAATCTTATCAGATTAGTGTGTGGTATCTGTAATATGTTCTTATTGTTTGATCTTAGAGTCCCTCTATTGGCTAGTTTGGCTAAGCCAAGTGGTCCTGGCCGTAGCCATGCACTGACTGCTCTTGTAAAGGTATTCGGTTTATAGTCTTGTATCCACCGAAGCGCTCACACGACCTTCCTCCCATAGCAGGCACTGTACGCACGGAAACCATTTCAATCCCCCGGGGGATATTCCGGAGCAACTGGCAGCATATAGCGCACAAACTCTAAGCACTGCTTTATTTATGCTAGGTACCCATTTTGCAGCTGAGTAGACTGAAGCAATATGGAATAAACTGTCTTGCCAAAGGACAGACCAAAGTGCACTGGCCGGGAATTGAACTAGCGACCTACTGATTACTAGTCCGACACCTAACCAACTGAGCTACTTTGTCCCCTGTAGGGATTAACTCATTAATGCTTCAAAAAATTCCACTAGAAATTGTCGTCTTGTCAAAAAAAATCAACGATTATTTTGAAATAGGAAATGATTTCACAAAATATTTGAAGGAAAGTTGTTGGTAGTGTTATTAATAACATTTCTCTTTCAAATGTTATCCCATTTCTCTTTCAAATGTTATCCCAACTATGCTTTCACCTGAAAGATTTTACCAAAATTGTATGGCAGATTTTGGCCGCTCTAGCATTAATGGGTTAAGATCGAGCCAGGCAGATGTGTTCAAAAATCCAAGTCCAAGGGAGGTCTGGTGCATCCCACAGCCGAGACCCGCACGCCAGAAGTTGTGGGACGCATCAGAGTTAGGGATTGGCTGTCCCCGGATAGGCCGGTTTCTTCCATCATTGATAATTGGGTAGTCAGTGAACTGCTCATACTACCTACTAATTGGTATTATCACAGTATCATCATCCTGTTTATATTGTTACGCATTATATAGTTATGGAGCAATGAAATTATAAAAAAATGGGTATTCACGCACAGACTCAATAAGAAAATACGAGAGACGATATTCGAAATCTAGTTTTTTTTGCATGTTTACGATGGTGCAAGTGTGAACAGCAGAAAAAAAATTTAAATTTATTTTCTCCACCGTTTTTTTACCAAAACAGCAGAAAAAAAATTAAATTTATTTTCTCCAACGTTTTTCCAAAAACACCAGAAAAAAAATATTTAAATTTATTTTCTCCAACGTTTTTCCAAAAACAGCAGAAAAAATAAATTTAAGTTTATTTTCTCCAACGTTTTTCCAAAAACAGCAGAAAAAATAAATTTAGATTTATTTTCTCAAACGTTTTTCCAAAAACAGCAGAAAAAATAAATTTAAATTTATTTTCTCCATCGTTTTTCCAAAAACAGCAGAAAAAATAAATTTAAATTTATTTTCTCTGCTGTTTCACATAGTTTGCCCTTCTCCCGCTAGATGTCCCCCTTCACCACTTCCAAGGGAGCACTCATTATTTGAATTTGATGGTATGTGGTGACCAAAATGGCATGTAAAAGTGGACAAAAAAGACATTTTGGAACATTCATAATTGATATTGAATATTGATAAATGAATGAGGAATTCCATAGTTCATTTATGAATTGATGTGACCCAACTTCCGTGTCTACGAGGGCCTGTCATGAGAGTGGTATGGGGAAAGATCGACTCCGTATTAAAGGAGCATAGCACGGCCACTTTGCACCTTATCAGTTGCTCAGGAAATCACAAGTTTACCTGGGGGGGGGGGGGGGCTAGTATTTAACAAATGATAAACATGATTCGAGAACGCACCGTCCAACTTCCAGTTTAGTACGACATTTGGTGTTAGGGTGATAAATTCCATATATCTCAATGAGTGGCTTCGTAGCTTAGGGGAGTTGTTCGGCTCTCTCGCGGCCGACACGGGTTCAATTCACCGACGTGAACGACTTTTTTTCATAACTTTTTTTCTTTTCTTTTGAGGATAGAAAATGAAACTTTTTTTATGTCTAATTCTGACCCCAAATATATATATATATTTATATTTATATATATATATATATATATATATATATATATATATATATATATATATATATATATATATATATATAAATATATATATATATATATATATATATATATATATATATATATATATATATATATATATATATATATATATATATATATATATATATATATATATATACATACATATATATATATATATATATATATATATATATATATATATATATATATATATATATATATATATATATATATATAAATATATATATATATGTACATATGTACATATATATATACATATATATATATATATATATATATATATATATATATATATATATATATATATATATATATATATATATATACATATATATATACATATATATATATATACATATATATATACATATACATATATATATATATGTATATATATATATATATATATATGTATATATATATATGTATATGTATATATATATGTATATGTATATATATATATATATATATATATATATATATATATATATATATATATATATATATATATATATATATATATATATATATATATATATATATATATATATATATATATATGTATATTTGGAGTATTTGTTAGCTCAGTTGGTTGGGAGTCGGACTAGTAATCAGAGGGTCGCTGGTTCGATTCCCGGCCACTCCGGGCACTTTGGTCGTTCTTGGGCAAAACAGTTTATTCCACATTGCTTCAGTCTACCCAGCGTTAGAGTGTGTGCGCTATATGCTGCCAGTTGCTCTGGAATATCCCCCGGGGGATTGAAATGGTTTC
>OZ012688.1:32147979-32191603 GCA_963942565.1 Maea johnstoni | reverse complement strand
TATATATATATATATATATATATATATATATATATATATATATATATATATATATATATATATATATATATATATATATATATATATATATATATATATATATATATATATATATATATATATATATATATATATATATATATATATATATATATATATATTATATATATATATATATATATATATATATACATATATATGATAAAACAGTAACGCCAAGAAGCTAGGCTAGGAGGCACCTAGTGCATCAGCCTCAGTAGCTGGTGTTGTCAGTATGTGAGTGACTGATTGGGTGCTCTGTATTGCTGGGAGACAAGTAGAACCTAATCTATCTTGCTGTTTGGCAGCACTGCACTCCCTGAATATTCATACACTCTGAGGGGGGGGGGGGGGGGGTGCATGCATGCCCATCTGGTCAGATGCCTTTACCGCCCATTGCATTGCAACCAGTACTATCAATAATTGTAAGAATTGCATTCACATAGTTTGAGCTCAAGGGGGGGGGGGGTAGGGCTCTCAGTCCTTCCTGTCAGGTTGTTGGCTACCCATTACATAGCCACCAGTAGCACCGACAATGTCAAGAAATACAGTACATTCCCACCCACTGCATCGTCACCACCACACTGATCAGAACAGGTGGTGATTGCTGAATATTGACAGTCTATGAGAGCAGCCAGTCCTGTCAGACTGCTGCACACCTATACTATCAATCAGAACCAATAATGTAATCAGCCCATCCAGGTGTGTCCAAATATTTCAGTCCCGGAGCACAGTCAATATGTCCTGGAGCACAGCATTTTTTGGTGACTTTGGTTCGATAATAGTAATGAATATCATCACTTGGTGACACCACTTTATTGGTCCTAATTGCAATAGTTAAGACCAAGATTAATCAATAGACTGTATTACTAAATGGAGTTCACTAAGCCCATTTCGCACGCTGGTGCGACAGTTGGACACCCCTGCTCATCAACCAGTCCTCTGCATCTATCTATCAATGACAGTGAGCCAGTCATGTCAGACTGCTTGCCACCTATTGCAAAAAAACAAAAACACACTACCGTAAATTCTCAGAAATTTAGACCACCTTAGGAATTTGGGCCACTAATATTTTTTTTGCAAAATAATAATTGGGAAATCTTGGCAACTCACGATCTATCGCCAGTTGCCATTGCACAAAATATGGACCTAGCTGTAAATCTTGCTGATACAGCATCAAGGTATTTTCAGAAAATATGGGCCACCCTGAACCCATAAAAATTGTAATTATTTATATGTGTCCCAAATTACTGAGAATTTACAGTACTACCAATCAGAATCAATAGTAAAGTAATCATCTTGTGAACCAGTCTTTTGCATCTATCTATCAATGACAGTCAGACTGGTCACCACCCATTGCATGAAAACAATACTGCCAAGCAGAACCAATAGTAAGTCGATCAACTCGTGAACCAGTCCAGTGTGGAGTATCTCACTCACAACCACCAGTACCCCAACCAACCTGTAAGAAATAGTGAGATAATCAGCATGTCAACCAGTCCTTTGCTTCTATCTATCACTCATGGCACTGTAGAGTAGAATATCTCTCCAACACTAACACTACCATCACCAACCTGTATGAAAAATTACCCTACAATTGCTGTTTGAAGACAGAACCAATAGTTAGGTAATCAGCTTGTGAACCAATCAGTTTGGAGTATCTCACCCAGACCTGCACTACCACCATCAGCAACCTGTATGAAATATTACCCCACAATTGCCCATTGAAGACAGCGCCATTGCGGCACACAGGGTCGCTCCCTCATGAAGAGAGCGACGTGCATAATGAGTTGATTGCTTTGCCGCTGCTCACCATCGCGGCCGCACCCCGACGCCGAACTCCGTCGCCGACACCGCTCAGTTGTTGAGCGTACCTGATTCATTAGGCAACGCTCTATTTCATTTGGCAGGTGTTAATTTTTTGGAAACACTGCGAGATTAATCGCTGCAGCTTTGGTTTTGACCCTCTGCGGCGTGTGTTGCCGTGGCGAGGGTCTCCGCGGAGACGAGGTGGGGATCTCGGTAACGGGCCGATGCTGATTGTCGCTGGCAGTGACAGAGAGGAGCTGTTGCCATGGTAATTGGTACAGTAACCGATCACTGCTCTGATCTATGTACAGGAATCCTCACATGCCATTCATTCTAGGGTTTGGCTTAGCAAGAGAATCTGTGAAACGTTATAGTTCATCTTATTCACCTTAATCCTTACATACATCCTTGTCCTTTGGATGAACAGTAGCCTCAGCATTCATAAGGTTAAAAAGTAAAATGAAAAAGTATTGAATACGCATTCTCAAATTTTAGATCCAGACAACAGTCCTCAAATAGATCCCCAGGCATAAATGTGTTATTTGCACTAAAGGGTTAAAGATGAAAATAAAGGAATAAGTTGGTGCATCTTCAATGACACTTGATTCACTGCATGTTAGCAATCTCAGAACACTGTGGTTATTGACTGCATACAATATGACTCTTCTCGGGCGATGATACTGTTAGTTAAGATATGCAGAACATCAATAATCTAGTCATGAGTTCCGGCAGTTTTGATAAAGAATGACAGAAGCTTCCTCTACTCTTCAATGGGGGAATAAACCGAACAGCCCTTTGGATTCTAAGTATCAGTATGAATAAGTCAAATTGCATGTGTTTAAAGCTCACAAAAGATGTGGCACTAGAAGGACATTGTGACTGTAGTATTTCATTTACCCTTCTATCATTCACCATTTATTCAGTACCCTTCTTTTCTATTATCTTCTCTCTTCCTTTTCTTTCCTCTTTCCTTTGCTTTTTCTCTCTCCCTTTTCTTTCCTCTCTTTATCCTCTCTCTTCCTTTTCTTTCTTCTCTTTCCTTTGCTTTTTCTCTCTTCCTTTTCTTTCCTCTCTTTACTTTGCTTTTTCTCTCTTCCTTTTCTTTCCACTCTCCTCATTTTCTCTCCTCTCTGTTCCTTTTCTTTCCTTTCTTCCTTTTCTCTCCTCTCTCTTCCTTTTTTCTACTGTCCCTTCCTCTTCCTCTCTCATCTCCTCTTCTCTTCCTCTTTCCTCTTTTTCTCTCCTCTCTCCACCTCTTCCTCTCTTTTCTCATGCTCTTCTCTTCCTCTGTCCTCCTTTTCTCTCCCCTCCCCTTCCCCTCTTTCTCCTCTTCTCTTCCTCTTCCTCTTTCCTCTCCTCCTTTTCTCTACTATACCCTACCATACTCTCCTTTCTCTCCTCTCCCCTTCCCCTCTTTCTCCTCTTCTCTTCCTCTTCCTCTTTCCTCTCCTCCTTTTCTCTACTATACCCTCTTATACTCTCCTTTCTCTCCTCTTCATCCTCCTGCTCATCATCCTCCCTATTCCTTCTCTATTGTCTTCCTCCTCTTCTCTCCCTTTATATCATCTCTCCTCTCTTCTACTCATCTCTTTCTCTCCTACTCCTCCTCTCTCCTCGTCATCCGCCGTCCTGTCTGGCAGGCCTTAATTGTAATATCTCTTGCTGAAGGGCAGTGACAGTCTGTCAGTGGCTGACGGAAGCCCGGGTGCACTGAGTGGTGGCATCGCAGCGGCGCGACCGGGCGCTCTACCCACCTGCATTCCGACACCTGTCACTGGCCAACTGGCGGAGCTGACACTATTAATTACCCGTCACGCAGAACCACTCGCTCGATCTCGCTGCTGCTTCGTAAGTTACACAACCAACAAGGTTCAAGGTACACACTCGGAGAGAAAGACGGACAGACAGCCTAATTGCCCCCTGGATATCACTCACCTTCTCCGACAGCCACCAGGGGGGGCTGACATTGCAGTACACTCACGTGTGCTCGCACACACACACGTTGGCGCACACATACATGCACACATACATACATACATACATACAAACTTACACACATACAAATACACACACACACAGACACATACATGCACACACATTCATGCACACACACACACACACACACCTAACTCAGCAAGTTCTAAGCAAGGATGCACTCAAGATTTCTGTGTAAGGGGTTTGTTCTGTATAAGGGGGTTCATTTTAACAGAGAAATAGTTCTACATCATTGGTTTTGAGTAGAACTGTAAGAAAAATGACAACCAATAATTCTTATCAAGAAAATCAACATTTTGAATTATGAAGGGGGATAGTCAATTCTTTTGAACCCACTTGATACCCTCAACCGAGAAGGGGATGATCAGTGCAGCGCACACCTATGACATCGCTGGACATGTCTTTTCCTTCATTAGAGAAATAAGTGTTATTGACTCCGTCACTGTACCTCATAGCGTGATTAGTCTTATTGGCTTGCGTCGGTGCGTAGGCCTGGCTCGTGACGTCTCCGCTGGACAGCAGGTGTCACGCTGAACTTGAGTCTGTCCACTCTGACGTCGACCTGTTCCTGGGGCAGGGCCTTGATGAGGTGAGCTGGACTCCACACAGGGTTACAGCATGCTATCTACAAGCAATCCATTCGATATGCCTGAACTAGTGAATTAATATCCTTATTTTGTTATCTGTTTCATGATTTTGGTCATGTTCCCAGAAGTGACAATCAAACATCTTTAGCAAGAAAATCAACATTTTGAATTGTAAAGGTATAAGTCAAACCCCTTAAACCCCCTTTGTACCCTCAACTGAGAATGGGCTGATCAGTGCTGCGCACACCTATGACATACCTGGACATGTCTTTTCCTTCATTAGAGAAATGAGGGTTATTGATTCCGTCATACAGTGATTAGTCTTATTGGCTTGCGTCAGTAGGGGCCTGGCTTGTGGCAGTGACTTGTGACTTCTCCGCGTGGTCTCCGCTGGACAGCACGTGTCACGATGAACTTGAGCCTGTCCACTCTGACGTCGACCTGTTCCAGGGGCAGGGCATTGATGAGGTGAGCTGGACTCAGTCAAGTTCATCCACACAGGGTGGCATGCTCTAGGGGCATAGCACGCGATATGCCTGTACTAGTGTACTAATCAATATCCATATTTTGTTATCAGTTTCATGATGGAACACACCTTTGTCATCATCATCATCATCATCATCATCATCAATGCCATCATCATCACTGTCATCATTATCATTGTCATTGTCATCATCATCATTATTCATAACTCCAATTCTTTATTATATTATCATCGTTTTATCATCATCACCATTATCATTATCACCATCATATTTATATAATTGATCACAATTTCATCATTATCATCATCATCATCATCATTGTCGTCATCGTCATCATCATCATCACAATAATCCGTCATCCCCACCATTTGTGTCATCCTTATCATGATATAGATAACCACTAGCCTCTACCATGTATCATATACCATTCAAGATGCCTTTATCTAAGCAATCGTAGACAATACCCTAAATGGTTTTGCCTATTTGGTTCACGGACCTGTTGACCTGTGAGGATAAAACAGCTTTGTCCGAATCTTTTCCCAAGGTTTTTGATTTCTCAACACCGAGGCTCACTTTAAAAGGTTTCCTCAGAGTTGTTTTAATGATAATAATTTGCCTGATGGAAAAGGGTGTGGCCTGAATGACGCGTATGATTTATAGGTAAAAACAGGGCCCAGACAGCGTGACCTTTGACCTCTGATTTTCTTGTGATCACAGACAACATCAATCAGATTTGACAATTGTTAAGGGCAATTGACAAAACCTGACAGCCGGATGATGCATGGCACTTGCTGCTTTTTCCTCGTCCTATACACGAGCGACGTTAAAAAGTTTCTTTTTCAAATTTCCTTTTTTTCGAGTGATGGTTAGGATGATATTCGATCCTTATAGATGATGTTTGGCGTGTGAAATGAATATCTCTGATGCTCGGATGTTTGGAGATGAGTCCTCCGCTCATTGAGTGGTTAATTTCATCAGTGTGTGTTTTTCCCTCACCTAGGCGGAGTATTAATTTAATATGAACCGCGGCGTGCTCCCCCTCCCTCTTGTAAACTGAAGTCTCATCCATCCTAATCCATCAAACACTGTAGAGCCCCTGTCACGACCGCTCTGGACGCTCACTAACTACTCATATCACAACAAAATCAAATCCACACGCATTACAACATTCATCTAAAACACAGCACTGTAGAACCCCTGTCACGACCGCTCTGGACGCTCGCTAACTACTCATATCACAACAAAATCAAATCCACACGCATTACTACATTCATCTAAAACACAGCACTGTAGAGAACCCGTCACGAACGCTCTGGACGCTCGCTAACTACTCATATCACAACAAAATCAAATCCACACGCATTACTACATTCATCTAAAACACAGCACTGTAGAGAACCCGTCACGACCGCTCTGGACGCTCGCTAACTACTCATATCACAACAAAATCAAATCCACATGCATTACAACATTCATCTAAAACACAGCACTTGCCACTGGCCAACTGCTTAATTCTGATAGCAGCTCTGTGCTGCTGTAGATTTTCTCTTGTGGTTTCCTGTCCCACCAGTAGATGGCAGTAGTGGTGTTGTAAATTTTCTCTTGGTTTCCTGTCCTGCTTCTAGATGGCAGTAGTGCTGGTGAAGATTTTCTCTTGTGATTTCTGGAGTGGTTTCCTGTCCTGCTACTAGATGGCAGTAGTGGTGGTGTAGTTATTCTCTGGCCATTCAGCTTCCCAAAAAAAGGTGTAGTTTCCTTTCCCTCCACTAGATGGCAATAGTGGTAGGAACATGTGTGGTGGCATAGTTATGGTAATTTGCCATCCAGCTTCCCCAAAGGGCAGTAGTTTCCTTTCCCTCCACTAGATGACAATAGTGGTAGGAACATGTGTGGTGGCATTATAGTTATGGTAATTTGCCATCCAGCTTCCCCAAAGGGCAGTTAAGTTTCCTTTCCCTCCACTAGATGGCAGTAGTGGTATGAAGCTGTGTGGCTGTGAAGTTTCAATCTGGTAATTCACCCTCTAGCTTGCACAAATTGAAGTGGTTTTCTACTCCTCCACTGGATGGAATTAGTAATTATTAGAAATGATAGTAATAGAATTTATTTTTTAAATAAAAAAAGAATAATAATAATGATAATAATAATAATAATAATGATAATAATAATAATAATAATAATAATAATAATAATAATGATAATAATGATAAAAATAATGATAATTAAAATGATTATGATGATTATAATTATAATAATGATAATAATGATATTAAATAATAAAAATAATAATAATAATAATGATAATAATAATAAAAATAATATTAATGATAAAAATAATAATGATGATAATAAAAAATGATAATAATAATGATAATGATGATGATAATAATATTCCATATTCCATGTGCTCATATGTAGAGGTATATGTTTCTTAAGAGTGTTGAGCTGTTTAGGGTTACAGCTCTGGCAAGATCTGTGGTCCTGCCAAGCATGCATATGGATGATATTAGAATGATTTACGCCACTCTGTGTGGCACATGATTGAATTCGACCTGTCACATGATTTGGTGGGCAAATTTTTCTTGACAGTGTGTATCGGGGAAAGGCAGCATGGGGTCCTGTGCTTGTAGCCACTGGCGAAACTCGCATAACACTAACCATTGAGACCCAGCAAGAACACACTATCATTAGCAAGAACAATCAGGGGGCTACAGGAGCCTCACTAGACCTGCTTTTGGGGGCTTGATGGGTGTGGAGTGCTCTACAGATGCTGTTATTTTATAGGAGTGGATATAGGGGAGGTTTATGAATATCCTTTACAAATCATAATGAAACCTTTTTATAATGAACTATGTTTTTATTTTATTTTTTATTTTTATTGATATAATCATAAAACCTTGCAATTGTTTGATGAAATATTTATAATTTCTTTGAAAATTTGCAATAATCGAATGCATTTCTATTTAATAGGCATCTCTTGGTCATGATATTGGTGTCACCATGTATCATTTATCATGACCACCCCATTGGTGGCCTTTATTGAGAGAGATCCATTTTTCATCCATCCATTGATGATATCTGAGGGGAGAATATCTATATTTCTTGATCAACCCTTTGATGGCCAATAAAGAAAGAATATCCATGTTTCATGACCACCCTTTTGACGGCCTCTATCATGAAAAGAGATGTCCATATTTTATGACCACCCTTTTGACGGCCTTTATTGAGAAATTTTCTTGTCTGATGTTTCATGACCACCCTTTTGATGGCCTTAATGAAGATATGTCCATATTTCATTACCACCTCTCTGATGGCCACCACCCCTTTGTGGCCTCTTTTGGGAGATATCCATCTTTCATAACCACCCCTTCGATGGCCCCTATAAAAAGAGATGCCCATGCTTAATGACCACCCTTTTAATGGCCTCCATTAATGACCACCCCTTAGGTGGCCTCTATACAAGAATGCAACATATTTTGAAAACCATTTAAGCCCTGTCATGTTGGTTCTCATTGGGTAGCCTTCACAGAGTACTCTCACATGAGTACCCACTTAGCAGGGTTTCAGTTAATTTCTGGTTTTTGGCATCATTTAGTATTGGCCAAATAAGCCACCAGCAGAAGCATAAGGGTGAATGACCAACCCTTAGATGGCCTATCATGAGAGATATCCATATTTCCTAACCACCCCACTGGTGGCCCCTCCTGCCCGTTACCACTAAATGGCTGCAGGTGCCGGGGAGCAATTGAACAACAGCAAATATTGTGAGTGTGCTGCTGTATAAACGTGCTACTGCTACTGCTCAGGCTGAGGCTGCTGAGGCTGTAATTAGCAGTTAGAGGCACATGGTTATTTAATAGAGCTGTTTTAAGGCAATGCTGTTACATTAGTTGAAGTGTAATGGGGCAGGGTCTGGGGGCTTAATGGACCAGCGCTCCTCTCATTCACTCACACTCTGCTAACTACTAGTTAGACACTACGGCTCAAGGCACATTGCCTGCTTTTCTCTTATGAGCCTCAAGTAGGGGAGGGGGCATGCATTTTTGCTTTCATATTTCATAGAACCTCAACATGCTACAATATTTTCATGTTTCTTCTTCAATTTTGTTTCAATTTCTAAAAAGTTTATTGCCTGCTCTTCTCTTATGAGATTCAAGTAGTGCTAGGGCATCCATTTGTTGCCATAATAACCTAGGGAACCTGAACTTTCTACACAATTATTAGTACCACTCTGCTAACTACTATTTAGGGTCTACAGCTCAAGGCGCATTGCCTGCTCTTCTATTATGAGCTTCAAGTAGAGGAGGGGGCACACATTTTTGCCTTCATATTTCATAGAACATTTGTTGCCGTAATATTTTACAGAACCTCAACTTTCTACACAATTATTAGTAACACTGTTAACTACTGGTTAGGGTCTACAGCTACAGGCACATTGCCTGCTCCTCTCTTATGAGCCTCAAGTAGGGAGGGGCATGCATTTTTGCCATAATGTTTTATGGAGCCTCAACATGTCACAAATTTTTAGTTTTTTTCCTACTTTGTTTACTTGTTTCGTCTGGTAACCCTTCTACAATATTATTAGTAACACCTGCTAACTGCCAGTAAAGGACCACAGCTCCAGTCTTATTGCCTGCTCTCTTATGAGCCTTAAGTAGGGAAGAGGACTTGTATTTGTTACCCGCTTAATCCTCTCATCATCATCATCATCATCATCATCATCATCATCATCATCATCATCATCATCATCATCATCGTTGTTACTGTTGTCATTGTTATCTTCCTCTTCCTCCTCCTCATCTCCATCTCTCCTCCTAACTGTCGCTGGTCTGCCCGGGCAATGCGGGCATTGTTTGTTATTATGATTAGCGAGGCACGCCTAACCCTCTGATCACCATCATCATCATCATCATCATCATCATCATCATCATCATCATCGTCGTTACCCATGTCATCATTAGCCTCCTCCTCCTCATCTCCCCACCTCACTGTCAGGGCTGGTCTGGCTGGGCATTGTTATTGTGATTAGCGAGGCCCGCCTAACCCTCTGATCACCTGAGCCATATAGATGTCCCCACCATTTTATGTTCCTCTCTAATTCAATTACTCAAAATGTCACCATCCCATCTCCTCATGCACACCACAGACTACCGCCACCGTAACCTGTTTATGCTCAGCGCTTTCCTAGAACACTCATGTCTGGAGTGACGAGACTTTATATGATTATAACTGATGATTAACCCTTCCAATGCTAAGGCTACTACTTTCTTCCAAAGAACAAGAACACAAATATTTTTGAAAACCATCTAAACCCTGTCATGTTGGAAATCATTGGATAGCACTCGTTGAGTACTGTCAAATGAGTACCTATGTGCCAGGGTTTCAGTTATTTTTTAAGGCTTTTTGCATCATTTTGTATTGGTCAAATTAGTTACCAGCAGCATAAGTGTTAAGGCTTTAATTAGGAAATATTTGGATGGTAGCTGATGTTTGAGTTATGATTAGCTATATTTTTCCAAAAGCTGCTTTTGTCAAAATGATTCCAAGAAATATTCCTGCTAATTTGGGTTCTAGAAGTTTTACAGAGTGAGCACACTTCAAATCATGGTCTAAGCCAGGAGCTAGAAGTTGGGTGCCCAAAATTGGTCATTGTAAATTCTTGGGGCATCCTTTTTTTTCAAGAAAAAGAACTTAGCATCCTTGTGCTTAGGACGAAAGTATGGCCTCAGCATTGGAAGGGTTAAGCATTAATGGGTTAAAAGATGGTATCTTGGGCAGGTGCTACTACACAGTTAATGCTTTTTGGTTAGCTGTTCGATTTGTACTGATTTAGAGTTTGATGCAATCTTTTTGTGTTTCAATTATTTATTTCATTTTTATCATATCAACGGGTAGAATGAATTTAATGTGATTTATATTATGCCTTATCACATCCTTGTAGTTTATGTGATACGATAGATCCATTTCAAGATTTGAATTGATGTATCAAAGATATTTATCTGGTTATTTATATCTTTTTTTTAGGGAATTCATTTTTTATTTAAGGTGGCTGTAAACGTTTCCGGTGGAGAGCAGACTTTCCCTCAAATAATGGCTGATTTCTCATTATTTGTACACTAAACCCCTAGCAAACTATATATTTTTAGAAAGCTGAGATTCTAAGGAATACATAGGATATGGATAGGTTGTATGTGCTCCAATTATTTTGAAGAAATTGGGGTCAAAACTTCGACTTATCAATTTTCAGTACATATGTCACGGCTGACGCAAATCTAAGAGCAGGATCTAAGATAATAACCTGATTTTTTAAAACATTGAAAAAAACCTTTGTCTCTTCAAAACTAGACAAGGGTTTTGTAAAATATGGCCCCTAACTTTTTTTATGGTCATTTATCTAACAACATTTTAGGAAAAAAATGCTTTTTTGGTTTCTTGATTTTTGACTCACTATAAAAAATTAACCAGATAAGATATTGCAATATCCCCGTCTAGATTTGTAGAGAACATGTTTTAGAATCTATATACAAAGTTTGAAGCTAATTGATTAAGATTTGTGTCTAAATTCACGTCAGCCGTGAGAGTAAAACTATAGAAAACTAAGCTGAGAAAATGGCAGTTTTGTGTATTTCACAGTTAAAGTTACTGTGCAACTTTTTGCTACTACTTTAATGTATTTATTTTTGTCCAAGTGGAAAGATAAAGTAACCTTCCATTGTATTTCACAACTGTCAACATTTTTTCTTCTCAATTACCTCAAAAAAAAGTATAAATGAGTACATTTCTGCAACCTGCCTAACATCCCTGTCAACTGGATTCCATATATGGGCATATGACATCACCCAAGCCCCGCCTACTTAGTAGACTAGCATCTTGTTTGCATGCTAATGTATATGTATTATAGCTCTTGAATTCTTAATAATTCAAAGAACTTTGCCATCAAAATCAATTTTCAGCTATCTAGTGTGTTATGCTGGCAGAATCTTTGACTGCAAGTATATTGATTTGGCAAATAAAAGCTTGTAATGCTCTATATGGGGTTTTTAGCTTCATTTATCTAAGACAAACATGTTGCAGGGCCAATTCTGAAGCTATCCAAACTTCCAAAGCATAGCTTTCTGACAAGGTGGCTTTTAGATTCTGGGCCTTGAAAGAAAGATAATTTCACAAACCTCTATTGCTGTATCTCCACTCCAGTGATCCAAGTTACATAATCCAGAATGAGTAATCCATACATATTTTGCAGCAGAAATGCCAACTTTCCCTGAGGTCTGACACAGAATTCCTTTGTCTAGTGAATCCCATATGAGTAGACTGTCCACATTAACTACTACACTGCTTGAAACGCTTAGAGGAAGTGATCTTCCTATTACCCATAGCAAATCTTATTTTTAGACATTGGTTCCTGACTCCCATAATCCTTGAGGGGATTATGAGTGACACCACACTCATTGTTCTAGAATGGGGAGTCCTGAGGGGATTATGACACCACACATACCTGTATCTATTTCCTCAGAGCTGAGGCCAGTCAGGCCACAGTGATAATCAATCAATAAACCCAATTATTCACCTGCAATTTCAATCTCCTTTTTGTCTCCAACTGAATTGACAACAATTGTTGTGAAAAATACAATCCAGGCTTTAATTAGTTAATAGCTGAATTACATGGGTGTAATTGTACTTTGGGTAACTATATCATGATTGCTGTATTATTGTTTGAGAAAAACATGTGTTTGAAAATGAAACCAAGTTGATAAATACTAAAGTATTGTTAGTTATCCATAGAGCATAGAGTGTCTGTTCCAGCTGAAGGTATGAGACGGATTGACCCAACATCCTCCCAAAAGTCCAGGTTTTCCCATCAAATACACACATTTTTTTACTTGAAGCCCCAAAACTGGGATGTTTCCTGTTTTTCTCAGACAGCCGGAGCCACATTTTGATTAAGACTCATCCCTAATACACTATTTTTGAATTGATTAAAACATCATTGTCTGTGGTGCTAAAGTGGCCCATCTTACCCAACAGACATCCTTTCTAACCAACACATGCAAACAAAGAAAAGACTGGCTGACCTTAAATGCCATCTCTAATCAGTTACCAATCCAAATACACATCCATTTCCTGTAGCTTTGATAAGGAGGTGGGAGGGGCTTATCAGCTAACTGGGGTCACATGACCATAACACTGCAGCATGGTCTCTGCCCTCTCTGTCTATTCATACCTGTCAAATCCAAATTTTTCACAAATTATGAACTTAGGATTGGAGTAGAGCTATGGGTTTTTTTTCATAAGGAGGGTAAGACCCGGTTCATTAACATAATACATATATCTCAAAACAGGCTTCCCTGAGGACGAAACGTTTACGGCCACCTTAAAAGACCATTAATTTGGTTTTATTATTTTTTTGGTGTATTTGATTCAGCATCTAGTAGTAGTGACATTTGACTATATGGTTTTCACCAGCAGTAGTTGTGAAGCCACCAAGAGTTTAACCCTTCCAATGCTGAGCCTACTTTCATCCAAAGCACAAAGATGAAAAGAGTTTTGAAAACCATCAAAAACCCTGTCATGTTGGTATTCATTGGATAGCTCTTGCTAAGTACTCTCAGATGAGTACCCATGTGCCAGGGTTTTAAGTCATTTTTTCAGGATTTTTGCATCATTTTGTATTGGGAAATTCCCCACCAGCAGCAAGAGGCTTAATCCATCAGATTGATGCATGGTCCCGCGAGATTTCTCTTATTAGCCGCGGTGATAGATGGCTTTTAGCCGATGCCCACATGTATTCTGGCTGCTTTTATGCCTGTCGTTTTAACATCTCTTTATGTTTCTCCTTTCTTGATCCCCTCGCCTTTCAAGTCACCTTTCCTTCACCGTTCGTCTTTCCTCTTCCTCCGAGGCCCGCGTCCCTCAAAGACCTGCCCCCTACTGGCCATCACTGTCACCGATGCCCCGCAATTCCGCGATTCCTCCCTCTGCAACCAAACGGCGAGAAATAAAAATCTCGGAGACGAGGAAATGGCTGTGCATCCTCATGGCCATTAGCGGAGGAATTATTGGTCCCTGTTTCATAAACTCACAGATTTAGGACATTGTATTTTCTCGTAAACCGAGCCGAGGAGGATGTATTAAACTGTTAGGTAATTGGCATAGCACGGGGTCGAGACCTGAGGGCCACAGAGGCCATGACACCCACACTTTTCCTCATCATCGTCGTTCAACCCTGATGCTGCTAGTGGCTAATTTTGCCAATACTAAATGATACAATAAAGCTAAGAAATGACTGAAACCCTGGCATGTGGGTACTCATCTGAGAGTACTCATTAAGAGCTTTCCAATGAATACCAACATGACAAAGTTCAGAAGGTTTTCAAAAATCTTTTAGAAGGGTTAACATCACCGTCATTGTCGTCACCCGCAACAACCATAAAGATGTATTTACTCATTAAAATCAGGCACAATATAATTATACAATTGTCATGGGTTGGTGGAAAAACTTCAATTATATACTTGAAATTGACATTTTAAAAAGTTACTTCCCAAAATATCTGGGTGTCCTGAGGGGTGACTTTAGGGGAATTTTGTTGTACAAAGAAGCCCAGATGTCCTGCTGGCTGAGACTATGGTCACTGCACAAGGCGACCATCCAACATAAGACTTCTGAGACAATCCTTGACAGCTGGGAGACTCCATTATAATGATCCCAAACAGCTACAGCAAGAGAAACAGGGAGGGGACGCGTAGTAATTGCCAGATCAACATTGTGCTCAAGAGGTGATGTGTCTTAATGATGACCTGTAGGTTTTCAGGCCACCCTCTGTCATTCTACCTACTACCACAGCTCCATCTATAGGATGTGCAAGCAATAATGACCTGCCAGTAGATATGGGACAGTTTTGGTGGCAGGATGGTTGATTCTGATCTATGAGAAGGAAAGAGAAGAGAGAGGGTAATAGATAAGTGAACAGGTATGATCAGGTGGGACAGTTTTGTAATCAGGATGCTTGATTTTTAGAAGAATATGTGAAGGGATGCCAGAAGAGACTATGGTTACTGTAATACAGGTATGTTCAGGTACATAGGACAGTCAGGTAAGCAGGATGTTTGGCTGTGACTTTGAGAGGGATGGGTTAGGAGAAAGGAGAAGGACACTAGAGGAGATACTATGCAAGTTAGGTTACACGTATGTTCAGGTAGATATGGGACAATTTCATAAGCAGCAAGAAGAAGATGGAAAAAAACACCAGAAGAGACGAAGTGATTTAGTTTACAGGTGTGTTCAGGTAGATATGGGACATTTTGATTAGGAGGATGTGTGGCTGTGCCTTTGAAAAGGTAGAAGTAGGAGAGACTAAGAGAATTCTATTACAGGTATGTTCAGGTAGTGTTTGGTTGTGATTTAGAGAAGGGAGAGGTACGAGAGAGATACTATTACAGGTATGTTCAGGTACATTACAGGATATGGCCACAGTACCAACCGTACTGGCCACCACGGTACCGTGGTGGCCCGGACGGTTGGGGGTGTGGCCACACTGTGATACAGCAATGCTTCCTGTCATACACACTCCCTAGAGAACGCTACCCACCTGGCCGGCACTGGCGTGCATCCCTTATCTATATGGGTCAAATGCAGCCACCTAGTACCAGTGTAGGATGGAGTGTTGACGCTAAATGTAACAGCCATACAGATTTCCACTTGCAGCAGAAAATTGAGTATAAAGGCGGTTTTCATGGAAATGGCTACAAGAAAGTGGTATATTTAGTTTAGGAAGTATACGATACTCTGGCGTGCAGCTTAATATAGGAGTTTTAGCATGCTCTTGAGGGTTGAAAGTTGTAACAAGTGACTTTAAAAAGTTCTCTGTGACCATATCCTGTCATGTAGTGTTTGGTTGTGACTTAGAGAAGGGAGAGGTACGAGAGAGATACTATTACAGGTATGTTGAGGTAGATGTGGGATAGTTTGGTTAGCAGGATGTTTTTATTGTTACTTAATGAGAACATTGAAAGGTACTCCTGAAAGAGAATTAGGTTTCTGTAACACAGGTATGTTCATGTGTATATGGGACAGTTTGGTGGCAGGTTGTTTGACTGTACCCTAATGATTGATGAGGAAGCAGCGCATATAGAAACAAGGGAGGCAAGGAGTGTCAGGCGGCGTGATGGATTCACACCAAGATTGACATCACAGATGTTGATATAACTTTCAAGTTGCCTGCTAGCCGTGACGCATCAATCATGGCGGGATATTGACAGGCCTGAGATCACCGCGATTGCACCTCTGTTGGTTACAGCATCCTGCTAGGTGTAACTGGAACTCACCACTCAACTCATGGGGGAGTTTGAACTGTGAATAGTCTAGAATCAGTCATAGACTTTCTATCACACTACACTGGTGCCTAGTTTGGCAAATGACAAATGATGCAAAAAATCTGAAAAATGATTGAAACCCTGGCACATGGGTACGAAGGTAGCCTTAGCATTGAGAAACTCTCTACTCAACTCATGAGGGAGTTTGAACTGTGAATAAGGAAGGTCTAGAATTAGTCATAGACTTGCTATTACACTCCAACAACACAGAATTAACCCTTTTGCTACTGGTGCCTAATTTGGCCAATGAAAGATGATGCAAAAAATATGAAATGATTGAAACCCTGGCACATGGGTACGAAAGTAGCCTTAGCATTGAGAAACTCTCTACTCGACTCATGAGGGAGTTTGAACTGTGAATAGGAAGGTCTAGAATCAGTCATAGACTCTAACTACAAAGCATTAAGGGGGGAGGTTTGGGATTGAATGGTACATCATAAAATCACAGCTTGAATAGAACATAGGTTAATTGGGTAGTACATGTACATGAGGAAATTGTCCTGTGAATATGATATCATAGAACTGGTTATAGATCTGCTATTACACCTTGTTTACACAGCATTAAGGGGGGCATGTTGTGGATTGAATGGGACATCAACGAATCACAGCTTGAATAGAACATAGGTATTGGGCAGTACATGTACATGAGGGGATTGTCCTGTGAATAGGACATCATAGAACTGGTCATGGACTTGCTGCTACACCTTTATATATTAGGTGGTGGGTAGTTTAAGACGCGGTTATTGTAAGCTTAAGCCTCAGGTTCTCAGGCTGAGTAAGGTAGAATGCCCCTGCCACTATATATACTGGGTCTTAAGTAGGTTTGATGTCTCTCTCAAACTACAGATGGCAGCACAGTTTTCCTGAGTTGCAGTTACAAAAGACAGCTCAAGTGCATCCCCCTTGAGGATTTATTCAGAACTAAACCTGGAGTGAAATCAACTGGGTTAGATTAATAATAGAGCCAGATAACACAGACTTGTAGCAAGTCTAATTATGAGCCCCCTTTCTTAGCTGTCACCCTAAGCCCCTTTTCTTGTCACTCCATTGGGCCCCCTTGAGTCGGCCATTGACACAAACCCTCGTAAAGGTGCTGTAGCATACCAGATGAGTGGGTGTGTCCGTTTAGCCAGGTGATGATAAACAATAACCCCTGGTCTGAGGTACACCTGTAAACAGACAGGTGAAACCCTACTTCTGTTGACTTTACATCAACTTTATCTCTTCAACAAGTGTCATCAACTACGAAGCTCATCAGTGGACGGAAATGCTCTACATGTTACTAGTACTCCACTTGTTTACCTAACATCAACCGTTGAAGCTCCGGTCATGATCTTGTGTGTCAAAGCTGTGGACAAACTCCACAATTTCATTATCTTAAACATTTTTTGATGGACTTGTTATCAAGATTGTTTTGAAAATGTTATGAAGGGATTTCTTTTTGCTGCTGTTGGGCATTCAGTTCAGATATCATTTCAAACACTTTGATGGACTTGTTATCAAGATTGTTTTGAAAATGTTACAAAGTGATTTCTTCTTTTTTGCTGTTGGACATTTAGTTCAAATATCATTTCAAATGCTTTGATCGACTTGTTATGAAGATTGTTATTTTTTTTCTGAGTTTTACAAAAATGATTTTCCTGAGTTTGACATACAGTGGAAATGTTTTAATCATTCAAACCGTGAGTTTGTTTTTGTTGCTGATTAATTGTTATTTCCCTACATTTTCAAAATGATTTTTTTTCGAAATTATTTCTTCTTAAAAAGTACATTTGGACTATTTCATCTCAAGTTCTCAACACAATTGGTTAGAGCACTTTATGGAGATGTGTTGCCACTAATACAAATACCCTGAATCTATGGAAAAGTTCAATTGATATCAAAAAAACATATTCAGTATCCTCTGAAGTATGACCCATTTATTATTTGAGATATCACCAACACTATATCACTTTTATTTCTGTATATCATTTTAGTACACATACTATTTTTTAAAGATTTTTTGATATTTATACCAATATCCTAACTAAATCCATCAAGTATTATATGTTTTAAACCCATTAATGCTTACAGTGGCCAAAAACAAATTGATGATATCATTCAGAAAGATTGTTTTGCAAAATCGAGTCATATTTTTAATCATACTTTCATAGTATTGGTATATAGATATGTGTTTGTGATATTTGTCTATCAGATATTTGATCATTACCTGGTCAAAAGTTACCACAGTTTGAGTGTCTATCAATCCATGTAGAAATTGAACACTTGCTGTTTCATTATGCTTATGTTTGTGATATTTGTTTACCAAATATTTGGTCATTACCTGGTCAAAAGGTACCACAGTTTGTGTCTATCAATCCATGTAGAAATTGAACACTTGCTGTTTCATAACACCACTAATAGAAACCACAGGCGGGACCAAGTTTTTGCCCCTAGTCAACACACCTGTCTATTTGATTAATTGATATTTTATGTTTTTATTCATAACGGGCATAAATATATATTTATCTAGTTGTCTCATGTTTAAAAAATCCATCCATCGGAAACCATTGTTGATGTGTAGCACCATAAATGCCACTTGTGGCCTCAACTGTAGTAATTTCTGCGCAAGGATAAGCCTTACCTGTCAGGGAGGCATGATAGTCAAGGTTTATTAGCTCTGTACTTTTGTTTCCAGGGTATAAATTTACTGCTGAATAGTTTTATTGCTCAACATGTTAGCATAGATAGCCGGGTGAAAAATGAGTTCTCCTAGAAAAATACTCTCGCCACAAAAGGCGCCGACTTGTCATAAAACCGTATTTTTTGACACGGGGATGGAACAGACATTTCCAGTGGCATCATTGTGACATGGAATAGCCACTCGATCACCGGTCTATTGTCATGTCTTTAGAACAGTATAATTGACGGGATATGCCACGATACCCTATTGTATAAAGTTTTCTGCTGAAACTGACCAAGTTTGAGTTTTCACGTTATGTATTTTATGCCTAGTTTGAGTATTTGTCACTGCCAACTATTTGTGGTCACTTGCCACAAGCAGGACTTCACCCAATCATGCCTGTAGCAGCCAAAAAGCCTATTTTGGTGTATTTCTCTAATAAGAGCAATTCTCACAAAATGTATGAAGAAAAAATGTTGACCAAATCTGACCCACAACTATCCTTCAAATATTTTATGAATTAACAATAGTTCCAAAGTTACTCGCCAAAGTATTACAGGTCCAGACAGCACATGTCAAACAGATCTTCAGGCAAGAATGGGTTAAACCCCCATGCAGCTAGCATTAGGTGTGCATGCATTGGACCACCTGGCCTTGGGAATAGCCCTATCCTTATGGCATACCCCGAGACCAAGTTTATTATTGCACCACTGTTAATACTTTCACTTGTCTTAAGCAGGGCCAAAACCCCATTCCGCTAACATTAGGTGTGCATGCATTAGACCACCTGGCCTTGGATACAGCCCTATACTTATGGCATTCCCCAAGATCAGGTTTGAGTATTTATTAATTGGCGATACTTGCACTTGTCTCAAGCAGGACTTGAACCCCCATGCAGCCATCATTAGGTATGCATGCATTAGACCACTCTGCCATAGGTGCACCCATCCTTGTGAGTTCTCTCCTCTAATCTAAATGAAATTTGAGTTTTGCTACTATTCTCAAGCAGGGTATGAAACTCAGACCTTGCGCAGTGGTGTCAGACACAGAAAGCAATAAATACACATGCATTAGACCATTCTGCCATAGGTGCACCCCTCTTTATGAGTTCTCTCTTCTAATCGAAATGAAATTTGAGTTTTGCCACTCGCAACTCTTTCATTTGTCTCATTCCTTCTGCAGCCGTGAGACACAATAAACACATGCATTAGACCACTCTGCATTTTTTAGTCAAACCTCAACCAACAAGTCTCTTTCAAATAGTGGGATATTAGAGATGATATTATATTTTGACAATTTCATCTCATTCGGTCCCCAAACAAATTAATTATTGAATTATTGGAAAACCACATTTGATTATGGGTGTTCTTTAAATATAAGGCTAAGATTTCATAGAAATGTTTCTTTTTGAAAAAGAATCGCTTCAAGGATTTGTGTGTCTGCTGAACTTTCTAATGATGTAGGTTGAATTTTTTATATATTCTTTCCACATTAACATTCAACAGTTTATTTTGTTTTTGTAGCAAATGACATTCATTTATTCATTCATTATCTTGTTTATTTGTTTTGGGTCCATCTGCTCCCACCATTATAGACAATTTTTATGTGCATTTATTTTCATTTTTTGCAATTTCCTATCTTATCTGAAGAGTTTTCCTAATAGATTTGTTAGTTTTTGAGCGCGACAACATCCCAAATGGCGGTAGACACAGGTTGCGATTTTTCTTGAGAAGATCCGTCTTTGATGTGCTGCGCTGTTTGTTTGATGCCTTGCTCCTCCTTCTCCGAGCCGCCACCACCGCTCCTCACAAGCACAGCCTTCATGCGATGGTGGCTGTGAAGTGTTGCGGGCGTACTCTCACCCCGAGAGCGCCCCAGGAATATTACGGCATGATGAATAACCTACCTATGGATTAGTATAACTCAGACTATTTATGAATAATCGTAAATCATAGCTTAATTTCAATAAACGATCTTGGCGGTGAAAAAACAGCGATCAAGCGGCTTGAGTGATGGAAAGCGGGCAGCTTTTTGTCCCCCCTGAAGGTGGGTTTGCAGCGAGGCAGGCATGAGAAATGGCCGGTCCCTGTGGCGATGGCGAGGAGCCTGGCCTTCACCTATTTGTAGTGCTATAAATCTGTCAGTCACACGTCAAGCGGAGCTGCCGCTAATCTGTCTGTCAGTAAGAGCACACATTTATCATGGCCACTAAGCAATATAGTGGGGCTGGGTCACACACCTTGGCCTGCTACAGAAAAGACCATCTCTGACGGCAGCAGCGTTCTTCACACAAACACACCACCATCATGTACACACACCACAGGCTCTTTTCCTCTCTCTCTCTTTCTCTCTCTCTCTCTCTCTCTCTCATATATTCTCTCACTCACTCACTTTCTCTGTCTCATTCATTCTCTCTCATACATTCTCTCTCTCTCATTCTTTATTCTCTCTCTCTTTCTCTCTCTCTCTCTCACTCACTCTAGTTTTCTCTCTCATTCATTCTCTCACTCACTCACTCTCATTCTTTATTCTCTGTGTCTCTCTCTCTCTCTCTCACTCTCTCTCTCTCTCTCACTCACTCTCTCATTCTCTCTCTCACTCTCTCATTCTCTCTCTTACTCATTCTCTCTTTCTCTTTTACTCTCTCTCACTCAATTTCTCTCTCTCTCTCTCTCTCTCTCTCTCTCTCTCACTAACTCTCTCATTCTCTCTCTCACTCTCTCATTCTCTCTCTTACACATTCTCTCTCTTTCTCTTTTACTCTCTCTCACTCAATTTCTCTCTCTCTCTCTCTCTCTCTCTCTCTCTCTCTCTCTCTCTCTCTCTCTCTCTCTCTCTCTCTCTCTCTCTCTCTCTCTCTCTCTCTCTCTCTCTCTCTCTCTCTCTTTTTCTCTCTCATGGAACAAATCTGTGAAAGGGATCCAACATATATAACATTTTCATGGAAATGAACATCCAGCTTGCATTTGATTGTATATAATATAAACCTTCTTACTTGTTTCAACATCACTGGAAGTTTACTATTCAATGGCAACCCTGCAACCCAAATCCTATTTTAATGAGTGAAAATGACATCCCTTGCAGATAGATGACTCTGCTTAAGTATAGTTAGTGGTGATTCTAAGTGACTTATAATAGGGTGAAGACATTTAGGGCTACTCACTAGTAATTAGGCTATAGTGGAGGTCACAATGCCCTCACCAGACAGCAAACCATTATATAGGTGCAAGTAGTGAATTATCTTATGAGGTAAACTTGTTTAGGGTTAGCAATCTAGGCTATCCTTATACTAGGTTCCTAGTCCCTAAAAAGTTTACCTTCCCTTCTGACCGAGCAGCGTGGTTTAGTACCAGGTATGGTAGATAGATGGCACCACCTGGTTCTCCTATCTCTCAAGGTTTTAGTTCTCATATTCAAACTGTATCCTCTATTCCCCTAGTGAGATAGGTGTAAATTAAATTGACCACTGTGGCTACCTAGACTTTTTGGTGCTTGGTAACAGAAAAAAAACATAACAGATAAATACATATGACAGCCTAGAAATATAGGCTAGGCTATCCTACACCCAGCCCTCTGTTACCAGAGAGGAGGTGGCCTAACATCTGTACTTGTACTCGAAACCCCAAAGAGAAATAGATGTGATATTTATTCAGCTCTCCTCGAGTGATTTGTATCTTAGTGGGTCATCTGGCCCAAATGTGAATATTTTACACATTTAGCCAAAATCATCAGTGAAAGTTGGAAAGATGTGGCTTATTTGACCTGCTCTACTAGTCTATATAGTGGCAGTTGTTGACCCAAGTCATTTAGGGCTAAATGTCACTGTATGAAAATAGGGGACTTGAATGCTTTGGATATGTCCAATAAGTCTCCTCATAAAACAGATCAGAATTTTAACCCTCCCAATGCTAACTAAGGCATTTTCATCCAAAGTACATAGACGCTAACAAATTTGAAAACCATCTAAACCCTGTCATGTGGGTATGCAATAGATAGCTCTCAATGAGGACTCTCAGATGAGTGCCAGGGTTTCAGTCATTTTTCAGCTTTTTTGCATCATTTTTTTGCACCCATATAGATCCATGCTCTTATCTAGTGCTACCATCTATACACCAACAATGTCCCTCATATTCTTATTTAGTGCTGCCACCTATATTACATATATGTTTATCTTGCATACACTCTAATGATCTTATATAGTGCTGCCATATATGTAACATACATGTTCCAGTACATAACATACATGTTTCCAGTAACATACATTTCCATGATCATATGCAGTATGGCTACCTATATTACATAAATGTCCCTTATACTCGCATTTCCATGCACTTATCTAGTGCTGCCACGTATGTAACATAATTTTCTCTGATGTATAAGCTCTAAGGTCTATGTAATTACCGCCACCTATGTAATACTCTAACTTAGTGTTGCTACCTAATATGGAATATGACTCTCACACATATGTCCATGTTCTTATCTAGTGCTGCCACCTATGTGTCATAAATGTCCCTCTGACTTACATTTTAATATTATCATCTAGTCCTGCCACCTATGCATCCTAAATGCCCCTCTTGCATACATTTTCATGCTCATATTTAGTGCTGCCACCTTTGTATCATAAATGATCCTTTTGCGTACATTTTCATGTTCTTATCTAGTGCTGCCACCTATGTATCATAAATGTCCCTCTTGCGTACATTTTCATGCTCTTATCTAGTGCTGCCACCTATGTATCATAAATGTCCCTCTTGCGTACATTTTCATGCTCTTATCTAGTGCTGCCACCTATGTATCATAAATGTCCCTCTTGCGTACATTTCCATGCTCTTATCTAGTGCTGCCACCTATGTAATGTAGAGGTGCTATCACAATGATTGATGTAGTGTGAAGTCAGAGGATCATGTGACCTGTAAGAGAATGGCGTACGGAAGATGCTGAGTGATTTGTGGTGGCGCTACCTATGTGTCACCTCCATCACTGTAGCGCGCCAACGTCGTAGGCGTCACATTTATCATATCCGCTGATTGCCCTCACTCTGTATATCACCCCGGCAAGATCTTGCGGTGGGAGGACTACGTGTCAGAACTATTTGCTGTTTTTTGTGGGGATTGTAAATCTTGACCCATTCGAGTCCTCCACATCAAGCATGGTCTAGATCTATGATACTTTTGAAAATAACTTCACAATCAAGAATACATTTACATGATATTAGAAAGGGGGTTGTTCTTTGGGCTTTGAATACTATTTGTCTTTCAAGTATTTTTTAAAGAAATGTTCTTGTAAAAATATCACGAAAATAGTCTTGACATTTTTGGGTGTTACTGGCATAAATATGTTAAAGAATGCCCCTGGTAATTACACAAGGTGAGAAGAAGATATACAGCAAACAGGAAGCCTCAACTATCTAGTTCAAATAACCAACAGTTTATCGGGTTATGGGAACAGTTCTAAAACGTGTCAAGTATTTTATCTGCAAGTTTGTCAGTGCATTCATCTTCAAGTCAGGCAGGGAAAAGAGGAAGTCTCAGTCACCCTATTATTTAGGATGATGATAATAATTTTAAAACGCTTAAGTTATTTCATCATGTGAGTTTTCTTCTGTATAATTCATCTAAATTGAGAGTTATTTTAAAGCTTCTGTACAGATACAGGGAGATGAAGTCTCAGTCACCATTATTTAGGGTGGCGATAATAGATTTTTAAAACTTAAGTTATTTTATCATTTGAGTTTTCTTTTGTACAATACATTTAAATTGGGAGTTATTTTCTGTACATAAATGGAGTCTTGGACATCCATTTCATATATAATGACCAGGTTGTGATATGATGTTAATGGTAGTTCAAATCCTTTGTATTTTATCTTTTGAGTTTTCTCCAATCTCAGAGATGGGATGCAGGAAGTCTCAACTGTCCAGTTCATGTGGCAGTGTAGGATTTCTTTGATAACCATAGAAGTTCATAGGAGAAATTTGCCATATATATTAACCTACCATTACCACCAAAAAAAAAGTTTTTTTCTGGAAATTGGTTCCTAGAGTATTATGGATTGAGGTATGGTGAAAAAATATCCAATTATCTTTCAAGAGAGGTTTTGGGAAATATATCACCAGAAAAAGTCACCTTTACGTGGTGCCACAGGGAGAATAGGCTATGTATCATAACTAAATTTATGCATGTATGATAGTTCATAAGACTGACTGGTCATGAACGGCTGACATGTACTAACTTTGCAAACTCGATAGTTTGGAGGCGAACTTGATGCTTCGTGTCCAGAATCCAGAGGGCAGCACCTGTCCTGCTTGCCGCAGACACTGAGAAGAAGCTTGTGCCATCCCCTGGCAGCCGGCCAATGGCGGGCTACCATTTGCTACCAGCGGGGCATGACACTTGAGTGAAATATGGCACTTTATCGATGGGCCTCTCACTCATATTTGTTGTTTCCTTTCGGGTTATTTTTGAATTTGTCATTAGCTATGCAGAGCAACTTTAGTTGCCATGGCAACAGGCCATAAAGATGGTATCATCTGGCAATAATGGGCCCAGTGTAGGTTGATAAAGTGATCGTCCCACAATAATTCAACTCCTGCATGCATCAGTTGTACATTATCGCAGGCGGGCGGCACTGTCGGTGCTAGACAGGCCCGAGCTGCCCGAGCTTGGGCAGCCACCACTCATCAAGGCCGCCTCTTTCTTGGTCCACAACATATGACCAACACCACACCAAAAACATAACTGCCCAACCAGACGGACTAGAAAAAAAACTCTCATTGAGAAAAACCCAGAGAGGTGAACATCTCCTAATGTGAGCACAATTTCCTGGTCCCATACATATCTCTAGACAGGCCCGAGCCCGAGCTGAGCAGCCACCACTCATCAAGGCCGCCTCTGTCCCTCTATCCAGACCATATGACCACCACACCAACAACACAACTGGCCTGCAGCCACAAAAACTATTGTGAAACACGCCCTTGCCCTTGGCAAATAATATTACTGTGGGCCAGGAAAAATGCTATTTTCCTCAGTTGACAAGATTAGTATTTTTCTCTTTATTTTTCTGGGATATCATGTTTGTGTTAGGTGAAGGGAGGATTGAATAAGCATACTTGTGAACACCTCCTAATGTGAACAAAATTACCCCGTCCCACTTGTATCTTTTACATTATGAAAAGACCTCTGAGGCAGGGTCCAGGCAGCCACCACTTATCAAGGCCTTCTCTGTCTCTTCTCTGTACAACATATGACCACCACTAACAACATCACAACTGCCCAGCAAGCCACACAGATTGCGCATAAAAGGAAAATGGAAAACATTCCCCAATACAGGGTGATGAAGGGATTTTCTGTTTGCCATTGTCAGATACAGTGAAACCTCTCATTGTGAACACCCTGGAGATGTCACCACCTCCTAACGTGAACATGATTTCCTGGTTCCATTTGTACCTTTTACGCTATAAAAAGACCTCTGAGATGTGAACACCCCCTACTGTAATAGCTTTTTGCCATTGTCCCAAGGTGTTCCCATCTCCGAGGTTTCACTATATGTGTGCAATGGGAAAATGGGAAACATCCACCGATACAGGGTGGTGAGGGGATTTCCTTTTGTCGTTGTCAGATACCATGTAAGACCAGTACTGATCCAAATCATTATCAATATGATCATTCAATAAAACAATACATTGGATCAACTGATAGCGATGGGCTCAGATCTATGATATATGATCTTTTGTGACATATAAGGTATCATTTATATAAAACCTAGAAATGTATATTATGCTGATGGGTGTTTTCAACAATACTTTTTGGGACAATGATTTTGAAAACCATCTAAACCTTGTCATGTTGTTACTCATTGGATAGCTCTCGCTGAGTACTCTCAGGTGGATACCCATATGCCAGGGTTTCAGTAATTTTTCAGGTTTTTTGTATCATTTTGTATTGGTCAAATTAGCCACCAGCAGCGTAAGGGTTGGTTAGAATGAGCCTCTGTGTTCTTTTGTAGGCAAAAACTGCCTCCAAAATAAAAAATTGGTATGATTTTATGCCAATATGCTATTAAATCTGTGTTGATGGTCGTCTTCCCTTATTCATAAATGTGTGATTTCTTTCTTGTAGTTGTGCGATAAAGCCTTCAAGCGCAGCGGCCATCTTAAGGAGCACCTGTTGACCCACAATCCTGGTGCCGCGGTCAGCCGGGCCAAGCCCACACCCCACAAGTGTACCACATGCGAGAAGTCCTTCTCCAAGCCCAGCCAACTAGAGAGACACATACGAATACACACTGGTAAGTTTTGTTTATAAAAACACTCCTTATCAAACTACAGTACTGACATTTAATTCCTGCGCCAGTCGTCTGGACATCTGCCAATGCCTGGTTGTACAAACACTGGTGGATAACATGTTAAAAAAATAAGCCAGGCACATCAATGACCCACGTACCTTGTGAATCAAAACTACGTTTAGTTGTGGAGTCATCCATGCATCCAAGCCCAGGAAACTGGGTGGCAATCAGGCGTGCGGTCATGTATTATGCCCAGGCTGCCCAACCATTTAGTGCAGGAATTAAATGTTGGCACTGTAGAGTGTCATATTTTCACACTCACCCTTTCAGGGAACACCCCAATTAAACACTAGCATGCAATGTTTCCACCACCTATACAATTGCACATTGATGAGCATAACTTGAATAATCTATTCTTCTGGTATTAGAGTTGATTTTCATTGCAGAATGAGAACTCTTTTTCATCATTGAATTTTCTTTAAATTTTTGACAATTTTGGGATATTCTTATTTTTGTCACACCACCTGGGCCTACACTGGGAATGAAGTCGTTAAATGATTGCAAAGATTCCTCACCTGTGTGTGTGCATGTGTGTGTGTGTGTGTGTGTGTGTGTGTGAAAGTTGTCATAGAAGCTAAAACAAGATTTTCTCCACTCTTTTTCAGGAGAGCGTCCTTTTGTCTGCGAGATCTGCAACAAGGCCTTCAACCAGAAGAACGCCCTGCAGATACACCTGAAGAAACACAGCGGCGACCGGCCGCACAAATGCCCCTACTGTACCACAGCCTTCACCCAGAAGGGTAACTTGAAGACCCATATAAAGAGGGCGCACCATGTCGAGATGGTGCAGTCTATGAACATTCCCAAAACTACGGCAGACACAACGATCACGGCCAACTTGTCTTCGGAGGAGGGAGGGGGGCCGGAAGAGGGGATCGATCTTGAGGGGGTTGTTACAGACTACTTTCCACAGTAACAACTTTCCACAGTAACAAACTTAACCCTTCAAATGATGAGGCTACGTTTGTCCATTACACAAGGGCGCAAACAATTTTGAAAACCATTTAAACCCTGTCATGTTGGTATTCATTGGATAGCTCTCACTGAGTACTCTCAGATGGATACCCATATGCCAGGGTTTCAAGCATTTTTCAGGTTTTTTGTATCACTTTGTATTGGCCAAAGTAGCCACCAGCAGCATAAGGGTTAAGAGGGTCGTTACAGACTACTTTCCACAGGAACAATCTTTAGGGGATCGTTACAGACTACTTTCTTTAGTAATAAAGTATTATAGAACATGCAGGCTCTGGAAGTTTAACATGGAGGGAGAGTATGGATGGGGGTACTTTGTGAAGGGTGCAAATAGCTGGACTACATAGTAGTAGAGGTAGTACATCAAGGAAGGGAAAGGTGCAATGAAAGGGGTTGACGAATGGTTTATTTATGCTTTCTTTGATTCCAATTATGAGGTATTCAAACAGGCATTTGAGTCACTACACACTTACCACATAAATCTAAGCTAAACTACCCAATAACTAGTTCTCATATGTACAGATACATTAGGGTTTAACTTTCGGGTCTTGAAGAGTACCACCAGTACCCCCACTTAACCCACTGCTCAACTTGTGAGAATCTACATGGAAGACAATCATAAAATAGAAACTGCTGTAACATGTGCCACACATAGTAAGGAATTATTATCACGGTTAAGGTATATGATATATTCCCTATATTCCTATTATTTTTATTATGTGATCTACTATGAGGATTTGCTCAGTTTTGACTCTGTAAATACATTCATCTGCATCCTCCCTATTGACATATATTGTATAGAGCTGATAAGTCTATAGTACCTGCATCACTCATAAATGTATGAAGAAAAGGCTATCCTATATATATATATATATATATATATATATATATATATATATATATATATATATATATATATATATATATATATATATTATATATATGAATTAGCATGATTTCACCGCTTTCTATGTTTGAACATTTACTTTTATTTGAACTATTATTGAAAGCACATTCACATTTCACCTTTTACTTTAATATTTTAAAGGCATGTCATCATATGAGCTCATTTTATCTTCATATATTTCATTTAATATTAGATGCCATTTTCCTAAAGTGCTTGGGTTTTCTCCACATTTATTTCTGCAAAAACATGAGCATGATAATATGTTGATCCTTTAAAATGCACTCTGTACTGTTTTGCAAACATTTCTTTCTATTAAATGTAATATTTATTTCATTTCAAATAAGTCCTTGCATGATTTTGACTACAGTAAAACCTGCTTAAGTTAACTCATTCATGCCTGTAGTGGCCAAAACCGCCTGGCTATTTTAATGATTTCTCTCAAAAGCAATAATTGGAAAATATTTGAAGGAGAGTTGTTCATTAAAACTTCATCTACAACATTCCTTCAAATATTTTGCAAATTAACGCTTAATTCTTAAGTTATTTTCAAAAGTATGACAGGTCCAGACGACACTCGTCCAGTAGATCTTTTTTATTCAGACATGAATGGGTTAAACATCCACAGCCTCCACACAGTGTACAAATAAGATGGGTGTTCAACTTAAGAAGCTTCTTATTTATGCTTAACCCTTCCAATGCTAAGGCACCAGGATGCAAAGACTTTTGAAAAAACCTTCCAAACCTTGTCATGTTGGTATTCATTAGATAGCTCTAGGTGAGTGCTCTCCGATGAGTACCCATAAGCCAGGGTTCCAGTCATTTTTCAATTTTTGCATCTTTTCTATTATTGGCAAAATTAGCCACCAGCAGCGTAAAGATTAATTGAAAATACATCTTGGGATACTGTTAATGGAGATGTTTGCATTATAGGGGCGTTTGAGTCAAAAGGTTCCACTTTTGCTGAGTTGTTGGATTTTCTGACAATTTTTGAGCAAAATAGCGTTTTTCCAGCCTCATTCGTAGCCCCATCTCCCTCTTGAGGTTTAGGAGGTGGCATGATTGAGATTTGTGAGGCAGACCTAAAGCCAGCATAGTTGTTATTTATTGTTGGCCCCTGTGTGAAAGAAATATCAGCTTATGACCTCAAACTCCAGTACTTAGGAAAACCTGTTTTAACTCAGGTCACCCTCATTCTATAAGGTACAGTTTTCTTTTCTGAGATAGTCAAACATAAACAACCTGGTACTTGATTTTTGCCAATTTCCCATTTCAAGTTGGCATTAGTGATTTTGGGGCAATATTACAATTTGCCCTCACAAAGGTTAAGGTACTATTATGACTTTAATGAATTCATTTATTATCATATTTTCTGCCATATTTAAATATGGCTGATTTTTGACTAACCGGTTATAATGGTGGAGGGAGGGAACTGGAGTACCCAGATAAAACCACCGGTTTACACCAAGTTGTTGGTAACTTTCTCACATGCAGTGAGCTGGATTTGAACCTGGGTAGTGGTGAGAGACAGTGAACGCTCAGTGACAACACTCTAGACCACTCAGCTATTGGGGCGAGCCTCTTGAGACCATCTCAAAATATCGTTGTAATGAAGAAGTGGAATGTGTAAATGTAATTAGGTGCACAAGTGCCAAGAAGATGTCCTGATATCATTGAGGATAATGATGCAAGGATCAATTTTTCAAGGATAATTTTTCTTATCTTTTTAATATTTATTATCTATTGTAGAAAATAAAAGTTATTATATGGACATTAATACTATCGGAATAGAAGTGTCCTCTATAATATTTCTTTTAACCAAATCATACCTAGAAAGACAAGGTAATCATTCATTTAAAAGCTTCAGGGTAAATCGACATCAAACAGGAACATGAAACATGAAATAAAGTTGACTGAAAGTCCTCATCTTTGCTCTAATATAAAGCAACTTGTTATATAACCAACCCATTAGCATGAAGCAAGAAATCCAATCCTACGTTCTAACTGAGGATGAAATGGACTTAACCATTTTCATATTTTATAGACTTTTTATTTGATCTATGAAGTAGCCTGAATTTCTAAATAATTAATTAAAATGGTGGCTTTAATTTATTTATTTGCAGATTTCTGATTCCTCCTATTGTGATTTCTTTTCTTTTGTAAAGATAATCTACCCATGATAAAAGGTTGTACATTGATTCCATTGCATTTGTTTTTCTAGATAGATAATATAGCTGATGATCAATTTATATTATAAATTTACTTTGGTAAAAAGAGACAATATAAGTTTATAAAAATCAATATGCACCCCTTATAATAAGGGGATGACTATGTGTATTGCACAGTTGTAACAAAATGGTAAGGATGTATGTAAAGTATGTGCAGAATAAATGTACAGTTAAATACTAAAATACTATGAAAGTGCAAGTGCAGCCACATAGTGTGTACAGTAAGAAGCTCTATAAGTTCTGGTATATGACTAGTATGAGCGTTGTATTTTATACCATGTATAGTTGTAAGTTTATTGTAATGAACGGAGAGTATGATATTGTAAGAAGAGGACACTATTGTGATGAATGAAAAGCATATTTGAGGAGTTTGGCGAAACCTTTTAAATGTGAATACCTCACTAAAGTGGTCATATTATGTATTATAATGTATTCACATCTCAGGTACAGCGCCAGCATTTAATTCCTGCACTTTATGCTTGGGCACCGAGCAAAATACACGACCGCATGCCTGATTGTCACCCAGTTTTATGGGCATAGATGCGACAAGATACCCCTGACTTCCGCCTAATGAAATGTAGCTTTAAATCACGAGCTACGTGGGTCATTGATGTGCTTAGCTTATTTCATTGACATGCTATCCATGGGTGTTTGTACAACCATGCACTAGCAGACATCCGGTCGACTGGTGCAGGAATTAAATGTCTGTACTGTAGGTTAAAGTTTTGACTGGGTAAACTGCATTCACAATAGGTATTCACGTTTGGAGGTTGTTCTGTATTGTATAATGGCTCTCTACCAAGGCACCAAAGTAGACCAAACAAAATAATAATCCCAATTCTTTTCTCTATTGGAAGTACGTCATTTAATTTATTTAACATCCTCATCCACTCTCAACAGAAATAAATCTGTTTGTATAATAGGGATTCGGTAAGAAATGTTTGAATAATGAGCCAAATAGGTATGTGTTTATTTGATTAAGCATGGCACATAATTCTTCAAGAGCGTGGGAACCGGTTATTTAAGAAGGGTATTCTGCATATTGCAATAATTAGAGAAGCAACTCATGTAAGTGTGTGGTACTATTTAAACCTTCTAATGCTGAGGCTACTTTCGTCCAAAGCACAAGGATGCAAAGATTTTTGAAAACCAGTTAAACCCTGTTATGTTGGTATTCATTGGATATGGCTCACTGAGTACTGTCAGATGAGTGCCCATGTGCCATGGTTCCTGTGATTTTTCAGGTTTTTTGCATCTTTTTGTATTGGCCAAATTAGCAACCAGCAGCATAAGGGTTTTGTGACTCTAGTTAGTCAGCATGGGATACAGCAATATGCATAAATAAATGAACACAGAAACTTTGTAAATAAGATACTATAAAAACACTTTTATCTATGTGTGCACCAGTTTTATTGCTGTTTATTTCAAACTACATACTTGCATGAGTTTCTAATCTACAATGAACGATGTGTTTTGTCAGGTGTGCTAGATAAGATGCAGTGTTTGAAGTATTGAATTTGCCTTGGATGCAAGAAGGTTCACATTAGAGTTGTTTTCACGCACTCAGGTGTTCTAGGTCTAGAGCTATTTGTTTATATTGGATTTACATTAAATGAATTCTCAAGTAATTTATTTGTGTTGTGTTTTTTGTGTATATTGCCACCATTTCGCTGGTTAGCTAATAAACTAACGATGTAAGAAATTACTTAATTAGAACTAGATGAAACAAAACATACATGTACATACAAACAGAAACACTGATTTCTTTCTTTCCATGTTTTGATTTCAGTTTTACGTTTGAAAATCAGAAAATAACTTGAGTTGCGGTCATAATCACTACAGAGAATTCCCCTATGGTTCAACTAACGGCATTAAATATTATTCCATGGTACAATGAAGGCCGCTTTAAACTATACAAGTTGAAATTTAAAAGAAAACAAAAAACGCAACATTGCAAAGGTGCATTGCCTGATACCAGCATCTTGATATTAGAAAAAATAACCCTTCTAATGCTGATGCTACTTTCGTCCAAAGCACAAGAACGCAAATATTTTTAAATATTTGTGAAAAACACCTAAACCCTGTCATGTTGGTATCCATAGCTTTCACCGAGTACTCTCAGATGAACACCAATGTGCCAGTTTCAGTCATTTACTAGGTTTTCTTGCATCATTTTCCTATTGTCCAAATTAGCCACCAGCAACATAAGGGTTAAGTAAATTGACCAAAAGCCACACGTTCGACTGCACCAAAAACACCCTCGCATCCATGGATTATACATTTCCACCAAGTAATACCTGCAAGATATGAATTTTATTTTTTGAATCGAACAAAATATCTTTTTGAATCGGATAAAATAGCAAGAGGAACTACGTATTCTTCCGAGGGAGACAATTGATTGACCACTTCTATTCTTCCATGCATCCCAATGGAGCCAAGGCGAGCCACAATGCCCTGCCACTGTCAGTGGTCTACGTCCTTCAAGACCGTCACTACCTTTATCAAGAGTGGCACAAAACATACGTTTCTTTAGAGGCCGCCGACGTAAAATAATCTAGCTAGCAAAGGATGTCAAGTTTTGTCTATCGGGGATAAAGACCTCTTGAAAATTGGCGCCCATTTCACTACCGAAGCGGGCTGGAGCAGACGAATAAACTACGCAGCGCACGTGCGCCTGCGAGAGTCGCTGGCTTCCCGCTCTGCGGGCGGGCGAGCCGTCTCTACCTGACAGCCTACAACTCGAGGGCTTCCCTCCTCTATCTGACTGATGTTCGTCTGTCGGGTCTGTCTATCTAGTTCAGGGAACCTGCCCTCGTATTTTCACCGTAACGTCAGCGCTACGGCAGAATCCATGTAGCACGTTCATTTGGAAGGGATTTCTATAAAGAATTGCCCTGGTTTTTATAGGACTTCTTTATCTAAGTAGCACTTAGACATGTACGTCGCCTTCCACCGAGGCCACTTATTCTTCCAAATTGTCAAAAGATGTCGTGTTCTACATAATAAATTTGTCTGTGCAGAAGTGGCAAATTCCTCGAGCGTTTTTCTGATAAAGTTAGTGAGGTGGCACTGTTTTTCTTACGCAATAAATGCGGGCCCATGCTGTTTGCGGATTCACTACGCAAGAACTTAAGCCATTGTATATAAGTTTATTCCAGATTCATGCGTGCATACTGTCAGGCTTTTGAAAATGAAAAGAACTTAAACAATAGCTTTAATGTTTTGACAAGTTTGCAAGTTTAAAAAGAAATTATATAGATCACGTGAAACAAGTACTTGTATAGTAACTTTAACATTTTTTTATTCATAGACTCGACATAGGCTTTGTGCAATTAAAGTTGTGGTGTGGTATCAGATGATACGCGAACATACCGCCCTTGACGTAATGTGGATGTACTTTTTTCGGGGCCAGGGTGGACTTGAGGGGTTGCACCTCGGGCTCATAAGAAAATTCGACTAGTTTTTGACAAAAATGAAACATTTCAGTTCCTTGATACTATTTTTCAGCCATTACCCATACTAGAAAAAGACGCATGCTGGTGTAGGATATGCCTCAATGTTCATAGCGAGTTCATAGCGCTTATCAAGACCAAAACGTAAAAAACAAACTTCTTTTTTATCAATTTCAGAAGAAAAAAACATACACTCGTCTATATGTAAAGGGTCAAATAGCATACCTTCGAATCTGGTGAGAAAGTCGCATGATTTTCCTGGTTACTTCGGTTTTCTCTACTACATGTATTAACAACTGGCTAGTCACGATTAACCTGCAATATGGCAAAAAGTTACGATAGACAAAATTCAAATTCCCGAAGTGCACAACCCAGGCTTACCTCACGAAGTTTATGTGCCGCGTGCTTTTTCATATGAACCAAGATTTAGTGACAGTAACACTGGAGCTAAACTTCGAAAAGCAATGCTAGGTGTTAAGTTAGCTTTTTTGTCCTGCAAAAATAGACGAGAGATAACCTAAGAAGTATGTAAAAACTGGTGTATAAACATTTCTTTTTATGTAGTATTCATCTGATTTCTACCAACATGTATATGTCCGAACAGTGACCTAAAAAGTATGTAAAAACTGGTGTATAAACATTTCTTTTTATGTAGTATTCACATGATTTCTACCTACATGTACAAATAGTCCCAACTGTGACCTATCTCGGGTTCGGATGATATAAATGTTTATATTCAAACTGAACGATTTTTTGGTTTGAAAAGTTGTATAAAATCTCTATTCGTTTCACCCCAATCTTATTGCAGTACACTTCACCATGCAATACATGGTGTACAGATGATCCGGCACCTATTAACTACTGCAGTGTTTTATGTTCCAACACTACTATATTTCACATGAATATAGCATTCTCTCTATAAGATATACTCATGAAATGTTATTGGTCACTTTAACCCTTCCAATGCTGAGGCTACTTTCGTCCAAAGCACAAAAACGCAAGGGATTTTTGAAAACCATATAAACCCTGTCATGTTGGTATTCATTGGATAGCCCTCACTGAGTACTCTCATATGAGTACCCATTTGCCATGGTTCCGGTAATTTTCAATATGTTTTGCATCATTTTGTATGAGCCAAATTAGCCACCAGCAGCATAAGGGTTAAGGATATAGTATTGAATTAATCCTCAAAAATTTACGAAATACGTTCAATAAATATCAATAGGAGAAAAGCCGTAACTAGAAATAGGTGGATTTGCTAGTAACAATTCCTTTGGTAGGATAGATCTTCTTGCCGTTTGCCTGTTCTATTGACAAAAAAGTATATCTATTCATCGAATACTACCAGTTTATGGTATGCAAACTCTGATTGAATGTATGTGTCTTACGCATACATCCGCAAATGGTAAATTACTCTATGCCGCGTTTATTTCCAAATTCTTTCTTCAATCCGACACAAACGCAAACGTATCATGCCGATAAAAACACATATAACACGTGTAAATATAATTCGTATTCCATGCAGTTGTATTGTACGTTCTGTCCTTCAATAAAAGGTCTTTCAATGAAACAAATATATCACGTATGGATATGATTTGTATCGCATGGAGTTGTCTAAAATGTACATTCAGTCTTTCAATAAAACAAATATAACACGTATAGATATGATTCGTATCGCATGGAGTTGTATTGTATGTTCTGTATTTCAATGAAACTTCTTTCAATAAAACATATATCACGTATAGATATGATTTGTATCGCATGAAGTTGTATTGTACGTTCTGTATTTCAATACAACTTCTTTCAATAAAATAAGTATAACACGGATAGATAATGATTCGTATCGCATGGCGTCTGTCTTTCAATAAAATGTATTTCAATAAAACAAATATATCACGTATAGATATGATTTGTATAGCATGGAGTTGTGTTGTATGTTCTGTCTTCAATAAAACAAATATAACGCGTATAAATATAATTCGTATCGTATGGTGTTGTATTGTAGGTGCTGTCCTTCAATAAAACGTCTTTCAATAAAAACAAATATTACACTATAGATATAATTCGTATCGCATGGAGTTGTATTGTACGTTCTGTATGGGTATGGCGAGGCAAAAGGGAAGCCATATCTCGACAGCTCACGACCGTGTGTGTCTTTATCACTCAGTCACTAGTGGAGAGATTTTCAGACTTCCAGCGGGGTTAGCGTTAACTATCACCCTTAAGCCGCCAGAAACGCTAGAATGCAATTTACACTGCAACTGCCTCCATAAATCCGCCCAAGCCCGGGGATAGCTAAAACAGCCTCAACAACGCTTCCTCGCCCTCCTCCTCCTCTCGAGAATTAAAAATGACGTTGCTCGCAGAGGCAATTAATACGCGGGTAAAGCATATGCTGCTGACCGCTGGCCGGTCACCAGGAAGCCTAGGAGTCAGTCCCGTGCTGACCCGCGCTGACCAGTTCTTGATTAACCCTTCCAATGATTAGGGTACTTTCCTCATAGGCACAAGGATGCAAAGATTTTCGAAGACCATCTAAACACTGTCATGTAGGTACCCATTGGAAAGCTCTCGCTGAGTACTCTCAGATGAGTACCCATATGTCAGGTTTCCAGTCATTTTTCAGTTTTTTTGCATCGTTTTGTATTGGCCAAATCAGCCGCAAGCAGCTTAAGGGTTAATTCTACGGACAAGAGCACTCTGCGTTTTCTGCAAAACAATTACACCTCGAAGGCCAACATCCAGTTTTGCATACGTTGTCGACATACTTATGTAAGGCTTTATATGTAATGTATAAACTTATTCTACTTATTTTTTCTGTGTGTGTGTGTGAGGGGGGGGGGGCTGCACAATCAGAGTAGGCATACACTTATTCAAAATATACTCTTTTATAATATTCCTTAATAATTGATAACATAATTGGTTATCATTTGAACATGCTATTAAGCATAAAAGCTACGATCAGGCAAAAGTCAATTTTATTTTTTACTCCACATTCATGATTGATGCATCTATAGTCAATGTCAATACATAAGCAGCAATTATTACATCTTAAGTTCCAGCATTGAAATACATACTTTAACAAGTGAATGGCTTTTTTTCAGCAAAATGAACTTTTCAATAAAACCGTTGTCATTACCTTGCACCTCTTATTAATTTTGTCTCCATTTTGTGTGAGATGCTGAAATAAAAACATATCAAATTGATAATTAAGTAGGCAGTAGGTTGGGAAAGGTTTTAGTCCGGATCAAATCTAATCAAAGAACACGTTTATTAAAGTATATTAACTTTTGCTTACATCCCTTTTCTCGGTCTTTTCTTTTTCTTTTCTCCATTTGAATGTGTACGTATTGTATGATATACTTGCGTGTAGACAACCCTTATTTGATATGACTTTCTGTTACTACGTATCCCAATGGTCCAGTCGGACAGGCAAGTTAATCAAAAAACGTTTTCAAACTGAAAAACAATTTACTTCATCTATCAATTTTTGATATGGAATCGCCTCATGGCCGAGTGGTCTCGCACAGAACGTCTCTTGTGCTCTCTGTGTCACACCTCGGCTGAAGATCTGGGTGTTGACTTTGAGAAATGTGAGAACATCTCCAATTACGTGTGGTTAAGCCTTCCAATGGTGAGGCTACTTTCAACTTAAGCATAAGGACGCAAAGATTTCTGAAAACCATCTAAACCCTGGCTTGTTGGTATTCATTCGCTAACTATCGCTCGCCGAGTAATCTCAGATGAGTACCCATGTGCCAGGGTTTCAGTCATATTTTAGTTTTTTTTGGATCATTTTGTATTGGCCAAATTAACCAACCGCAGCATAAGGGTTAATCGGTTGTCCTCCACTTCCTTGGGTACGCCGGTCTCTCCAACATCAACTATGAGCAAGTAACGATGTAGCAATAAAATGAGCCCAAGAGTGAAATAAACCAGATTCCGTACCATTTCATTCTGTCGTCATCGCTGACCCATAGTCAGGCAAGCAACTGACGAGGGACAACCTGGCTGTTACTCCTAAAACACAGCTGACAGTGATGGCATCTGTTTGAAATCAGCCTGATAGCTGTTTGACATTCATTTGGCAGATTGGATGGCGTTTGAATGACATGCATGTCAAAGAAGTAGAGTGATTTCTATTATCGCCCATGATCACGTAATCCTAAGAGCACGTGTCTGTGAGACTGCATTCTCATACTAGTTCATTGCGTTAGTTAAATTGTTTGTTTGCTTGATCTCCAAGGCTATATTAACAGCTGTTTTAGCGCAACTAGGCAGTAAACCAGGACCGCTCACAAGTCCTCCTCTCCCTTCGTAGGATTCTGATGGGGTCCTTCAGATTGGAAAGGGGTCATTTAAAGCAAGATAGGTAATCCAACTCAGTTCCTCACATTTGTGAAGCGACAGTACTCTCTGTCTTAAGGGCATATATATATATATATATATATATATATATATATATATATATATATATATATATATATATATATATATATATATATATATATACATATATATATATATATATATATATATATATATATATATATATATATATATATATATACATATATATATATATATATATATATATATATATATATATATATATATATATATATATATATATATATATATATGTATATGTGTGTGTGCTTATACAGTGGAATCATTTTGCAATCTTAATTGTTTTTTGGCGATTTTTTCAAAATGTGGGAAACTCTGGAAACACTGATATTTGAGCTCCTGACCAAGAATAATAATAATATTGCAAAACATATAAATCGAATGAAAGTAGCTTAAAGACAGGAAGTAATATCTGAGAGACTCTTAAGAATCTAGTACGTTTAGTGAATATGATAATGATTATCACCAAATCAATACCTCACAAGTTAACATACTTCACAGATCATTAGAGGGTGTCGTCCATACGTACTTACAGTATTAAGGGAAGTTACTTATAGGCTTAATTCTGCTAATTGTGCTAAACTTCCTACACACCTTGGCAGCTTCCCTAAACTGCTTCAATTGAGTTAGCGGCCGTGTCAAAAGGGCTAGTTCTAACCGAGTGTGGCCAGTGACAATAGATTGTGATTATCGCCGTCCCCAGAGCAGATTTGAATCAATCAAGCAGTTTTGTCCCCTGATAGGATGTAATTATATCCAGTTATCAGATTTTCGTTTTGGAATTATCACTGTCACATCAATCTATCTATGATATGATCACGCCTGCTGCCAGCTAACTACATGTAAAGGTAAGAAGGTCTACCCGAGAAGAATCTATGGACTCTACAGGTAAGTAACTTTCAGGAGACTTTCAAACTTTCAGAGTTTCTCTCAAACAAAGTTTTACGTGAAAATGTTTGAATAAATTATATTTTTCACTGCGACAAATGCTTTAGTTTTATAATTGTTATTCATTGTTAGTATCTCTATCTCTACTTAGTAGGTTTGAATAATTATTAGATATTATTTATCTTTTTGTCATTTATCGTCTTCGTCATTACCATCATTATCATCAAACTAATCATCATCACCATCATTATTATCATCATCATTGTTAACACCAACGTCTTTATCATTTTGCTCATTATCTTTATATCATTTTCATTCTCATCATCATTTTCATCATCACCGTCATCATTAGTATCATCATCACTGTCAGTTGAATGATTTATCATTTTGCTCATTATCTTTACATATTTTTGTCATCATCATCACGATGATGATGATGATGATGATCAGGACCGTTCCCTCTCTCTACTCTGTAGTATCTTTCCAATCCCTATTACTAAATGGATAATTCAGACGCAACTTGGTAAACAAAAACTAGCTAAGATATGTATCTGTAGATCAATTCCTTCTTTTCCCAGAAACGAGTCAAATCGCATTTTATTAGGTATTAAAGCCATCTGTGAGTAGCGAAGCCGACTACCTGATGCTTCGCGGAGTAGATGAAGCGCGAAAGCAGGAGGCTTATAACCCATTATTGCTTATCAGTCACCGTTAGAATTGTCGTCTGGATCTCAAATACTTTTGATGCTTACTTGAAAATTATGAATTATTTTACAAAATATTTGATGGAGAGTTGTCGGTAGTGTTCTGAAAGACATTTCTCCTTCAAAGATTTTGCAAACTTAACTGTCGCCTGCAAGATATCATCAAAATTGTCAGGCTGTTTTTGGCGTCTGCGAGCATTAATGGGTTAAGTAGTATGATTCCAGCAGGCGTGCACTCGTCACTCTGGCTCGGCTGGTTGTAGGCGAGTTGAAGAGAGACTCTCTAATAGTGTATTCAGTGATCAGTAATTAACTCTTGATTGGCAAGCTGTAGGTGTTGTCATTTTCCATTCCATTACACAACCTGCAGTGTGACATTTCATTAGCACTATTAGCACTTAACTACATGTATCAGTGCCCTGCTGAAGGTAGGTAGGGCCGCCCTGATGGCCGAGTGGTCTAGAGAATTGCCACAGACTGCTCGCTGTTTCTTACCGCTGAGGGCCTGCCATGGACCTCTTGCTGTCTCTCACCATTGAGGGCCTGCCCTCATGGCCGACTGGTCTAGGGAACTGCCACAGACTGCTCGCTATCTCTAACCACTTAGGGTCTCCACTTATAGCAGAGTGGTCGTAGGTGTTGCCACTGACAGCTCACTATCTCTCACCACTGAGGGCCTGTCCTGATGGCTGAGTGGTCTAGGGAACTGCCCCGGTCTGCTCGCTGTCTCTCACAACAGAGAGCCTGTCCTGATGGCCCAGTGTTATAAGGAACTGCCACGAACTGCTCGCTGTCTCTCAAAACTGAGGGCATGTCTAGTGAACTGCAACGGACTGATCGCCGTCGCTCACCACTGAGGGTCTGCCCTGATAGTCGAGTGGTCTAAGGAACTGCCACAGACTGCTCGGTGTCTCTCACCAGTGAGGGTCTGTCCTGATGGCCGAGTGGTCTAAGGAATTCCCATCGAGTGCTCACTGTCTCTCACCACTGATGGCCTGTCCTGGTGGCCGAGAGGTCCAGGGAACTGCCTCAGACTGCTCGCTGTCTCTCACCACTGAGGGCCCGCCCTGATGGCCGAGCGGTCTAGAGAACTGCTACGGACTGCTCGCTGTTTCTTACCGCTGAGGGCCTGCCCTGATGGCTGAGTGGTTAAGGAAACTGCAAAAGAACCTCTAGGGCTCTCTCACCACTGAGGGCCTGTCCTGATGGCCGAGTGGACTAGGGAACTGCCGCGGAACCTTCACTTTAAGCAGAGTGGTCGTAGGTATTGCCACTGACAGCTCGCTATCTCTCAGCGCTGAGGGTCTGCCCTGATGGCTGAATGGTTCTGGGAACTGCCACTGAAAGCTCGCTATCTCTCACCGCTGCCTGACCTGCTCTGATAGCCGAGTGGTCTAGGGAACTGCCACATAATACTCGCTGTCTCTCACCACCGAGAGCCTGCCCTGATAGCAGAGTGGTCAAGGGAACTGCCACGGACTGCTCGCTGTCTATCAGCGCTGCCCGACTTGCTCTGAGAGCCGAGTGCGTCTCAACCAATTAAATTCTGCATCGAAACAGTTGATCGATCATTTGGCCAGCTTGAAATTGATTTAATTTTAATTCTCAACTGACACACTTCATTCTTCACATTTACTTGCCCTCATTATCCTTAATGCCAGGTCAGAGTGACCAGTTTATTGAAATTAAAATCAAAATTAGATTTAAATTCTGAATTGACATACCTGATCCTTAATACGGTCAGCTTGTAATAAAGTGAATTTAAATCCTGGACTGACATATATCATCCGTGGCATACGCTTACCCCGATGGTCCTTCGTGGCAGGTCAACCAGAGCACTTCGTATTGTGATGCATTTAAATTCTGAATTGACAATCAAATTAATGTTAATAACTGACAATAAGAGAGAAGACGTCACGTCATGTCACATCATTCGCGTAGATAATAACCCACGCGAAGTTCAGCTGCAATAAGTTGAAGCTTCTTGTCAATTTACGTATATCATCGTCAATTTAATTTTATCCTAGAATCTGTCTTCTACAAACTGAAGAGAGGGGAGTTTTAAACAATTGGACTGATGAAAATGAGATTTTATTGCATCATGGCCCATAGAGAATCTTTTGAAATATATTTCCAATTCACAGCGAATGACACTTGGAACTCGGGTTCGAGTCCCTCTGCACCCCCCCCCCCCCCATAAGCGGGTTTCCATGGTTGCTATACAACTGTGCGGCGTTGTGAAGAGGTATCTGAGGTGCATTTACAAGTTTACAATTTATATATATATATATATATATATATATATATATATACATATATATATATATATATATATATATATATATATATATATATATATATATATATATATATATATATATATATATATATATATATATATATATATATATATACTGTATATATATATATATATATATATATATATATATATATATATATATATATATATATATATATATATATATATATATATATATATATATATATATATATATATATACTGTATATATATATATATATATATATATAAATATATATATATATATATATATATATATATATATATATATATATATATATATATATATATATATATATATATATATATACTGTATATGTATATATATATATATATATATATATATATATATATATATATATATATATATATATATATATATATATATATATATATATATATATGTATATATAGAGTTATATATATATATATAGTTATATATATATATATAGTTATAT
>OZ012688.1:32107779-32147779 GCA_963942565.1 Maea johnstoni | reverse complement strand
GACTAAATAATTTTTAATAAAACAAAACAGATGATTAGTAGAATTGACTTCTACTTATTGAAGCTGTACTGAGAGCCTCTGTCTATTCAAGCATGTCATTACACTATACTCTTACAAACATGCCGATTATTTGCAAAATCTACAAGATGTGCTATTGGTCAGGCCAGACACAGACAGACAGACATACAGACTCACACACACACACACACACACACATATATATATATATATATATATATATATATATATATATATATATATATATATATATATATATATATATATATATATATATATATATATATATATATATATATATATATATGTGTGTGTGTGGGTGTGTGTGTATATATATATATATATATATATATATATATATATATATATATATATATATATATATATATATATATATATATATATATATATATATATATATATATATATATATATACCAAATGATGTTACAACCATGCATTTAAGGTTTGCGTTCATTTGACACTTCCATGCCCAAAGTTCCTCATAAAAAGTTGAATGCCAATATTCTTAATGCCAAAAACATATTAGGCATGCTGATTCTTATTAACGTTATTTTAGATATTTCCCAAATAATGGTTTGGTCTCAGATATACTGTACAAATAAATAGCCAGACACTGTTAGGGTGCTACAGGTTAATCACCAATAGAGCAGGGCCACGTGGCAATGGAGGGTTGTACATGTGGAATAAGGAGTCAATGGAATGCTTAGAAATAGTTCAAAAAAGGTCATTATCAAACAAAAAATGGCAACTTTGGTATTTCTGCCCATTTATCTATTATCAAGAAGCTTTAACGAATTGGAATTCAATCATAGCACAACAAACAACTATTCTTTGCGGTACTACGGTTAAAACTGACCAGTCGCGATAAGGCAGAAAAAGTGACGAAGAGCGAAATCCCGAATTCCAAAACTCATCAAGTCCAAGTTCCTGCGAATTTGGGAATATCCAAAATGATATCTGATTGAAGTGAGTATACTGCCCCACCTCTGTGAGAACAATTAAAACAGAAGAGGAATATCAAAATATATTACATTTGATTTCAAATCGTATGATTTCAAGTGACACCTAACCCAAGTATCAGAGACCGCATACTTTGAGTGCGGACGTCTTTAAGATTGCATCCTAACGTATACGTACAGAATACTCGTCCACTCCTAAGAGACCATACACCTATTTGAGAAAGCGTCCATCGAAAATAAAAGGTGACTTTGATGTGATTTAGATGCAATATTTGAATATGATAGTTGACGGAATTGATCAAACACGGGATGAGAAATCCCTAAGTGATACTTTGTTTAATATCACATATTCCAAACCAAAGATTTGGTTGACTAGAATAATCACTAAGCATATTTATTGATATTTAAGAAGGTATGCACATATTATTCAATTTCAATAGCTTTTCTAAACGGATACGTATCATTTTTTCCAAACCATATGGTTCAAATGGAAAGTATTGTATGGATGGATAGATACTGTACAACATTATTATTATTTGATTATCGGTATTACCAATTAAATCTAATGCAATAACTTACAAAAGAATATGTATTAAATTGATTTTCAAATCGTATGGTTTTATTTCAATCAGAGAAGAACCCATTGTTGTTAATGTAGGAATCTTATATAGACAAGTATTGAATATGACCCCCCCCCCCCCCCCCCCAGAAACACACACACTCCCGTGAGACTATATTAAAGGGATGTTATACCTTTGATTATTGGTATTACCATTTAAATGTATTGCTTTAACTTGCAAAAGAATATACTGGTATGTTAAATTGATTTTCGAACCGTGCGGCTTAAATTCAATCGACGAAGAAATCTTGTGTACAGTATTCTCAAGTATTGAATATGCCTCCCCCACTCTACTCCTGTGAGACTATATTAAAGGGAGCGCATCATTGAAAGATTAAGAGTGATTTGGTCGTGATTTATGTCTTCCTAATGTGTTTTTCCAGTGGCCCCGTGTGATATTAGGCGAGCATCGTTATATTTCTGGTTCCCATGCAATGTTTTCTTGGCCATCTCGCTATTTTCCTTAATTATCTCAGTGATTGCCTGATAAGTGAGACCCCTGCCACCAAGCAATGTCAAAAATTGCATCTTTGCCAGAGTTATGGTCGTGATATTGCCAAACAATTTGTTCTAGCGTTGAATGACCATTTCATCTCGCGGATTATGACGGAATAAAACATAAGTTAGCTACAACCTCGTTCCATAAAACACCATTAGTCCAACGCGAGGCGTTATTGTTTCTGCAGAGAGAAGGGGGGCTTTGTGCGCATGCGCAACTCGATGAAACTGACACGAAATTGGTTATGTAAAAAATGCATGACGGGAACATATACTATCGTATGAACGATGATATAGACATTTAACAACGTCACTTGTGCCACCTTTATGACCGTAGGTCGTCCTTGGCAAATACACCTTTCTTTACCGATGTTTATTAGGTGGGCAACTTATATGGAAATGGACGTCGGGCAAATTGATGGATCAGTTGTAGTTATTTGAAGTGATACACCCGGACGGGCGAGGTGCGCGGAGGGCACATCTAAAACAACGAGCCATCTCTTCGCCTCTGATTGAATGAATTCCTAATCAGCTGTCGCACGTGGTGGCATATGGCAATGGTCTTCAGGTGCCTATCCGCATCTTAATCACACCTTTAACTAAACAAAATATACAATTTACGCGTGTGTTTTGTTTGTCTTTGTTTGCTCTTATTGAAGTTTATGTTTTCTTGAACATCTCCCTTTACTTGAAGAATGCTGTATTAACATATCCATTTCCACACCGCATATGCGATATCTCAACATATGGTATGAAATATATCATCAGGAATTTAAATCAGGAAAATTGTTCTTTATGAAACTAATCTATAGAAATATTTGGACCGAAAATTCGATTACCGTCCCTTTTTCAGCCATATTTAGGTTAAATTGTCACTAGCCAGTTGTAGGTGTTGGAGCACCCGGCGAAGAACTTCGCCTAACCCTAAATCACTGATAACTATCTCACATGCCAAGGACGGGTATGTGGACTGGGAAAGCACAGATGTAAACGTGTACATAAAGTAACTGGCACCCCCTCAAACAGGGTACAAAAGGGTGCGACCCAGGTAATCACCACCCTGTCTAGGAAACAGGGAAAACGTTATTACACAATCTAATTCATCATCTAATATGATGAGAAAGCAAAGCTTTAAATGCTCGCGCAGCTCGATGATATTTCTGCATTCCCCTTCAAATGCAGTCACAAAGTGTTTGTTATTGTTATCCGTGACGTCATTCTTTACTTGAACTTCGCTGAAACATATTGGAAGTCCCCTCATATGAGTTTCATATTTGTGCAATAACCACACACAGTATGCGTAGCGATTGACCGAAAATATGGCATAAAAATTACTACGACTTCAACCTGTTGCAAAATCGTCATTTCACGACAGATTTCCTCTAGAATTAAGAGACATGTAGAATTATTTGTGGCGGTTGTAGCGATTTAAACTGCATTGAAATCGATTCACGGAAAGACGAGTGAAGTCAGTTTTACCGTGAACATCGAAGTTACGACTTTGGAATGCGCGGAATTCCATCGTAACATGACGTCATTTCAAGACGTCAGCATTTGTCGCACGTGAGCATGTATGTTTCAGTTGTTGCATAGTTCGGCGTGTGTTGCACGATAGTCGGCGACCAAAACGCTATTTTGACACAATTTAAAGGAAACAATCCAAATTTATTATTTGATTAAGAAATATTTAAAACATGAAACGATCTGGCGGCAAAATGTGCTCTTAAAGCAAAAAGTTGTGCTCATTTCCCGCGAGGTTATCGAGCGAGCGAGACAAAGAGACGAACAGACAGAAGTGTTGACGGAAGTGCGGACACGGTTTCAAGGGCCTCAGTATGTACTTCCATTGACAATGGCATTGTTGACATCCTATACCGTAAATGCTCGCTACGCTGAGCCGGCCTTCGGCCGACTCACTACGCGAGCTAATATGACGAGAAAGCAAAGCTTTAAATGCTCGCGCAGCTCGATGATATTTCTGCATTCCCCTTCAAATGCAGTCACAAAGTGTTTGTTATTGTTATCCGTAACGTCATTCTTTACTTGAACTTCGCTGAAACATATTGGAAGCCCCTTATTATGAGCTTCATATTTGTGCAATAACCACACACAGTATGCGTAGCGATCGATTGACCGAAAATATGGCATAAAAATTAGTACAACTTCAACCTGTTGCAAAATCGTTATTTCATGACAGATTTCAACTAGAATTAGGAGACATGTAAAATTATTTGTGGCGGTTGTAGCGATCTAAATTGCATTGAAATCGATTCACGGAAAGATGAGTAAAGTCATTTTTACCGTGAACATCGAAGTTACGACTTTGGAATCCGCGGAATTCCGTCGTAACTTGATGTCATTTCATGACGTCAGCATTTGTCGCACGTGAGCATGTATGTTTCAGTTGTTGCATAGTTCAACGCGCGTTGCACGATAGTCGGCGACCAAAACGTTATTTCAATACAATTTAAAGGAAACAATCCAAATTTATTATTTGATTAAGAAATATTTAAAACATGAAACGATCTGGCGGCAAAATGTGCTCTTAAAGCAAAAAGTTATGCTCATTTTTCCGAGGTAATCGACCGAGCAGGGTCGAGCGAGCGAGCCCGACGAGAGACGAACAGACAGACGTCAACACCAAAAATCCTGCCATAGTGTGTATCCTGCCATTAGGCATTACACTATATATATACCGTAAATGCTCGCTACGCTGAGCCGGCCTGACGGCCGACTCACTACGCGAGCTAATATGATGAGAAAGCAAAGCTTTAAATGCTCGCGCAGCTCGATGATATTTCTGCATTCCCCTTCAAATGCAGTTACAAAGTGTTTGTTATTGTTATCCGTGACGTCATTCTTTACTTGAACTTCGCTGAAACATATTGGAAGCCCCTTCATATGCGCTTCATATTTGTGCAATAACCACACACAGTATGCGTAGCGATTGACCGAAAATATGTCATAAAAATTACTACGACTTCAACCTGTTGCAACATCGTCATTTCACGACAGATTTCCTCTAGAATTAAGAGACATGTAGAATTATTTGTGGCGGTTGTAGCGATTTAAACTGCATTGAAATCGATTCACGGAAAGTTGAGTAAAGTCATTTTACCGTGAACATCGAAGTTACGACTTTGGAATGCGCGGAATTCCATCGTAACATGACGTCATTTCAAGACGTCAGCATTTGTCGCACGTGAGCATGTACGTTTCAGTTGTTGCATAGTTCGTCGTGTGTTGCACGATAGTCGGCGACCAAAACGCTATTTTGACACAATTTAAAGGAATCAATCCAGATTTATTATTTGACTAAGAAATATTTAAAACATGAAACGATCTGGCGGCAAAATGTGCTCTTAAAGCAAAAAGTTATGCTCATTTCTCGCGAGGTTATCGAGCGAGCGAGATAAGAGACGAACAGACAGAAGTGTTGACGGAAGTGCGGACACCGTTTTCTAGGCCTCAGTATGTACTTCCATTGACAATAGCATTGTTGACATCCTATACCGTAAATGCTCGCTACGCTGAGCCGGCCTTCGGCCGACTCACCACGCGAGCTATTAAATTTCCATAGACCTAGCAAAACCGTATTCACGATAGAATGCTGTATGGATAAAGGGATTTCACCGCTGTAAAGAAACAGTTTGTCACAACTCAAGTTTATGACCACATTTTAAATTGTTAAATTTGTTTCAGCCGAAAGGACCATAATTATCGTTACATGTTCTATCATAATACAATTGTTTATGACAATGACGTGAGAATGATCATCAAAGTGTTACTTAGATGTTACTCCACCTGCATTTTTGGCCATTTACCTGAAATCTACCTTTAATTTGTTTTGAGTTTACCTTAAGCCGGCATGTCAGTGGCATGGGGTGACTGGGCCAATGCAGCCTAGTTCTAGGCAAAGCAATTTCTTTTATCTCTCTATATTTTACATGAAACCTTTACCAACGCTAAACTGTGTCTACCCTGATTCAGTTCCCAACTTGCTCACCAGTTGGCCCACAGTGAGATTTTACCAGTTTCTATGATTCTGACTGACCAGTGTGACCACCTTTGCTGCCACCTATCACCAGCCACAGGAACTGACACCTAGACATACAGCAACTGATAGAGACCAGAACAGAGAAAAGCATGATTTAATGAAATCATAGACTAGGAGCTAGTCTATGGCTAATGATGAACAGACGGCACAGATGGACGAGTGTGTGAATCGTGTATGATGGATGGATGGGAGGAGAGGACGACTGCAGCCCCTCATTCCGGATGGCTGACTTGATGACGGGGATGGATGGATGGATGTGTGGTCATGTTTCTCTCCCCACTGACCAATAAACCATTGAAGGTGCAGAGCAGGTCTCCGGTACTGGTAGCCACTTGTCTGGCTAACTTACAGTGTTATAGCCACATCTCCAGCAGGCGTTGATGTTTGCACAGAAATAGACAAGTACTCAGTGACAGTGTCGAAACCCCTTGCTAGCCTGTCATGACAGGGCAAGACAGACAGACATGCAGATAGACAAATGAATGTGTATGTATGTATGTATGTATGTATGTATGTATGTATGTGTGTATGTATGTATGTATTTATGTATGTATGTATGTATGTATGTAAAATTGCTTGCATGCATGCATGTATGTATGTTGCATGTACGAATGTATGTAAGTTTGTGTGTATGTATGTAAGAATGTATGTATGTGTGTGTACGTGCGCATGTATGTATGTATGCATGCATGCATTTGTGTCTGTATGCATGTGTATGGCAAGAGAGAGAGAGAGAGAGAGAGGGAGAGAGAGACATTTAGGATATATACATGTACGCGTGCACATCTGAATTAACTATCAACTTATTTAAAAGCTGTTGGGTTCCTTGAGCGTAAACGATATATAATTCTGCACAATGTTCCTATTTTTCTTTGTGACATTGCATACGATTACTTTGCAATTATGAATAACGATCCGGCGAAACCTTGGATCCAGTCCTAATGTCCAAATCATGAATGACCGTGATTTTTATGTAATTGAAGGGGTCAAAGAAGTTAAAGAATGTGGGACAGGGCGTCACATTTCAGTCCCCAGCCGACAATTACCAGTTGTTTCCAATTAAACTGAATACATTATTCACTAGATCATTTGAAGTGCCCAGACTGATATCAGGCGTGGTGAAATGCGGTTTAACATGCACGTACACAAGCAGATCTTCTTTCCTACATGTACCCGTTTTTTATTGCGCGTACATACACTCAATTACACAATGAACGTTGCAATATAATTCAATACAGAAACACCCAATGTTTTAAATACATTATTATGTAATGCCATATAACAAAATACGATACATTCTGTTGGATGCAACGCAATTTGAAACGATACATTACAATGCAATGCATTGCAATACACTACAACACAATGCAATACAGTGGATTCGAATGCCTAATATAAAGACTTAACAGGTAATACAAGTAAAAGTAGAGGAGTATGTAGCGTGGCTAAGTGACCCACTAAACTCTTGTCACTGGTTCCGTCAGGCCAGCCGCCCGGCCAGCCCCGACAGACAAGGCTATCTAGTGGTCTGTATTTTAGGATGATGATGATATTAAGACAAGGAATTATGACATGTGAGATAATCCACACGACCTTATCCATCACTCCAGCCTGGCCTGATTCCTCTCAATAACAATCACAGTGTTCTCCATTGAGACAAACCTGCAACGTTGATCTTTGACATCTCGGATGGAAACGTATCATGCAGGAAAAAATGGGTGATACAAAAATGGGGGTTTATTGGTAAACGTTAGGGGGCTTGTGATCAGATGTTAGTATGGAAGAACGGGACTTGAGCTTATTGATTGTTGTGTCTTTCGCTGTTTTTCAACCTGCAATGAATAGCTTTGCCATTTTGTAAGAGACCTATCACACAAGAGATTGGATGACATGAAAATTAGGCGGGGGGGGGGGGGGGGGGGGGGAGTGGTAGGGTTAATGGTTAACATCTTAGGGGGGTTGATGTTCTGCTCTAGGTTTAAGAGAAATGGCATAGTACCATTATTGTTTTCAATGAGACAAAGCTGCAAAGGAGATCTTTAGCATCGTGTGAAAAAACTCTGACCTCAGGCGAGTTGATGACATGAAATTGGGGGTTAATGGATTAACATAATAGGGGTTGGTGATTAGATGTCAATATGGATAAAGGGTAAAGATATAATGTTTTCGCTGAGACAAACCTGCAACCGAGATCTTTGTAATCGAGTAAAGAACTGGTTGAATGTGCAATTGGTTGGGACGAAAATTGGGGGTTCATTGGTTAATATTTTAGTGGCTGATGATCTAATGCCAATAGATCATCAGTAGATTAGTGAGGTAGAGTATTTTCGCCTAAACACACCTGCAACAGAGATTTTTGGCATGGCACAAGTGACTTCGTGTAAAGACGATACGGACATTTGGGTAATGGGTTGATATCTAAGGTGATTGCCTATCAGATATCAGTATGGATGAATGTGGAAAGAACAGCGTGTTTTTCTAAAATGCCATCATTATACCTTTATGAAAATTAATTTGATTGGATGAATTATTCGCAAAACACTTAAAGAGGGTCTGTCAATGTAGATTAAGTTCTGAACAGCATTCCTCCTTTAATTATTTTCTGGAAAAAAGGTCTGCTGAGAAATATAACACCAGTTTAGGCTGCTTAAGACGTTGGTCTATACATAGGGTTGAAAGGGTTCATGATTTTAGTGGCAATAAATGATGTACGTTTTCGGATAGTATTCTTCACAGGTTAAAAGACTTGTGGCTGCTCCCATAGATTAGTAGTCTAATGCATTGGGCATTGACAGCTCAGTGTCTCTAACCACTGTCAAAGGTCTCGGGTTCGAATCTGGCTCAAGTATGTGAGAAAGTTGCCAGTGACTTGGTTGGTTGTTTTCCCCGGATATCCTGATTTCCTTCACTATTGGCAACTGGCTAGTCCCGATCTCGTCTTGACATGGCATAGAGAGTGACGATAAACGAAATCAAAATAAGAAAACAGAAATTATTACGTAAAGGCTGAGGGGTTGCCCCAATGGCTGAGCAGTTCAACCCGCTTTGTGCCAAAAGCTCGTGTACGACTTGCCTTGTCTCACCTCTGTACAAGGTGCTGGATTCGAACCCCGCTTGCAGTCAAGGGTTTGGTAACTTAGAAGCAGTATTGTATTTTATTATACCTCACTTTAAGATCGTAAGCCGTGATTGGCTGACTTAACAGTGAACAATCATCATGTTGCCTGATGCCATCAGTGAGGGCTTCATGTTGCCCGTTGCCACTAGCGACACCTAGCGGGGAATGTGTGAATCATCAGTCATCTGTGACCTTGCTTTGTTTACAATTACAAACGGGGTTTGTTCGGTATAATAAAACAAATATGCCATGCCAGTGTAGGTAACATGATGGAATGTCTCCCCTCTGGAGGATGGTTTTCCCTCGGGAAAACCATCCTCCCTCGGGGAAACATTCCGTCTTATTATACCTCACGTGAAAATACTCTCATCCCATTGGATGAGAGCCATGTGTCAAAGCTGTTAGCAACCTAGCTGTGTCTCTATAGGTTCCTTGACAGCGGTCACCATTCGACGTATTAGCACCCGCTGTCAAGGAGACGACGTATTAGCACCCGTTGTCAATGTGCCGTTTCATGATTCCCTATATTGTTGAGGACGTCATGCTTTCAAGATCCCCGCGCGTGGCGAAAGTATTTCAAGGCCTCAGCAGAATGCCGCCGTCAACAATGGAATTATCTTATTGTTGGGAACAACTTGCGCGAGTGTCTCAATTCAGGGGAAAAAGTAAAATCTCAACCCAGTTGAGGTGGTAGGTTGTTCAGGAAAGATAAATTAAATACATGTAGTATCCCAACATGGTCAGCACGGTAAACCTGCTGCTCCGAAATTACACTGCCCAAGTGAGTTTTGTAAGTTTCAACTTGTCATGGATTTTGGGTGCCCGGGGGTGAGGGGGGGGGGGGGGGGCGTGTTGTTCGGTATAATAAAACAAATGTGACATCCCTACGGGGTTGCTAACATGGTAGTCTACCCCTCGTGAGCATTGTCACCCTCGGGCTACGCCCTCGGGTGACAATGCTCACTCGGGGTAGACAACCATGTTAGCAACCCCGCAGGGATGTCATATTTGTATAATGTTACCCACACTGGCATGGCATATTTGTATAGTATTGTATGTATATTGATTGACGGATATTGTACAAAATCATAGCAAAATAAATGTGTACAAAATCCAAAGAAGTTCCAAGCTGCTTTCCTCTGGCTACTACGACAATGGTCAATCAAGATCTAAATAGCGTCAAAAGTGACAATGATTGAACAGACACTCATCCCAATGCGTTCTGACTGCCCCTGGCATTAAATGGTCTGGAGGTGAAGGCTGTTTTCTTCTAGATACTATGACAATGTTTCATCATGATCTAAATAGCGTCAAAAGTGACAATGATTAAACGGTCACTCCATACATCCCAATAATGCCTCCCCACTGCCCCTGGCGGTGGTCAGTGGCCGGGAATAGTTCCTGTCAGGTCTCTAAGAGGCTAATAGGGCAGTTAAGATTGGAAATGGCAGGGTCGGACAGCAGACATCGTTAACATGTCAATGGCGGGCAAGGGCCGGTACCCATTTGTTTGTGACAAACGCTTCAGGTGTCGCGGCTGTTGTATATAGCCCCGTTAACGACCTCTTTGGCCCCTGGACGACCCGTGCCAAAATCACAACAGTAGCGCCACAGAGAGGTCTGTCTGTGTTCTAAACTAGCTTCTAGTCTATGATTTCATTCATTTATGCTTTTCTCTGTTTTGTTCTCTAGCGTTTATTTCCTGTGGCTAGTGATCGGTGGAATCAAGGGTGGTCACACCAGTCAGTCTCTAGAATCAAGAAACTAGATAGATCTCACTGTTGGCCTCCTCGTGAGCAATTTAAGAACTAAATAAGGGTTTAGAGTTGGCATAGTCTTCATGTCAAATATATGGAGATAAAAGATCTTGGCCTAGGACTGATCGGCAGCTTGACAATTTTGCCGGCCGAAACAGTTGGGAAATATTTGTTATTCAGAATATCATCAACAACCCTCCTACAAATATGAATACGTGTACTTCCAAAACGTATCATTGAGAAAACATGAGCTAAGGCAACCAAGCGAACAGAGTAACATACACAAAAGCACTTGACACAGTACAAACAAAATTTAACTCCCCAAACAAATAAACGACATCAAAAAGGGGTTATCGTTTTTCCATGGTCGAGCCATTTAATGCAGTGATCAATGGTTGCTCTGTATCACCTCTCACCAGGTCTGAGGTTTGCCCCCGCTTAAGGAAATTACCAATGTCTTAGGGTTGGTCAATGGGTTATTTTGGGTACCCGTTTCTTTCCCTCCATCAACACGTAATCGTCGTAATATTACTTTCTTTTTCTATTTTTGTTTGTTATATTATTTATTGTACATGTAGATGGGGGAAACACGACAGGGGACTTATGTCCAAGACATTTTTTTCTTGCAAGTTTAGTTTTATTATGTTTTGTTTTGATGTTTATATGAAAGCGAATTTTGGTGTACACGTATGAATTTTGTAAACTTGATTTACAGTCAATAAAGCATACATACATACATACTGATATCAATGTAAATGCAGTAGCGTCAATCTTAAGATGTGAACACTTCGGGTATAAGTTTTCATATTGGTAGGACGTTTTGGGATCTCAGAGGTTCTGGCTTATGTATACAATGTATCACAGGTTGGAAAGAGGAATCGGAAAAATGTGTTTACAACTAAATGAATCCAATCTCGAAAGTATTTGAAGTTAATGATTTTGCTACTATGCATTTTTCTGTATACCACAATGTGACTCAACCAAAACAGATACCTGAAAATGAGGAACGGATATCATTAGATCTCTAGCCAAGCCTTGGGCGCGGCTGTTGAACGAGACCACGTTGCCACTGGTGGATAACTCGCGATGGTGGCGCCACTTGTTGGGATAGCGGCGGCGCTGCACACTAGTGCGTCGATCGCTTTCTCATGCGAGGAGATAGATTTCGCTGCAGTAGCGGCAAGCAGCAGCGGGCCAACTCGGAGCCAAGCAAAAATCGGCTGCGGGCTGCCGGCCGGGGCCTGGTGGGATAGTCCCGCCTCGTAAATCACCCCAACCGTCACATCCATCACCTCAAAGTCAAGCCTACTCAAAAACTGCCATTGTTCGGCCTGGAAACCACTCATTGGGACAGCTGCCGGACCCCTACTCAGCCCCGGTGTGTGACGGAGCAGACCCCATAAATCTCTAAAATGTATACGGAGGAAAGATGGCGAAGATTATGCCCTGACTACGAGGTCCTCTGTTCGTGAATCAGGGGTGTTGTTATTCCAGACGACGCAATAGACGACTCGCCATGGCTGTACCCATACCATGCATACCCGCCATAGCGCCCTGTTGGTTTGGAACAAAGGCAATTACTGTAAGACCTGCTCTAAAGGCCACCTGTATGTAGAGGCCAGCACATCGTCATTGATTCCCATCAGGCGAGACGGACATCACACTGGAACCTCCTAATGTGAACACTTCCATGATGTAAATATCTGTGGCCATCTAATGTGAACATGTTTGCTTAGGTCCCAAGGCGCTCACATCTCCCAGGTTTCTCTCTACTGACCACATGTCTATAGAGACCAAATATTTACAATTCCAAAATATTACATATGCATAATATCCAACCTGTTAACTAAGACCATCTCTCTATACCGACCAATTGCGGGTCATCCCATCGTCCATCTATCTCAAAGGGAGTAAATGTACAGTGAAACATTTTGAGATGTGACCACCTTGGTACCATGGCAAAAAAGCGTTCACATTAGGGGTGTTCACATCTCAGTGCTCATATCATAATGTAAAAGATGCACATAGGACAGAGAAAATGTGTTCGTATTAGTAGGTGTTCACATCTCAGTTGTCTTTTCATAATGTAGAAGATACAAATAGGACCGGGAAATATAGTGTTCCTATTAGTAGGTGTTCACAGTGAGAGATTTTCCTGTACTTTGGAACCCTTCCAGTTGAAACCGCAGCACCAGGGTAAAAGCGTTCACACAAGTGTTTATTTTTTCATTTTATTAGGAACTAATAAGACTTAACAATCGCGTTCACAACAGGTGTCCACATAAAGAGATTTCACAATAGTATATGTATAGTTTATGGACTTGCAGTTTCACTACAAAAGTATATATATAGTAATACAAATAGATATTGGAGAATTCACCCAATAATAGAAAATAAATAAGAAAACATAGGTAGTATTCTAAATCAAGTCCAGAAATCTTAAACTGGTCATAATCGCCCGGGGGTCGCACAAAGTGTTCAAATAAAGAACCATTGTCGACATGTTTGTATGATTTAATTGAAAGTTTTACTACATATTTATCACCATAGTCATTGGCATTCGTGATTCACCTGTCGTTTAAGGGTGCAACAGTGATACCATACACTTGATACATACCGACATACCTTAAAACTGAAACCAAATATCCTGTCCCTTTTTTAACCCTCTGTATTGACATTAATTACCCTCGGGGCCACACGCATACAGAAAACACACACACTAGCCCTTCTCTACAATCAACGTGGCTTTGTGTACAATACAAAAGCACTTTGTGAACGATACAAATTATCCTCATATTGAATTGAAGTTAGAAAATATAGTATAGTTCATTGACCACTCCTCATCAGAGTAAGAAATATACACACAAACATTTATAAACGGAGACAATAGGAAATTCAATAGGTAAGTGAATACACAAATAAAGACTCAAAGCAACACACATACACCAAGAGTGCTTTAGATGAGAGCGACACGTGATACCAAAAAAAAAAAACCAAAAGAGGAAATAGGAATTTACGAGAGGTCAACCAACTGCATGTACGAATTGCTTTTACCCATAATACTTAACCACGGCAAGGACTTGTTAACACAACTTTCTAGGTGCTGATTTCTCCATTATCAAATTAAAGTGACAGATATTTGGACTTAAGCTGTAAATTACCACTGTAGGTATGATCTTTGCGTAGGCTTAATCAGCTTTAGGAAGATAATCCCTCAATACAGTAAGTTGTTCGTAATTAAAGCATATAGAAGACTTATTGGTTAACCCCTGGGCAATCCCCATGGCCAGGTGGTCTAATTCATAGGGTTCTAGGGGCTCAATGAATTTTGCCATCGCGCACGAGGTCCGGGATTCGAACCCTGCTATGGTGATGTGAAAGTGTTGAAAGAGAGTTGGGGTCCAGGGGGAAGAAAAAGGCGCATGGCATGTGAGATAATTGCCAGTGACTGGGGGTTAGTCGGTGGCTTTTCTGGGTACTCAGATTTTCTCCGACCGGGAAAACAACTGACCAATCATTTAGCCTAAATGAGGCAGAAAAGTGACGATAAATGAAATTCCAAATCAAAATCCTCGTCATTATCAGGGTCCATACGAATGCGTAGAAAGTGTAATTATCTCATTTGCAGAAAGAAGGAAGATACACGAATTTACTAATCCAAATCCTATTTTCAGTCAGTGACAGGTGTATGATGTCAGTGTATCATTTTTTCAAAACCCAATTCAACCCTCAACCACGCCTTACCCCCATTGCATCCCTATCACACCCTACCCCCGCCCTACCCGACCCTGTATACCCCATTCCGAGGGGTGGCGCATCAGCATCCCGTGCAGGTGAGTCAGGTGTGTGTGAGTAATCATTCCTAATACCCGGGTATGCGCCACCCCACCCGCGAAACGCCCGTTACTTTACATCACGACAGCCATCAATCTACACACATACACAAACAACAGTAAAAAGTATTTTCCGTTCTACATCTATTAACATACCTACCCCTGTTAACCCTTACATGCTTAAATGTTCTTCCAGAAATTATCGTCAGGAACTATGATACTTTTGACAATAACTTTGGAATTAAAAGTAATTTTACAAAATATTTGAAGGAGAGTTGTTGGTTGTGTCCTAATTAACATTTCTCCTTCGGAGATTTTCCCACTTATGCTTTCGCTTGAAAGATTTCATCAGAATTGTCAGACTGGTTTTGGTCTCTGTGAGCACTAATGGGTTAACACACCTACCTCAGTCAGGCTCTAAAATCACCCTCATCACAGCTACATGTATATTATAAATCACACTACCAGAGTCATGTTGACACACACAGTGCATCCAAAAAATGAACACTCAAGATTTGTATCTTGAATTTAATGGAGGTTGCAGTTTCCGTATTTGACTGTCTAACTTTTTGTTAGAGATTAACGTAGCATTTGACAGATCGTTGGTGATCTGGTTCAATTCCGTTTATCGTCATTTGTTTTACCACAGTGACTGTGGCTAAGCCGCAATCAACCAGTCGATGGGGTAGGTAACCAAAGTACCCGGGTGAAACCACCGCTTAACCCAGAGATTACCTGCGACAAAGCTAGCTGTAGAGACTGGGTGTTCGAATGACCTACATATGCTGTAAGAGAGTTCCTTATGACTTTCGGTGTTTTTCTCAGGTCACTAAGGTATCTTTCATCGTTAAGTAAAGAACTGAAATGGCAAAAATGGTGTTATATAATTTCATTCCATTCTACTATTAGTCACAGAGTCCGTACAAGTTAAGTGACGGCATGGGACACTTGAAATATCTATGATATTTCAAAGCCGATTAGGGCTGAAATTGAGTTAAAGGAATGAATAGATACATAGTAATTTCATTTTAACCCTATCAGCCACTGTAGGTTTCCAGACGACCAATGAAAGAGAGTGTTTCACAAACCACAAAATACCCAAATTTGCAATATAACTAGTCGTTCACCAAATTTTCGTCAATCCAATTGGACCTTCTCAAGTGTACACACGGAACTTATAACATAACTCATATATATGTATATATATATATATATATATATATATATATATATATATATATATATATATATATATATATATATATATATATATATATATATATATATATATATATATATATATATATATACAGCCAGTAGCTAGCTAACACACACAAACAGACTAGTAAACGAATATATATATATATATATATATATATATATATATATATATATATATATATATATATATATATATATATATATATATATATATATATATATATATATATATATATATATATATATATATATATATGTATATATGTATATATACGTATATATGTATATATATATATATATATATATATATATATATATATATATATATATATATATATATATATATATATATATACATATGTTTATATATATATATATATATATATATATATATATATATATATATATATATATATATATATGTATATATATTTATATATATATTTATATATATATATATATATATATATATATATATATATATATATATATATATATATATATATATATATATATATATATATATATATATATACAGCCAGTAGCTAGCTGACACACACAGACAGACTAGTAAACAAATAAACATAGAATCAAATTAACAAACAAGGAAACATACGTGCGAATGGGTAAACAAACAAACGAACAATCACAAACAGACAAACAAACATAGCTATAGTTGACAGAAAAACTGATGATGATCGAAATTCCATTCCACTCCACTCCAGGTGGTCTGGCAGGCGGTGCTATGAAACATGGGAGTTTTAGTGTGGCCTTGGGTAGTGGAGGGAGTGTATGGGTCGCTACCTGCACGTTCTCAATCACTGTCAACAACATGTCACCATGATAAATCACATTTCCGCATGAGTGTTAATCAATGGTGGCCATCGTGCCAACTCAAAGGTTCAACAGTGGGACAGAATAACAGTTGAATTAGGCAAGGATTTGACACCACTACTGTGTAGGAAAATAGCGGTAGTGTGTTCTACTACTGCATGCATCATGCCTCTGCTGATCAAAGAAATAGAACCAGGGAGTGTAGGAAAAAAAGGCAGTGGTCCGATCTGCACCATTTTGTACGTACTCCGGGAAATAGAACTAGAAAGTGGAGGGAAATTTGGGCATAAAGGTAGCTATCATTAATGGAAAGAAGTGTAAGCACAAGGCTAGAGTCAAGTCTGCATATGATGGAAATGGAAATATACTGAGTTGTGGGAGATAGAACTAGATAGTAAAAGTCAAATCTGCCACCAATTCAGAATTATACATATACATATATATATATATATATATATATATATATATATATATATATATTATATATATATATATATATATATATAAATATATATATATATATATACATATATATATATATATATATATATATATATATATATATATATATATATATATATATATATATATATATATATATTGATGGGAGAGTTTATGCAAAGTCGAACGTTTATATATATATATATATATATATATATATATATATATATATACATGTGTGTGTGTATGTATATATATGTATATATATATATATATATATATATATATATATATATATATATGTATGTATATGTATATATATATATATATATATATATATATATATATATATATATATATATATATATATATATATATATATATATATATATATATATATATATATATATATATACAGAGAGAGAGAGAGAGAATGGAGTTCACGGTCACCTGTTGTATATCGTTGAAGGAAAGTATAATGATACGTACCTTGTCGGCACTACCCCCAAGGGGTGTGATCGCGTCAAATAAACGGTCTTACGAAGGGTCAACTATTGAGTTTTAAATGGGGTCAAATGGCATGCTGTCATTAAAGAATTGCCTCAAGGCATGGTCAAAAGGTATGACATGGTTAGGTCATAAAGGGACTTGAATAGGGAAGTGTTTGCTAGGCATAAGTACTAGTAGTTCATGTGTGGGGCATACTAGAAATGCTAAAATCATAGGTTCGATCTAGAAGGCTAAATAGCATGCCAGCAAGACATCAGAAAGTCGCATATTCAACCCATTAATCATTAAGAGTTCTTTTGGATCTATGATGTTTTTGGCCATAACTTTGGAATCGAGCATACGTTCCCAAAATATGCATAGGAAAGTTGTTGGTTATGTTCTGAGTAACATTTCTCCTTGAAATGCTTTTCTAACTTTGCTTTTGCACGACAGATTTCATCAAATATGTCAGGCTGTTTTGGCCACTACCAGAATCAATGGGTTAAACCCCCTGTGAAGATCACATATTCTTATGTCATGTATTCTAGATATCCTGAGTAGGAATTGTGAATGCTTCATAGAGTAGTATATTAGCATCCTACGAAAACTGTTAACTGTTAATTTGTTACTGTGCCACTTCTGTTGCAAATGTAGTACATGACATCAAATGTAATAGCAACCGTAACTGTAATAAAAATTTACGCCAATGACAACCAAAAATGTAATAAATAAAAATGCATCAAATGTAATATCAACCGTAAATGTAATATACACAATAATGTAATATATACGTATTACACCAAATATAATAAATAACCATAAATGTAAAAATAAATTTACCCCAAATGTAATAACTGACCAAATAAACAGTCAGCCACAAACGTAATGAAAATGGTTGATATAACATTTGGTGTAATTTATTTATTACATATGTGGTTGTTATTACATTTGGTGAAATCATTATTACATTTACTGTATATATATATATATATATATATATATATATATATATATATATATATATATATATATATATATATATATATATATATATATATATATATGTGTGTGTGTATATATATTTATACATACATACATACATGTATGTATGTATGTGTGTATGGTTAGATAGATAGATAGATGGATAGATATTCTATGTAGAACCCAGTGTGCTGATCGAGCAGCCTTATGCCACATACTATACCCTCAGTGCCAAGGATCGAAGTTTCGCGTGAACTCTGCCTGAGATCATAACCTAGCATGTCAATAATAACTGCGCTTAAACATAATATATTCTACTATATACACAATTACCACGATATAAAACAGACTTTCAACCGCTTTGGCGACAGGTGTTGTGTAAATCCATGTTGAATGTGTTTGCTGCACGCAGACAGCATGGTTTTAAGATGGAAACCAGAAAATGATATACTATGTACATCCCTTCTTTCTCCCCTTGGTAAAGAGAAGGCCATGTGATGTTTTGCCGCACATGTGCTCTGTAACATTCAAATAGTTACGTAATGGTTTTTATATCTGTGTCGTCCAGCTGTTGATGAAAACAATTAAGAATTTCAATAAATCTTTTTAGCCTGGGTCAGATACTTGTAAATAGCAAGGAATGTCCGAATGTCACAATGTTCCAGATAATAACAGAAAGGACAGGATAAAAGAAACTCTAGTGCATTAATATATATATATATATATATATATATATATATATATATATATATATATATATATATATATATATGTATTTATATATTTATATATATATATATATATATATATATATATATATATATATATATATATATATATATAATATATATATATATATATATATATATATATTATATATATATATATATATACTATATATATATATATATATATATATATATATATATATATATATATATATATATATATACTGTAAATCACTTAAATATGGCGTGAACATTATATAGCGTAATTACGATACTGCCATGGATAGCGTGATCTAAGTATAGCGGTGAACGGGAACAGCAGGAGCAAGTTCAATTAAGAATTTAATGAAGACGGGATTTTGCAATAGCGCATATGGGCAGAGCGCTATTATCGCTATATTTTTGTTCCCGCTATACTTAAGTCATTTACAGTATATATATATATATATATATATATATATATATATATATATATATATATATATATATATATATATATATATATATATATATATATATATATATATGAACATCATAGGGAACTTGTTAAAATTGTAGAATAATTGACACGATTGTGTTCTCAAAACTCGGAACACTGGTTAGATTAAAAATATGATTTCATATACACCAGTTGCCGCACTATCCCCCCTCTCCCTGGCATTGCAAAAAGGCCTCGTGTCCTGAACTGCCTGTGGGGGTCTCCCTTTGCCTGCGGCGGCGGCCGACCTAGTTGTCGGCAAATGTGGCGTTTGAAATTTGTTTAGAGCCCACCCCGCCTTAGCCAAGCCTGTTCACTATCTCCCCCTCCTTCATATGGGTGAGCGGCGCATTGGCAGGCTGAGCGCATGTCACTCACTATATATCAAAGCACAACAAAGGCATGTCAGATTCGCTCAGTCTGTCCCACATATATCACAGGGGCCATGTCTAAACTAGCCAGCACCACCACACTCGACAAAGCAGCAACGGCAAGCAAGCACTCTGCTATTTGGGCCTCCTAAATCGCCCCAGGCCAAACCGCCATCGAATAGCGCAATGCTGTCCAAAAGAGAAAATGGGCAATTTGTAACGTCTGATTTACTAACGCCCTCTAGGGGCGGTGTTACATAAATTTAAGTTATTTTGTCATTTTTGCAATTGTCAAATGATGGGAGTGACGCTTTATTTTTCTCGACCACTGCGGGGTAGCTCTGAGGTTTAATCTGTTCTGCCTATACGTGATGGCCCCCGCCTCGGGACAAATAGATTCCCTTTATCGCAAATGCAAGAATAAAGTTTTCAGGGAAAAGTGCGGCCACAATCGCACATAAAACAAAATCACGTGACCCGCTGAAATTAATGTATAACCCACAAAATTGTATTCTAAAAATACATTTCATTAATTGGGCTAACGGGTCATTTGTGTAATAAGGTTTGCTAGATCTTCTCTTATTGTAGGTACACGAATATAAGTACATATATAACTACAATATATATATATATATATATATATATATATATATATATATAATATATATATATATATATATATATATATATATATATATATATATATATACATGAAGGGCGTTAAAATGGTTTTGTCGACCAATCTGTGCAATGATATTTCTTTAAACTTTAAGCAATCGATCCGCTCATTTTCAAAATACTTCACCACTTGATCTAAGTGGACCCGTGAGTTTATTTCAAGCCATCCAGGCAAAATGTACCTTTCTTCTATAGAGACAAGATGATACCAAATACAGATGTATGGGCCAAATGAAGAATTGTTGTGTTGTTTGGGCGTTTGGGTCGATGAGTTAGTCGCAATCCATTTGACTATAATTTGTTTCTTGTCCTCCTCAGGCACTTTAGCGAAAGTTCCTCGACATATATGCGCATGCGTAACTACCTACTTTCTTAGTGACCATATATTTAGGTTTGCGATAGGATATAACCTTTTGTCATGGTTATAATATTGTTTTATCCATTCGAACGTTTTTTGAAATATTACATTGAAACTTTATATGTTCTTTCATTTTCGATCCAAAAGAATGATCATTTTGTTATATAACCAGTAGTAGGTTATTTTTCTTACGAAATTTGTTCTCTATGCTCTGTATATGGATCAATCCTATACTAAACCTGTCCAATTTTGGTAAAGGTCTCTAAGATCCGTCTTAAAACGCAAAACCCCATTTAATATCAGATTTTCTTGATTTTGACTGCAAAAATACCCTATTTCAAATATCTGAGAATGTATCTATGTCAAAATCTTGTTTCCTGTCAGTATACAAATCAAAATAATATACGACTAAAATGCCGCACTTAGAGATGCCTTAGGTTTTGCCATTAGAAACGTCTCTTTATGAGGTAATGGCATGTTCCCATAAAAAATTGAGGGGATGGGGGGGGGGGGGTAAATTGTTGTTATCCCAGTTTTCCAGAAAAAACAACAAATATGACAAACAATGCTTGTTGTTTTCTTTTTTTTGCAGGTTATATGATTTTCTGATAACGTCATTTGTTCAGCCACTCACCTAAATGTGCTTCGGTAAATGGCAAATGCAATAGGCGAGCAATCTTTATTCTTCCTGTAGGAAAGGTTTTAGGCGGCCATTAGATTTGGTGCGAGATGTTTTTCACCCAGTGTAGATACAGTGCTGTGTAAATCACTGATAAAGCGCACGTCAAAGAGCCGCAGTAGTTTTCCCGCGCAATCAACACTGCCAGCAGACGATAGAAAGACCACTTCATTCTTATGAACAGTGATTTGTTTATGACATAGCCTCTGATTTGAAGCAAGGCCCCGACCTTGTAATGGTGTTTTTTACTGAACTAGAGAAAACATGGACTGAGTCAGTGAGTCGGTGAGCGTTCGCAGACAACGCAAAGGCCGTGGCAGACGCCGCCATTTTGTAAGCAACTGTCACTCCGCGTCAATCACCTTCGCATCACAGCCGCTGCACTTCTTTGGCCCGCCGTTGATGCCGCCCCGGGCAAAATAGTCCCTCCTAGAAACTGAACACAGGAGAGTTCCTTGTTCGTTGCCTCGTGTAATCTCAACAAATCTTATCAATACAGTTAGCGTGTTTCTTTGACGCATCATATCTGACAGCTCGGCGACTTGGGTCTTCCAAGCTGCAGACGAAGCCTTCAGTCAATGGTTCTGCTTCTTAACCGTCCTGCAGGTCAAGCGAGAAAACAGCCCTGTCAAAGACAATCCCACTCAAAAACAATCCATACAATATGTCATATACAGAATGAGATGTTATGTTGGATATTATGGTTCACCTTGAAATGGCTCAAATACAGTCTCACTCAAAACCAGTTTGAATACAATATTTCAAGAAAAACAGCCCTGTCAACGACAATCCTGCTCAAAAACAATCCATACAACATGTCATAAACAGAATAAGGTGTTATGTTTAATATTATGGTTAGCCTTGCAATGGCTAAAATACAGTCTCACTCATTTTATAAAATAAACAGTTTCAAACAGTTTTTTCAATATTTCATGAACAAAATAAGATGTTATTTTAACACTTAATTGGCCCAAAGAAGATTTCACTCAAAATCACTCCATGCAACATTTCAAAAACAAAATAGTATAGTATTAGGTCTAACCTCAAAATGACCCAAATGTGACCCCATTCAAAACACCTCTTAGCAATATCTTATTAATAAAATGAGTTATGCTTAACCAGGAAATGAGTCTTAGCGGAAGATTGATCATGCAAACTGCATGGTATTGTTCATACATTTGAAACTTAAGTAACATCAATCGTCAAAGCTACCCACTCACTTGCAGAAATATTCAATAAAATCATCAGTGCAATAATCATCCGGTATTTTGAAAACTTCATTCCGCAATATGCGTCAAATAATTTGAATAAATGATAAATGCATAATTGCTATCAACAAATGTCCTCTTTGTAACAAAGGTGTATCTATTCAATTAAATTCATTTTTTATAACATTGCAATATTATGCAATTCATTTTTGCTGTCGCATTAACAACTATATTGTTCGCCAAATTTGTTAAATGTAAAAGGATATCAGTTTCTAAATGGTGTCATTTTTTCATTATATTTTTGGCCTGAGAAATATCACCAGGATTCTGCATATGTATTCTGATTCATTTTCAAAATGAATTTAGACGATACACATGTGTGTATAGACAAAATGGCATATTACTTCATGGAACAGTCGATTAGTATATGTGGGGTCGATTGTAAAAATGACAATTATGAAATATCAAAGCGAGAAAATATGATCGCCGGATGTTTGTTTTTGAAAAAACATCCACACAATATTAAGTTCACCTTTATGATTTATACTCGTGTATACTGATTGTTATATGGAAGGAATGCAACTATCACACAAGTGCGTACGAGAGCCAATGCATTTTCTTCACCGTTTACATCAAGAACAAGGGTTATATCGTAATTAATGAACTCGCTGCCTAAAACCTTTAATCATGACCATTCAAATATAGTAATACTGTACTGCACTTAGGGATGAACCTTGCGTTTATCATTCAATAAAGACGTGACTATGATTTGTTGTATTTTAGATAAACTTCCCACTAAATGAAAACATAAGCAAACATTTCCCTCGAATGTTTTGCAAATCAGGTATCGTTGTGAGTACGGCTATGTATTACAAGGGTTTAGATAAGGGTATGGTTATTAGAGCGTTTGGGACACAGCCGCTGCTTAAAGTTGAATGAACCGCTAACCTACCAGGAGGTGAACAATTTTAGATGTTTAAAATTAGTTCTCTTCGTCACTCTGTCTGCCATATAGGGCTAAATCGTAACTTAGCAGTTGTAAATGGTGGTGGGAACAGGACTACCCAGGAAAAGGCACCACCAATTCTAAGTGGCAACTTTCTCACTTGCCTTGAAAGGCGCTCGATGGCGAACACTGGAGATAGATAATGAGTAGTCAGTAGCAACGCCTTAGATCACTTGGCTAAAGGGGCATGCCCTTGCTATGCGCTTCATAGAAATGAATAGTAAAGGTACTATGAGAGAGCTATGGTATGAAACAGCATTTATGAACATATCAGGGACTACTTTCGAGGCAGCAGGTTTAGGTAAGAGTCACAATATCTGGACCTCTACAGCCGAATGGTCTAAAGCATTGAACATTGGCTTCTCACTGTCTATAACCACTGCCAAAGATTCCGGATTATAATCCGGCTCAAGGCAGATGAATACGTTGCCAGTTTCTTGAGGTTAGTGGTTGGTTTCCCGAGCGCTCCGTTTTATCCACAATTAACAATTTAACAATTAAAAATTGTCACGATTTAATCTTTGTAGGGCAGAAAATGTGAAGATAGATATAATTCAAATTCTGCATTCCCTTACTGACGTTGGCAACATAGTTATTCTCATCTTTAATTATCCATGTGAAAATCTCCTTTCTGCAAAGAACCAATATTTCGATATTCATTAGTATAGTAGGATTTTTACAACTAACGTCCCATCTTTTAGATGCCCCTTGACCTATTCCTGCCTGTAGCGCCCAAAACGTCCTGAACTAATTTGGTGATTTAGTTTTGACCCGAGATTTCTGTTTGGAAAACATTTGAAGGAATAATGTTGATCAAAACCCAGTAAATAAATCTCCGTAAACAAATTTGTAAATTTAATCTTAAATTCTATGTAACTTTGAAAAATATCATAGATCCAGACGACATTCGCTTGACAAGAAGATCTCCAGGCCTGAATGGGTTTCCGCCCCTATGCGGTATTCCGTCAGGTTTCCATTTCAGCCAGAAACTACATCTGACTGCAATCTCAATCCTATCAGTCCGCAACGGCGAAGAAACAAAACCCCGGACCCAGCTGACGTATGAAAGAAATAAACTAATCCGACGTGGCCCATAAAACGTACCGCCTAGCAGTGTCAAAAGTGCCAGTCAAGGGCCTGTTCCTCAAAACATGGACATCGCCCGCGGTGAAACTGAATAAAACACCAGCGGTAAGTGGCCGAGAATGAAATATTGAAATCCTAATACATTTGACGGCCTGATCTCTAAATTCTGATCAACATTCTACCTTCAGGCGTAGGAGAGCGGTAAATGGGGATGATGCCTTTGGCCCGCCATCACAGGAGATCTATTGGAGGGAGAAAAACTTGCAGCGTCCATACTAAATCTCCATTTTGATGGAAAATAAACTAAATTGTCAAGCGGCATTGACAGGGTTGACTCCCAAGTTTGTCACTAATACTGGCCCCATCCTGACGGTAGATTTAACTTCAGGAACAACCCATTGTTGGCGTTTTTATCCGACAACCTAATGGCCAATGAGCGATAGACTAGCAAACCGTATTAGGAATAACTGGAAAGTATACGAATAACTTGCTACCGAATTTATCAACTCATTTATTTCATTCATTGACCATTTTGGCTCCCAAGTTAAGCAAAATCTGAATTCTGGCTTTTTGATTAATGTTTTCAGACAAATGTAATTCGCAAAGAGTATAAACACTGCAGCATACCATACTTGGAGATACTAGAGAGTAAGAAAGGAAATCATAAATGTCATACATATTTTATTATTGCTGTGTTCTTCATGTTGAACATTTCAAACGATGACAACAAAATAGAAAACAGGAATGGTTTATTTAATTGTGATATTTTGATCCTTTGTTCTCTCTTTTCCAAAGGAACAATGGTTTTGTCTGACAACAGGGCATGGCAAAATTTCAAATGAAAGAAATCGTAGGAAGACTTCATACTATGAGTAATAGAATGAAACTGTCTATTGAAAGCAAATCATAAACTTTATGACCATATGGGGATTAAATTACACTTGGATCGCAGTAAATGTCCATATAAAACGTACATTAAATACTATCACCATGGCAGGTTTGTAATATGATATACGCATACACTAGTTTGACCTAGTTACCAATTATCTGCCCTTGATTGATGGATATTGATATTTAATAAATGGTGATTGAAATAAGATCTGGGTAGTACCAGCTGCTTTTTTATAGGACAGGTTGATGAAGGGCGATAGATAAAAAGGATAAAAGTATATATCGACCTTGTAATGTGATATGAACTTCTCTCATATATGTCGCTAGAAATACCATGTGGCAATGCCAATAGAACGCATGGCGTGGTCGAAAAAAGATAAGGCTATTTTATCAACATTGCTTTTTTGATCATGTGAAATCTATAAGAGATATTTGTATATAATTCTGAATCATCATTCTGAATATGAAGTATAGTCAAATTGCATTATATATATATATATATATATATATATATATATATATATATATATATATATATATATATATATATATATATATATATATATATATATACATAGATGCATATATATATATATATATATATATATATATATATATATATATATATATATATATATATATGTATATATATATATATATATATATATATATATATATATATATATCAGTGGAAATAGAAAATAAAACAAAGTTATAATGTATTTTATTGTTCATTGCTGATTTCTGATTTTATCAAATCTTACGAACAGTCGAACACATAATCATCATATCTCAAAGTATAAAACAAGTGATCAAGAATCGTACAGAATATCTAGAAAAAAAAGTAGTTCGTCCGAAAGTGAACACCTTAATGGAGTTGGTACGAGTTCAAGAAAGGAAACAATGTAAGAGGTGTATGAGTGAGAGTGGAAACATATGAGGGGAAACCTGAAGAAGAGGTGTACTATGTATGGACTAATTATGTATTATTCACCTGCGAGTAACAAATCTGTATACTGATTTAAATAATGTAAATTTGTAAATGAAAAAATACGCCATGGACAAATTTAAAAAAAGAATATCTTATAGCACAAAATTAAAGATTAATTCGCCCAGAGAGTACATCCGCCTTGGCCTAGTGGTTACGATGCCTGGCTCCCAAGCTTGAGTTCGCAGGTTAGAGTCTCCGCTGGTTCCCCAAGTAGGTGGGCCTGCTCGCTATACAAATGTGTAGCAATATATAGGATTGTCTAGGGTTCTTCTGCAACTGAAAGACCCCTTGGAACTACTCGTGAACAGAAGGGAATTTCTTACCGTCTCCGGGTTTCTGGCTTGACCTAAGTGGTTGAAAACGACGTAATAACCCATCCCTTCCTCTCCTTCCTTTAGTATGGTTGAACAACCCCTCTTCAAATATCTTCCAAATTTCATTCTATTTGATGAGTTACATGTATGCTCAAAGTTGTCAGAGCATGCGCACAATCCAGGCACAATGGGTCAGGATAGTGATTATTACATTCTTGACAATGTAGGTTAAACAATTAAATAAAATGTAATAATATAATAATATAATATAATCACATAAGGTTTACACTATATATCACTGTTATCCTAACTCAAATGAATAAGAAGTGCACTCAATAACACGCCAAATAAAGAAGAAAAATTGGGGAGAAAATGACGTGGCATTGTTTTATTCAAGTGGAACAGCAATTGTCATTCAAATATCTCTAAGAGTATAGTTTTATTACCAATATCTTGTATCTTTGTAGGATCATGCGTTCGCCCTAAATGTGAATGCGTTAATCCATTTAATATCTCGAATACGTACACTTGGAAATTCAAATGAGTCTTTGGCATGGTTCAAATTTGAAACATACAAGGATGGTATTTCGTGAAATTCAAAAACCAGCTATTAAGGTATTGATCTGATTGCATTGTTGTTTGTGGAATATAAGGCAATTTGGTACTGAAATTCCATTTTTAAGTTTTGATTCACATCAAAGGACAATTACACCAAGAATGAAACATAGGCCCAAATAGTTTCTTAGAGTATTCTCTATTAGGTCCAAATACCCACCACTGCCAACCGTCATACAGGAAGTATATTGCTGTTTAAACACATCCTAACACACAACAAATGGGGCTACTGGAAGCGGCCATGTGGGTCTATTGATAGCTTGTCTGAAGCTGCTTGGTTCATATTTGTCATTTGAAGGTAGCTGCCAATACATCTGAAGGTAGCTGCTAATGTAATCTAATGTAATATTTATTGACCATATACTTAAATATGAAATTACAAATACATAGGAAATAAAAAGAGAGAGTGGTATCAACGCTGAAACGTACAGCAAAGAACAAAATAACTATCAAACAAAGAAAGGAAAATCAACCTAACAGAGGAAAGGAGAACTAGACATTAAGCAAAATACAAAATAAACTTTACACAATATATACAATAGAGTCATATATGTCATATACAGTCAGTTATGACTAGACAGGCAGGAAACCTCCATTCTTTCAAAGATAATAATGTTCCATTCATAATATTGTTCTATATTGATCTTTGATTAACAATCGTAAGCAATTCGGGATTATTTTAAATAAATATATCAAGCTTGGTAGGTTTACATTTATATCGAGGCATTTATGGTTTACTGACATTTAGACATGACCCGTGCAATACTTTACCTTTCTTTTTATTCAGTAGCTGTCCCCTTTTCTTGCTCTTGTTCAGTATGTTTAAGTCTGATGAACAGGTCTGACGATTTTTGTACCACTAGGTCGTAACTTAAGCGCGAACTCAACACCGTACACTATATGACGATACAATAACATAACATATGAGAGAATACAAAACAATAGAACGTTTTCAAAACAATGCATATAAAATATACATAAATATATATATATATATATATATATATATATATATATAGATAGATAGATCGATATAAATATATATATATATATATATATACATATATACACACACACATATATACATATATATATATTTTTTTTTACATATATATATATATATATATATATATATATATATATATATATATATATATATATATATATATATATATATATATATGTATATATGTATGTGTGTGTGTATATATACTTATAATCACGTCTTTGTTGTGCCTACCTTTGTGGATTTAGATTCAAATGGCAGATGGAGCGACGATAAATAAGATTTCTTCCCATTTCATTCTAGTAGATATTCGGGTTTAGCTTACCTTAATTCTGGTTCTCACAAAGGAAGGCACGAGAGCCTAAAGCCCATTGCGTCACCTTTCCAACATGATGGCTGTCATTCGCATCTGCTGACATAACTGTTGTAACAGAGCTGCATATTTTTCTCTTTTAGCTTTTTCTATTGCATCACCTTCGTCACGATATTATCCCGTTTGTCGCACAGACAAAACTTAATTAGGCATGATTTATCACCTGTATGTATTATTCTCTATTGGACACATCCGTTTACATAATTGGGAACATCCCTGTAAAGTAGTGAGATAATGATACTTTACTATCAGAATATTCAAAGTGCAGTTATGCATTACGGAGTCTGTTAGTTTTTGTTCTTACAGAACTGTTAACAGTCGTCATGCATTGAGCACAGTTCCAAGAACCATGCATTTCCTACTTCCCCTTCCATATCTATCTATCTGTCTACATGCATGCATGCATACATACATACACACACACACATATATATATATATATATATATAAATATATAGATATATATATATATATATATATATATATATATACATTTCCTTCTAATTCTTCATGTGTGTGTCTGCGTGTGTATCGTAGGTCCTGCTATACCATGCAATCCAGGGGGCCGCCTCCATTGCCAGGTGGTTAGAATATTGAGCATTGCACATCTTCTTCTGACTGTTACTCAGCAATGTCAAAGGTCGTGTTTTAATCCGACTGTTACTCAGCAATGTCAAAGGTCGTGTTTTAATCCGGTTCCAGGCAGTTGAAGAAAGTGGGGTTAGTCGATGGTTTTACTTTACTTTACTTTTCCCAACTGGCTAGTGACGAACTAACATTTCCTATGGCAGATAAGGTACTGAGAGACAAAATTTCAAGTTACAAATCGAAATCGAAAATGCTTAAGGAATTCATCTTTTTTTATTGTTTGCACTACAAAGAATGAAATCTGATTCTAAAGGTGTCAAATAGAATGAGGATATAGCCTGCAGAGTTGTCAGAAAGTCAACTTCACACCCAAACCATGGAAAAACGAACAGCATGACAGAAGGGCAAGTATCTCTCAATATGTCAAATTTCAGGCGATGGAATTTCACATAACTGTCAATTTCGTTTCACTTCAGCGGACTTTTAAAAGAACCTGTGCATTTTCTCAATACGAAGAGACGTGCTACTGGTTGTTATGTGATTACCTTGCTGTCATTTTGGAAAAAAAATGACATTGATAATTGCATGATCGCCAATTTTGAACGCCAACTTTCAAAGAAATCCTCGTCAAAGCGAGGGAGAAAAAATGTCATGCACCCCACTATAAGGCCTGTAAATATGCCACGGGAACTCAGACGTCCTGTCAGAGGGATCCTTCCATCTTCTGGCAACCAAGCACAGTACATGTTTGCATGCATGTTTGCTCGCGTGCGGCTGTTTTGTGCCACTTGTTGCCTTTCTATTAGACGCACGCTGGCGACTTAGAGGCTGCCAACGAGGGCTGACGATACAGATACAACCTCCCCCCCCCCCCCCCCCCCCCCCCCCCCGCCGCATAGCTGCCTCATTATCTCAGTGATGGATCGAGGCACAAAGCAGTAGTGCTCAAAGGTAGATTTTAGAACCTCATAAAATGCGGCCATTAATATTCAAAGTGACTAGGGTATCATTAATAGGTTACTTCTTTCTCTCTCTCCCTCTCTCTCTCTCTCTCTCTCTCTTCCTCCTCCTCCTGTCCTCTGAGACGGTTCCACGTGGCGCGTGTTCGCACGAACCACAAGGTCAATGCAAGGGGTGGGGTGTTAACCCTTATATGCTGCTGGTTGCTAATTTGGACGATACAAAATGAAAATGACTTAAATCATGGCACATGGGTACCCATCTGAGATTACTCAGCGAGAGTTATCCAATAAATACCAAAATGACAGGGTTTATATGATTTTCAGAAATATTTGTGTCCTTGTGCTTTGGACAAATTTAGCCTTGGGATTGGAAGGGTTAATAAAACATCCAACCCATAACAGGTGTACCATGTATACAACTTAAGATTAACCCCTTCAGATTCACGAATCCTTGCTTTCTTACAAATGGAAATATCTTGACAACAAAGCGATATTACCAGGAACATTCCACTGAAGGCCGTATAACCTATTGAGCTTAACCATCTTTGAAATACCTTTCAAATATTACTCTCATTGACGAGTTAGAGTTTCAATTTTATCACACCATGTGTTCACCCCGGAAGCAAATTGGCTAATCCTTCCAATGCTGAAGCTTCTTTCGTTAAAAGCACAATGATGCAAAGATTTTTGAAAACCATCTTAACCCTGTCATGTTGGTATTCATTGGATAGCCCTCGCTCAGTTAAGTCAGCTGGGCACCGATGTGCCAGGGTTCAATCATTTTTCTGGTTCTTTTGAATCATTTTGCATTTGCCAAATTAGCCACCAGCAGGCTATAAGAGTTAAGGATGTCCGCACCAGTTTTATATTCATTCAAGAGATTCTTTTCAATTTTGAATATGCTTACAATAGAGGATAAAATCAATGAAAATGTAAAAAAATTGGGTTGTTCCGGACGATAATTTTCGCTAAGCACCAATTTATGTTTTCGCAAATGTGGCAATTTTGGAGTAATAGAGTCCATTCATTCAGTGTAAATCATGCGTAGAATTGTATGTATTCAGTCTTTATAAATGTTAGTTTGCATGTTGATAAAGTTTATACAAATTGCATTTCAAAAGCTACTATAATTCTGGCACAGCATAATTTTGAATTTCTAATTTTATTAGGAAATTGGACGCCCTTTCGTAAAAAAAGTTCAAAATTTGGGAGGTGCGTGTGGGCATGTGTCTCTTCTTGGGTATTGGAGGACATTTGAGGTGGGAAAACCAGGGGCCAGGAAGTTCATTCGTGAGAATAAGAGGTGAATGCCGCTGTTGAATGTATGCATTTTGACCTCTATGGTACACAAGAGGGTGTGATTTTCATTCAATTCAGTTAAGCTGTTTTGAAAATATGTACATACTTATTACAAAGCTTAATGCAGACAGTCTATTGGAAAATGTTTTCAATTTTCTACTATTCTACTGTTTGAAATTATTTAGGCACAGGGAATAGATTATCACGAGACAAAGTATAATTAACCCTCATGCTGGTGGTGGCTAATTTGGCCAATACAAAATGAAGCAAAAAAACTGAAACATACCTGAATCCTGTCACTTAGGTATTCTAATGAAAGTACTCAGCGAGAGCTATCCAATGAATACCAACATGACAGGTTTTAGACGATTTTCGAAAATATCAGGGTTCTTGTGCTTTTGACGAACGTAGCTTCAGCATTGGAAGGGTTAAGAGCATTTTGGTATTAGCTCGCGTAGTGAGTCGGCCGAAGGCCGGCTCAGCGTAGCGAGCATTTACGGTATAGGATGTCAACAATGCCATTGTCAATGGAAGTACATACTGAGGCCCTTGAAACCGTGTCCGCACTTCCGTCAACACTTCTGTCTGTTCGTCTCTTTGTCTCGCTCGCTCGATAACCTCGCGGGAAATGAGCACAACTTTTTGCTTTAAGAGCACATTTTGCCGCCAGATCGTTTCATGTTTTAAATATTTCTTAATCAAATAATACATTTGGATTGTTTCCTTTAAATTGTGTCAAAATAGCGTTTTGGTCGCCGACTATCGTGCATCACACGCCGAACTATGCAACAACTGAAACATACATGCTCACGTGCGACAAATGCTGACGTCTTGAAATGACGTCATGTTACGATGGAATTCCGCGCATTCGTAACTACGATGTTCACGGTAAAACTGACTTTACTCGTCTTTCCGTGAATCGATTTTGCAGTTTAAATCGCTACAACCGCCACAAATAATTCTACATGTCTCTTAATTCTAGAGGAAATCTGTCGTGAAATGACGATTTTGCAACAGGTTGAAGTCGTAGTAATTTTTATGCCATATTTTCGGTCAATCGCTACGCATACTGTGTGTGGTTATTGCACAAATATGAAGCTCATATGAAGGGACTTCCAATATGTTTCAGCGAAGTTCAAGTAAAGAATGACGTCACGGATAACAATAACAAACACTTTGTGACTGCATTTGAAGGGGAATGCAGAAATATCATCGAGCTGCGCGAGCATTTAAAGCTTTGCTTTCTCATCATATTAGTCAGGGTGTATTTTCGGGGGGGGGGGGGGGGGGGGGTCGGTAAAGGTAATGGCTGCCACTTCCGGTTATCCAGTAGAGATGGATGGACTCTAAATCCCCTCAGACCTCAGGAATCGACGCCATGGAAACGTATGATCTTCGAATACCCTACCTAGGTTTAGGGTTAGGAATCAGGTCCAGTGTTAGGGTAGGTAACCCTAACACTGGACCTGATTCCTAACCCTAAATCAAGGTAAGGTATTCCAAGATCACACGTTTCCATGGCGTCGATTCCTGAGATCTGCGTGGATTTAGAGTGTACATTAGAGATGGGGTCCTGCCTCCGCATAGTTGCGTCAAAGTCCAGTCAAAAGTAAGCAAGTAAAGTCACTGACCCCCCCCCCCCCCCCCCCCCCCCCATGTCCTCTTCAAGGGACTTTTCCACAGATACCAGTTTTATTCGATACCCTAAGTGCCTACGAGGGAGCGGGGTTTCTTTTGAACGACGCAAACAAGGTGGAAAGGTTAAAAAGCGTTTCAATTTATGACACAAATACAGGCGTTAACATGTGTACTCGATTATCCGTTTCCTTGCAAAAAGTTCACATCTATTTGTAAACCATTGATTTCTATCTCAACTAGTATGGATATGGTAGTCAGTATCCATGTATGCAAATCGTGATTTCGAACAAGAAATAAAGTAGAGATAAACATTCCTGTTAATATTATGTTACATAATTGCCTTTTAAAAGTGTATTTGTTTTACTTTTCTTGGCACTTATTGCTCAGTAACCCATTAACACCTGGAGCTATATATATATATATATATATATATATATATATATATATATATATATATATATATATATATATATATATAAATAAATATATATATATATATATATATATATATATATATATATATATATATATATGTGTGTGTGTGTATGTGTTTGTGCGTGTGTGATATTTTTTTTATGTCAAGCCTACCCTCGAGTGCCTACCAAATGATCTCTACTTCCAAGGCCTGCCTCGACAGCCGAGTGGTCTACAGTATTGCTGCTGACTGTCCAATTTTGAATCCGGTCCAATACATGAGAGAATGATGACAGTGATTTGGAATTTTAGCAGTTTCCTTCATCTCTATGTAACAATTGGCTAATGGCGATTCAGTCTCAAACAAGGCAGAAAAAGTGATCATAAACGAAATTCAAAATTCTCCTCCTAGGATCCAAGATGGCCGCACCCTTGGGTGTAGGGAGTCCCACTCAGAGCCGGCTGTATAAAGCCCGTCTGACATCCTCACTTCAAATCGGCTATAAATCATAGCCAACGAGCGTGTGTTCTGAACTTTCCCATACAAGAAAACTCAACAAGATAAATTACATCTATTAAGTTTTCCACACTTTTATCAAAACTTCCCCTCCTCATCCGTCAGTCCCATACACTATTAATCCCCGGGTCTTCCGTCAAACTTTCCGGGTCGAACTGTCATGGTCGTCAACAACGCTGTCCGAGGCTCTGCGTTAGGCAAATGTTTGTGCAAGCTTCCGTGCTCAGAAATTACACTTTATGCAGCTACTCATTAAATGTCGGTGAGGAAAAATGGCCAAGAATTGGCGGGAAAGGCCAGTTCGGCTGAACTCCCAACATCTGGCAGGTCACAATAAGAATTTTCCGTAGTCGGCAACTGCCATTAGAGTCCCAATCTAGATTAACAAATGATGATCATACATTACTTCATAATGTCAGTTGTCCATTAATCACCCGTAAACTGTCTGTCATTGTCAGAATCGAGCACCGCGCCTATTTTTAGAGCAAACAAGCGTGGTAGGGTGGCAGAGTCGGCCGCGGCTCCGGAGGTCAACCGAGAAAGGGACTTGATCAAATAGGTTTGTGGAGACGCTGTCAGCGGCCGATGATTCATTGTTGTCAGAAAGATGGATGGCGGATCGGACGACGCATAGACTGAATACTTGTGCTGACAAGCAGCATGTAGTTTTATTACACTTCCTCGCTGTACACGAACACCCATCATGGAGAAACACAGTTTGATAGTAGAGTCGACCGCGAGAACGCAACGCACAGAGAACCACCTACCACTACGGCCACCCTCTCCCTCCCGCCAATAACTTAATGACGTCACTGCAGACCCCAGACGATCCCGTCCCTTCACGCCGCAGCGGCAACAATCACAACGTCAAATTTTCGTCAGCTACATTGTAATTAGTGTCAATTATGTTTCTACTAATCTATCCATGCTCAGGTTCCCGCCAGAAAAGGCGTCGTCTGGGTGTTACGCAACTTTAGAAAACAATTGGAAAAGAAAGCATGAATTCGGAAAATATTCAATGCAGAGATTTTGTTTAGATTCTGATTGAGATTACGCCGTGAAATATTTTGCAGGAGGTTCTTTGGTAAAAAAAATATCACCAAAATAGTCAGAATACTGGGACGAAGAGGTTATCATTTTCATCACTGTCCAACCTGGTATTCTGGTTACACTGAGGACATTTAGAGCCAAAAGATGGCAATATCTCAAAATAATTTGAAATAACTGTTAAGCAAACAAAACATGCGTATGATTATCAAGCTTATAGGCTCCCTGAACAAACAAAGGTTATAGAAAACCGATATACAATATGCCTTATATGTGTCGAATCGTAATCAAGGACCCAAGCAATGTTTTTGGTTGTTGATTCAAGTTACCAGTGACTTCGGGTTAGGCGGTGGTTTTTGCCGGTTACTCCGGTTTCCTCCAACCACTTGTAACTGGCTATTCATGACTTAGTCGCGATATGACAGAAAAGTGACGATAAATGAAAAGTCAAATTCTCAAATTCCTTTCTATGATATGGTCTTAGGTGATAGCTCTTCTCTGTGCAATGGTTTCTCAATTTCATGGCCGGAACGAACTTCTTTACACACGGCACCGCATTTAATACAATTGACATATTATTTACATACTGAGACAAGGTAACCCACCAATACATAGACCAATGTTGCAAGTTCATAAAATAGTTCAAATATTACATCTATATAGTTTTATACATCCATTTAGACAGACGAATAAACTTGTTCGACCACGTGTCGTCATGGCACCGACCAATCAGCGCCCCTTTCATACCCACGTGACCCAGTGCGAAATGTGAGCTGAGATATGCAAAACTAGTGATCGGCTAATCGGGTCAGCAGAATTTGCAATCAGCATAAAATTCGCTGTTTTACCTTTTTGATTTTTTTAACACATCACGTAGAACATCAATGGCATTTACAACCTTTATAAAAGACGTTAAAATGGTGTAGCAGTGTTAGGAAAATATCAACATGAACATATCAATATCAATATCATTGATAACCATTAAAGCCTTTTTCAGAAACAAGAAGTACATTCACCTTTATCATTCACAACAACACTATAGTGCATACCTCAATCATATTCTTCGCCCCTTTAGTGCCAAGAGTTTTTCATGGAAAATTGTATTTTATGGCACTTTTGAAAAATGACTTGGGTGTAGCGCATCAACTTCGAAATTATTTGAAGGAAAACTCAAAAGAACATTACTCTCTCAATCATTTTCCGAAAAATGCGTTCAGTTCCTTATTTATGAAATTAAGAGTTTATTATTCCCAACATTTATGTACTTCCAAGTGTTTAAACAAAAAGATGATTATGGCGGATGTTAACAAATGAACATAACAGCTCAAATCAAAAGATACTAGTAATTCATAATATATGAATTTGTAAACATGAATGCGAAATCAGTTCCATTGTTTGAAATGAGATAACCAACAAGTCAAAGCAACAGATAAACCGTACATAATGTGACATTATAAGTTCAAGTATTCATTCACGATAAGATAATTCTGTACCCATTTTTTCAGACAGCAAATAGTTTGACATAAGACCTTCAAAAAGTAAGGCTGACAGGTGAGTTGCATTCGATACCATACGCCAAGCTGACAGAGTGAATGATAACATTCAAGCGCGGGAACAAATGGGAGCATGGTCCATGTACTAACCCTTAAACAATATTGTTATAATTTTCTTTTAAAGCAAAGCACATAAAGCTCTTTCTAATCAAATAGTGAGAACGAATAAAGTTGAGCCTGTTTAGAAAAACAACCGAATAGACAACTTTATCCGTATGCTGATGGTGGCTAATTTTGCCAATACAAAATTATGCAAGAATCCTGAAAAATGATTGAAACCCTCTTAAATGGGTACTCATCTGAGAGTACTCAGTGAGAGCTATCCAATGAATACCAACATAACAGGGTTTTCAAAAATCTTTGCGTTCCTGTGCTTTGGATGAAAGTAGGAAGAGTTAAATAAAAGTGGTCTTTCCAACTAGGTGAATAACACACTTTCACATCATGGGACTTTTTGACCGGTCTCTTTATCCAGGTAGCCAATCATGATGGACGGTCTCACTACAAGGTTTGATTGCAATTAAGCCAGGTATCATCTTGCTCGAGTACATACCCACTTGTCCAGTATTGACGTTATTTACGTCAATACGTCATAAGGTCAACTAGTGCAGTTTTCTTATACCAACGAAGTCAAATGATCTCACTCAAAAGTCTAGTTCTATGATGCAATCAATTTCAGAAGTAATACTGGATCTAGTACCCAAGATAGATCCTTGAATGATGTGGGTTGCAAAGTCGTGGGGGAGGGGGGGGGGGGGGGTTAAAGGGGCTTTGATGGGGGCTTGAATAGTGTACTCCAATATACATAGATATTGACATTGCACAATTGTATCGAGTTGTTGAATCTTGCAAATATCAAGAGTTAACCCATCCAATGCTGAGGCTACTTTCGTCCAAAGGATAAGTACGCACAGATTTCTGAAAAACATCTTAACCCTGTCATGTTGGTATTCATTGGATAGCTCTTGCCGAGACCTCTCAGATGAGTACCAATTAGCTAGGCTTTCAGTCATTTTCATCTTTTTTGCATCATTCTGTATTAGCCAAATTAGACACCAGGGCATAGGAGTTAAAATGCACTATCGATATTAGTTTCTAAAATGGATAACAAGTACCCTGCAACAAAGAAATCAGACCATCAGTAAACTGCACAGTCTCTTAAAATATATAATATCATGATAAAACAATCTCACAAAGGTAAACAGATGGTGATCTGAACATTTGGGGTGCGCTCAATATTGACCGCAACACCATGTCTCTTCAATATGCTGGACTTCATGGTTGTTGATTCATATTTATTGTTTTACGTAAGATAGCCTTAAATGGTCTTCATGGTGTTTACCAGTCGTGCATGTCCTTAAAGCCAACAGATTGATAATGATATTCAATTTACAAGCACGATACTTGGTTTAATGATGGCTATTCCTCGCTGACTTTAAAATATGGAATAATTCATCAACTTCGCCTTCTAGTTCTTGACAGACTGGCTTATTAAGTACCCAATTTGGAATTCCAAGTGATGTCATATACCTATACAAATGCAAATTGAGTAGCTATCAATTGGGGGTTAACTGCAAGAAATATTTAGATGGGATGTGCTCATATCAAAATATGTTAGAATGACTTAAACTCTGTGTGTGTTTGCGTGTATATATATATATATATATATATATATATATATATATATATATATATATATATATATATATATATATATATATATATATATATATATATATATATATATATATATATATATATATATATATATATATATATATATATATATATATATATATATATATATATATATATATATATTATATATATATATATATAATATATATATATATATATATATATATATATATATATATATATATATATATATATATATATATATATATATATATATATATATATATATATATATATATATATATATATATATATATATATATATATATATATATATATATATATATATATATATATATATATATATATATATATATATATATATATATATATATATATATATATATATATATATATATATATATATATATATATATATATATATATATATATATATATATATATATATATATATATATATATATATATATATATATATATATATATATATATATATATATATATATATATATATATATATATATATATATATATATATATATATATATATATTATATATATATATATATATATATATATATATATATATATAATATAAATTATATATATATATATATATATATATATATATATATATATATATATATATATAAATATATATATATATATATATATATATATATATATATATAT
>OZ012688.1:32080979-32107579 GCA_963942565.1 Maea johnstoni | reverse complement strand
CACACAACAAATGGGGCTACTGGAAGCGGCCATTTGAGTCTATTAATATGTTATCTGAAGCTGCTTGGTTCATATCAGTCATTTGAAAGTAGCTGCAATTCAACTGAAGGTAGCTGCTAATATTCCATTCATAATATCGTTCTATATTGATCTTTGATAAATAATTGTAAGCAATTCGGGATTCTCTTAAATAAATATATCAAGTTTGGTAGGTTTACATATCGAGACATTTATGGTTTACTGACATTAAAACGTAACACTTGTAATACTTCACCCTTTCTTTTTATTCCGTAGCTGTCCCCTTTTCTTGCTTTCGTTCAGTATGTTTATGTTTGATGAACAGTTCTGACGGTTTTTGTACCACTAGGTCGAAACTTAAGCGCCAACACAACAACGTACACTATAAGACGATACAATAACATAACATATGAGAGAATATAAAAACAATAGAGCGTTTTCAAAACAATGCATATAATATATACATATATATATATATATATATATATATATATATATATATATATATATATATATAAATATATATATATATATCTATAAATATATATATATTTATATAAATATATATATATATATTGATACATTTAGTATATATATATATAGATAGATATAGATAGATATATACATATATATATATATATATATATATATATATATATATATATATATATATATATATATATATATATATATATATATATATATATATATGCACACACACACACATATATATATATATATATATATATATATATATATATATATATATATATATATATATATATATATATATATATATATATATATAATATATATATATAATATGTTTATGTACTAGTATATTATATATAAATATTTGTATATATGTATATATATATATATGTATATATATATATTATATATATATATATATATATATATATATATATATATATATATGTGTGTGTGTGTGTGTGAGTATATATACTTATATTCACGTCTTTGTTGTGCCTACCTTTGGCGATTATATTCAAATGGCAGATGGAGCGACGACAAATAAAATTCCATCCCATTTCATTCTAGTAGATACTCGGGTTTAGCTTACCTTAATTCTGGTTCTCACAAAGGAAGGCACGAGAGCCTAAAGCCCATTGCGTCACCTTTCCAACATGATGGCTGTCATTCGCATCTGCTGACATAACTGTTGTAACAGAGCTGCATATTTTTCTCTTTTAGCTTTTTCTATTGTATCACCTTCATCACGATATTATCCCGTATGTCGCACAGACAAAACTTAATTAGGCATGATTTATCACCTGTATGTATTATTCTCTATTGGACATCCGTTTACATAATTGGGAACATCCCTGTAAAGTAGTGAGATAATGATACTTTACTATCAGAATATTCAAAGTGCAGTTATGCATTACGGAGTCTGTTAGTCGTTTTTGTTGTTCTTACAGAACTGTTAACAGTCGTCATGCATTAAGCACAGTTCCAAGAACCATGCATCTTCTACTTCCCTTCGATATCTATCTATATATCTGTCTACATGCACGTATGCATACATACATATATACAAACATACATACTACATACATAAATATATATATATATATATATATATATATATATATATATATATATATAATATATATATATATATATATATACATGTATATCTATATATATATATATATCTATATCTATATCTATATCTATATATATATATATATATATATATATATATATATATATATACCTTCATGTCTTCATGTGTGTGTGTCTGTGTGTGTATCTTAGGTCCTACTATTCCATGCAATCTAAGGGGCCACCCCCATTGCCAGGTGGTTAGAATATTGAGGCATTGCACATCTACTTCTCACTGTTACTCAGCAATGTCAAAGGTCGTGTTTTAATCCGGCTCGAAGCAGTTAAAGAAATTGGGGTTTGTCGATGGTTTTACTTTACTTTAGGTTTCCTATACCATTCCCAACTGGCTAGTGACGAACTAACATTTCATATGGCAGATAAGGTACTGAGAGACAAAATTTCAAATTACAAATCGAAATCGAAAATGCTTAAGGAGTTCATCTTTTTTTTAGTGTTTGCACTACAGAGAATGTAATCTGATTCTAAAGGTGTCAAACAGAATGTGGATATAGCCTGCAGAGTGTCAGAAAGTCAACTTCACACCCAAACCATGGAAAAACGAACAGCATGACAGAAGGGCAAGTATCTCTCAATGTGTCAATTTCAGGCAATGGAATTTCACATAACTGTCAATTTCGTTTCACTTCAGCGGGACTTTTTAAAAGAACTGTGCATTTTCTCAATACGAAGGGACGTGCTACTGGTTGTTATGTGATTACCTTGCTGTCATTTTGGAAAAAAAATGACACTGATAATTGCTTGATCGTCAATTTTGAACGCCAACTTTCAAAGAAATCCTCGTCAAAGCGAGGGAGAAAAAAATGTCATGCACCCCACTATAAGGCCTGTAAATATGCCACGGAACTCAGACGTCCTGTCAGAGGGATCCTTCCATCTTCTGGCAACCAAGCACAGTACATGTTTGCATGCATGTTTGCTCGCGTGCGGCTGTTTTGTGCCACTTGTTGCCTTTCTATTAGACGCACGCTGGCGACTTAGAGGCTGCCAACGAGGGCTGACGATACAGATACACCCCCCCCCCCCCCCCCCCCCCCCCGCATAGCTGCCTCATTATCTCAGTGATGGATCGAGGCACAAAGCAGTAGTGCTCAAAGGTAGATTTAGAACCTCATAAAATGCGGCCATTAATATTCAAAGTGACTGGGGTATCATTAATAGGTTACTTCTTTCTCTCTCTCCCCCCCCCTCTCTCTCTCTCTCTCTCTCTCTCACTCTCTCTCTCTCTGCTCTGAGACGGTTCCACGAGTTCCACGGTTCCACGAGGTGGGGGAGTTTAAGGGGTGGGGTGTTTATCCCTTATGCTGCTGGTGGCTAATTTGGCCAATACAAAATGAAAATGACTTAAATCATGGCACATGGGTACTCGTCTGAGATTACTCAGCCAGAACTATCCAATGAATACCAACATGACTGGGCTTATATGATTTTCAGAAATATTTGTGTCCTTGTGCTTTGGACAAATTTAGCCTTGGGATTGGAAGGGTTGATAAAACATCCAACCATAACAGGTGTACCATATAACTTAAGATTAACCCCTTCAGATTCACGAATCCTTGCTTTCTTACAAATGGAAATAATCTTGACAACAAAGCGATATTACCAGGAACATTCCACTGAAGGCCGTATAACCTATTGAGCTTAACCATCTTTGAAATACCTTTCAAATATTACTCTCATTGACGAGTTAGAGTTTCAATGTTATCACACCATGTGTTCACCCCGGATGCAAATTGGCTAATCCTTCCAATGCTGAAGCTTCTTTCGTTAAAAGCACAATGATGCAAAGATTTTTGAAAACCATCTTAACCCTGTCATGTTGGTATTCATTGGATAGCACCCGCTCAGTTAAGTCAGCTGGGCACCGATGTGCCAGGGTTCAATCATTTTTCTGGTTCTTTTGAATCATTTTGCATTTGCCAAATTAGCCACCAGCAGGCTATAAGAGTTAAGGATGTCCGCACCAGTTTTATATTCATTCAAGAGATTCTTTTCAATTTTGAATATGCTTACAATAGAGGATAAAATCAATGAAAATGTAAAAAATTGGGTTGTTCCGGACGATAATTTTCGCTAAGCACCAATTCATGTTTTCGCAAATGTGGCAATTTTGGGGTAATAGAGTCAATTCATTCAGTGTAAATCATGCGTAGAATTGTATATATTCAGTCTTTATAAATGTTAGTTTGCATGTTGATAAAGTTCATACAAATTGCATTTCAAAAGCTACTATAATTCTGGCACAGCATAATTTTGAATTTCTAATTTTATTAGGAAATTGGACGCTCTTTCGTAAAAAAAAGTTCAAAATTTGGGAGGTGCGTGTGGGCATGTGTCTCTTGTTGGGTATTGGAGGACATTTGAGGTTAGAAAACCAGGGGCCAGGAAGTTCATTCGTGAGAATAAGAGGTAAATGCCGCTGTTGAATGTATGCATTTTGACCTCTATGGTACACAAGAGGGTGTGAGTTTCATTCAGTTCAGTTAAGCTGTTTTGAAAATAAGTACATACTTATTACAAAGCTTAATGCAGAGAGTCTATTGGAAAATATTTTCAATTTTCTACTATTCTACTGTTTGAAATTATTTAGGCACAGGGAATAGATTATCACGAGACAGAGTATAATTAACCCTCATGCTTGCGGTGGCTAATTTGGCCAATACAAAATGAAGCAAAAAAACTGAAACATACCTGAATCCTGTCACTTAGGTATTCTAATGAAAGTACTCAGCGAGAGCTATCCAATGAATACCAACATGACAGGTTTTAGACGATTTTCGAAAATATCAGGGTTCTTGTGCTTTTGACGAAAGTAGCTTCAGCATTGGAAGGGTTAAGAGCATTTTGGTATTAGTCAGGGTGTATTTTCGGGGGGGGGGGGGGGGGGGGGGGTCGGTAAATGTAATTGCTGCCACTGCCGGTTATCCAGTAGAGATGGATAGACTCTAAATCCCCTCAGACCTCAGGAATCGACGCCATGGAAACGTATGATCTTCGAATACCCCTACCTAGGTTTAGGGTTAGGAATCAGGTCCAGTGTTAGGGTAGGTAACCCTAACACTGGACCTGATTCCTAACCCTAAATCAAGGTAAGGTATTCCAAGATCACACGTTTCCATGGCGTCGATTCCTGAGATCTGCGTGGATTTAGAGTGTACATTAGAGATGGGGTCCTGCCTCCGCATAGTTGCGTCAAAGTCCAATCAAAAGTAAGCAAGTAAAGTCATTGACCCCCCATGTCCTCTTCAAGGGACTTTTCCACAGATACCAGTTTTATTCGATACCCTAAGTGCCTACGAGTGAGCGGGGTTTCTTTTGAACGACGCAAACAAGGTGGAAAGGTTAAAAAGCGTTTCAATTTATGACACAAATACAGGCGTTAACATGTGTACTCGATTATCCGTTTCCTTGCAAAAAGTTCACATCTATTTGTAAACCATTGATTTCTATCTCTCAACTAGTATGGATATGGTAGTCCGTATCCATGTATGCAAATTGTGATTTCGAACAAGAAATAAAGTAGAGATAAACATTCCTGTTAATATTATGTTACATAATTGCCTTTTAAAAGTGTATTTGTTTTACTTTTCTTAGCACTTATTTCTCAGTAACCCATTAACACCTGGAGCTATATATATATATATATATATATATATATATATATATATATATATATATATATATATATATATATATACACACACACATATATATATATATATATATATATATATATATATATGTATGTATGTGTGTGTGTATGTGTTTGTGCGTGTGTGATATTTTTTTTATGTCAAGCCCATCCTCGAGTCCCTACCAAATGATCTCTACTTCTAGGGCCTGCCTCGACAGCCGAGTGGTCTACAGTATTGCTGCTGACTGTCCAATTTTGAATCCGGTCCAATACATGAGAGAATGTTGACAGTGATTTGGGATTTTAGCGGTTTCCTTCATCTCTATGAAACAATTGGCTAATGGCGATTCGGTCTCAAACAATGCAGAAAAAGTGATCAAAAACAAAATTCTCCTAGGATCCAAGATGGCCGCACCCTTGGGTGTAGGGAGTCCCACTCAGAGCCGGCTGTATAAAGCCCGTCTGACATCCTCACTTCAAATCGGCTATAAATCATAGCCAACGAGCGTGTGTTCTGAACTTTCCCATACAAGAAAACTCAACAAGATAAATTACATCTATTAAGTTTTCCACACTTTTATCAAAACTTCCCCCTCCTCATCCGTCAGTCCCATACACTATTAATCCCCGGGTCTTCCGTCAAACTTTCCGGGTCGAACTGTCATGGTCGTCAACAACGCTGTCCGAGGCTCTGCGTTAGGCAAATGTTTGTGCAAGCTTCCGTGCTCAGAAATTACACTTTATGCAGCTACTCATTAAATGTCGGTGAGGAAAAATGGCCAAGAATTGGCGGGAAAGGCCAGTTCGGCTGAACTCCCAACATCTGGCAGGTCACAATAAGAATTTTCCGTAGTCGGCAACTGCCATTAGAGTCCCAATCTAGATTAACAAATGATGATCATACATTACTTCATAATGTCAGTTGTCCATTAATCACCCGTAAACTGTCTGTCATTGTCAGAATCGAGCACCGCGCCTATTTTTAGAGCAAACAAGCGTGGTAGGGTGGCAGAGTCGGCCGCGGCTCCGGAGGTCAACCGAGAAAGGGACTTGATCAAATAGGTTTGTGGAGACGCTGTCAGCGGCCGATGATTCATTGTTGTCAGAAAGATGGATGGCGGATCGGACGACGCATAGACTGAATACTTGTGCTGACAAGCAGCATGTAGTTTTATTACACTTCCTCGCTGTACACGAACACCCATCATGGAGAAACACAGTTTGATAGTAGAGTCGACCGCGAGAACGCATCGCACAGAGAACCATCTACCACTACGGCCACCCTCCCCTACCCTCAAAACCCACCCTCTCCCTCCCGGCAATAACTTAATGACGTCACTGCAGACCCCAGACCATCCCGTCCCTTCACGCCGCAGCGGCAACAATCACAACGTCAAATTTTCGTCAGCTACAATGTAATTAGTGTCAATTATGTTTCTACTAATCTATCCCTGCTCAGGTTCCCGCCAGAAAAGGCGTCGTCTGGGTGTTACGCAACTTTAGAAAACAATTGGAAAAGAAAGCATGAATTCGGAAAATATTCAATGCAGAGATTTTGTTTAGATTCAGATTGAGATTACGCCGTGAAATATTTTGCAGGAGGTTATTTGGTAAAAAAAAATATCACCAAAATAGTCAGAATACTGGGACGAAGAGGTAATCATTTTCATCGCTGTCCAACCTGGTATTCTGGTTACACTGAGGTCATTTAGAGCCATTTGAGGCAATATCTCAAAATAATTTGAAATAACTGTTAAACAAACAAAATATGCGTATGATTATCAAGCTTATAGGCTCCCTGAACAAACAAAGGTTATAGAAAACCGATATACAATATGCCTTATATGTGTCGAATCGTAATCAAGGACCCAAGCAATGTTTTTGGTTGTTGATTCACGTTGCCAGTGACTTCGGGTCAGGCGGTGGTTTTCGCCGGTTACTCCGGTTTCCACCACCACTTGTAACTGGCTATTCATGACTTAGTCGCGGTATGACAGAAAAGTGAGGATAAATGAAAATTCAAATTCTCAAATTCCTTTCTATGATATACATGGCAATGGTCTTAGTTGATAGCGCTTCTCTGTGCAATGGTTTCTCTCTTTCATGGCCGGACCGAACTTCTTTACACACGGCACCGCATTTAATACAATTGACATATTATTTACATACTGAGACAAGGTAACCCACCAATACATAGACCAATGTTGCAAGTTCATAAAATAGTTCAAATATTACATCTATATAGTTTTATACATCCATTTAGACAGACGAATAAACTTGTTCGACCACGTGTCGTCATGGCACCGACCAATCAGCGCCTCTTTCATACCCACGTGAACCAGTGCGAAATGTGAGCTGAGATATGCAAAACTAGTGATCGGCTAATCGGGTCAGTAGAATTTGCATTCGCATAAAATTCGCTGTTTTACTTTTTTGATTTTTTAAAACATCACGTAGAACATCAATGGCATTTACAACCTTTATAAAAGACGTTAAAATGGTGTAGCAGTGTTAGGAAAATATCAACATGAACATATCAATATCAATATCATTGATAACCATTAAAGCCTTTTTCAGAAACAAGAAGTACATTCACCTTTATCATTCACAACAACACTATAGTGCATATCTCAATCATATTCTTAGCCCAGTGCCAAGAGTTTTTCATGAAAAAATGTACTTTATGGCACTTTTGAAAATGACTTGGGTATAGCGCATTAACTTCGAAATTATTTGAAGAAAAACTCATGTATATGGAGTTCAAAAGAACATTACTCTTTCAATCATTTTCCGAAAAAAAAATGAGTTCAGTTCCTTATTTATGAAAATAAGAGTTTATTATTCCCAACATTTATGTACTTCCAAGTGTTTAAACAAAAAGATGATTATGGCGGATGTAAACAAATGAACATAACAGCTCAAATCAAAAGATACTAGTAATTCATAATATATGAATTTGTAAATATGAATGCGAAATCAGTTCCATTGTTTGAAATGAGACAACCAACAAGTCAAAGCAACAGATAAACCATACAAAATGTGACATTATCAGTTCAAGTATTCATTCACGATAAGATAATTCTGTACCCATTTTTTTCAGACAGCAAATAGTTTGACATAAGACCTTCAAAAAGTAAGGCTGACAGGTGAGTTGCATTCGATACCATACGTCAAGCTGACAGAGTGAATGATAACATTCAAGCGCGGGAACAAATGGGAGCATGGTCCATGTACTAACCCTTAAACAATATTGTTATAATTTTCTTTCAAAGCAAAGTACATGAAGCTCTTGATCCGTATGCTGGTGGTGGCTAATTTTGCCAAAACAAAATTATGCAAGAATCCAGAAAAATGACTGAAACCCTGTTAAATGAGTACCGGTACTCATCTGAGAGTACTCAATGAGAGCTATCCAATGAATACCAACGTGACAGGGTGTAGATGGTTTTCAAAATTCGTTGCGTTCCTGTGCTTTGGATGAAAGTAGGAAGAGTTAAATAAAAGTGGTCTTTCCAACTAGGTGAATAACACACTTTCACATCATTGGACTTTTTGACCAGTCTCTTTATTCAGGTAGCCAATCTTGATGGACGGTCTCACTACAATGTTTGATTGCAATTAAGCCAGGCATCATCTTGCTCGAGTACATACCCACTTTTCCAGTACACGTCATTTACGTCATAAGGAATGACCAAAATGGTCAACTAGTGCAGTTACCTTATACGAATGAAGTCTAATGATCTCACCCAAAAAAGTCTAGTCCTACTATGCAATTAATCTCAGAAGTAATACTACATCTAGTACACAAGATAGATCCCTGATTGCTGAATGATGTAGGTTGCAAAGTCGCAGGGGGGGGGGGGGGGGGGGGGGGGGGGGTTAAGGGGCTTTGATAGGGGCTTGAATAGTGTAATCCAACATACATACATATTGACATTGCACGATTGTATCGAGATGTTGAATAATGCAAATATCATGAGTTAAAATGCACTATCGTTATTAGTTTCTAAAATGTGCACAATGGATAACAAGTACCCTGCAACAAAGATACTAGACCAAAAGAAAACTGCAGTCTCTTAAAATATATGATATCATGATGACACAATCTCACAAAGGTAAAAGGATGGTGATCTGAACAGTTGGAGTGCGCTCAATATTGACCGCAACACTATGTCCCTTCAATAGGCTGGACATCATGGTTGTTGATTCATATTTATTGTTTTACGTAAGATAGCCTCAAATGGTCTTCATGGTGTTTACCAATCTTGCATGTCCTTAAAGCCAACAGACTAATAATGATATTCAATTTACAAGCACGATACTTCCTTTAATGATGGCTATTCCTCGCTGACTTTAAAATATGGAATAATTTATCAACTTCGCCTTCTAGTTCTTGACAGACTGGCTTATTAAGTACCCAATTTGGAATTCCAAGTGATGTCATATACCTATACAAATGCAAATGGAGTAGCTATGAATTGGGGGTTATCTGCAAGAAATATTTAGACGGGATGTGCTCATATCACAATATGTAAGAATGACTCAAATTCTGTATGTGTGTGTGCGTATATATGTATGTATATATATATATATATATATATATATATATATATATATATATATATATATATATATATATATATATATATATATATATGAATAGATACATATATATATATATATATATATATATGTATTATATATATATATATATATATATATATATATATATATATATATATATATATATATATATATATATTATACACATACAGATACATATTGATCTAAGGACTTACATAAAGCCTAATATCCTTTTTAGATGTGAAACCATCTGTGTCTCGGCTGAATCCCATCCGAAACATCCCCGCAAGGGATCATATTCAAAACAAGTTAACGAGCCAGGATTAGGATGAAAGCACAAGTTGGCACCAAAAACGCCAATAAAGCCGTCGGTATTCAGGAAGTGCCTGCATAATTTGTCCATTTCCACATGAAATATGACATGTCTGATAAACGCCGCGCGATACCACCACACGCTCGTAAATAGCGTGAGAGGGGAGGGAAGGGGGGGGGGGTAATTCTCCCACCCTCCCTGCCCCACCACCCCACATGCTGCACCGATACCCCGGGCACACAAGGCAAGGCACGTCATCGCAACACGGTTCTGGATCACCCATGTAGTGGGGAGAACCCCCGGTGCATAACTCACGTGAATAATAACGCAACTTTGCCTGGCCGCTCGCTGCATTAAGAAAAACTACAAGAGGCATCTATATAATGCCATATAAAGTGAGTTATGATCATTCTGACACCATCAATCATTGCAATATTATGTAAAAGTGCGGAGCGGCGCGAGCGGCGGGCCGTCATGTCAAGCTGTTTAGCATGTAGGGAAGAGGGGAAGCCGAGGAGGAGGAGGAGGCGGTATGTTCACCGTACGTACAGCAATGGCGGGAGCACTATTTCCTCCACGAAACACAATACGATCATAGTAAAATAATTGCTCAGAGAACTGCCTAAAGAACGAGGCGGGGATGTTGCTGATTCCATCACAAGACTATCTCTTTTAATCTTGTTTATCGTCACTATTTCTGCCATCTTAAGACTAAATCGTGACTACGCAGTGACTAATCGGTGGAACCAGGGGTACCCGGGGAAACCACTGACTAACCCAAAGTCATTGGTAACTTCCTCATGCCGGATAGGAATCCAGGAATTGGCAAATGAGAGGAATTGTAGCGAGCAGTGACTCAAACTTAAGAGCAATACTACGACCACTCGGCCATTGGGGTAGCCCAAATGCACAAGTAAAACATCTACTAGGAAACTCAAAGAAGATGCATTCTTAAATTTTGTCTGACGCCTCTTTCTTTGCCATATTCAGGCTAAATGGTAACTAGCCAGCAGGTAATGGAGGTAACCGAAGTACCCGGGAAAGACTTAATGAATACCCTTCTACAATATAAACTGCGGTGTCAGAATAGATTGGATTAGACATGTGTAACTGATATTGCGATTAGGTATAAGTAGAGAAACCCGGATTGTCACAAATGCCAAAAGTTACCACAATCTTATAAACCATGACCATTCTGAAATGTCCAGTACAAAACCCACTTCAGCACCATTGTCTATCATGAGGGTTTTGCCACACACACCTAAAAATGGAATGTAGAGTGGAGGGGCAAAAGAGCCATTTGCAATCGCAAATGCAATGACAATAGATTGCTTTCACAAAACACTGCACTATATTTCAAACTAGAAATAGACTAGTCATCACTGACTGCATTGCAGATTGCGAATTTGCGATATGTCCCCTTGCTATACATAGGTATGGTTTCAATGACCTATGAGAAGGCTAAGTGTGCGGTTTATTCAATAATAAAACTGCATACGAAACATGATAACCGATTAAGGCTGTCACATAAAGATGCAACATATTGCCTCATCTCTGAAAAAATCCATAAATATATATATATATATATATGTATATATATATATATATATATATATATATATATATATATGTATATATATGTATATATATATATATATATATATATATATATATATATATATATATATACATATATATATATGTATATATATATATATATATATATACATATATATATATATATATATATATATACATAAATATATATATATATATATATATATATATATATATATATATACATATATATATATATATATACATATATATATATATACATACTAGTATATATATATATATATATATATATATATATATATATATATATGTATATATATATGTATCTATAGTACTATACACATCTATGTATCTATATACTGTATATATATATATATATATATATATATATATATATATATATATATATATATATATATACATATATATATATATATATACATATATATATATATATATACATATATATATATATATATACATATATATATATATATATATTTATATATATATATATATATATATATATATATATATATATATATATATATATATATATATATATATATATATGCACAAATCGATATATCAAGTGATATTTTAACCTAGTTATTGCTTTCTTTTTTTCAGTATGCGAGATATTGTTGATTGTGAGCAAGCTAAAGTCCGCCGCTCAGACCACACTGATTGACATAGCGTCACATTAATGATTCTGACACTCGGTGATGGATGTGTCTTGCTCATGAATGCTAAGCCGTTTAATGTCAGAACATGTAACAGCCACCATCTAGCCATCATAGCAGTTATATACCACACTGCTCATCCAATACAGTATACTAATACTCGAAACAGTTTTGTCCAAATATTGTCCATAGACAGGTCATAGTGGATTTTCCCATCGAGATTACAGAAAAAGGGGGAAAATAAAAATGATGTTTCCCTGTTATTGCTATGTATAGCAATTTCTTCTGCAGGCCAATATCGTGTCTTTACGACCAAATGCTTATGCCTTGGTACATTCAAGCAATACTAGCTTATTTGCTAGTATGTATATGAACACTACGTGGTTCCCCATATAATGCAACTCAACGCCATACGACAGGTATTCAACTGATAGATTTTGATGAATCGTCTAACAGTATGCAAAGCATTGCATAAGAAGATATTGACAAGCATTACAGGCAATAGCCAATAACTCGTAGTGTTCACCGCAAAAATCTGTCCGACTTAGGCGAAGTTCAGCTTATGCCTTTATGCTTTGTATAATTGGGAAAATACGTGAGAAAAACGCATTAGCGAAGATCCGAGTTAGACGATTTCGTTGTAAGAGTATTAATAACATATCTATGTCACTATAAAGGCATAAATATTGTCCATTCCCATTTACGTGAACGGACTTTTCCATATGTTCCAGGTATAAAATGACGTGGCCGAAGTAGATTGGTATACATGTCAATAAACAAGTATAGCATGACCAACTATTGCATGACTTGCGCAATTAATAGGTACTTTGATGAGAAAGTGTCCGATACACATGTCGCACTTAATATTTACTTATTGTAAAAGCAAAACGAAATGAAAAGTTATCGATTCATATTTTACAAAATGAATAATTACACCGGAAGTGAACTATAAGTATATACAATGAGATTTTTCTTTTCGAATATAACACTAGAGTGAACTTTTTTTAGATCTCATAAAACAACACAATTTATTTTTATTGTTTTCATACGACACAATTGCGAGTGGACTTCATCTATAGCACTTCAAAAGAAAAAATGAAAGCTCTGATTTTCAAAACGAGTGAAATTGGTGTAGAACACTTCATACAAGAGAATCCGTGCAGGCGAACAGCTAAGGGTACTACAAGTTGTTGTCCCTAAAAGAACTGGCCCAATTCAGCAGGCTATGAGCTAAGTATTAAACCTTAAAACATATTTAGCACTTAAAAACAATGAAAGCTCTGGTTTTCAAAACGAGTGAAATTGGTGTAGAACACTTGATACAAGAGAATCCGTGCAGGCGAACAGCTAAGGGTATTACAAGTTGCTTGGATTAAGAAAAGAATGGATATGTAACGAGAGACCAATTACTATATGCCCTATAGTTACATGCTAGCCTCATGCCAGGACTAGCAGATAAGGCAGCAGCACGAGGTCACGTGGGAACAAGGACCAATCAGGGCTCCCGCATCGATTACATTACAGAGAAACCTTATCTCCACCACCTGCTGGGGGTGCCCAGAGCACCTATTAGCGACTATTAATTGACACTGGTTGAGGCTAGCATGTTCAGGTTGACCGCCTGGTTTCCATTCCATGTGTTGGTCTTCTAAGCAAGTTGTTATCCCGAAAAAAACTGGCTCAATTCAGCGTGAGGCTATGAGCAAAGTAGCCTTAAAACATCTTTGGCCTGACAGGGGTTATTCGCTCTTCCTCCTCTTGACGTGGCGTGGTCATGGCAGCCAGCATTTTTCATCTTTATGAACAAGCCATTGATAGGATATGGTCATGAAAACTCGCCATCAGTAACATACGGGTCTCTTGCCCTGATCTCCGCGCTGATCTAGACAGTTTGGAGCGACCTCTGGCGGCAATTTGGCTATAGATACGGGGGAATTACTTTTTTAATGCGTAGCGATATATTTGGCATTTTAACCCTAGTGAGACCAGATACTAGTTAGAGGGTATTAATGTTAATGATAATTTGGAGTGCGAATATTCTGTAGAGGTAGCCGGCAGGTAAAACATTCTCGGACAATTCTGGTATGTCCCAGGATTGCCTGAATCAACAATTCTGGTACACTTATATGATACCAGAATTGTTCTGACAATTCTGGTACGTTCTAGAATTGTTTTCAGGGAACAATTCTGGTACGTACTAGAATTGCAAAATTATCTCAACAATTCTGGTACGTACCAGAATCTTAGAAGACCAGACACATGGAATGGAAACCAGCCGGTCAACCTGAACATGCTAGCCTCAACCAGTGTCAACTATTAGTTGCTAATAGGTGCTCTGGGCACCCCCAGCAGGTGGTGGAGATAAGTTTTCTCTGTAATGTAATCGATGCAAGAGCCCTGATTGGTCCTTGTTCCCACGTGACCTCGCCCTGCCACCTTATCTGGTAGTCCTGGCATGAGGCCAGCATGTAACTATAGGGCATATAGTAATTGGTCTCTCGTTACATATCCATTCTTTTCTTAATCCAAGCCAGAATTGAGGTCGCAAAGTAAAACATGACCTATAATTCTTGCTGTACCACAGTATCCATTATCATTAAAGATATCATCTTTTAAATATGCATAGTTTGATAATAAATCAATGCACTTTGTAGACACACATATGAAAAGTTTAAATAAAAAAAATAAAAATAAATCATTTGATTTTCAGATGTGAAATTATAAGATTCCGACTACAGAATCAGCATACAAGTCTGTGTCCACCGACGTTATCAAAACAAATTTCAACTCCTTTCTTTTCATTCCATAAATATGTATGTTTTGAAATAATACAAATAGTACGATTTGTTTTTTACGATTGTTCGGCTTATAGAGGTTTCATATCATTCATTTAAGAAAAGGGGTCTATTTTGATAAGTTAAATTACTTTAAATTTCCCTTCTTGCTTTACAGTGTAGATAAAAATATTTAAGTTATACATCATTGCTTCTATGATATCTGAAATAATTATTCCAGGTAGAAAAAATTGTTTCTTTCTAGGAAAAATAAACAATTTCCTCCACTTCTCCATCATAGACAATGGGCATTGTCTCGCTGATTACAGGTGTGTAGTATTGCAGGTTAAAAGGATCCCTGTACAGGTGAGCCGCATCAATTAAGGGTAGAGAGAAGCTGGCCTGACCTGGCGTGTAAATTGTGACCCCCGCACTGGTTTATCGCAGCCCCTGCTCCTCGGTGCTCCGTACGAGCAGTTCAAGTGACGCCCGGGCGCCCACTTAGTGTGACTCCCGCTCGCAGAGATCAAAGGCCCGCGTTTTGCACACCTGATACAACCAATAAAACCAACATTAGCAGAGATTCTCCACAAATGTTGTGTCATCTTTCTGTACCCTGCTTGTTCCGAGACTCCATTAGGATTACAATGGCAACTAACGAGCGGCCGTGACAGAAACTATCCATAAACCGCGCCAATAGCGGGCACCATTGGCAAAAGGACATCTCGTTTATCACCTTTCATCTCAAGTGATGGTCATCTAGCCTCTAACTACCTCCTCTCAGTGAGAGCAATTTCTTATGCTAATAGACTGCTGCAATAAAGAGTTGCGCAAACATTTGTGCCGGGCCGGGATACAACTACAAAGCACCTATTTAAAGTTCTCATAGCACTTTGCAGTAATAAGTCACAATTTATTCTCGAGAAAGCATTCATGAGATACTAAAAATTACTATGGAATGTACTGGGAAATTACAAAATCTATATACTGCTAATGAAATATGTTTAGAAATGTACTTGCAATATGTTATTATGAATATCAATTGCTCTTTGTACAAACACAGTCTTTTTAAGTCCATCAGTGTTGTCCATTCAGGAACTTGGAATACAAAATTTTGATTTTCGTCATTTTTTCTGCCTCTTCGTGGGTGTCATGTCTAGCCAGTTAAAAGTGGTGGAGGAAACCCACCTAACCCTAAAACACTGGCAACTTTCTCACATGCCCTGGCCGGGATTCGAACTCGGGGAATGGTGAGAGACAGCTAGCATTCAGTGACAACACCTTAGACCACTCGTCCATCAGGGCAGCCCCCCTTTCAATTTAGGAGTACATCCTTTCATACTGTACTTTTTCAAAAGTTTTGAGTAACACATTTTTTCATTGAAGAACCCTTTCCAAGTCAAGAACGTCCCCGTCTCACTGGAATCAGATCACTCTCTTGTTCTGTAAAAGACTTAAACCTACAAAATGATGTGCACTTTTATCTTCCAAGAAACATAGAACGGAATCTGTCTAGGAACGTATTCTACTTAAATGGATGTCCAATTGGTGGAGCTTCTCATTTAAATTTAATACGCCTTCAGAAAGTGTTCAATTTACAGATGTTTTCAACTTATTAACCCCTCCAATGCTAAAGGACAACGATGGGAAGATTTTTGAAAACCATCTAAACCCTGTCATGTTGGTATTCATTGGATAGCTCTCACTGAGTACTTTTAGAAAAGCCCATGTGCCAGGGTTTCACTAATTTATTTTTCAGGGTTTTATTACATCATTTTGTATTGGGCAAATTGGCCACCAGCAGCATAAGGGTTAAAGTTGATGGTTCCTCTGTAATTGCTTTTCACTCAAGAAGCAAAGGGTAAGCATAATATTTAGCCCTATCTATCATTCTCCATGTGACAGCTTGGGTATGGATACATCAGAGCAACTCACTTTCAGAATCAATCAAAACATAATCATAATCACAACAAACAAATGAAATATTTGTATAACACAATATCCACAATGCATAATGCCTGTAATGTTGTGCAGCTATAATTTGTATCTTTCACATTAATCAACAGTATCAATACACACATAAACAATATAAATAAACCCATATATCCACAGAGTTCCTTAGAAAAGAGTAATGGATGCTAATATATTGGTGGCAAAGCAATTTTTTGAAAAATATGCAAAAATTGGCTGTTGCTTATAGCACAATTGACTTTTGTCCTTTAACCCATTAATGCTTAAGAGTTCCTTGAGAAAGTATAGTCTGGATCTCTAATACTTTTGACTATAACTTTGGAATTGAAAATGAAATATTTGAAGGAGAGTTGTTGGTAAAATTCTTAGTAACATTTCTCCATCAATTATTTTCCCAAGTATGCTTTTACCTGAGAGATTTTATCAAAAGAAGCAGGCTGCCTTTGGCCGCTGGGAGCATTAATGGGTTGAACTTTTTCCAAATTATTTGCTGGTTCTTTTTCTTAGGAACTCTGGGAATGAATGGGTTAATGCTGGAATGCTTTTCACTGTAACCCTTTTACATTTGGAGCACACACATGAACTGACAACTTAGCAAATGATTAACCCATTCATGCCTGGAAACCTCCTTGATAAGTGTCGTTTTTGCTGCTACAGGCATGAATGGGTTAATCAAGTTCAGTGACATTTGGGAAATATTTGGTGAGGGTTTATCAAACCAAAGAGTTACAAAATATTTCGTTCAAGTATTCCTCATAATAGCCGTTATCGAAATATTTGCAGTTGCATCAGACCATGAGTATGCTCAAGATATGAACGGGTTAACATTTTCATTAAATAAATCATAAAATAAAACAATGACTTGTTGTGTTAAGTAGCTAGAGAAGAAATATAGGATGTAATTATTCATGAAGAACTTCAGTAAACAAAGAAAACAAAACAAACAAACAAAATTCACTTCATGATCCTGTTTGTTGTTTTTGTTAAGATGTTGCTTCCAATTGTTTGTTAATTAAAGGTTAGATGTCCCCATTATTCTATGAAATTTAGGAAAAAATTTGCATCTCAGATTTTCTTAATTTGTCAGATATTGGTGGTAGTTATTGGGCTTACTTTATAAGTATTATCAATAACTTTGATTTGATGCACTTAGTATAAATACAATAAAGAACAAAAGTACATATAATACACCTTTCATGCTGAAACCAATGAAGAGACCATAACAAACTTGGTGAGATTCTGAAAAGAATATCAATTATGTCTCCATCATCGTAGATACTTCCTTAACTTAACTGATCTGACCGCAATTATATAAGCACATTAATTACCTACAATTAATGGGAGGTTCAATTTCATAATGAGGAAGAAATTTAACTAGATGTATATATAGTACATCTCCTGTTCTTACCATACTTGTATGTCAGTATTCTTCTATGAAATATGACCAGTGTTTCATCAATATTTGACACTTTGATTTGTGGCGATGTAAAGATGTCAAGGTAAATCAATCTTAACACAGCTTTGATGATGGGAACAATGCCATTGTATGTCTACTTGCAATATGACATTATGTAACCACAAAGTCTGGATATTGTTATTACACAAATTACTAGCAACAAGAAATTTGGTCATCGCTATTTTAAAAAAAAAAAAAAAATCTGAAATTCTCACTCCTACCTTAACCCATTCATGCCTGCAGTGCCCAAAGCAATTATTTTTGGAGACATCTTTCGACCAAAGTATTTTAAAATAAATATATCTGAAAGAAAACATTTGACCAAAACCCAACTTGTCAAATATTTTGTGAATTTACAATCAGTTTTTTCAAAAGTGCCATGACAACACTTGTGTGAGAGAACTCCAGGCATGAATGGGTTAATAACAAAATTATACATTTGCTATGGAAACAAGCAAATATGGCATGAGTGATATCAATCATGTACTAAATTTGGATAAGAAATTGTCCAACAGGTCTTTGACAATCTATCATTTAATTCTTGATAATGTGAAATTTTGTTTTACCCCAATCACTAGTGTTAACAGAGATGCAATAGATTATTTTCTTTCCCATCAAGACTTAATATCTATACTAAAGCAGCATATCAATGATATTAGCAAATATCTTTGAAAATAAGACAAAATATTATCTTTAAAAAAATAAATAATGCCACGTGTGATAACTTTCATACTAATTACTAACATCACAAGTGTCTTTAAAGAAAAAAGCACAAAACATTTCATGAATGAAAATAAATAATAATGCCAGTTGCTGTCGCTCATGTGATTGACAATATCTCAACTAATATTTCTCAATTAGTTCTTACATAACGAAAACACGCCGCGAGTAATTGGATTACGTGGCGACTCCCAGGGGGCGCTGTAATTTACGATTTTCACTCGCCAAGACTACAGCCCACTCTTTCTTTCTTCATGTGCGGTAAGAAGTATTTCTTAGCATCAGGTTTTTAGGGAGTATAAATCAAAGGAATTGTGTCAGAAAAGATGCTTTAATTTCCCCTCATTGCCCACCCATCAGAAACTTTAAACAAGCTGTCAGGCGGGCTGTTTTTTTATTAGTTACCTCTCCCGTGCCTGCCAGTATAGTATTATCTTACGCGCCGAGATAGCATGATTGACATATGATTTATACTAGCAAGATGAAGCTGAGTAATGGCTCTGTTTTTGGTGTCAATTCTCAAATTCCTGCTGCGTCTGACAGTGAGGGAGGTGCTCTCGCCGATCTCGGCACAAATCAACCCTTCTTGTAAAACCCGCAAAAGATATTTCATGAATTCTACACCACCTTCCATCACGCTTCGTCGACACGCTTCCTTATTTTAAACCCAGCTGAGAACTGAACACCTCAATGATAAATTAAAATGACCTTGACCTTATTGTTCTTCCGCGACCTCTTTGGGGTCAACGGCCTTGACCTCTTTGACCTCTTCCATCTCTTTAATGTCTTTGGTTTCTTTGGATGCCTTATTGGCCAGTTCCTTGGCCATCTGGTAATACTTGGAGAACTTAGCAGTATGGTCTAGGGGGAGGTATATATATGGACTCATATTAAAAGCTTCCTTGATGCCGTATTTCTTCACACTAGATAAGTGGCATCTACTAAGATGGTAGCGATATGAGCCCTTGGAGGCAAAAGTACGGTTGCACGCCTGGCATTTAAATTCCCCCGAGGGGTCCGCCTCAATAAAGAGCTGAGTTTTGACGTCCCCGGGCTGGGGGGAGTCATCGTCACGTCCCGGGGAGGGGGTGTCGTGATTGTCATCGCTCCTGTTGGAGTGAGGGGAGGCTGCCTTGGGTTGCTGGACCACTGTGACGATGGGGTTGACTAGGATCACTGTGCTGGCCATGCTCATTGGATGACCCCCTCCTGCTGCCCCGCCCCCTCCAGCTCCGCCCCCTACCAGCGTACCATTACTACAGATCATCGGAGACTTCTCCACCATATTGGTTCTAATATCAGTATTCGCGATCAGCTTCTGCAGACTGTCCAATGGGTGCTCGGTATTCATAGTGTCCCGATACACCAAGCCCCGTAACGACTCCAATGCGGAGGAAGAAGGATTCTGCTCGCCCGCCCCACCTTCAAGTATATACTTATTCATACTATTTTCACTGTCACTGCCACCATCGCTATCCTTACTCGCAGTTTTGTTTTTCTGATTGTCCTTTTCAGCGTCGTCGTTACAACCACTTTCCGGCTTAATGACGGCGATTTTCTTCGCCGGTGGGCTTCGCAGATCTTGGCCTCTTTCTGAGGTGGAGTCAGGCAGGTAGTTGATTGAGCGAATTTTATTGAGGAACTTTGGTTTGTCGTCTTGGATGAAGTTTTTGGTGAACCGGTGCCCCACCTTGTCCTCTTTACTGAAGCTCTTCTCGATAAAGTTCTCCATGGCCTTCAGAGCAGAGCTGCCGGTAGACTCGAGCGGTGTAGTTCCTGAGTAATCCACCAGGGGGCTTGGTGGCAAGCTGCGCTCAGAGCCTTCGGATTTTACATCTGGTTTCTCGGGGGATTTCTCAACGTCAACATCTAACTCTGCATCACCATTGGTGGTTGGTTTGTGTTCAATCTCGGTTTCCTTGATAACCTCATCCCTGATATCGTTTTCTCTCTCAGAGTCTGAACCATCTAAGCTGCACGCTGATGCCTTACGATCATGATCACGATCACGATCACGCTCAACTTCCATCTCCTCGGCTGCAGATGCTACAGAAAGAGTTTTGTTTTTAACACACGCTCGTACATGCTCCACAAAAATTGGGGTTTCAATTTTTTCCAGACAGTTTTCACATTGTATCTTACTACTATCCGAGTCTTCCGTATCTCCATCTGATTCATCACTATAAGGTTTATCATCCTCCGACGTTTTGGCGAACTTTCGTTTATACTCCAGTAGTGAGGCTACTGTAGGAGTGCTTATCGAGCGTTTGGTGCCAGTGGTCGTCGACGCAGGACAGGGCGATGAGGATTTTGGTTTGTGTGGCGGCGTTTCCGGCATGTGCGCGTTGGCGTTTTTGAGCACCTGCTTTTTATGGTGCCCCGAAAGAACCATGTGGTTGGCCAACCCTTCCATGTCGGTAAACGTCTCCTGACATACCTTACACTTAAACACCGACTCCTCCTCATTACACTTCTCACAATATGCTGAGCAGCGATGCACCTTGCGCATGCCCTCGAAATTGACGATATTCGTGTAATGCCGCGTCTGCATCATGTGAACGGTGAGTTCCGGTAACGACTTGAACGATTCGCCACATTGCATGCAACGGAGAATTTGACGAGTCTGTTCTGAGCCCTGATTCAACCACATGTCCTGACCACGTACGAGCTTCGGGTACTCCATGTAGTTATTGGTTTTACCGGTGTTGGGGGTGTGCCCTGTCTCTTGTATATGCAAACTCAGCTCGTAAAGACTAGAGTAGCTTTTTTGACAAGAACAGCCGAAGTTGGTCAGTTTTGTACCCTCCGTTTGGGGCACCACTGGTTCCGTTTTGCAAATTGGTGTATGCGCACTGTGGGGCTTTGGTGGCTGTTTTCGTGGTGGGGGAGTAGGTGACCGCACCGGGCGTAACTCTCGAGGAGGAGGTACACGAACGGGCGAGCGCGTCGGTAACGGAGCGCTGTAGATGGCGGATGCAAAGGCCTTCGTTGCAAAATTGTCTTTGGTAAACCTCGGCCTGCTGTCAAAACGATCGTAATCAAAGTTCCCGCCAAATTTCTTTTCTAGCTGTGCTAACGACGACCCGATACTGGGCATGCGATTTCGCTCACGTTCATGTTCGCGTTCTCGTTCCCGATCCCTATCTCGTTCTCTTTCTCGTTCGTGAGATTTCGGTTGAGATTTACCATGACTTCCCTTCGAGAGATCGAGTACGCCTTCCGTAAAAACAGGTTCCTGTTTAATCACCGGTTTTCGGTACGGCTCCGGTTTTGGAGTTTTACGAGACAGGTCCATTGGTTGATCGTAGCCCTCCTCCCTGGGACTAGATGGCAATCTCAGTGGGCTGGTGTATTTGGTTTTATAAGATGGCGACATTCTCGTGTGGTGCGAAGAGGTCGACATGATCACAGGGTCCCGATACCCGGTGCGTTTCATTTCAAGGTGCAGGGGGAGCTTAATCGCTCGCGGCACCTTATTATTCTCATAATTCTCGGATTTTTCCATCTTTCCGTTGAGTTTCGACCCCATCATTTCCTGCTTGCCGTCCACTTTAGCGGTGGCTTTCAGCTCCTGTTTTACAGGGAATTTTTTACATTCTTTCTGATTATTCAAGTCGTATTTCAGCATCTTACTCAATTCGCTGATCGGAGACAGTTCAAAATTACCAAAGGGGGACAGCGGTGGCGGGGTGGCCTTACGATTATCCGACGGTTTCAGGATGTTCTCGAGCGGTTTGTTGTTGTTATTTACATGCGGAGGTTTGTGAAACAAGTCCTCTTGTTGTTGTTGACGGTCCTCGTTTTCCTCATCGTCCTCCTGACTCGACGAACTTCCCTCGTGACCTTGACCTTCCTGCTCGCTACCGGAGTCATGACCTTGATCGTCTCCCTCCTCGTTGCCAGTTTCCTCGGAATTCCCGTTTTCCCCATTCTCTCCCTCAGGGTTCTCCTCACCATCTGAAAAGACAAGAAACAATAGGTCAGAATTGATAGAGATTAATGCAAATTTATTCTTATTAACACTTATGCTGATGGTGGCTAATTTGGCATATACAAAATGATGCAAAAAACTTGAATAATGACTGAAACCCTGGCACATGGGTACTCATCTGAGAGTGCCTACCAAGAGCTATCCAATGAATACCAACATGACAGGACAGGATACTTTTCAAAACATGCATCCTTGTGCTTTGGATGAAAGTAGCCTCAGCATTGGAAGGGTTTATCCAAATTGAATCTTTTTAACCATTACAGAAAACCCCTTCTTCGTCTATACTAATATACCATGTTTTTACCGTATACCTATGGCAGAAGTGAGCAAGTCTTCTGATTCCCATATTTTGACCAATGGTAGACATATTTTGACCATCGGTCAATAGTGTACCTGTGGTTGACATGTAGTGAAGGCTACTACTACACACCGTTCACTTTACTTGGGTGCCACATCCTAACCCTGGTGGTAATCTACACAGCCATTCCTAGGTTCCTGAGACACTAATCAGAAACAATTGTAACACACAACAACCTCGTTTAGACTACATAAGTGGCACAATAGGTTCCATTTCTGTAAGGAAATAGAGAATGAATGGTTCTGAAAAATCCTCATAATAGTCCAGTTGTTCAGTGGTAACCCATACAGGCCTGGAGATTCCCTTACCAAGTGTTGTATGGACCTTTAATACCTGCTTTAATACTGTTTAATATAACTTTGGAAATAAGCATAAATTCCCACAATAAATTGAAGCAAATCTTTTGGTATGAAAGCTTTAGATCAATGTCCTTTCGACGTCAAATATTTTCCTAATGAGGATGTTGTCAAAAAGAAACCACCAAAATAGGCCGTAGGACATTTATCAGGAATTTATCAGGAATTTAGTGTAAAACATGAATTTTAAATAAAGCATACAACTTAAGGCTTTAATTGAAAGATGAAGTGGGTACTTGCGTATAGTAAACATGATTGTACTGTAATGATCCACAGTCTAGCCAAGATTGGGTGGCCTGAGTCAGGGGTTTAAATTTCTCCCCGGTAGCATTAGGATACAGTGATAATCTAATACTGCTCTCCTCTCAAAAATGTCATACTCTATTTTCTCAACTTGTCATTGCTGACTAATGCGATTTATCACCTGTCAGACGGCACATGTCCCAAATTTCTACAGGTCCCTTCCCTACGGCCGACGATCGGAATGCGCTTTAATTGACGACAAATATCTTTGATTAGCTTGTTCTCCTGGCCTTGACGTGCGTCAATTAGTTATCACGCTTGTTAATTATCTAACAGCACAACAGGAAAACTCCGGCGCGCACACATTTTCCACCCTCGTTAGCTGACGGATGATAACGTGCCATGATTGATGCAACAGACACTACCATGCGCTACCCACTTCTCGCCAGTGCAACTCTTTAATATTTAAAGATAATTTTGTGCTTCCCTTGCCCCGACTAATTTATAAACACTGTTAGCATTTTACCCCCCTCAGCTTAGAACAATCAATTATGTTCAGTGATTATGAGGAAATCAATAGCTGGTCAAAATACACATGAGAAGGTAGGGGCAGTGAGAGGGGGGGGGGGGGGGGTAACACTACAAAATGATGCTATGGATATCAGAGAATTCCCACAACTTTGCTAGGACAATCCCAAGAATTGCTTACAAGTCAGAGAGGGGTTCAATACAGAATGAAGCTATGGATACCAGAGAAGTCACAGGATTTTGCTAGGAAAATCCCAGGAATTCCTTGGAAATCTATGCTGTAATTGATAAGGGTGGAGACTGGGAGGGGGTGTGATTTTCAATCATTTTGATCTTTTGAGAGTGGGTTACTACTACAAAATGAAGCTTGATAACCAAAGAATTCCCAGGATTTTGCTAGGAATTTCCCAGGAATTCCTTGGAAATCTAAGCTATGATTGGTAGGGTGGAGAAGGGGATGATGTTGATTTTCTATCTAATTATTGGGTCATGCCAGCATGCCAAATTCCAAGGATTTTGCTTGGAAAATCCCAGGAATTCTACGTATATTTCGTAAAGGTGGGTAGGAGGGCGTGATTTCCAATCTTTTTGTTCGGTCATGCCAACGTGCCAAAGCCGGCTGAATGTCCGAGAGAATGATAGATATCCATCATTAATAACCACCTAACTCTTCACCCTGTCAAGTCCGTCCCGCGATTCAAAAATTTATAACAGATGTGTCAAGCATGTTTTTGTGTGTGCGAAGATCTGAGAGAGTAAGCGAGACAGGCCTGTCATGCTAATGTCACGCCTATGCTACTTCATAGCAACTCTAGATTTGCTCATTTCAAGCTAGAACTCCTGTGCTAAATCATATTTCTCTCCCGCCTAAATTCCTCGAATCATATGTCATGAGAAACGATAATCTCATAAATATATTCATTCATCAGCCAGAGACAGGCTTGGAGTGGTGTTGAAGAAATGTCAACTTGTGTTCATTACTCTGACTGGAGTGAGTGGAGTTGGTTTTTGAATTTCATTCATCATCACTTTTTAATGGAATTTTTATTGATTTTCGTGCAAACACATTTTATTGAAATATTTAATGACGAAATGTCAAATTACATCTCTCATTCAAAATTGTTCAAAGTGTATGCTTTATTACCAGATATTGTTTGTGGCCAATACAAAATGGTGCAAAAAAAACTGAAACATGACTGAAACCCTGGCACATGGGTACTCATCTCAGAGTGCTCAGCAAGAGCCATCCTGTGAATGCCAACGTGACATGGTTTAGAATGGTTTTCAAAATCTTTGCATCCTTGTGCCTTGGGCGAAAGTAGCCTCAGCATTGAAAGGGTTAATATTGGTAACATATTTTTCTTTCATATTCTTTATCTTCTATAAGCTTTCATCATATATCTATCATATGTCATTAAGCCAAGCAGGTTAATTAATAGCCTTGACGTTAAGCTAATGGAAGTACAAAGGTAATGCATAGGCATGGTTTTCTTGGATGTGAACAGGAATGTTAAACCTGCGGTTACTGATGGCTCCTAATGGTGTGCCCTTCCGCTTAGTACAACCATGTGTGGTTAATGTGGTTATTGTTATAACCTAATTGAATCATAATATGCTACTACGCTACCTCATATATTACTTTGCATGTATCATATATATATATATATATATATATATATATATATATATATATATATATATATATATATATATATATATATATATATATATATATATATATAT
>OZ012688.1:32029355-32080779 GCA_963942565.1 Maea johnstoni | reverse complement strand
GCTAACCAACGCCAGTCCTATTTGCTATAGCCTTGTTGTACATATTGCAGATCATACTACCGGATATACACCATAGGCACAGCATTTCTTCGTCATCCCATTCCGGGATTCTTTGTCCTAATAGATAGTAGGGGATATCTTTCGTATTCCCTTCAAAAGTTCGTCTAGCATTGGGGCATCTTTTAAAGATTTCCTCATACATCTTATTCCTATCATCGTGATAATAAGGACATTGAGTCAGGATATGGATTATGTCTTCAATGCAATACATACTGCACATAATACAGGTTTTGTTACTCATAGTCATACCTTTTAACCTATAGTCGTCTCTTTTTAGCCTACTTGAGTGACAGACTATCTTTGCCATAGTTTCACAAGTTCCGACCAGTCTATAATCCATGTCACTCAGAGCCCACCAATTTAGGTACCGTGTATTACCCATTGTTCGGGCCAAGAGATCATTGTCTTTAAAAATCGAGTTAATAGCATTCCAATCAGCATCGTCAAGCTTCCAGGCTCTCTCCCAGATTATCTTTGACCATGCGCTCTTCGAGACAACCTTTATCTGACCATTAAACATATCCTGTATTACTTTAAAAAGCCCGAAACTGACGGCTACATTTATACAATTATAAGTTTACACGAAGTTGATATTGGGAATTCAAGCTGACTTTCAGTTAGGGGCTTGAATTAAACAGGACAATGCTATAACAGGTAGATAACGAATTCGTTTATCGCCTCTGCCTTATTGTAATCATTCTGAGTCATACCTAGTCAATTGCAAGTGCTGGAGGAAAAGGGAGTACCCGGCGAAAACCAACCCCTCGTCCCAAAATCGCGGGCATCTATCTCACATGCCCCTCTCGCGATTATAAGCCGTGCAATGGCGAGTGGTCAGTAGTAACGCATTAGACCACTGACCTATCAAAGCCGGTTTGTCAGGCAGTTAGATAATCCTGTTCGTGTCAGAGTTCACTTCCTACCTCAATGTTTAGTTTTCAATTTAATCTAGTATATTGTTATAAACTATTCTGGACTGTTTGGGATATCAACATCATGCAGGTTTCTTGTCAACAGGAATTGGGTGCCTGGACATGACATACAATGACGTGGCATATTAAGTTTGGCCACCTCCAGTTGGTCATTATGGCCACCTCCACAAAAAGGCAAGTTATTGCCATAATGACCCTGGACCCATATTAAGGTGTCCTTTGGGATTAATTTATTAGACTCAGTTTTCCTCTACCCTGCTTTTATTTTAACAATTTAGCCTTTACAAAGTACAAAGTATTTATTGCCTAAAAAGTCTTCTGAAGGGAATACATAAGTACCGACACAGCAAGGTGTAACACTTATGGTGTAAAAGACACACAAAAAAACATGCTTAGTGTTTTCGAACGGAGCTACTACCCACCATTATATATCGGGCACGTTCAAATTTCACAAATGTGGAAAAGGGTCAATACGGAGGAAAGATTTTTAAAAACTTTTACTCCGTTCAAATTTTATAAACTTTTTTTTTTTACAATTTTTTGTTGAAAATGAAAAAGAGCACTTCCCAACTTCAAGATCCCATAACATTTGAACGAAGTCGAACTTGGAAAATCTGTGATAGCTTCCCCTCCAAAATACCCTTAGGTATAACTATGCAAAATTTCAAGCAAATCCGTAAACATTTGATATTCAAAATGCATGTTTCAAGCAACCATGTTTCGGTAAAATTCGATATGGAGAAAAAAGTCAAAAACATTTCCTGCTTGTGTGCAAGCCTACGAGAGGTCCTGTATAATATGGTACTCTCACTCTTTTCGTTGATGGCCTAGACATTCACAATTGACTGATTATGAGGAAAAGGTGAAGGCTTTCACATAATTATATGAAAAAAATCTCAAAATGACCCCATATATACAGATTAATCCCTCAAGTCATCTTAACGTTTATGCTGCTGGTGGCTTATTTGGCCAATACAAACTAGTGCAAAAAATCTGTAAAATGACTGAAACCCTGGCATATGGGTACTCTTCTGAGAGTATCAATGAATACCAACATGACAGGGTTTAGATGGTTTTCCAAAAATCTTTGTGTCCTTGTGCATTGGATGAAAGTAGCCTCAGCATTGGAAGGGTTAAGGGTCATCTAGTGCAGGATCGCCTCATCTTGTTCAGGCCCTATACCATGGGATAATGGCTTGGAGCAAACTTTTTGACATTTTGTAACACTCATGTACGAAAGTTCTAACAATTCCATAAATGAGCGAAAAAATCATTTTTTTCCAACACTTTTTGAAAAAAAGATCTGCCTGACACGTATGCTCTTTCGTAGTCATGTACAACGTTTATAAAGCTAGAAGGGTCACACTGTGCTTACTATCATAACTTGGCAGGTTCTAGGTTTTTGCTTTTAAAATTCATTATATGTAGTTCTTCCCAAAGTGTTAAAATGGTTCCATGATATTATTTAATTGCAAATAACTTAGGAATAGATACTTAGTTTACAGAAATATGTGGAGGGCTGTTGGTTGAGTGAAGTCAGTATTTCTACTTTAACTAATGTATACCTAGAGATATCATCGACAAGTTGTCTGAACCTAGGATACTTTTAAATTTTCAATTATGCCAACATTCTCAGAATATCTAAAGAAGGGTTTTTGGTTTGGTTCTGATCATCATTTCTCCTTCAAATATTTTGAACAGTGCACTGCAGGGTCTTAGCCAGGATTTAGAAACTGGGTGCCTAAAATTGGCAGTTGTAAAACTTTTGGGCGTTCAAATTTTTGAGGACCACAGTATACTCCTATTTCAACCATAAACATGTATAAATTCATCAAAATAAGGCACGATATCCTTATGTAATGTCATGGGAATTGTATGGAGATGGAAAAATTCAATTATATGCTTGAGATTGACATTTTAAGAAATTCCTAACATAAAAGTTTGGGTGTCCCAAGGGGTGCTTTTTAAGGGTTTGGGTGTCCAAAAAGACTGGTCAAATAGATAAGCGAAACAGCATGGGCCTTTTTGGCTGCTACATGCATGGATGGATTTAGGTACATTATCCAAAATGAAGATTTTCTCAGGAGGATATTTCCAATATAGTCATGGCTTTTTGAGGTGCTACAAGCATGAATGGGTTCAGAAGATCAAACTCCACAAACTATAAACAAAACAAATAAAGCAAATCACAACATTTTGGGTGTATAAATGATTATTTTATTTTCATAAGAAAAGACAGTTTCAAATGATTCAGCAGGTGAGAAAGGTGATTTATGAGAAATGCAGAATGAATACTAGTCTACCCAAGAGATCTACTGACACTTATAAATGTTACAAAAGAAAATTAAAGGTTTTTGTATCATAGAAACCTTTAAAAGGCTAATGATTAAGCGATTGTCATGATTTCATTAGTTTCTAGAATGAACATATCGTCTTTCCATTTTACCAAGTGAGCCTGGGTGAAAAAGAACATATCGTCTTTCAATTTTACCAAGTGAGCCCGGGTGAAAAAGAACATATCATCTTTCCATTTTACCAAGTGAGTCCCGGAGAAAGTTTCAATAATCACTTGAAGACAAGTAGAGGTCAGGCTTTTACCAGTTCACACATTAACATTTTCTACTATGATCGACATTTGTGCTTCCACAAAGGATCTTGACACTAAACAGTTTATCAAATGATGAAGAACTCTTCAAAACATTAACTCACTTGAAATGTGAATTAGTGCACCTTACCTCTAACAATTCTCTTTCTTCATCTATGTAAATAACCTATCACAGTTCAGTGAATGCCAAATCACATATGGCCTTAAATATGCACATCCTCAAACGAGCTTGATTCTAGAAAAGAAGTTTACTGAACTAATCCATTAATGCCTAGTCTCCTTCACTCGAAGTGCCTTAAACTTGATAAGTTACCTGTCCTTGATGAGTAACTTTGGAATTAAGCATACATGGGAAAACCTTTCCATGGGAGTTGTTAGTTTTCTAGTTAACTATTCTATTCAAAATATGCATTTAACCCTTGTGTTGCTGGTGACTAATTTGGCCAATACAAAATGATGAAAAAAAGCCAAAAATGACTGAAACCCTGGCAAATGGGTACTCATATGATAGTACTCAGCGAGAGCTTTCCAATGAATACCAACATGACAGGGTTATAAAAATATTTCTACATTTTTGTGCCTTTGACGAAAGTAGCCTTCGCACCAAAATGGTTAAGGGCGAGACATACTCAAAATAGTCAGGTTTTTCATTTTCAGGATGCTGCAGACATGAGTGGGTTAATGGCTTTGTGTCTATTAGATACCGGTTCCACAACAAATTGAGTCTTTTTTGTATCACACCCCTTACATTCTGGTTATTCTGTGGAAGTTATACCTCAGCATGATTTGTTTCTCCATGTTAAAAGGCTTATTATATTGCAATAATGAATCAGCACAAACTATTTATGTACAAACCACTCAAACTTAACCCAGCCTGTTTGAAGATTAGAGATATTACTGGTATATAACGTGCACTATCTATTACTTAACAAGATTTACATACCGATTCAATAAATATCACATTCTTTGTGAAGAGTGTATTTGACAATTACAAAGAGCTTCAATGAAACTAGATCTAGTATCAGCAATTAATGAGCATGGTTTTATCAGATGATGAATTAAGCAATCAATTTGATAATATTTGCATTGCTAAATGTCTTTAGGAGAATAAATAAAGAACAAAGCAGTACCCTCATGTACCTCATATCAAACAGACACTGCATCCATTTCAGTCTGTACCAATATATATATATAAAGGGGTAAAAGGGTTGCTCTAATCCCGTATCCATTGTTATCTTAAGCTCACACATGGTCTGAATATCTCAAACAAAAATCATCAAATAGAGTAGTACTTGAAAAATATTTGAAGAGAGACTACTGGGCTTAAAACCAATTTCAGTTAAATATATTTTTTAGATATTTATTTTTTATTGAGATATATACATTGTGTCAGAGTTTCGAAAATGATTGGTTTAAACAGCTATGTATAGTAATAGCACTGTAATTAATGAGATATATGCAGGATATGCTTTGTGTGTGCCTCAAATTGCATTGGCCCTGGAATCAACTGGATAGGTGCCAATATGTCATATGATTTACATGTACTACAAACAGTTATGTAGAATGAACTAGCTAAAAACCATGAGAGATATGCAAAACAATTATTACAAAACAAACTTTTATACATACATATAGTAATGTCAAACAGCAAAAAAAGCAGATAGAAAGCTTCGTTTCAAAATTTAAAGCCAAAATATTTAATCAAGGGTTGAAAAAGAGGGGTGGGAGTAAAATGATAACACATCAAATAGACAGCTGGAATTATATGCCTTGCATTATCAGAACAAGACTGGTAATAAATTGCACACTTTTTACACATCACACCCACACTATCAGACACACTTAAAGCAGTATAAAAGATATGGACGGTATCACCAAACCAGTATCATAAATCCCTCTTTCATCAATCAACTTTTCCAATGTAAAATAACATTGTGTAATTATATCATGGATCTGAACACAGCCAATAAAGCACACATATCAGCCATATCTTATTACATCCTACATCGTGAATGCAATCTAGAAGTGGTTTTGGAACTTTTGACCAATTGATATCTCAAGTGCACATATGATGACACACAAATAAGTGTAACTAATTAGTGAACATTATTAATAGATGTATTTATAATTGATACATATAGAGTAATGTATAAAAATGTTAAAAGAGGGATTGTTGCTGCTGACACAATTTGCAACTTTCAGGCATAATTATTTTGAAAATATTAAAGTTCACTAAGTTAACATTAGAGCAAAATATTGAAATTCAAAGAAATTACCCACTCTGTAGTATACCACAGTCATCATTAGGGATTGGCACCTTTAATATTTTCGTGATACAATACAATACTGTGTCAATATTGCCTTAACATTACAAAATCTTAACAATATTTTTAATGATACTTTCTGCCTGCCAATGAATTGAATATGTTGTAGCACAATCGTCTTCAGAAATTCTGCTAAAAAATAGGTAACTGCTTTTGTGTGGAGAAGTCCAGGTAGCAGTTAAGTCAATTTTATATCGTTAAGCAGTATCACTACAACATATCTTAGATGATACAATACTTTTTTCCTATTCAATATCAATATTTGGTATTGTATTAAGTACCGGTACCAAAGCCTGTACTTGGATTTGTAGCAATCCCCAGTCATCAATTTTCACTAGAAATTGGATTGACAAAACTGAATCTCTACATCCATATTGTGATACGAGTCCACTGTTTACATGTTTATGTCATGATCAATGTTTTATTTGTACATTTCCCAGACTCAATGGATAGGAATAAAATCTGGTATGATGTCAATATCGCTATCTGATTCCTGAGATCGTTTATGATGTCACAATCGCAATAACAATCCCTTCAGCTTATGGCACATCTTGGTGCTTCCTGTTCCACAATGGTGAACATGCAACAATGCATGGCAACAATGGGAGCCTTGCCATTGTTGGATACCAGAACTAAGCAATTATATTCATCTTTTGAGAAGAAATTACTATAATTGGTACAAATAACTTATGATAACACATTTCTTCCAAAAATGCTAACATAATTTTGTAAGATAACAGCAAGAAATCGAAAGATAAGTTATGGTTTACTCCTCAAACTGAGACAGAACTTTCTAGACGGTTTTGCATCAATTCTTTGTTTATTTTTCGAGCTTGCTCAGGTAATCAACTTTTGTCTCTAGAGTTTAGTGAGAAAGACCTATTTCTTCTCCACCTTACAAGCGGACGCGGGTGCCCAGTCCCAGCACAACTTTGAGTGTCCTACCAAAATATTACACCCTCAATTCAAAATTTCACCTTTTGAATTGAGTCTTTCTGGATAGTTAGTACTCCATGTTCCCCATAGTATAACAAAAATAGTGGCAGCACTACAGTTATGACTTAAATGATCCACTATAGTGGATGCTTGATATGAGAAGAGACAAGATGGGATATGAAACAAACGATTGATAATTTAGATGTCTTTCATTCTCTTCCTCTCATTTTGGCCCATTAGCTCATATCTTGAGTCTGACCATGGTATATTTACAAGTACATGGTTGAACATATCTTTACTTTTGAGATGTTTACCGATTAATCACGCACAATGGGCACATTTGAGCCTTTATGAGGTAATGTATCTACATTGTAGAGCACCAATTAGATCTGAAAGGGATGCATATGAAATGAATTGACTCCTTATTTGTCTTTCTTGCTCTCCTTCGAATCCCCTCCTCCTGATTCTGTTTTATCGTTCTCCTGTGGTGTGTTATTTTCTTCCACTATATCTTTCACAGGTTCTGGAGCTGCAGCTTTTTTCCTTCTCGTAAAAATTCCTTTGATTTTGCTTAAAAGTCCCGTCTTCTTGTTCGGGTCTTTGGCGATGAACCTCCTGGTGGTAAGATTGTGAATTGAACCGAAGGCGATGGCCACTACAGTACATGCTAAGCATATTACGTTGTACGGCATGCTAAAATCGGGCGTTGGCAGAGACACCAGCAAACTCTCAGTGTAGAGACGTATGAAGAAATCTTTTGATTTGTCATCGAAACTGAAAAATTAAGAAGAAAGCTATAAAACATAAATTTTGAGCTAAGAAAATATGCATAATTGCCGTTCAAACCTATCAACGACATTTTTACACTACCAATGCTGAGGCTACTCTCTTCCAAAACACAAAAACAAAAATATTTTTGAAAACCATCTTAACCCTGTCATGTTGGTACTCATTGGATAGCTCTCACTGAGTACTCTCCGATGAGTACCCATATGCCAGGGTTTGGGTAATCTATCAGGCTTTTTGCATCATTTTGTAATGGCCAAATCAGCCACCAGGAGGATAATGCATAATAGTTTTAGCTAAAGCTAAAGAGACTAGAGCACTTGTTAGAAATATAACAATGTATGGCATACTGAAGTCTGGGGTCATAAATTGCACTAATAGGCTCTCTGTGAAAACACGTATGAAGAATTCCTTCGATGGGTCTTCAAAACTGAAAAACAACATGAAGATGAAGTAACATAATATTCCAACATTTTTTAAAACAAAAGTTGATATCAGTTACATTTTTACTTTTATACTTTTACTTCTTGCCATTTCAACTTGCCATTTCATATTTTCTTTTTACTGTTCAGTAGTTTTTACTTGCATAGCAAGCTGACACGAACAATATACACATACATACATATATATATTTATATATATATATATATATATATATATATATATATATATATATATAAATAAATATATATATATGACACGAACAATATATACATACATACATATATATATATATATATATATATATATATATATATATATATATATATATATATATATATATATATATATATATATATATATATATATATATATATATATATACACACATATATATAGTCTAACATTATAAGTTTACTCCTATCTTACCAGGCAGATATTCTAGCTGAACTTGGAGGAGGGGACATGACGTGGTGTCCCTCATTGACGATAGCGCTGACGACCGCGGAGTTGACGTAAAAGCCGTGATTGGCGTCAGGCGGGTACTCGGTCCACCTCAGCAGGGCGCGCTCAAACTGAAAGCTGATCTTGCTGACGGAGTTTGGTGGTAGAGAAAGCACCAGCTCCATGTGGTATGGGCGCGTGCGGTCCTTGCCTGGTACATAGTGGCTCTGCACTGCAATATAGAACACAAAATTCACTTGGCTTAAAGGAAAAGCTGCATTGAACTTCAATATACATTTCAAGCAGCAACTTAATTTACATACCCCCAAAATTCCTAGTTTTAGAAAAAATATTCATAAGTAGAGGCTCTGTATTGCAATATATAACACAAAATTCATTTAGCTTAACCCATTCATGCCTGCCTGTAGATCGACTAGACGAGTGTCGTCTGGACCTGTCATACTTTTAAAAAACAACTTTGGAATGAAGCAAAAATTTATAAATAATACACATATTACAAATATTATCTAAATTAGAGGAGTTGTAGACAGAGTCCTGATGAACAACTCTCCTTCAAATATTTTTTAAATATTGCTTGGATTGGATTACCAGCACAAAATAATCAGGCAGTTTTGGCTGCTACAGGCATCAATGGGAAAAGTGGCATTGAACTGCAATATACAATACAAGCAGCAATTTACATGCCCTTAAAATCCATGAGCTCTAGAAAAATATTCATAAGTAGTGGCTGCTCACTGGAATGTAATAGGAACACAAAAACGTGATATAAATAACAAACAATTCTTCAAGGCAGTGTAGTTTAAAGATCTCTTGTCATTTTCTACAGGTGAAAACTTACATAGCTTCAGTTAGAGAGATATCACCAAAATTGTCAAGCGTTTTTGACTGCTATTGGCATGAATGGGTTAAAGGTCTCTGTTAATTCTACAGGTGAAGTACTTACATAGCTTAGTTTTTGTTTGTGTTTTGTTCTCCTTGTTGTTTTCTATGCGGAGAGTATGGTAGTAGACCCTGATGAACCAGGGTATGGTCTCCATGTAGATGACATTCATGCTCTTTATGGGATGATTATTATACAGCATGGTCATGATGCCGCCCTTTTCTTGACCGTAACCTGAAATGATACAGCAATATAGGGAATATACAACCATAAGTGATAACTATATACTAAGGATAGGCACCCTTAAATTTTCACGATATGATACAATATTGATATTTCCTTAGCAGTATGATACAATATTTTTAGCAATACTGCGTACCACCCAGGAACCTAATTTTGTTGATTCTAACACTGTCGCTTTCAGAAATTTTGCTATTAATTAACAAACTTCGTTCAAATGGAAAAGTCTGGGTATTAAGTCAATTTTAAATAAGTATTTTAAAACTTAATGATACAATACAATATTTCACTTCTTTGATACAATACTTTTTCAAATTCAATATCAGTATTTGGTATTGAATTGTAGCCCTAAATTGATAACTTAATGATTTTTTGAAATTTCCTTTTTTTCTGCCATATGAAGGCTATTAGTAAATAATGACTAGCCAGTTGTTCATTGCGGTTTTCCCCAGTAGCAAGAAATTAACCTACTAACCCCAATTTAATGGCAGTTTTGGGGTTACACCACCATCATAAAATAGTCCACCATTAAGTCAAAAGGTGGCGACAGCAATATCCATCTTTAACAAAGTGTTTGAAATAACATCATCATAAATCATAAATTTACAAAACATTTGTGCTGTGAATTGGATTGGGATCAAAATTTCTCTTTTCAATATTTTTTCTGGAAATGGCTTTTGAAAGAAAAATAGTCACACTGTTTTGGGCGCTAGAGGCAAGGATGGGTTAATAATAATGATGCAGCCGAGTCCAGGTCTTACCTGTCTGGAAGCGATGGGTGTGCAGTAGTGGTGGTTTGATTGGCTTCTGTTGGTGCTGAATATTGTACTTCGCTGCTGGGTTGAAGAACGAATTGTTCTGTAAAGCGCCGGGTATGTCATATACGGCATAGTTCTTAGTGGCGCCACCTCTAGTCAGAGTGGTGTACAATGAAGGCTCTGGAGTCAACATGAAGAAATAAGCCAGGGTCTGTAAATCAAACAAAAACAGACAACATTATGAAAGCTACAAATGTGAACCTCTTTGAGATGGGTACACCCCATATTTTGAGACTTACTTTCTAGTCCCACATGTTTTATTTGTTTGTTTTTCTATATATTTTGGAAAACCATGATTTGTGGATTCAACATGATTTTTCCAATTAATACATTCATGCTTAAAAACTGTGGGCTGGATGCAAATTCTTTTAAAGATAACTCAAGTAGAAATTCAAAACACATCTGATCAAAATTTCCCCTACTAAGTTTTGAAAAATGCTCTAGCCAGAAAACATTATCAGACTGTTTTGGATGCTTTTGTCCCTACATCTATCGATGGGTTAATCAAATTTTGAAACTGCAAGTACATAAATAAGAAAATGCACATAAACTAATTACTGAAATTACATAATCCACAGATTGCTACAAAATTTGGAAAATTACAAGTACATATAACATGATATTACTAATGAAATATCATAGTTAATATCAAATTAGAGGATATTCAAATTCAGACATTCAGTTTATGGGAAAACTACAATTACATAAATATAAAACAAGTAATGGAAAGTAAATTTTCTATCTAACTACTTGTTGTTTTTTTGTCAACTAGATAAATATGAAATACCTTCTCCAGACATACATTTTCTATACAACTACTTTATTATAGGGATTAAGATCTGCCGCTGAGCATTGGTGCAGATTTATAGCCGAGACGTAGGTGTTTGTTGCCAAAGCTGAGGCTGCCAAGGCCGAAGCTTTGCAAAAAACACCCTTGGCGAGGCTATAAATCTGCACTAATGCTCAGTGGCAGGTCCTAATGGCTATTATAGCGCATTTGAGTGATAAAAAATTATCCTACAACTCTGTGGAAGTGACACAAAAATCATATTTTCTAGTGGTTGCTCAGCCTGGATTTGGTCCCGGCTCAGGAGCCTCATTCTGGATTTGGTCCCAGCTCCCTGCTGTGAACCGGGACCACTTTGGAGCCACAGAAACAGCTTCTCACTGTACATTGTGTGTTTTCCAAGCCTAGGTTTTTTCATAGCTATGCGCTATAATTTCTTTTAATTCTGAAGATAATGTACCTTGTTTGATGAGATATCCACATAGATCTTGCTGCTGGATGCCAGGGGACAGGAGGTCATGAGAGCTCGGCCAAACAACTTCTTCAGCGACCAATCTAAAATCATAATAACACATAGAAGTAATGAATGGAACATAATAACTTCACTTGCTTCCTTTAACCCTTTCAATGCTGAGGCTACTTTCGACCATAGAGCAAGTACACAAACTTTTTGAAAACCATCTTAACCCTGTCATGTTGGTATTCATTAGATAGCTCTCACTGAGTTCTCTCAGATGAGTACCCATGTGCCAGGTTTCAGTCATTTTTCAGGGTTTTTTTTTTTGCTTCATTTTGTACTGGCCAAATTAGCAACCAGCAGCATACGGGTTAAATGACAGGATCCAAATTCTTTTTTATTCATTTCATATCTGGAACATCAACAATATCTGCAAGATGCCAGAAAGCAAAGATAAAATTGAAGATAAATGAAAGATCAGTGATAAGCTACTTTTGCTTAAGATTAATTAGGGTTACAGTAACACGTTTTAGTATGAATAAACAATTGCTTTGGTCAACTTACCTTGTTTTCCCAAGTTGTTTATAGGGGGTTCAATGACAACTGAAAGAGACTGACTGAGTTCCATGGCAGTTCTGGTGCATTCAGCATCCTAGGAAAGAAACAAAACAAAGGCATCATTAACTACACATTTGAATTTGGCTTCTGATTAACATATTAACATTTTACTTCAAATATTTCCCTATAGATGTTTTCATCAGAAAGATAACGCCATCTAAGGTAGGCCTTTGTTGGCAACTACAAGCATGAACAGGTTCATTCAAATCATTTAATGATGAATTGTTACGGATAGGTAGCAGTACCAATCATCTTTATAGTTCTAATTCCTTATTCCAGATTCATTTTCATATGTAAGAGAAAGAGATGACAAAGAACCAGATGGCATAAATATTGTTGATGAAATTAACAGTCAAGTGGACTATGGGAAAATTGCAATGTATGATATTATTGCATAATTACCATTAGATTTAAGATGAATGCTATTATTTCTCTGTATACAATTAGAGCACACTAAAGGGGAGTACAGATACTATATACTATTTAAGTTTGTTGGATGCAAGGATTCCAAATAATGTAGAAAACAGGTGTCCAAGTTTTCGAGTCCTGGAGCTAAGACAATTACTGCTGGAGCAAAGCAAATTTGATGGGCTCTGTGCAAAAAACAGCTTGAATATTGTCACCAGGTGGCACAACCATATCAGCTTTGTAGCAATAATGAACACCTATATCAATCAAGAGATTGTATCAATAAATGGAGTTTACATATTTTCCAAGTACAATCTGTAATTAAACATGCAAGTGAAACATTTAACAGAAAAATTTGATAGTGCTTCCTGAAAATTCTGATTTAAACAGTGATTAAAGGGCATATCGTGTTGCACATTTTGAGGCATCTGTCGCAATGCAACAGTTGGACACCCTTCTCTATTCAAAGTCCACTTGCATGAATCTTCCCATATCAAGACAGGGGACAATCATAAATATACTAATTAAAAGAAAGTGACCATATACGTCATCTAAACTTACCGCACATACTGGCCGCACATCGATACCCAATGAATGGTATCCGGAATCATATAACTTGATAGCATTGAAAAGAGATGCCAATCCAGTCTACAACAGAATACAGAAATGACAATGTTAAGAATGTTGTAAGTCTTTCTTTTGGCCAGATATTCACCCTTGATATACACACAGGTGTGCACGTCTTTAACTTATTTGCATCTGGAGTACATGCACAACCTGAGACATTTACAAATAAATCTTACAATGAAATTTGAAAAATACTTACAGAGGAAGTGTTACACCTAACTAAATCATTAACTTTCAGTGAAATATTTTGACAGTATTGCATTGTCAATTGTCATTATGATATATCCATACAGGTTAAGATGATGTGTCTGCTTCAGATGTAAGGATATAAAATATAATATAAATTAACAAGACTGAAAACAGAAAGATATCATCAAAATGCAGGTGTATCCAAGTATAAATCCTGCGGTGCAAAGGTAGTTATAACACGTTTAGTGTCCGACATGCACCAATTAGCTCACAAAATAAATTGCCACCATGTGGAACTAATGTGTTTATATGTTTGATAAAAATATGAATCAAAATAACAAATACAGGTAGTGTTTAAAGAGCTAAGCCTGTCATGCTGTCTTATTATTTGCTAGTTAGTGCTTGCAGGGACATACAGACTTATCCATTTCTCCCTGGTGCGAGTTGGATTTTGCCTGTTGCACATTTTGAAGCCTCCGTTACACTTTGGAGCAAGAATATGAGAGTTGGACACCCCAGAAAATGGGTTTATCTCCTTGAGGGTGTTACATGGATTACTAGGTTCAGGCTAACATACCTTTGAACTACACGGCAGTAGTTTCTTCCAGGGAGTGAGATTCTCTGTGCAGGGGGCCTCTCTGGGCAGAGAGGCGTAGCGCAGTAGATGTTGCTTGCTGCTGTACTTCTCCGACGCCACGCCCTGCGGCCGGAAAGAGAGCTTGGGCGAAACAGTGGCTTTGCTGTCCATGAAGTTGAGGGAGGCACAGAACATCCCAGAGAGAACATTGACTAGCTGAGCCCAGCTTTCATCCACACTGAAGGAAACCGACAAGAAATTGATCTATAGTGTTGTGATAAAATATCTGTAATTCTATTAGTCAGCTTTAATCCACACAGAAGGAAACAGACAAGATATATTAGGTGTGATAAAATATCTGTAATTCTATTAGAGTCAGCTTTTATCAACACTTCATATAGGAAACATACAAAGTATTTAGCTATAAAGGTGTAAATGATCAGAACACAATCAAAAAGTCCCTAAGGGTTATTTTCCAAAATAGCATAGTCCAGATGACACTTGTCAGGTAGGTCTCATTTCTGATAGTTAACATGGTTTCTCCCAGAGTAATTTTCCAAAATATCATAAACCAGACCAGGGTCTTAGTCAGCAGGGCGTCTGGGTGTCATTTGGACATCCAAACCCTAAAAAATCTGGAAATATCTTTTTGGGAAGAATTCTTGATAAGGCCACTCCAATTTATTTACTTGTCTTACGTGCTCAGGAGGTAGGAAATGAACCATTTTGGAATAAAAAAAAAAGTTGAAAAATGTGACTTTTTTAATTTTTTAAATTTTTTTTAGAGTCTGACAACTAGGACTGGTAGCGATATGTTTCTACCAGCCTATTCTCAACTAAATAAAATCAATCAATCTATTAATCCCTGTAACCTGAAGGGTGGGAGGTATACCTCCTCAAGTCTGAGGTTCTACTACAGCAATAATAGCTTCCTGCAGTTGATTGAATCACACTTACAAAGAATATTCTTAAAACTTGCACTTTTTTTCTTTTTTTTTGGAGTCTGACAGAAAATTTCAAAACCACTTTCGTCCGTAAGACACCAAAGATGACTTTTTTTTTCTTTTTTTTTGGAGTCTGACAGGATTTTTTTTCCAAAAAAAGCTTGTAAGACAAGTAATTAAATTGTTGTGGCCTAAGGCCTAAAAAAAAGTTGTTTGTTTCCTGTAACCCTATCCTAACAAGTTTTTATCCAAAAAAATCCCTACCCTAAAGTTTTTTTTTGCCCTTCCAACTCCCAATCAACAAAAAACATGCATAAAACACACATTTTTGACCAAAAAAATAATGTAAAAATTTACCTACCCTATTTTTTTTCGGACCGTTACAGGAAACAAACAATTTCTTTTTTTAGGCCTAATGATAATTTTAAGATAATAGTGGAATATTTGCAGCATTGGAAGGGTTAACTTAGAATACAAGCATACTTCTTTGTGTTTTCCTTGAACCACACCCATAGCTGAGCCCCAGGGGGCGCACTCGTCACCTGGTACCCCCATTTTTCTGTCCTCCACACGCCCTGGGTCTGAGAGAGATGCAGCTCCTGGACCGAGAACTTGTCAAGAACCTCGCCAAGAGACTTTGGAAAGAGTTCAAAATGCAGGGCTGCAATGAAATGGAATCAATGGTGACATGGAAATTCATACATGTAGCTCTTTTTAAAGATGGCAAAAGATGACTAAATATAATATATGTCATATGAACAGTTAACTAATAAGGGAATGGTATATAATGTTTTCTGCACTTAACTCACACAGATTTCATACTAACAATACATAAATGACTTATAAATGACTTCGCGCCCAGAATATACCCCCTCCCCTCCGGAAGCAGATTTTCCGGGGAGGGGCAGATTTACTGAAAATTACATCTGAGTTCATTGAGTTGCTCAAATTAATGTGGTCTATCCAAATCATCATACGATAGATGAAAGAGTCAACAAGCAGAAATGTGACAGTAAAAATTGTTTATTTTTGTATTTGGCTGAAATGACAGTTATCTCATTCTCAAATCTCAGTGACTGTGAAGTCAGTTTCCTGATTAAAATTTAAGTGTAATGCACCAGTCAATTGAATCCCCGGGAGGGGGGGGCCGGGAAATGGCCGGGCGATGCCGGGCTTATCCTGTTTAGTACACCAAAATGCTGCCCCGCAGGGTGGGGACATAACTAACTAGTAGAGCGACGATATAGGCCGGGGCACGGGGGCGGGGATAGTGAATAGCACCCAAATCCTCCTCATGCCAAAATCCTATTTACTATGAATAGCCCAATTAATCAGCCGCCTAGCAGTGAATAGACAAATGGTATGAGATATTGTCATAATGATACGACCGGCACTGAATGTGGCTAGTATTAAATTATCTTTTTTATATAAATACGAGGAAAAAAAACAAGAATATTAACAAAAACAAACACATTGATGATTACTGAATCTCGTTAAATTTGGAGGATAACACTTTAATTATAATATGTCTACAAAGCAAAGCTTTAAATGCTCGCGAATCTCGAAAATATTGTGAAATAATCACATAGTATGAGTAGTTATTGACCAAAAATTAATGGCAAAACAATTGCTACGATTTAAACCTGTCCAGCGTGCATCATAACCACTTGTCCCGTTGCAAGTGAATTCGGCAAAAAACGGCAATCTGGCCAGCAAAACAAGACCCTTACTTGCCCTGCTCGGCAAGAAATGTCTTTTGGCAGAGTCCTCGCAATGTAACTCACCTTAGTTAAACAGGGTAGTGGGACAAGTGGAAGTGCCAGCGTGGGCAAGTAAACTTTAGGGGCAGCTTGCCATGCTCGTCAAGTAATGTTTTGGAACCTATGTTGCACCCTGCTAACGCAACATCGTCATTTCCCAACATATTTAAAAGAATTAAATGGCAAGTAGAATGAGTTGTGGCGGTTATATCATTCTAAACTGCATTAAAGTTGACCCACAGAGATGCAAATAATTTATCTTTTTTGTGAAAATAGAGAATACCGCCGTGGCAACTTTTCCCGCTACTATAATCATGACGTCGCATGAGCATTTGTTGCACTGAGGATTTGGTGCGTGGTTGCGCATGTTGCGTGGTCAGTGACGGCACTTGGGTATTTAGGGGGGTGCATACGTTCCTTATCAAAATTAAAAAATACCCCTAAAGCACTGATTTCTGGCCAAAAAAGCACCCTTATTTTAATAAAACGCTGATTTTTCCCACTAAATAAACACTCCTTCTTTTAACAAAACACTGACATTAGATGAACGGGAGCACGTATTTTGACTTTCGATTTTATAATCCTCTGCTTGTTTAGCGGCAGCCAACTCGGAAGCCCAGTCACTTCGGCAGTCACTCGGCATCAGAGCCGCGTATATTTTGTGGACTGTAAGGGGATTTTGACCCCCATACTTCGTACCTGGGTACAAAATGTACCCTTCTTTTACAAAATCGCGGACATGCGGAGGTCTTAAAAAAAGACCTCTTCTTCCGCGAAATATGTAACGCAGGTGCGACCCCCCTCTGTACCTGAGTGCCCCCACCGGGCGTCAGAGGCTTAGCCGTAATGCGTCCAGCGTGTCATTTGGACACGCAGAACACTGTTTTTTGACAGTTTGGACACCCAAAAGTTTATGTCAGAATTTGCTGAAGATGACTTTTCTTAGAAGATAGAAGATGTAGAAGCTGTAGTGTCACTTTTATGAGACACACAAAGCAGTATCTGGCCTAAAAAAGCAAAATCTGTAAAGGTATAGGGTCTATCTTATTAGTAGTATGTATTTTGTACCACACTTTGGACACGCAAAAGTCTATGAAACCTCTATTTGGACACCCTGTTTCCAAATATCGGCTAAGACCCTGCCGGGCGTGCAACGCACTAGTGCGTTCCCTAATCATTCTGCATTAACTTTTAAAGCAGTCACAAAGTTATGACGGGATTCTGTCTCACCGTGACGTCATTCTTTCCCAAATTCAGCCGATAGAGGACGCCGCTTTTGTTTTGTACTTTGCAGAAACAAGTTGCCACAAATCTTGCGCACATAGCAAATTTCTTCCAAATGGCCTTCGAAACTGTAACCTTTTTCAAGGTATCAGTACATATGCTTATGCCAATCAAAAACACTTCTTTGCACTGATTTCTGGCCAAAAAAGCACCCTTATTTTAATAAAACGCTGATTTTTCCCACTAAATAAACACCCCTTCTTTTAACAAAACACTGACATTGGATGAACGGGAGCACATATTTTGACTTTCGATTTTATAATCCTCTGCTTGTTTAGCGGCAGCCAACTCGGAAGCCCAGTCACTTCGGCAGTCACTCGGCATCAGAGCCGCGTATATTTTGTGGACTGTAAGGGGATTTTGACCCCCATACTTCGTACCTGGGTACAAAATGTACCCTTCTTTTACAAAATCGCGGACATGCGGAGGTCTTAAAAAAAGACCTCTTCTTCCGCGAAATATGTAACGCAGGTGCGACCCCCCTCTGTACCTGAGTGCCCCCACCGGGCGTGCAACGCACTAGTGCGTTCCCTAATCATTCTGCATTAACTTTTAAAGCAGTCACAAAGTTATGACGGGATTTTGTCTCACCGTGACGTCATTCTTTCCCAAATTCAGCCGATAGAGGACGCCGCTTTTGTTTTGTACTTTGCAGAAACAAGTTGCCACAAATCTTGCGCACATAGCAAATTTCTTCCAAATGGCCTTCGAAACTGTAACCTTTTTCAAGGTATCAGTACATATGCTTATGCCAATCAAAAACACTTCTTTGCAGAAGGGCTGCACAAGCTATTATATGCCAGAAATATCTAAAAATGAAATAGCCATTTTAAAATCCAATCATGGTAGCCTGACCAGATAAGAATTGATAGTTTGCATGAGGATGTACAGTGGCTGGAATTTCTCACGGTACTACAGACCAAGCTGCTATGGACTCTTCAACAAAGACAATCTTCATGAGGTGCATGAAGGCCCTCAATATGATAGTTTTTTCTAGGATGTTCCTGCATTTGTACAAATCAACACAATAAAAGTTTATTTTCAAATTCATCTATCATATTTTTGATGCCCACATGGATTGAAAATATGGTTTAAAGGGGAACTTGGGGAACATTACAGGAAATGTGCACATAGGGTACCGTCGCCGCCACTCCACTTGTGGAGTGTCGCCGGCAAAGGCACACTGCGCTGCTGCTGTGCTTCCTGCCATTCGCTCTCCCCAGAGAACGCTATCTATCAGGCAGGTACTGGCGTGCAGGTCCTTATCTTTATGGGTCAAAGCAGTCAGCTGTGGCAGTGTAGGAGGGGTGTTACCGCAAGAATAGACAGTCTTAAAGATTTCCACTTGCAGTGGAAAATTGAGTATAAAAGCGGTTTTATTGGAAATAACTACAAAAAAGTGGTATAATTAGGTAAGGAAGTACAGTCAAACCTCTATTAAGCGACCGCTCAAGGGAAATGTCAAAACTGGTCTTTAAAAGAGGTGGTCTCTTAAGAAGGGGTTGAGGGTCTGAGCGAGGTTATGAAAAGACAAAGGATTTCCAATAATGACCTGGAATTATTGAGGTTGTCATGTTTATTTTAAGAATAAACAATTCAGAAAAATAAAAGTTGAACTATATCATTAATTGAGGACCCTCGATCATGTCACTATTTTATTGTGCCCTTTCCAGTATACAAGACGTCCAGGCATTCAAGTGGCCGTTGAATGAAGGACCATTTACTCATAGGGATAAAATTTCATGGTCGTTGGACGCGTCAAGCAAGTGGTCGCTTAATCAAGGTAAAATATACAGGGAATAGCCTTGGGGGGATTTGAAACGGTCGTTCAAGGCAAGTGGTCGTTTAAGAGAAGTGGTCGTTGAGGCAAGTTTGACTGTATATGATACACCGGCCTGCAGCTTAGTTTAGGAGTTTAAGCGTGCTCTTGAGGGTGAAAGTTGTAACTAGTGACTTTAAAAAGTTCTATGCGACCATTTCCTGTCATGAAGAACAAATCATAGGTTTATATGAAAGTTCATGAACATAGCTCAACATCTCTCATAAACAGGGAAGCCCGAGAGCTCCACACAAAGAGAAATCTAAAATTGTAATTAGTGAGTAGCACTTCCTCGAAGCCAAGGCCGACGCCATTGTGAATCTGGGTCATCAACCCCTGCTGTGGTCAGTGTTATTGGGTAGCAAAGGAGCTTATTAGGGGTGCTTGAGATAAGCACAGAGCTAGGGGCAGGAAGTGATCTCTGCCACCCAATTGAAAAACATGGCCGCAGCCAGTGGCTGCCAGGGGCTGGGCAGGATGATGGCAATATGCAAAAATCTCCCCTCATGGGATCACTGAGAGAACAAGAAGGGCAGCATCCTGTTCTTGAAGTTTATTACTCTCATATGAGCTGATATGTATGTGAGCCTTTAAAAAATGTGCCCCGGGGGCGGGGATTAGTGACAAAAAAATGTGCCGCGGGGGGCGGGGACTATGCAAAATAGTGCAGAAGGTCGGTGCACTATCCCCGCCCCATCCCGGCCCCCCCCCTCCCGGGGATTCAATTGACTGGTGCATAAACTGTAGTGTGTCATGTAACCATTTAACCAATACAGTATACAATGTTAGACTGGGACTTTCGATACAATGATGAGTATGGCAGAAGAGCAAATTAGTAATCACTGCCTCTTGGAGTTGGAGGATTGATGTAAACAATGAAAAGGTGTAAACTAATCAATAATTGATCGTGACCGACTTGAGAGCCAATGCAAAACTCACACGCGCCGGGGTCTTCCTCCCCTAAATCCCACTTCGTCGTGAACTGGAAATGCGTATAGACATGACCACTAGCAAGGGGTTTCACCAGTAATTCCTCGTGAAATTCGTCGTTTGCATTAACGACAGCAAGTATGGATAAAATCAACAAGTGAATGAGCGAACATGAACCGGGCATCTTCCCGTCAACCATCTTGCCCGAGACTGCTCTCAATCTAGACTGACTTGCCAGTCCTCTGAGCTATTGCGTGACGTGATTATAGACTGGCGCTAGTCTACTCTCAACCTCTGAGAATATTTCGTGTTTCGAATCTAAAATTGGCTTATAAATGCGCGAGTTTCAAAAATCATTTTAAAGTAAAGGACATTTTTATAATCTGACATCGTTTTTATTTTATTCAAAAACAAAATCGTTTGTTTTTGTGATTCATCTAAAGTACTTACAAAGCTGAGAGACAGTTTGCGGCGTTAAGACTAGGTTGAGAACAAGAGATCATTTGATATCCTGGAGGAAGGGGTGGGGGGCTGTACATTTTAAACAAAAAAAATCTGTCTCCGAAAATTAAAAAAGTAATCTGTCTCGGAATATTAAAAAAAAAATCTGTCCCTGGAAAAAATTCTGTATTGGATTAATTCTCATTTCAAGTGCCAGGAAATGACTGAAAATGCAGTTTATTGTCTAGACCCCTGGAGCCCCCTAACCCGTACCGCCAACCGCCAAGAGATTCGCGCTTCGTGCTCGCATAGCACGCCACCCATCTTTGGAAAAGCTGGGTGGCGTGGTCCCATACAAACTCTTGGTGAAGTCGCGGTTTGAGGTAATCTGTTTTAAACAGACATTTGTTAATTTTGAAAAAAAAAAGAATGACCCCCCCCCCCCTGGCTAAGCTACTATTTAAGCCGATATGGAAACGATACACATTGGTTGAAAAATACCATTCGTATTGATATGTAATTATAAAATACAAAAAAGGGAGAAATGACTAGAATACTTGAAAAAGACAAATAAAACATGAGTCTCATCTAAAGAATATCCACTTCTGGAGAATGAATGGTAGTACATGCAATCGGTGACTTATAACTCTGGTCAATTCTCCCAGGTACAACAAAATAAAGTATTATCATCAAAAGCTTGATATTCAAAAAAATTCCTTACCTCTGAAAATCAAATAAATAATCTGTCATAATCTGTCTCTGAAAAGGAGACAGACATCAGATGGTTGAAGCCTATGTCTAAATCAGAGATTTTGATTTAGTAATGAACTTCTCTGGTCTAAATGCACATAAGAAGCGACGAATGCGCTAATATCCTTTCTTCCAAGACCTGGTTTGATTCCTGTCGGGAGTCATAAGAAATCGTCACTCTATGGCAAGGTTGGCCCACTGGTGAAAGACGATACCCACATACTTATTGAACAATATACATGGTATTAACCATTACCACAAAATATTAGAATATTTGATGTACATAAAACTGGACATAAACTTATAGTTGTAGTAGTAATTGATTGGTAATACTTTTAATGTCTAACTGCAATGTTTCTTTAACTAAATCTCATTTCTCGCGAGGAAGGAATTAAAAAAGAAAAATTATGGGAAAAAGTTAAAGAATAAACTTATGTGTCCTCGAAGAGTCAGCAGTTTTCCCTCAAACGAATATAACATCTATATGTAGTTCGCAAAAAACAAATATGGGGCAATGAAGTCTAGGTATGACTTATGTTCGGTCTCAGGCTGTATAACATCACTTTCAAAAATAGCCTGGGCTTTACTAACAGTATTAACCCATTGATGCTTTAGAGTTCCTCTAGAAATTGTCGTCTGGATCTATGATACTTTTAACAATAACTTAGGAATTAAGATCGAATTAACAAAATATTTTAAGGAGCTAGAATTCTTCGAATTTTTGTGTAATTTCTCCTTCAAATATATTCTTCACTATGCTCTTTCCTCAATTATATCACCAAAATTATAAGGCTGAGCATAAACGGGTTAACAACTAAAGTTGTAACAATTTATAATTGACCAGTCCGAAATCACTTTTTATCATCTAATATTTCAGCATGAATATCCAAGTTCTAACCAATCATAGTAATTAAGATATGTACATGCTGATATATATGGGCCGAAGCAGAGCACCATTTCCCGCCAATTTCAGAGATTAGCCATGTCATACTCAAACTGAGTCCTCTATTCACCTGGTGACCTGGTGAGATAAATGTGAACTAATTTGGCTACTGGCTATCTTGACCATTTGATGCCTCAGGCTGGTAACAGTAAAAAAATACAGAAAAATGCGTATGACAGCCTAGAAATCTAGGGTAGCCCCAACTAGGATTTTGGCAATTTATGGAGGGAGGCATATATGATTTTAAGATTTCCTTACTTTGTTTATTATTTTTTTTCAGATGAGGTGGATTTTTCCATAATCAATTTGCATTGTCGGAAATTAAGTGTTTATGAAATATATGAGTTTATAATCATCAAAGCGCTCTTCACAAGTTTGACCATTTGATGCCTCAGGCTGGTAACTAAAAAAAATGACAGAAAAATATGTATGACAGCCTAGAAATCTAGGGTAGCCCCAACCAGGATTTTGGCAATTTATGGAGGGAGGCATATATGATTTTAAGATTTCCTTACTTTGTTTATTATTTTTTTTCAGATGAGGTGGATTTTTCCATAATCAATTTGCATTGTCGGAAATTAAGTGTTTATGAAATATATGAGTTTATAATCATCAAAGCGCTCTTCACAAGTTTGACCATTTGATGCCCCAGGCTGGTAACTAAAAAAAATGACAGAAAAATATGTATGACAGTCTAGAAATCTAGGGTAGCCCCAACCAGGATTTTGGCAATTTATAGAGGGAGGCATATATGATTTTAAGATTTCCTTACTTTGTTTATTATTATTTTTCAGATGAGGTGTATTTTTCCTTAATCAATTTGCATTGTCGGAAATTAAGTGTTTATGACGGAAATATATGTCTATAATAACCAGAGAGATGGATCCTACTACTCACAGATAATAACCAAAGCGCTCTTCACAAGTTTTAGTTTGAATTTTTTAAACTAAAAATCTTAGTTAAAATGCCACCAAATTTAGTATTAACTATTTCGAATAAATTATAGTACCTTTCGAAAAGTTTCCTTGTCTAAATTGCATTTCCACCTTATCATTGTACACTCAAAAACAAAAGTATAAATCATCCAAGAGCAATTCAAATGTCAGAAAATAAATGTCTTCCGAAAATTTGGTTGTCTCCCTTTATCCAACAATGAAAATAAGACGAAGCAATTAATCATTTCACTCGATATTTGATTTCATTTTGCATTCTCCAAGGAAGTGCAGCGTATCGAGACGTCATTTACATGGTTCAGACTAAATGTGTACTTTGGGGAACTCGGTATAGGCGTATGTAAAATCTTGAATCAGATGACCTTATACGAAATGCCATTTAAAAAACAAAATGAAATACACGTTTTATGGAAATAATCAGAACATGTTAAATACGTTTATTTGCTTGAGTATAACATATTTTGTATATCTTGCTTTTAAAATACTGTCAAACAATGATATCTTTAGAAAATATATACATTCCAGAATCCGGTAAAATTCTTTGTGTTATATTTGCCGATTGGGGAAATACGACCTCGTTTTCATTTGATGCTGTCCAAATCACCGCCATTTTGATGGGATGATTTTACGAAAAATATGTCCCTTGTAGAAACGTCTACCACGGAGGTAGAGCCTCAAAATGTCACAGGTAAGACTTAAAACTATTCTTCCAGTTGTGATCAGTATTTTTCATTCGCCGTTAAGTCGTTTGCGACTTAGGAAAATGGAGATATTCATACGGGTTATGGGGTATAGTCCCAGCCGTGCTCTATTTGTTTAGGGCAAATTTTGTAGGGCGCAGTGATACTGGAATTTCCTCAGAAAGTCATTCGGATGGCGCTAAGACTCGAAACACGTCCCCTCTCAACTTAAAACTGTGTTTAATGACTGTTAATATGGTTATTTGCCAATACTTTACTCTTAATGTTGTAAAATAAACAGAAATGATGTAACGAATGTGATTCAACCGCCATTGTTTAATGTGGAGGGTTTTTATTCTATAGACATTTTGTCACAAGTTAGATTCGAGGGGGATGGGCCTCTTACTCTTACTTGACTTGAAGACACCAAAACATTCATTATTTATTAAACCTTTGCAGGCATGCTCGTTGATAACTTTCCTTCCAATTTTCTCAGATATTTTGGGCAACCAGTTGTCACTGGTTCCACTCTCTCAGAACTGCCATAACAACCACACTGGCTACTTTACATCCACAGAGTTTCTACTATAGAATAGATACTGCATGTACTATGTAGATCTTTCATGTAAACACAGATCTATATACCTGCATGTTCTACACACTTTCTGTGTTAAACAGTTTACAAGTATCCCTGTAGGCTACACATCAAACTCACATCTGGACTCCAAGGCTACTTTTAAATTAACAAAGTAGCCCATCTTTTTAAAATTCACATATTTTCACTAGAATTAAGAAAAGATATTCAACTATCTCATTTACATTGTTTGAGTCTTTATTTTCTCAGAGAATAATCAATTATTGTACATTTAGGGGTAAATTCACTGACAAGAAAAATCAATATTATTTTTATATTTTTATGAGAAGAAATATCCAATTTATTATTAACCATCCCTTTTACATTGTTTAAATTAATATTTTCTCAGAGAAGTATTGAACACTGGGGCATTAATTGACTTTCTCTAAAATAAGCTCTACCTAGCCTTATCTAAAGAGTTTGACCCCTATTATATATTCCTGTGGCAACCATTTACCATATTTTTAGTCTATTCCACTCTCCTAGACATGAGTTGATAATTATAAATGGTAAATAGTAATGAACTATTCAGATGTATAGATACATCAGAGGGATTCTATTTGAAGTGACTGGATACATATATATATATATATATATATATATATATATATATATATATATATATATATATATATATATATATATATATATATATATATATATATATATATATATATATATATATGTGACTTACTAGTGTTTTCCATTATGCAAGGTCTTTAGATAACCAATTACTTTTATTCATGCACTGTTACCTAATTTAAGCAAATATTGACTGCTTTTATATCAATTAATTATTCTTTCCTAAGTCTAAAGCTGCTAAAGGCTAGGACAATTCCTGCACATGCTAAAAATACTTAGAATCAAAGGCAGCAGTAAATTATATTAAATATTTCCACTAGACTGGTTAGGCTACTAGGGCCAATATATGTCACTAGCACTTCTGTTGCTATCAAACTAGTTAGTCTGAGTTAGTGCTGTTGTTGAACCTTATAATTTAAGATTGTATGTTTAGAACCTAAACTGAGGAATTTCTGTTTCTGTACATACATATGTTTCACATTACAAACAGCGACCAGAATAGGGTCGGGCTGTCAGGAAAATTAAAAAAGGAAAGAAATATATATATATATATATGTAATTAGGGGTTAGGGTATATAAAACTCTTATAACAAATAGTTGTTTATTCATATTTATAACATGTTTATAAATTATAGAGGTGTCCTGCCACCTTTTCTATTTGTTTCTTATTTGCTGAATGGAAATTATACAATCTAGCTTTAGAAACACATGATTGTGTATTTATGCACCCATGGGAATCTTTGAAAATAGCTACCACAATACAGATACCAACCTATCCAATGAACTATCAAATTCAGTGATGTGGTAAACTGTAGATCTGGAAAAAGAAGGGAAATAAGATAAGCACTATGAGACTTGCCTACTATGTAGAAATCTGAGCCTGAGGGGTCATTCCGTGGTAGCGTGCATTGTGTCGGATACGACAATTACACACTTGAAATTTATATTTTTCAGAGGAAAACAGGTATATTGATGACTTAACTTTATAATAATGTCTATAAAGGACTTATCAAACATGTGCTATTGTTTCATAATTTTTTTCTCACAAAAAATGTAATTTTTGAGGAAAATAAAATTGTGTCGGATACGACGAGCTTGCGACGCAGGTTTTCTCAACTTTGGACAAATACCAAAATCTCTGTTCTGTTCATGGGAGTTCCACTACAAGACATGTCTAGGTATCATCTCAAAAGGGTTTTGAACATGAGTCATGAACAATATTCTTAAAAAAGATTTTGTTTGGCATTTTTGTGAGAGGATTCTAAAAAAAGGTTGTTGTGTCGGATACGACAAGCTAGGCTGTGTCGGATACGACACTTTTGTCCACTACCTTAAATCAATATAAAAACAATTATATTTGTCATCAGATCAATATCAGAACTGAAACAAACCAAGGATGTACTGTGTTGAAAAGTTTGACTTGCATGAAATACTTATATATGAGTCTAGGGAGCATTTTTAGATCATTTTGGAACATGTTACACATGACACTACCCAAAATATATCATTTTTTCTGATTTTTAACAATGTACAATTGCTCCAAGTAAACAATTTATTAAAACTCACAATAATTAGATACTTTATATTCCTGGCCATACAGACATCTTGCATATTGGAAAAATTTGCATTGAAATATTAAGAAATATAACATTTAAGTAAGAAGTGCGAGGGTATACCTGTTACTGATTTCTCACTTGCTCAATGACTGAGCATGTGATGCTATTCAGCCTACCCTCTCCAATCAGATTCCTGCAATGTTTTTCATGACAAAGTAAACATGTAATTGTCACTGACTCAGTACCATATCTTTAAATAATTACCTTTACATTTCAGTTGATGTGCAAATTTGCATGCTCTATAATCATTTGTCATTCTGAGAGACATACCTCATGCTGACTCAGTTTGCTGTCTGTACTTACATGAATGTATGCTACCCTGACATTAAGATTGAAAAAATCAGATCTATTACCTAAAGGTTAATACCCTGAATAACTTAAAAGCCATTCCATTATATCAATAACTATATCAATTATAACAAATGTTAAAGCCGAATAGAAGCAGGTTGGGCTTCCGTCTAGCAGGGCTGATCAAGCTATTGCCAAATTTTGCGACAGGAGTTCAGAATATTTTCAGTTAACTCCTCACTAAGAGTAACTAATACTTTTCCTAGCATTCTGAGCATATAACATCAGCTTCCTCCCATACTCAAGCTAGTACCTGTGGGGCTCCAGTTAAAACAGGATGAGGATGTTGACTAGAATACACATGCTTGGTGACAGTGTCCACCAGGGACCAGTAGATACCCTGGTGTCACCGTGGTGGGGTATTCAGTATGTCTGGAAGGATAGCAATATCCAAGAAAGGAAATATAAACCTTCCTTGTGACTGCATTAGTTTGTAACAAGTGGATCAGATGGACGATATCATACATGTATAAATCTCGATATAGTTGTCTTCTTCAACAAACGTTTTCTGAAATGGGTGTAAACAGGAACGTTTAATAAACGTTCCTGGTGTAAATGAGCTGTTCAGCTAATTCACTTAAACATTTTGACTTAGTGCTTTTTTCTACATTTCACTGTATCAATTAAAAAACTTTGTGTTTCATTGGAACAGAGAGGTGGATCAACTCAGATTAGAATCAAATCCTCATGGCTGTGGTAGAGTGAATACCCTTCTACTGTCCTAATTACCTAGATTATCAAGGATTAATCGCACTTGGCATGCACCAGATAATTAGACAAAGGGTAACCAATTCAAATGGGAATTGATAGACAAACAATGTAAATTGGAACTTAGAAATTGAGCCTGTTTCCTCCCCATGGTATTGACCATGTACTTTTCAAAACGTATTTGGACTTCCCCTTGAAAAAAGGTTCATCTTGAATGTTTATAGGTTGGGTATACTCAAGATAGGGTGTCGTATCCGACACGTTTGTCGTATCCGACACGAATGAAAAACACCCTTTTCCCCCAAATTTTAAGCAGACCTTACACATTATATTCTGGGTTCTAATAGGGCTAGGGATAATTGAGACTTTCATGAAATGGCTTTTTTTTTGATGCAGTAGTTTTGGAGAAAAATAAACTTTTTCATGTTTTTTTGTGTCGGATACGACAGCCAGTATTTGGACAAAAGCTTATTTTTACCCAAAATATTTTTTTCTTCAAAATTCATTACCATTCATTCAAACTAACTTAATTTCATGTGTCCAACCCAAAATGTAACATTTATCATGTTTTAGAATGTTTTTATTGAAGAAAAACCAATGTCGTATCCGACACACATCCAACATACACTTTCCCATTTTTCTCAATTAAATCATCAATAAAGTTCACTAAACACATGTTTTTTTTCATATCTAAGTCAAAAATCCAGAACTTCAGAATGTCTAGTTTTAGAATACATATGTATTGAATGTGTACATTATGATTTAATTTTTCACAGCCATGTCGCAATTAGTGCGGAATGACCCGCAGATTAATTCCTTCAACAGGAGGCACATAGAGACTAAAACAATAAGGCCAGTTCCTTTAATAGTTCTTAAAATGGTGTACTTCAAACAATTTAGTATTAAGGGTTAGGTGTACTCATTTCAAGATGGCAGCTTGCCAAATAGGAGGATCCATGCAAAATATATTCATGTTATTATATTCATAAATACTAGTATGACAAATAACTTTGGCTTGCTTGTCATTTTCCCTCATCTTCTCCTGGATCATGCCATGTCATCGATATAGTTTGTACTGGAAATTATATAATGATCAACCCCTAAAATATATCTTTGCTTACATATCTGGCCTAGTTAATACTTAATAGGGGGGGGGGGGGGGGGGGGCTGGCACCTAAACCAGTTTGAAATGATATATGAATCTAGTACTGCGGTCAAATTGACACTTACAATCCCCCAGACTACACATTATCCTCTGCTCCGCACTATTTCCTTGTGCGACGTGATAGTCACACCTACCACTTAACCTGTGGAATGGCATCATACCATGACAGAACATATCAAAAAGCCAGACAAGTGAGACAACGCACGTAACACATTTAGAAATCACCACGCCAGATTTCAACCCTTAGAAATTGCCCAATAAGGAGAGAGAGAGGTCCCATTGATTATTTTTTCCAAAATGACCCCACCTACAATGGTTTTGAATTTTTAAGATCTCCCCCTCCCACCATTTTTCTTTTTAAATATGGTCCCCCATATACAATGTGTTTTTGACCCCATCTAGAGTGATTTTCAGAAGTACCCTTATGAAACACCAAGCTCAATTTTTAACTTTTTTCCATTTTAAATGTATATATAAGATATCTGATTCAAGGATCTTATTTCCAAATTTCAATATGATCACATTTCTTTATTTTCTTGAAATCTCCAATATCTACTGTATCAAGATGAAATAAAGATTGATATATGTTTTTTGCCAATTGTGAATTGTACTTTAGTTGCACGGTGGAAGGTGATAACCCTGCTCCAAAAATATCCCCTTTCAACTCCACAGATTAACCAATTCATGCATCTAGGGCCCTAAAATATCCAGACTATTTTAACTAATTTTCTCTATCACCATAGTCTTCATCAAAATACATAAGAAATAAAGGAGAAATGTTCATATAAACCCAACCAACAACTGTCTATCAAATGGTTTGTGTATTCATGCTTGTTTTCAATGTTATTTACAAAAATGTCACAGTTCCATAGTACATTTGTCGAGAGCATTTCCAGATATGAATGGGTTAAAAGTATAAAGTACTATTTAGGTGTTGGATGCCTGCCAAGTTTCAAAGTCAGCAGGAATGCTTTGAAAACTGCACTTGAATGTCAGATATTGATAGCACAGACTTTTGGCAAATTCTGATTCAATCCAATTCACAACATTTAAGAAAGAGTTATTTAAACTAGAACTTACCCTATTCCTCTATTTAACTGCACGGACCACAAATAAACATACTCCCCCCCCCCCCCCCTTTTCTGAAAAAAAAATGGAAGGGGCAAGCCAGTGGACATTATCATCTGGCCTTGTGAACTTCCCCAACCTCTCCCCCCCCCCCCCCCCTCTTTTCGCAACATTTTTTGTCTTGGATTGGCTGGAAAACCTGGTTTTCTGATAGTCAACCTGATCTGGGGTCCAGACCGACCATTAATGAATTGATATTTCACTCCTTTTCAGAGTATACGCTGATAACTCATGTTGTGACGGACCCGGAGACGAACCAGGTTCTCGAGCTCCAGCAGGAGAACATCGACCCGAACCACCCGCAGTTCCAGCTCCACAATCTCCAGCAGATCCACGCCATCACCCAGGATGGCCAACAGCTACAGGTTCAACAGGTGCAGTTCCAGGAGCTGCACCAGATGCAGGAGGGTCAACAGGTGCAAGAGATCCATGTGGTCCAGGATGGAACCACCAACGCCGAGGGGATCCACCTGCAGACATTGGAGGTCTTGCCGATGCACTCGCAGCCGCTTCAAGAGCAGACGCTACAGCACCCCATTCCGCAGTCGCTTCCCCCACCTCCACCCCCTCCCCCTCCCGCGGAGAAACTAGCCAATGAGATCAAACCACCTGTCGGAAAGGTAAGGATGTTCAAACACCAATATACTGTATAACTGGTATTTTTTATGGGCATTTAATTTTCACGCTCCCCATGATAGCGCCAAAAAACATACTTCAAATGAATATCCTGCTTTATATATTGCTTTTTCTGTGTTTATATACATATTCTCCTGATGTGAGTTGATTAAATCTCTTAGCAGAAGGTGAATTAAATAGAAAATTGACAAATCAAACATGGTGATATCCATAATCAAATGGAAGATAATATGTGATTAATAGACATGATTTTGAGTGATATCAATAATCAAATGGATGATATGTGATCAACAGACATGATTTCAAGTGATGTCAATAATAAATTGGAAGATAATATGTAAATAAAGGACATGATTTCAACAAATGAACTTGTGTTAACTTATTTTTTTATTAACAGGGACCATTTAGCTGTGAGATCTGCAACAAGATCTTCCCAAAATGGAACCAGTTACAGCGCCATCTACGGTCGCACGATGACGACAAGCCGTTCAGATGCAGCCAGTGCCCCACAACATTCAACGTTGAGGAAAATCTTCGCCTCCATGAGGCCACACACAATGCTGACGACCCTACGTGTCCAGAGTGCAGGAAGAAGTTCTCGAGGATCGCCAGTCTAAAGGCGCACATCATGATGCATGAGAAGGAAGAGAACTTGATGTGCGCTGAATGTGGGGATGAGTTCAGTCTACAGGTGGGTGCACTGTTAACTTATTCCTTTGTCACTGTTTTCTCATTTTTGCGTATGTTTATCTACTTTTTGTAGTTATTTTATCTATGTATTTATTCACTTATTTGATTCTTTATTTAGTCATTCAACCATTTATATATTTATTTACTTATTTTTTTTTTTTATTATTTATTTATTTATTTATTTATTTATTTATTTATTTATTTATTTATTTAGTTATTCTTTTATTTGTATAATGATCAACAAAGATATCCTATAGACTACTTAGTCTATTAGAGGTATTTTCATTATTGTGGTTTAATTTGTTACATTTGTTGCAACCTTTAACTTTGTTACATTTCACCAAACAGAATTAAGACCATTTACAATATATCTCATAACACTAGAAGCACACACTAGCTAATGTATTTAATGAGAAATGATAACGTGAATATATTATCATTTAAATTCTATATTAGTGTATCTAATGATTGTGTGATCTTCTACCGACACATATTGTTTTCTATTTTCTATTTCTTATATCATATATTGATATTTCTGTTAAATTACAGATCCATCTAGACAAGCATATGCAGGAGCATAGAGAAGAGCAGGAGGGGAACCGGGTGTACCCCTGTAAACAGTGTACACAGGAGTTCCCCAGGCTAGCCCTTCTGAGGGAACACATGAAGCAGCATTATAGAATCAAGTGAGTCATATTAACCCTTATGCTGCTGGAGGCTAATTTTGCCAGTACAAAATGATACAAATAAGCCAAAAATAAGATGTCTGAAAGCCTGGCATATGGGTTCTCATCTGAGAGTACTCAGTGAGAGCTATCCAATCAATACCAAGCTATCCAATCAATACCAACATGCCAGGGTTAAGAATCTTTTGTCCTTGTGGTTTGGACAAAAGTAGCCTAAGCATTGGAAGGGTGAAAGGGTTAACAGGAGCTCATCCTATAGAGTAGAAAAATTAGATGTGAACATGTGAACACTTTTGGACCTGGATTTGCTACATGTCTTTGTTAATGGGCTCTTTCCTTAGTCTCACTGATCTACCCTGAGTCTGTTTCAATCCTGGTTTACTTCTCTATTATTCCTCAAAGGGTCAACCATATATGTGAATTCTATGCAGAAAGACATCAACAAGCACCTCTTTTTATTGATTGAAGTTTAGAATGCTCTTTCTTTCCTTTTCCAAATTTAAAACACACTAATGTAGGTACCTCAATTTAGATGGCCATTCAGTTCTTTATCGTATATACATGAATAGAGTTTCAGACAAGTTTGGCTATGATTATAATGCCAACTGTTTGAAATGTATAACTATGAAAGTGGTTGCTTTACTTAGCCTGGGCTGCATAGGTTTTATTGAAAATTTCAATAAAACCTATGCAGTCCATTTCAATTTGAACTATATTTCACCCTCACATTGAAATTTGATTTTTGTATTTACTCGTCCATTTTTAGATCATCATTATCACACAGAACCTATAAGCGGAATATAGATCGCACAGGTTTTCCACATAAGTGTAACCACTGTCAGAAAAGCTTCCAGAAACCTAGTCAGCTGGAGAGACACTTAAGAATTCATACCGGTGAGTTGAACATACTCCTTGTCTTATAGCAAAAAATATAGCCATTCATTACTGCCGACACCCGAGAAGAGTGTCTAGATCTATTTATGATACTTGTGAAAATATCATATAGATAAGATTTATATACTCAAAATATTACTTGAATTGGTGTTGGTTGGCTATGATCAGCATTTCTCTTTAGAGAACAGTATTTGCAAGAAATGACATGGTTATAAAGATATTATCAGAATTATTAGAACAATTTGGGTTGCTTCAGGCAGAGATTGGGTGAATAAAATTATTCAGCATTATTTTTGCATCTAAAGAGGTTAAGATGCCAAATTATCCATTTGTTTGGAAAAGCGTTGTGTTTTGTTTATTGGCTATTAATCAGATAGAATCATATTGAATTACACACAGCGCAGGTTTTACTATGTTTGTGCTAGTGAACTGTGACATTTGGCTTGGTTACAAACGATAAATCTACACTATTGTGTGGTTGTCTAATCTATTGTATACCGCGTTGATATTACGACAGTTTAATTAATACATACTTTTCACCATTTTGGACACCAAATCCCTATGCCAGTATTTTACAACATGCTGACATTCAATATCTGACAACACGCTGACATTCAATATCTGTACCCAAAAAATTAAACTGTGCATTAACTTTATGCAAAACTAACATGGTATACAGTATAGCAATTGAGTTGTGTCTCCCTAATATAAATTTGTCAATGCCTATTATTCATTGCTCTTTTCCAGGTGAACGGCCCTACAAATGTACGGCATGTGATAAAGCATTTAATCAAAAGGGGGCGCTGCAGGTCCACATGACGCGCCATACGGGGGAGCGGCCGCACATGTGTGATTTCTGTCCATCAACATTCTCTCAGAAAGGAAACCTTCGCGCCCATATACAGGTACAGCAGCTTATACTCTTCTCCTTCATAGGAGATTTCAAATTTTATTTATCTTTTTTGACCACTCGTTAATTGTGTATGGAAACTGGATTAGCTGGGGAAAACCATTGTGATAGTAATGTCCATAGTTGGTAACACCATCCCTTTGCTTAACCATATGAAATTTTGAAAAGTAGTTTGTATAATCAGTCTTCTAATTCATCTCTATCTTGAGAAATATATATAGATGATGAGTCAAATTCTTGTGTAATGCAGTACACCTCTATTGCATGGAATTTGGTCGAAAAATCCATTGAATAACCCCCCAAAAAGACTGAAAAATGAAATTTGTAAAAAAGTATTTGAATCATAAGATGTTAATCATAGGCTACCGATATGAATGTTCACATGCTAGAATTTCTCTACAAAAATGCCCTTAGATTTTATTTTTCACTGTGTTTTCCAGTGAATATGAAAATATGATACAAAAGTGATCGTTCTTGCCATTACCCTGCCTGGTTTACAAGGTTCATAGGTCCTTGGGCAATAACTATGAACTAAATTAAATTGTATTGATAGATATCCTCAACATTCAATATTATGAGGTTATATCTATAATCTGAAGTGCTATACTAAAATATCACTGATAATCACTCTGATACAATCATTTCCAGCGAGTCCACAGTAATAATGCCAAGGATGGAGACACGCCCACTTTTCATTGTGAGGAGTGTAGCTGTGTGTTCCGCAAGCTGGGCAGCCTGAACGCCCATATCAGCCGGGCGCACACGGAGCTCATGGACCCGCCTACGCAGGTCGAGATGCTGCGGCACACGGAGGGCAATAAAAACGTGAGCGACGTCATACAGCAGCTGCTTGAACTCTCGGAACAGGTCTCCGATAATCCCGAAGCCACACAGCAACAAATACAGCAGGTGAGTGACTTCCTATTCACTCCCAAAATCTCTTTGATTGCTAATTTTGGACATCTAGTTTCAAAATCCGTACAAAATCTCTGTCTAATATGTTTAAAGAATTGGTCTTTTAAAATCCTTTTGATTACCAATTTTGCCATTTGATTGCCAGTTTTGGACATTGAGTGTCAAAATCCTGACTTAATACCTGTCTAATATGTTTTTAGATTGTGATGAACGGTAGCATTAGTTCGGAAATTCTCCAGTAAGCAACATTGATTGCCAATTTCAGACATCTAGTTTCGAAAACATGACTAAATACCTGTATTATATGTTTATAAAATTGGACTCCCAAAATCTTTTTAATTTCCATATTTGAACTTATAGTTATGTTTTGAAATCCTGACTGAGTACCTGTCTATTATGTTTTTAGATTGCGGTGGATGGGAACATTAGTTCAGATATTCTCCAGCAGGCCCTGGAAAACAGCGGCTTGGCGGTCCCTGATGGACTGACCGCTGCCTCGGGCACCAAGACCACCTCCACCGTATCCACGTCCCTTGGCTCGGCCTCGTCCGGAATCACCACGGCGATGACCATACACGATGCTGCCACGGGAACGCTGAAAAAACACATCATACGAAGGGTAAGTACCATGCCAATGAAGGTACAAGAGTTCATCCCTCAAAGAGCTTCGCATTAAGGCTTATCTGGTATTTGGTGCATACATGAATATCATTTGGTAACTGAACAAATTTATATTTATCTGATGGACATGTGAATTTCATCTGCATTGGCGAAACAAGTTTTCTTTTTAACTTGACTTTTTTGGACAAATATGAAATTGGTTTGGAAATTTAAAACTAAACAGTGACATGTGTTCATATATTACTTGTTTTATTTGCTTGGAATAACTTTTCTCTCTGTCTTTTCACTAGCATTGTAAGTCTAGAGTTGCTCTTTCTGTATAGTGCAAATTGTTAAGAAAATTTCACAAAATTTCCACAGGAATATGGTTCTTAAGAAAGGCTGGACGGGTCCTAGCTAAGTCCCTGACTACAAATATGAATTGGGTAAATTTGCCGTTTGATTTTTACTTTCAGATCAATGGTGTACGCTGGCATCAGTGTACCTACTGTAGTAAGGAGTTTAAAAAGCCCAGTGATCTTGTACGCCATATTCGCATCCACACTCACGAAAAACCCTACAAGTGTAGCCAGTGTTACCGCGCCTTCGCCGTCAAGAGCACCCTCACCGCTCACGTCAAGACACACACGGGGGTCAAAGAGTACAAGTGCCACGTGTGTGATAAGATGTTCTCTACTCAGGGTAGCCTCAAGGTGCATCTACGACTGCATACAGGTAAGAAGGGGTTAATGAGTACTTTAGGTTCTCCACTCAGGGTAGCCTCAAGGTGCATCTATGACTGCATACAGGTAAGAAGGGGGTTAACGAGTGCATCAGGGTACTTTATGTTCTCCACTCAGGGTAGTCCCAAGGTGCATCTACGACTGCATACAGGTAAGAAGGGGGTTAACGTGTGCATCAGGTTTAGGGATGTATACAGGTACTTGGTACCAGCACCGAAGCGAATACCATTTAACAAAATACCGGTGAATACTCGCTTCGCTTCACCCTTAGCGGTATGCAGCCCTAATCAGGATACTTTTGGGTCAAATAGTACACAGGTCATGTGTGTGAAATTCTCTCAGGGTAATCTCAAAGTGCATCAAACACTAAATACCAATTGGTTAAATACCTTGATTCCACACATTTATCATTTTTGAAATTATGGCTGAACTTTTTATAATAGAGGAATTTGAATCAGCATTTTGTGATCAAGTTAAAAGCAATGATGGTGAAATTTTTATCATGTATTTAACCATTTATTATTGATGAATTGCATTTTTAAACAATTTCACAGTTGTTTTAAAAGATTTCATGATCATTTGGTGAGCTCTTGTCTGGTCTCATTTCAGGAGCCAAGCCCTTTGATTGTCCTCACTGTGATAAAAAGTTCCGTACGTCGGGGCATCGGAAGAGCCATGTGCAGTCGCACTTCAAAGAACAGTCGCCCAGGAAGCCCCGTCGGGCAATCAAGCGACCGCCCAAGCCCGAGGTGGCCTTACCAGATATCCCTCTACAGGAGCCCATCCTTATCACAGATACAGGTGAGAAATGAAACGATAGAGTAGACCCTCAACTATTGGTTTTAGGAGTGTACTACTGTCAGTGGGCTATAGTTCTCATAATAAGGTCCTCCTATCTCTAATGTTATACAAAGACAAAGTTATGATGGCACCTCAAAATGAGAAGAATAAAGAAACCTGTGTAAATGTATTAGAGTAAATCATTTAGATGTATCTTTCACAGCCTGAATTCTAGGCTATCATTATCATCATCATCATCTTTATTTTCATTGTGACACTCATCATCAAAATCATCATCATCATCATCATCATCGTCATTGTCATTACTATTTTACCAGCAGCATCAGTAGTAGTAGTAGTAGTAGTAGTAGTAGTAGTAGTAGTAGTAGTAGTAGTAGTAGTAGAAGTAGAAGTAGTAGTAGTAGTAGTAGTAGTAGTAGTAGTAGTAGTAGTAGTAGTAGTAGTAGTAGCAGCAGTAGAAGTAGTAGTAGAAGTAGTAGTAGTAGTAGTAGTAGTGGTAGTAGTTGTAGTAATAGTTGTAGTAATAGTTGTAGTAGTAGCGGTCGTAATATTAGTAGTTGTAGTAGTGGTGGTGGTGGTAGTAGTAGTAGCAGTAGCAGTAATAGTAGTAGTCGCTATTGTAGAAATACTAGTAGTATAACCTTTTTCGTTTCAGTTATTATAACTATTATAATTACCAACAATAGCACATGTATGATTATAACTGACACATGAGCATGTTTTTGTTTCAGGTCTGATTCAGCAACCGCCGCGTAACAGTCACATGTTCACACAGTATCTCGGGGAGGCGGGCACTGTGGACAGGCCCTACAAGTGTGGCTACTGCCAACGAGGCTTCAAGAAATCAAGTCATCTCAAGCAACACATACGCTCGCATACAGGTAGGCCAACTCTAGTCTAGGACACCGCTCAGGATCCCGTGTTAGCTAGTGTTTAAACATGCCTGTGTGAAACTGCAATCACAAAATTTCTGCCTGTCCAGATTTTGCTACTCAGCTACTACAAATCCTCATACTAGATATATTGAATTGCATATTGTATAAAAATGCTATTTTAAACTTAGGGCATGCCTTTGAAGATGCTTCGTTTGGAAAACATTTGGTTATTGTTCCCAAAAAGTCATAATGGATAATTCTTCATAGAAATTTTAATAATAATAATAATAATAATATTGTCATTTGATATTGCGCCCTTTCCATATAAACATGCTCAAAGGCGCATTACATTCATTGTCAGAGGATAGATGTTGATATCACATAGTTATTTGATAAATACATCTTTGAACAGATGTGTTTTCAATTGTCGTTTGAAGATTGCCACACTCCCAGCTGCCCGAATATTATTTGGGAGCTGATTCCATAGTTTTGGGGCACAGGCACTAAATGATCTGTCACCGTAGGTTTTCATGTTGGTTCTCGGCTCGCAGAGTAAGTTCTTGGATGTTGATCTCAGTGTCCGTGGTGGGACATACTCTTTCAGCATTTCCCTCAGGTAAGAGGGTGCAGTTCCATGCAAACACTTGTACGCCAGGAGAAGAATCTTGAATTCAATTCTCTTCCTGACTGGTAACCAGTGAAGTTCCTTTAGTACTGGAGTGATATGGTCATACTTCTTTGTGAGTGTGATCACCCTGGCGGCATTATTTTGTACTCTCTGGAGCTTACATATTAGCTCTTCAGGTTTTCCACAAAGAAGTCCATTGCAGTAGTCGAATCTTGAGGTTACCAGGGATATGACAGCACCTTTAGTTGATTCTGCAGTCAAGTATTTTCTGATCCTTCCAATGTTTCGAAGGTGATAGTTTGCAGATTTGACTGCCTTTGACACATGTGCGGCCATATTCATGCTTGGATCAAAAACAGAGCCCAGATTGCCGATAGGTATATTGAGAATCTTAACAATCTCACCATTTACGGAGATGCTAGGCACAGATATTTTGGCTCGCTGCTTAGGGGTACCTAGCACTAGGACTTCCGTTTTGTCTGCATTCAGTTTAAGCTTGTTCTGTGACATCCATGTATATATGTCAGTGAGGCAGCCCTCCAGCCTAGCAACTCCTATGTCCACAGCTTGTTGAGTGATAGGTTTTATTGCCAGATAGAGCTGTGTGTCGTCTGCATATATGTGAAGCTCTAAACCATGCTTTCTGATGAGTTTTCCAAGGGGTAGGAGGTAGATCAGGAACAACAATGGTCCTAACACTGATCCCTGTGGTACGGACCACAGAATGTCCTGTAACTCAGAGAATGACTTGTCAATCTTGATGCGGAGTGTGCGTCCTGACAGGTAAGACTTAAACCAAGCAAGTGCTTGACCCGTAATACCTAATGTATTTTCCATTCTGCTGAATAGAATATCATGGTCGATGGTGTCGAACGCCGCACTCAGATCTAACATGACCAGTATAACTACTCCATGCTGGTCAATGCTGGTTAGAATGTCATTCTGTACTTTCACTAGGGCAGTCTCAGTGCTGTGACCAGGCTTGTAAGCAGATTGTAAATGTTCATGCAAGTTGTTCTCAGTCATGTAGTCAGTGAGTCGCCCCGCCACCACCCTCTCCAACAGTTTTGAGATGTAAGAAAGGTTACTGACAGGACGGTAGTTCTTTAGAATATCTGGATCTAGGGTAGATTTCTTAAGTAACGGTGTTACTATAGCCGACTTCATGGATTTCGGTACCTGGCTAGATCTGAGAGAAGAATTTATGATGTTAGTCATTACTGGAAGTAATTCGCTTCTACTTTCTTTGATGAGCCAAGTTGGGATTGGATCAAGCATGCAGCTTTTCGCAGGAGACTTGCAAATTATCTTCCATACTTCCTCCTCTGTAGTATTCCGCAGAACATTCAGAGTGGAAACAGGTGGTGACTGTGCTATTTCCAGGTTGATGTCAGAGCAGTCAGGGAGGTTATCCCTGATTTTATCAATCTTTTCCTTGAAATCTTTGCCTGTTTTTAAAGGAGTTGTTCAGTAAACATTGCCTGTCCATAAGACAGGCAGGACAGTGTTCGCTAAGTCCCTGCTTCTGTGTTCATACCTCTTGAAATTGTTGTCTACAAGCTGGGATACCTTAAGTGAGATTCTATATAGATAAACTTCCACTTTGTCATTGTTTTTCGCATGGACATTTCCTTCTAATATATTTGTTGAATTACGCAACTTCTGAAATACAAAGTAGTAGGAGAAGATGTGTCTTGCCTTTGGAAAATTTGTGTCAACTTCCATCCTTTCATCAAACTTTGTCTCTGGCCAGCTATATTCGTGTTGAAATATTTGGGAAGTAAGGCTTGATTTAGCAGAATACTTATATGTACAAAGATAGTTGTCATTTTGATTTTCATCGATATGTCTCTCTCAAATAACTTTTTAAACCCTTTTCTGATAGTGAATGGATTAATAAACAAGTATTACTTCTTTTTGGTGATATAAGTGTCTTACATGACATTATAAGTAGTACATACTCATTCTTAGATCAATCTTAGTTCTTATTATAAGTATAGATAAGAAAATATATCAAAACATGTTGTCTGATTAGACAATGCTCAAGTCAACCTTTGTCAGAATTTATCTAAGTTAAAATACACACATGTACATCTTTTATCTCATTATCAAATTGAAATATTTTGTTCCTTTGTTTTGATTATTAAACTAACCTACAGCTCCCCTGTCCAAACCATCATAGCTTCAGATGACATTATTTACCAATTAATTTAAAGTGATTAGGTACACAATAACAACCTCTCTTTCATCTCAATGCAAAACACGTGTGTCTGCCATTTGGCACAAACAAAAGCATGTAATACCTAATGATGTCTCTTTCAGGTGAGAAACCATACAAGTGTCTGCAGTGCTTGAGGTCCTTCGTCTCGAGTGGCGTTCTGAAATCTCACATCCGCACGCATTCGGGCATCAAGGCGTACAAGTGCCTGATCTGCGACCACACGTTCACGACCAACGGCAGTCTCAAGAGGCACATGTCCACGCATAGTGAGGTGCGCCCGTTCATGTGCCCCTACTGCCAGAAAACATTCAAGACCTCCGTCAATTGCAAGAAGCACATGAAGACTCACAAGTAAGTGGGGTTGGAATTAGTTTGGAATTTTGTTTGTTTCGTATACAGTGAAATCTCGGAGATGTGAAAACTTTGGGACCACATCAAAAGAGTTCACATCAGGGGGCATGGTCTTAGCCAGCAGGGCGTCTGGGTGTTATTTGAACTCTCAAAGCTTAAAGATCACCCTTCTGGACACCCAAAATATTTTGTGAGGAATTTCTTAAAGTGTCAATTTCAAGCATATGATTATAATTCTCCCCATGGTATTGAATATGGACATTATGTTTTATTTCATCAAGTAAATACATATTTTATGGGTGTTATGGGAGTATATTGTGGTCTCCTTTGAAAAATAAGACGCCCAGAAATTTTACAATTGCCAAATTTGGGCACCCAGTTTTTAAATTCTGGCTAAGACCCTGTCAGGGGGTATTTAAATCTCAGTGATTAAAAAGATTTCGCACATAAAGACTCACAAGTAAGTAGAGTTTGAATTAGTTTCGAATTTGTTTATTTCTTATATGCATGCACAGTGAAGCCTCGTAGATGTGAACACTTTGGGATCAAAGTAAAGGTGTTTACATTAGGGACTAGGCAGTGTTCGAATATCAGAGGTCCTTTCATTATGTAAAAGGTACAAATGGGAATTGGAAATAGTGAACAGGATATGAGGTGCTCACATCTCCAAGGTGTTCACATGAAAGAGGTATCACTGTTCTTATGACCATAAGTAGGGTGAATTGATCACAGAATCTTTTCATGAAGGAAAACCACTGTCTTATCTAGCAATTTTCTCTTATGAAGGGAGCTGGATGCAATCTGGGACCTTTATCATTGGAATTTGTGTAACTGTTAAATGCATGCCTGATCCATGATAGCCGATTTAAAATCATTGGAAGTGAAAATAATGTTAGGAGAATCATTATTAGGTTTCTGGCCAACCCACTAGTTCCTAAGTCTTACTGCTTACGTTTATGTTTTTCAGACAGTTGTAAGCACTTTTTTAACCACTTCAGCTAAGTACAACTAGTTCATAAGCTGGGAATATAGGCCATTCAGCATTAACACAACAACAAAAATTTTCAATTTCTTGTAGAAAAGACACCTGTTACTAAGTGTGGCTTATTGTTATTTTTCTCTCTAGGCATGAGTTGGCAATGCAGGCGATTCAGCAGGAACCACAGGCGAACCCGGCAGCCATCGCGGCACACCAAGCGCAACAGCAGCAGCAGCAACAACAGCAGCAGCAGCTACAGCAACAGCAGGCCATATCGGAGATCACCGAGGTCCAACACGAACCCGCTCCTCAGTACGAACAACAACAACAGCAGCAGCAGCAACAACAACAACAACAAGTGGTCACTATGAGTCAGGAGCAGCAAGCTCTCGGAAACGCTGCTGCCATTACGCTACAGGCGGAGCTCAATCAGCAGGCTCTGGCTCCGGTCGATCAGACGCTCACGCTCAATCAGCAGATGCAGGAGACACTGTCGCAGAGAACGGCTGAACTGGAACAACAGCTACAGAATACCCTCAACCAACAGGTAAATTGTATACATAGGACAGTTGTTTGTTTCCTGTAACCCAACCCTGACAGGTTTTTACCCCAAAGAATCCCTACCCTATAGTTTGATGATTTGACCTCATTGTTATGCATATTATCCCTTCCAATACTATGGCTACTTCTGTCCAAAGCTGAAGGACGCAAAGATTTCTGAAAAACATATAAAACCTGTCATGTTGGTATCCATTGGATAGCTGAGTACTTTCAGATGAGTACCCACATGCCAGGGTTTCAGTGATTTCTCAGGATTTTTTCATAATTATGTATTGGCCAACTTAGCCACCAGCAGCATAAGGGTTAACCAACAAGTAAACCATATACATAATCAGCTACAGAAAACACTCAACCCATAGATAAACAATATACATAATCAGCTACAGAATACCCTCAACCCATAGATAAACAATATACATAATCAGCTACAGAATACCCTCAACCAACAGGTAAACCATATACATAATCAGCTACAGAATACCCTCAACCCATAGATAAACAATATACATAATCAGCTACAGAATACCCTCAACCAACAGGTAAACCATATACATAATCAGCTACAGAATACCCTCAACCCATAGATAAACAATATACATAATCAGCTACAGAATACCCTCAACCAACAAGTAAACCATATACATAATCAGCTACAGAATACCCTCAACCCATAGATAAACAATATACATAATCAGCTACAGAATACCCTCAACCAACAGGTAAACCATATACATAATCAGCTACAGAATACCCTCAACCCATAGATAAACAATATAAATAATCAGCTACAGAATACCCTCAACCAACAGGTAAACCATATACATAATCAGCTACAGAATACCCTCAACCCATAGATAAACAATATACATAATCAGCTACAGAATACCCTCAACCCATAGATAAACAATATACATAATCAGCTACAGAATACCCTCAACCAACAAGTAAACCATATACATAATCAGCTACAGAATACCCTCAACCCATAGATAAACAATATACATAATCAGCTACAGAATACCCTCAACCCATAGATAAACAATATACATAATCAGAATACCCTCAACCAACTGTAATTAGGTTGATATGCAAATTGCCCAACTTTTGCAGTTTAGTTTCCTCATCCTGCGTATGTCTACATCACATTTTCAAACCTTACTGTACTCAACATTTCTGGGTTCACTTTCTTGGCCAGTAGACTAAATCAGGCAGCACATATTTCTGGTAATGACAGGTGATAGGAAAAAGTGCGTTTACAACTTACTTATATGTATATTATTTTTCTTTGTTTCACCAGGTATTCAGCCAGCAGAATCTGAACCAGTTGAACACACCCACTAGCTTTGGCCAGCAGCAGACCTTACTGGGCAATCAGACCAACTTCAACCAACTCAACTATCCTCAGCAACAGTTCACAATACAGGTAAGAAAGTATTGCTAATATAACAAGCTATTCTTGTCTTTGAAAAAATGAAAAGTGTCAATCAACTTAGCCCATTTATGCCCAATATTTCAGAAACTTCTTGAAGGAGAAATGTTGATCAGAAACTAACAGCTCTCCTTCAAATATGTTTTCCAATTTATGACTAATTTGAAAGTTATTCTCGAAAGTGTCCAGATGACACTTTTCATGCGGATCTCCAGGCATGAACGGGTTGATAAAGATAATGTGAAATTATATATTTGTATTAATTTTTTGAATAATAAGAAGAGTTTTTAGGTGAAATTCCTTTTATTTATGGCAAATCATTTTCCCATCCAACTTATTAATATTTGGAATTTAAGATTTAAAATCAACTTTTGAAAAGAGCATATTTAAGCTTAAATAGTGAAATAAGTGCTTGTTGTCATACACTTCTCACTTTCATCATTTAATTGTTTTGTCTGTCCAGATTTGTAGATTTTATGCAATGTTTGAAAGTACTTGGAGTTGGCTGATCTTTCTTCTCTTATGTCATGAATTTAGTTCTGATATTTGCCACTAGGGGTATAACAGAATTTAGTTTTCATGAAATCCACCAGGTGGTTATATGGTGAATAGACAGGGCTTAAGGTATGGAACATACCATATTTGTCAAGGATGTTTTCACCCATTTATGCCTAGAATACCTATTGAAAGTTTTCACTTTATACTTAAATCTTAAATCAGCAAACTATGTGTAGGAAACTCAAGTAGTCTGTTGAGTTGTGATTTACTTTTCCCCTCAAATATATGTAATCAATGTTTTTGTCAGAAAAATATGATTAAAATGGTTGGGCCCATATGGGTGCTATAGGTATTAACAATTGAAGGCATAAAGAGTGTTTTCTTTTTGTAACTGCTTCCTCAAAAAATGGCTAACTCTATTCTATAGATTTTAAAGATCTTTTTAATTTTTATCAAAGTTTGTTAATCGTTTCCATTTGACAATTGCAAAATAAAAAAGAGCTTCATTCAATTTCAAACATGTTGCATTGACCAGGTCTTTACAAGAAGAAATTTTGTTAACACTATAAGATTTTCAAGACATTAAAGTAACATTGTACATTATGATATGTTTTATAGGTAAATTACTGATAATGAACCATGTTGTTAGTACCTGTATTAACCCCCTAATACCTGACCACAATGAAAGGTCTTGGTATCTGATTTGAGTTGTCTTTTCACTATGGTATCTTTTGCTCCTTGAAATATAATTATCGTGATTTGGTCTCTCTCTATTGCAGTCTGGGCAGATCCAGAATACTCTGGATAGTTTGACGGGATTCAGCCAGCCTAATACATCCATACCAACCTCACTGACTAGTACTTCTATGCAGAACATCCTACAGACTAGGTAAGTCACAGTTTAACTGTAATTAACAGATGAGAGTTCTATTAACCCTTATGCTGCAGGTGGCTAGTTTGATCATTACAAAATGATGCAAAAGACCTAAAAGAAATGACTGAAATCCTGGCATATGGGTACTCATCTGAGAGTACTCAGCAGTCCGCAAGAGCTATCCAATGAATACCAACATGCCAGGGTTTATATGGTTTTCAAAAATATTTGCGTCCTTGTGCTATGGACGAAATTAGCCTCAGCATTGGAAGGGTTAAGGACTCACAGTACCAGGGTTAACCCATTAATGCTTAAGAGTTCCCCGGAAATTGTCATCTGAAAGTATGGTACCTTTAACTGATTAGCATTTCTCCATCAAATATTTTGCTAACTGTGCTTTTGCCTGCAAGTTATTGCATACCATGTTATTTTTGCGCACATAAAGTAATTGCGCTCAGCAGGCAGCTGCTCTTGATGCGCAGTTTAATCTTTGTGTGCGGATGTTGAATAACAAGCTATAATGTCACCTAGCTGTACAATACTAGCATAGAGATCGAATGTCCAAATGATGGTGCACAGTTTGATAAATGCGGATTCCAGGGGTGTGCAAAGTGCACATTAATTAAACTTCTGCAATATCAACATGGTAAACAGTATATTCAATATGTAATTGTGGTTTTCTAGCAGAAAATTAATGCCATTGGTATAATTGAATAATAATGTTGTAAATTAGTAAAAAGTAAAGAACACTGTCAGTGTATACATGGTGGAATCTATACTGATGTCCAGAGTGAAGGGTATCATCAGTTTTCATTAGAACTAGTGGACTAGACATGTGTTCTTGGTGTTCTTGCCAGTAGTGGTGAACATAGAGTGAAGAACTAACTCTTGTTTAGATACAGATATAGGAATTAATTCAGTCCTAGGGTGTGCAATCGGTGCTAGTAGGCATAGGATATTGAATCAGTGCCAAACGAACATAGGTTATTGAACCAATGCTAGTTGACATAAGATATGGAACCAGTGCCAGTGGACCTAGGGTATGGACCCAGTGCCAGTGGACGTGTATGGAAGCAATGCCAGTGGATAAAGGGTATGGAAGCAGTGCCAGTGGATAAAGGGTATGGAATCAATGCTAGTGGACATTGGGTATGAAACCAGTGCTAGTGGACATAGGGTATGGAATCAATGCTAGTGGACATAGGGTATGGAATCAATGCTAGTGGACATAGGGTATGGAATCAATGCTAGTGGACATTGGGTATGAAACCAGTGCTAGTGGACATAGGGTATGGAATCAATGCTAGTGGACATAGGGTATGGAATCAATGCTAGTGGACATAGGGTATGGAAACATTGCTAGTGGACATTGGGTATGAAACCAGTGCTAGTGGACATAGGGTATGGAATCAATGCTAGTGGACATAGGGTATGGAATCAGTGCCGCTGGACATAGGGTATGGAATCAGTGCTAGTGGACATAGGGTATGGAACCAGTGCTAGTGGGCGCAGGGTATAGAATCAGTGCTAGTGGACATATGGTATGGTATTATTGCTAGTGGACATTGGGTATGAAACCAGTGCTAGTGGACATAGGGTATGGAATCAATGCTAGTGGACATAGGATATGGAATCAGTGCCGTTGGACATAGGGTATGGAATCAGTGCCAGTGGACATAGGGTACAGAATCAGTGCCAGTGGACATAGGTTATGGAACCAGTGCCAGTGGACATAGAGTGTGGAATCAGTGCCAGTGGACATAGGGTATGGAACCAGTGCTAGTGGACATAGGGTATAGAATCAGTGTCAGTGGACATAGGGTATGGAACCAGTGTCAGTGGACATAGGGTATGGAATTATTGCCAGTGGACATAGGGTATGGAATCAGTGCCAGTGTACATAGGGTATGGAATCAGTGTCAGTGGACATAGGGTATGAAATCAGTGCCAGTGGACATAGGGTATGGAATCAGTGCCAGTGTACATAGGGTATGGAATCAGTGCCAGTGGACATAGGGTATGAAATCAGTGCCAGTGGACATAGGGTATGGAATCAGTGCCAGTGGATATAGGGTATGGAACCAGTGTCAGTGGACATAGGGTATAGAATCAGTGCCAGTGGACATAGGGTATGAAATCAGTGCCAGTGGACATAGGGTATGGAATCAGTTTCAGTGGACATAGGGTATGGAACCAGTGTCAGTGGACATAGGGTATGGACCCAGCGCCAGTGGACATAGGGTATGGAATCAGTGCCAGTGGACATAGGGTATGGAATCAGTTTCAGTGGACATAGGGTATGGACCCAGTGCCAGTGGACATAGGGTATGGAATCAGTGTCAGTGGACATAGGGTATGGAACCAGTGTCAGTGGACATAGGGTATGGAATCAGTGTCAGTGGACATAGGGTATGGAACCAGTGTCAGTGGACATAGGGTATGGAATCAGTGTCAGTGGACATAGGGTATGGAACCAGTGTCAGATGACATAGGGTATGGAATCAGTGTCAGTGGACATAGGGTATGGAACCAGTGCCAGTGGACATAGGGTATGGAATCAGTGTCAGTGGACATAGGGTATGGAACCAGTGTCAGTGGACATAGGGTATGGAATCAGTGCTAGTGGACATAGGGTATGGAACCAGTGGCAGTGGACATAGGGTATGGAATCAGTGCCAGTGTACATAGGGTATGGAATCAGTGTCAGTGGACATAGGGTATGAAATCAGTGCCAGTGGACATAGGGTATGGAATCAGTGCCAGTGTACATAGGGTATGGAACCAGTGTCAGTGGACATAGGGTATGGAATCAGTGCTAGTGGACATAGGGTATGGAACCAGTGTCAGTGGACATAGGGTATGGAATCAGTGCCAGTGTACATAGGGTATGGAATCAGTGTCAGTGGACATAGGGTATGGAATCAGTGTCAGTGGACATAGGGTATGGAATCAGTGTCAGTGGACATAGGGTATGGAATCAGTGTCAGTGGACATAGGGTATGGAATCAGTGCCAGTGGACATAGGGTATGGAATCAGTGCCAGTGGACATATGGCATGGAATCAGTGCTGTTGGAAATAGGACTTAGAATCAGTAACATTTGAGATTGAGTATAGTGGACACAGGGTATGGAATATGGACATATAGTATCGAATTAACGAAAATTTGATATGGTATCAGTGGACATAGGGTATTGAATACAGATTTAAGGTGTGGAATCAGTGTCAGTGGACATGGGATTTGAAAGCAGTGTCAGTGAGCATAGGTTATGGAATCCATGCCAGTGAATAATCTAACTGATGGAAATCTAGTCTTGGGGGTCGATCCAGTAGAGGAAAAAAGACTAAAAAGAAATAAATAAAAGGCTAGATAGACATTTTAGCACACAGCCTAGACTTGTTTGAGAAATAGGGGGATCTGATTTTTAATGCCAACTACCTGTTTCTATGTATGTGAAACATACAGTTAACCTTTCCAATGCTGAGGCTACTTTCGTCCGAAGCACATGTACCAGAGTTGTCCGTAGGGAACAATTCTGCTTTGTACCAGAAATGCAAAATTCTCTGAACAATTCAGGTAGTACCAGAATTGAGGTCATGAAGTAGAAGATGACCGCTAACCTTACCCCCCATGGTTATTTTTGGCGAACGCAGCCCACTCACTATGATTTTTTCGAACGGCGTTATCCCCACCCGCAATGATTTTTTTGGGTGTGAGTTCTGCCCCCCCCCCCCCCCTTTTTCAAATAATAAATAATAATAATTTTTTGTTTGATTCTGAAAATGCAACAGTATGAAATGATTTTTTTCCCACGGCTGCCTTAATTCCATGCAGGTCAGCGTCCCAGGATTCTGATATATGGTGCTGGCTTGTGAACAATAGTATTGAATTATTATGTATTAATGTTTAATTTGTCATGAGAAGGAGTTATTATGCCAAAGCCTGACAAGCGTATAACTCACAGGCACCATAAATCTCCCGTAGGTTTTATGTTCCATATCAGTTATCAGTTAGTCACTCAGGCATCGCTGCTCCAGCAGTCTACAGTGATCGCTGCTACCTCCTCGACAGCAGCTTGTGTTCACAGTGCGGTACCGCAGCAAATAACCTATCAATCACCTGATTGGATAAGAATTTTTTGCTTAAAAGTTTGAATTTCTAGATTTTATTCTCTGTGATCGCAGCCTTCTCCTCAACAGCAGCTTGTGTTCACAGTGCAGTACCGCAGCAAATAACTTATCTATCACCTGATTGGATAAGAATTTTTTTGTTTTAAAGTTTGAATGTCTAGATTTTATTTTCAAATTTTGTAAGTAGATAACTGTGATCGCAGCCTCCTCGACAGCAGCTTATGTTCACAGTGCAGTATCACAGCAATCACCTGGCTATCATCTGGTTGGATAAGATTTTTTTTTAAATCTGAATTTCTAGATTTTTTTGAAAAAAGATTGTGAGTAGTTCACTGCAATCGCTGCCGTGACAGCAGCTTGTGTGCACAGTGCAATACCGTAGCAAATAACCTATCTATCACCTGATTGGATACTCTTATTTTCAAGTAAAAGTTTGAATTTCTAAATTTCATCTTTTTAGTTTTGCAAGTAGTTCACTGTGATCGCTGCCTCAACAGTACCTTTTGTTCACAGTGCAGTACTGCAGAAAATAACTTATCTATCAGCTGATTGGATTCCACAAGAATTTTTTTAATTCAAGTTTTTAGATTTAACTTTTTAAATTTAAACTTTTTAATTCCTTAACTTAAGAGTTAATTATTTCAAAAGCTGAAAAATGAGTATAATATTTATTCAAAATGAAGAAATTAACTTGATTAACAGCTGTAGAATTTGTCAAGGACAAAGGTAGAAATTATTTATTTCTTAAAAAGTTTTGTCACCTGATAACACAGAGATTATCCCCTCATTTCATTTGAAGCTATAATTTCCACATAGAAAAGTGTTTTCTGCTTGCTATTGTTCTTAATTGAATACTATGGCAAAAAAACGTGCTGACATTGATTGAAAGGATATCATCACGTCTCAGTCCTAAAGTTTTCAGTGCTGCCATCTGGTGGCCAATAACTGCTTCATATGATCCTATACAAGGGTATTTATAGTCTACACATCAAAGACGGGGAACACTGCAGTGCTGCCATCTGGTGGCCAATATTAACTGCTTCATATGATCCTATACAAGGGTATTTATAGTCTACACATCAAAGACGGGGAACACTGCAGTGCTGCCATCTAGTGGTCAATAATCGCTTCACATGATGCTGTACATAGTATTTATCTTCACTCTAATC
>OZ012688.1:31950339-32029155 GCA_963942565.1 Maea johnstoni | reverse complement strand
TATATGCAAAAAAACTTAAGATGATTGAAACCCTGGCATGTGGGTATTCATCTAAGAGTACTCAGCGAGAGCTATACAATGAATACAAACATGACAGGGTTTAGACGGTTTTCAAATATCTTTGCATCTTTTTGCTTTGGACAAAAGTAGCCTTAGCATTGGAAGGGTTAATGCACAGCAGTGTGATCACTCAGACTTAGTCGTGTCAGCATCACACCAAGTTATGTGAAAATCTAGTTTGCAGGGTCAAGTCTTTACAATCGCAGGAAGTATTAAACAGCAAAAGAAAACAAACACTAAAGGATAGAGTCTTGGAATTCTATAGAATCTCTTTCAAAAAAGATATCATCAGTATGAAAGACAATACCTTCTAATTTATATCTGGATTGTATCATCACGATCACTGTCATCACTATCATGTTATACTTCCATCATAACATCCAATGTTTCCTCCTTTTTATATAAACATTTTCCTCATTTGTGTATACATATAGGTATAAATATATAAATATATATATATATATATATATATATATATATATATATATATATATATATATATATATATATATTTATATATGTACATGTATATATAGTTAGATAAAGGCAAAAAATATCCATTTAATTATATCAGATGCACTACCATACAGAAAGACACAGTGACAAAGAAAGAGATCTAAAGAAAGGCTGCCAAATTTTACAAGTGAAGAAATCTTTTTGAAACAGGGTATCATAACATTAAAAGCGTTCTGAAGAATGTGCTGTATAGAGTTACAGTGAAGATCACAAGAAGATTGCAATCATCTCAAAAATGGATATTAGAACATAAAAGGCAAGGAGCTTCTTATTAACCTCAATACATCTCCCGCACCTGTACGCTTACCAAGACAGAGAAAATGAGAGCTGGGGAATGACAGCGAATATCATAAGTGAAGCAATATTTCTTCATCTTCCGCTCAAGCACTCTGCGGCGCAAGCAAAAGGCATCTCACTTAAAGCCTTTAAGCCTCTTACTCTCCCCTTTAATATTACCTGAGCTTCCACTGAGTGGGAGCTGACATGTTCGCTCAGGCATAAAACTTGATTAAAATCCTTGTAAGGCTTACAAGGCTTTCTAGCACTCAAGCCATGTTCAAACATCTCTTCTTTATCACTCTCTTCAGCACCACACAATGGCGCCTTAATGCCCCCACTCGCTCAGGGTCAACACCGCTCACCTGGCTATTAGCTCATCAAATTAGGGGTCACTTGTGTGGTAGTTAAGGTAGGATGGGGAGGGCCCGGCTACCGCCTCTAGGGGCAGGTGGGTGATGGCAGCGATATAGGGATCCACCGGAGAAAACAACACAGGAAAACAGGTACATGTCAACATGTCAACAGTATGCAGGCTTGATGTGTCCATCACTGTTACACGCTGACTTCATGACTGCTTCAAAAAGATGTGAACGCATTATACGGCAGTAGATAAAACACAAAGGGAACACAGATAAGGATGTAAAAGGCCTTTTAATAAAAAGAGGGATGAGGGATGGGAGGAGGAGAAGAGGCAGTGCATACTATATGGGGGGCCATTAAGTATATTAAGTGTTTTTAATAGGAGCTAGAGTATAAATGAGAGGTGTAGTTTAGGAGAGTGTATACATGAAAAAGGTGTGTTTACATATATATATATGTATATATATACATATATATATATATATATATATATATATATATATATATATATATATATATATATATATATATATATATATATATATATAAATATATATATATATATACATGTATATATTTATATATATATATATATATATATATATATATATATATATATATATATATATATACTGTAAAGTTCCAAATATTAGCGTGGAACTATTATTGGCGACTTAAGCGAGTGGGTCAGATTCGCTAATATTACGATCCGCTCATATTTGTTCCATTTTCCAAGATTTTTTGTCAATATATGGCAACACACGTGTGACGATTTTGACCCATTCAACATCGTTTTTTCTCAGTAAATAACTGATTCCGAGAATGAAAATGATATTTTGACGTAGGGTTATCCTATTTAAATGTATATGTGGCCAGAAACTGAATAAAAACGCCGTTTTGACGACTTAAGAGTGCAGTTTGAATATCTGTCGGCAGATGGCGCTTTTTGAGATGGTTCAGACGCTAATATTACGATTCGCTAACATGGAAAAATGGATCAATTCGCTAAATTTAAGCACGCTAATATTTCGAACTTTACAGTATATATATATATATACATATATATATATATATATATATATATATATATATATATATATATATATATATATATTATATATATATATACATATATATATTATATATATATATATATATATATATATATATATATATATATATATATATATATATATATATATATATTAAGGGTTTTAATAATGGGATGATGGGAGGAAAGGGGAGATGCAGCCTACATCAATGACAAAGGGAAGATGGATAAGTATGTAAAGGGCCTTTAATAGGAAGGTATAAATAAAGATATGAACATACCCTCACATGACTTATTAGTATGAACGAGATAAAAGTACTAGGAGGTCCTGCTGCTTCAGATGATGATGATGATGATAATGATGATGATGATGATGATGATGATGATGATGATGATGATAGCTTGCAATGAAAGATAAAGTGAAGTGGTGTTCACAGCCCAAAACAATTAAATCCATAAATAATGTGATTAATGGATAAAATACAATACCCTGGTATGACTATTATAATGACGATGATGGCTATGATTACGATTATGATGATGATGATAATGCTGCTGATGGTAACTGCGGTGAATGAGATGATGATGAAAATGAAGATGATGATGATGGTGACGGTAAAGTTTGTTGATATTTGAGAATGAATGAGCACCTCACACTTAACCTTGAAAAATTGTGGTTTGAGCAACATATTCAAATTCTACAGGTATAGAAACCCCCGTGAGCCTTTCTTGCTGTAACGACTCAAGAGTGAAATATGAGAAGCCTGACAGCATACCTCCCCTTCAAAGTATAAACTGAATAAAATGAAGCGAGTTCAAAAATTTTCTCAAGCGAAAAGCAATTAAGCGGTGCTAATTGTGCAGTAAATCACAGCCCGCTAAGAAAGTCGTAGCTGGGAGCCAACGAGCCCCATGCTCCCAGCATCCATTGCTCATTCCTACGAAAACAAACATGTCAAAGTCGCTTTTTAATTCAGTTTCATTGCTTAAACAGGCAGTCGACAATCAATTTTGTTATTTTGTCAATGTATTAATTTGTTAATTCATCACCATGAATTAGGCTATTAGGTAGTGACTGGTCTGATTCGCGTAAAGACTATTAACATGTCAAAGAACAATGGGCTCAAACAATGCTATTCAAATTTATTCCGATAGGATTTCCACTGCCCTGATTCTAATGAAAGAAATCTCGCACATACCTATCATTCATTCCTGTAATTAAATTTCATGTTGTACACTGAGTGAATGTGACATGTTGCTGTGGCAAAGTGGCGGGGAATTCGGGGGTACGATTGTCCATGCGATCAGCCCGCGTTGCCCGTGATCCGCACGTCCCGCATTAGTCGGGATCAGAGGACGGGCAACTCTCGCCCCCGACAAAGCCAGATGATCGCGGTAAAATGACTAAGCGGGGCAGTGGCGCGTTGATTGATAGATATGGTGATGTTGTTTCACAGTTTACTGACAAATTATTCAATGGACGGACAAGAAGATGACAAAAACTTTTTATCTTTTTTTAACATGGTGAGTCACCCAATCTTTCTTTCCGTGTCACTGGCTCCTGGCTTTTTAAAGAACAATTTTCACGAAGCGCCGGCAAGATTAGATTATTATCCCTACAGATGGGCGGCTCTTGATATGTTTTGTAAAAAGATTATGATAAGCTTAAAGTCATCAGCATCAATTAGGGCTGCAGTTCTGTTCTAAAAAAACAACGAAGTGGCTGAAGTGAACATTTACTAGCGAAGTTAAGTAGATACTATCCTAGACAGTAGAGTTAACATTCTAAAACTAAAACAAAGTGACTGAAATGAACATTTACTAGAGAAGTTAAGTAGAGACTCTTCTTTTACGTTCTACAACTAAAGGTGATGGCTATTTTATGTACCCTCCATTCATGAAACATAGTATCTGAATAAATATGAAACATAGTATCTAAATAAATATGCATTAACCAATTCATTGTGTAAGCTGTCTATAGAAAAAATATTTGTGGATGTGCTGATACTTGCAAGATTTCTTTGGGAATAAAACAATAATTTGAATAGGAATGAAAAATACTATGGTGTATTTTGTTTAATATTTTCCTTGAAAATAATTCACAAATGTGATTTCAAGAAACATACCTCCAAAATAGTCGAACCATGATGGGCCTGACAAGGGATGATCAGAGCGTTATTATCATAAATGAATCCTTTAATTGAAAACCAATAAGAGGTACACCTAATTAACAGGTAATTACATTTAATAGTCAAGGTAATTGTTTTCCGGTAAAGCAATTTAAAAAAATGCCAGGTAGCAATAGCAATACATTTGAATGTGCTAAATCATGTTAACCTGTTAAAAACAGTTTATTTGAAAAAAAATGTCCATGCTTTTTGACAGACAAGTGTACCATTTGGTTGATTGATAACCTTAAAACAATGGGTGATATTTCCATTGAAGTACATCAAAAGCATTCTTCCCATGAAATAAGCTAGATAGAATTGCAACAGTTAAAGTGCAACAACCAGAAAAGAGACATCTCTGCAACATTTCAAGGTACTAGAATCAATAAAGTGTTTTACATAAGGTTTTGACATGTTCTGGTGATCAAGTTAGGCCAAGGAAATACTGTCTGTTTCTTGTCACTAGAGTTTTAGAAAGTAAACCTTGGGAGCAAGCTATTTCATTGTACAACATTTTTGGACAGCTGCCATGACTTATTTGGAGGTATCCTTTAATCAGATAATTTTTCAGAAGGTAAATTTAAAGAAGAAATATGAATCAAACCCATAACAACAACACCCCTTTAAATTTGTTCCATTTTAAATAAAAATCAAATGAATATTATATAAGTTGAACCATCAGGTAAAATGAATTTCTGTGTATTGGAGCAGGTCTGGTTTCCTTCTTAGAAAGTGACTTAAAAAACAGTTAAAGGGAAAGAGTTACTAGTAATTATCAACTCTCCTTCACATATTTTACAAATGTAGACTTTTATACACATCTTATCACAATTTTAACGGCATACACACTTTCACTAAGATTGACCTTTTAAAGGTGGAAATCATGAATCATGAAAACTCATTTATATCTTGAAAGTAGTTATTTTGATGTAATATGATACTTATGAAAATATTTTTGAAGGAGGGAATTACTTGATAAGATATTTGAAGGAGGATCACATTTTGGGGGTAAACCTGACATTTTTCTCTCAAACATCTTCTAAGAGATGCCTTTGCAAGACGGATATCGTTGTGATAGCCAGGGCTTTTTTGGGTGCTGCCGAGATGAGTGAGTGAAAGTGAACGAGGATTAGCTGAGTGAGAAGGCGGCAATAGGCGGCAAGGCGGTGGCGATAGCGGTGGCGGACGCATCAAGACTCGAGCCACCTACAGTGGCGGTTCCTAAGCTTCACATTAGATCAATGCAAACTGGATTAGGAGAGATTTATTTTGTCCATAACATATCTGCTTGGTTTGACATCAGGGATTAACTTAACACAGATCAGGGCCTGCTCCATGTTTGAACACCAATACACATCTGTCAGAACGCAAGTGTCACTCAAGTTAGCGGCAGACAAGTGCAGCGAGCAAGTGAGCTTAGGCTTCGCGAAAAGCCGATGAGCTGACGTGATATAGTCAAGAATTCCCTGCACATTTTTCCCGGGAAATAAAATACTATCTGGTTATGAATTCCTATCGAATTACAAAGTCGTACATTACAACAGCTGCCATGTACATTTCAGTTCAATTGCCGTCCTTGCCAATAGAGGGCAAGTGAAACCCACCATGGTGATCTATTCATGAGAGTTCATACCTCGCCAGCAATGGGAATACATGTTGGAGGCATGGAAACGTGTACAAACACTACGCATTCACTACTCACAGAATCGGTGTAGGATTTCACAGAACTATTATACTTAAAGATTTATGAAGAACACATGAATAACAAGTCTTGAAATAAAAGAAGATAGGGTGATGTGCATGTATGACCGAAGGGCCACTGTGAAAATGAAACAGTATTTGATTGAGTTACCCTTTTTGAAGAAAAACTATTACATATTTATCATTGGATATAGCTATCATCATTATTATCATTATTATTATTATTATCATCATCATCATCATAATCATAATTATTGTCATTATTATTATCATCATCATCAGTAATATTATTTTCAATATCACTACCATAATTGTCAGCATTATTGTCACAGTTATTATCATTAATAGAATTATTGTAATTATTATCATTATCATTATCATTATTATTATTATTATCTTATCAGTATTAATATAATCATTATAACTATCATTATATTTCATTATTATTATTATTATCATTATTATTATTATTATCATCATTATCATATTATTACTATTCTTATTCTTATTATTATTACTATCATAATTATTATTATTATCCTTATTCTTATTCTTATTATCATTAATATTCTTATTATCATTATTATTCTTATTCATATTATTATCAATATCATAATTATTATCATTATCAATATTGTTATCGTCATATTCATCATCATGCTCCTCAATATCTTAATCATCATTATCATCATCACTATCACGAAAGGTACCAGTTCACCTGTATCTGTAAGGGTTATAGAAGTATGTGAGGTTAAAGGAAGCATATGTCTCGCACAACCTAAGAACAGAACACCCATATTAATAATCCATATTAAGAAATTCAACAATAATTGTATAATTAAAATGAATGACCATATTACAAAAGACTTTTGCCAAAGATATAGATTTCTTAATTCTAATGAAATAAAATAAATGACTTGCTAAATAAGAGCTTACCCACTTGTACTTGCACCAGTTGACCCTAGTACTCTGATTTGAGTGATGTCATCAAATATTTCACTTAATTTGTGAAGATCTGAGAAATATTTCATTTTAATGCACCATTAAATCCTATTTTCATTTCAATATGAATACTTTTTCATCAATCAATATATTCTGTCAGCCACACAAGTCTATTTGGACCAATAAACTTTAAACACTTACTGTGATGTCCTAGGATTTAAGTTAATGCGATATTTCTCTAACTTTTAGCTAAATTACTCATGAAGTCTGAGTTCTCCAAGCTGTTGTAGCCCACCTGCCTATATTTAGTTCCACATAATACATTGATTGACATTATTTTGAAATGATTTTAAGTAATTTGTGTAAATGAGATTCCGCGATCACTCTTATTGGTTATTACTGATTAAGTTTCGAGAAATTAATTTGTGTAACTGTCATTCAATTTGAGCCGGCATATCACTGGCAATCATTCACAATGTGTGGTAGTCAGCTTGTCCAACTACCAACTGACAGGCTTAACTTATCAGCAGTGGATTTTATTGGAATTGCGTTTATCGTCACTTTTTCTGCCATGAAGGCCCGTAATCAATACCCAGACCTTGTGCAGCAGTGAGACACAGCAAGAGCAGAAGTCAAGACTCTTATCAAATGTCAAAATAGAGACAGACCACTGATGGGTTGATTAAAGATGGTTTTTGACCCTTTTCATTGTAGGGAAAACTGTTCTTAACCCTTATGCTGGTGGTGGCTAATTTGGTCATTACAGAATGATGCAAAAAAGGTGGAAAAATGACTGAAACCCTTGCATGTGGATACTCATCTGAGAGTACTCATTGAGAGCTGTCCAATGAATACCAACATGACAGGGTTTAGATGGTTTTCAAAAACCTATGCATCCATGTGCTTCGGACGAAAGTAGCCTCAGCATTGAAAAGGTTAATTTTAGGTTACCAAATCAGCGATATCCCACAAGTAATAGGTTAAAGACAGGTGGTCTTAATTAATACTTAAATACATAAGTATTTTCAAATGGGAAGTTTCTAGAACCAGTCTATATAAAAGGGTGTTTTCTGTTCACAGAAGCTCAATGATCAGGGGCTAGACTACACCCAACAGTCAATTGTACATAAAAGAATGGAGTAAAATACATTCATATTCTAGTTTACATATAACGGATGGAGAATTTCTGCATATTGCACAAAATGTTGATACAACACATTGCGTAAACTAATAACCCTCTATCACAAATGTTTTGATAGTATACTACGATGAAAAGCCCTTCAATCATAATACTCAGTAATTGAAAGTGGCTACTACATAACAGTGTATCCGGTTACAGTGTATCAAGATACAATCAAATCTCATTTCCATATCATAACAACCCAGTAAGGGTAAACTTCACAGAAGTGCATCAGCTGTGAATAGTTTAATACTGTGACCACCTTCTAATGTAAACACAAAAGCCTCTCTTTCAAGGAACCCACGCTTGTTGTTTCACTCTGTCTTAATGGAATGGTATCTCTAATTGATTTCAAGGAAATATACTAATTTTTATCTAATTCAAAATATACCATAAAGCACAAGACTTTTCCACTTCTTCATCATCTGATCTTCTCTATAAAAACTGTGAGGGCAAGATATGTTGCTTCCTCCAGAACTTAAACCAATAATAAATCTCATTATTGTCTAAATTGGACTTTGTCATCATCGACACCTCCAAAACTGAATAACTTAATGGCCAAAGAAAATGCATATTCCATGATTTGAAAAAGAAATGAGAACCTCCTTAAGGTGAACATATAATTAGCCCATAAGGCACATTGCTTATCCTATAGTAGCAAATTTCAGCAATGAACAAATATACTTCTGAAATGTGAAACAACACATATTAGAGAATTGATGCAAAATGTTCTCCTCATAAAGCAGGTATTTCAGACCTAGATATCAGCTAGCTTTCCTAGTACGGCACAGAGTGGTACTGACAAACCGTAGAAAAGAGTTCAAGGTGCTGACACGCCATTGGATTATTATCAATTGAAGGCCAATCAATCAGTGTCAATTTCACCCATGTTTATGCTGATGACGACATCGACGAGAAACAGACATGTGTAACATACCTGAGCAGTATCTGTGGGATCATAGTCTTAGCCAGCAGGGTGTCGGGGCGTCTTTTGGACACCCAAACCCTCAAAAATCACCATTCAGGACACCCAAAATTATTTATGAGGAATTACTTAGAATGTTAATTTCAAGCATATAATAAAAAAAATTCAACTCAATATAATTCCCAATAGCCATGTAAATCATGCTTTATTTCATTGATTAAATACCTCTTTATGTTTGTAATCTGAGTCTAATGTGGTCTCACTTGAAAAACAAGATGCCCAAAAAATTTTAAATTGTCAATTTTGGGCCCCCATTTTCTAAATCCTGGCTAAGACCCTGAGTGGGATATTACACTCTTAGTAGCCTGTGCGTAACTTGACCCGTAAGACCAACCACCACGTCACTGTAACAAATAAGAAACCAACCTGCCACTGAGTCTGATCACTCTCTCTCTCTCTCTCTCTCTCTAGGGGACTTGTCTGTGCGTCTGCCGAAGCCTCTCTATTCCGAATGCACCATAATAACACGAGTTAGTAGTAGGGCACCGGCACTGAATGAAAAGCCACGTGACTAGTGAACATTAAAAGCACCTGTTGAGGAACCTTATATCATCAAGGGAATCTAAACTGCACTGCCATTAATCACACAACAGTTATCTGAACAAACAAAATGAAATATATTACAAACATGCACATCTGTGGCACAGGGCCCGAGAACTTGACATGTTGAACTTGTCGGAAAAATATCTTACTCCCAGCATTGTTATTTCAAAACCCAAGGGAGAGAATTATATTTGGGAGGGAGAGAAATGTATGAGAGCAAGAGTTTTTAATCCAAAAAGTTAAATGAAAATAGAAATTACATTTAGAACACCATGATTTAGATAGTCAAGAGTTTTATGCCCCAGTTTCCACAGGTGTCATTAAAGTTGTTTTAATGCATAAACAAGCTCATTAAACAACATGCAGGGCTGTCCCTGTGTTATATGTGAAAGTATGTTACAAGTACAATGTTTAGATACATGTAACATATAGGGTATATTGACTAAGATTCACAAAATGTGAATTAGAGCATATACCGTCACATTCTAAATAGAAGGGACTTCTGTCGAATAGGTGAACTCGACACAACCTGAATGGAGTTACAAGGAGGCATTTGTAAACACATTTGAGTGATACTCAAGGTGTCTGCTATATACAAATATCAATTTTGTAAATGATAATTTCATTTCATTAAAAATGACATTCCAAAGAAAAAAAGCTGTCTTAGATTACTGCCATTCTTCTAGTTCACGTCAAAAAACATAACTCTCTAAAAATCCACAAGAACTATTAATAACAAGTTTAAATAAGTCATGGATGCTTCTTTCATGTGATGAACATCTATGTATTCAAGGGTTTCGTTTTTCACATTTTTAAAACTTTTAAAAATCATTTAAAGCTATATAGAATATAACAGTGAAACTAGATATCACTGAATCAAATCTTCAAAGTAATTTGAAAATATAGAAGTCAAGTAATGACTATAATCATGGTGTTATTATGAAAGACAAAAAAGTAGAGACATGTATATTACCTCATCTACTGATGTTTTACAGCAAAGAATCCCAAGCATCTTGCTGAAATGCTACATAGCTACAAGGTCACCTTGAACCAGGGCGCAGGCATAGATCACCTACATAGGGGTATGTCATTGTTTCATAAAGATCCCGTGACAGCCAGGGCAACCTAACAAGAAACAGACTTTCTGATCCTTCTAATAATAGTGCACGAACCAATATAAGTGATTGCCCGCTTGCCATGGCAAGTAATATTCACTGCCTGGCAAGTAGAAAACATCCAAGACTCACCAAACTTGCAAGTAGAAAATTTAAAGTAAATAGCAGATTCATGATTTGAATTGAATTAAATTAAATTTGAATTAAATTGAAGTTAACTCACAAAATGAATTTATTTACATAGAGGAATTTAAAATAATTAAATTTGAATATATACATCACAGAAGTATCTTGATATATACCAAAAATTTGAGAGGTACTTCATCAAAATTTACTTTACAATTGTAAGATAACTGCAGGCCATTTATTAAGCTGCTTTGCGAACAGTGCCCAATTTGCCCATGCCAGCAGGGCACCGCTTGGACTCCAAAAACCTTGAAAGACACATGCTAGTCACCTAAAAGAATTCCAGTCACTGATCTTTTAATAGGTCTATTTCCATGGTATATTTCAAAGGAAATGGCGGAAAGAAATGTTTCACTTCTATGTGAATGTAAGGAAATAACTTTAAGAATATTAAGATACCAAGATAAATACATTTCCTAAATAACTATATACATGGTGTAATCTATGATTATAACCTGGATATCTTGCTGCTTTCTTTGAAAACTATGCAACCAAAAGTATTATGGTGTCCACTTAGAACACCCTGTACCAAATATACTGTCCCATATAGGTATTAACAGGTTAAGGATATCCACACAATCTAACCTAACATATCCCCCTCCATCAATCTCACAGTGAAAACATGCACAGGTATTATTTGATTACCTGCCCATGCAATCAATGCCACCTATTGCTTGAGTCAACATAATAGAAAGCTTACAAGATGCTCCAGGGTTAATCATTAGCTTCAGTATCATGCTATCATTTCTATTGTTACTGTATGTGTGAACAAAATTACATAACCAAACATCAGAGATTCAGATTGCAATACCCCATACTCCAATAAATATGTGTGGATCAAAAAGTTGTTACATTCATGATTTTTGGAAAATAACTGTGAAATATACATGAAATGAATAAATGGAAAAATAAGTGTGAAATCCCAATGGATACAAAATTATTTGGATCTAGTTTATAATCACTTTTTCTACCATGATAATTTATGAAGCTTAGCTCTGAATAGCCAGTTGATAATGGTGGGGACCTAAGTTTCAAAAGGGAGTAGTAGACTTCATTAGAAAGACTACAGCTGACACTAAGAATAAGTACAATAAACTTAACACATCTCATGAAATATGTGTCTGGGTTGGCAGGCCAACAAAAGCAATTTAAGGAAACTAAAGGAGCACCCCAATTGCCATGTACAAAGCATATAGGAAAAAAAAGTTGGGTACGCATTCTGGCAGAGTAGAGAGAAAACGGCAATCCAGGTCATGACAGACAGCCACGGACAAAACAACACAGTCATAAATCTTTAACGAGATAGAGGGTATTATTGTCAGATGTTTCACTTGACAAAAAATTAGCCTACTCAGTTTCACAGCCAACAAGACAGTAGCTGTTGATTTCAGCTGATTTGTGTTGATTTCCTCATCACATTCCAAGAGTGTTTTTCTGATTAGATCCACACACTTAATTGGGTAAACAATCAATGTAAATGTTAATTGTTTGGCGAGAGTTCACTGCTTTCATTAGCTGTTGTGTGTTGTGTTGAGAAGGCTGTTGTGTGACTAGTCATGCGTGAACGCAGCCAGCGCAGCTTCCAGCTTCGGTGGCCGTTACTGCTCAGTTCAGCCAAGCGCGCACTTGTCAGAAAGCTGTCAGTGCTGGCATGAGACATGATTGATGTGGCGATCAGTGGTTGCTGCCTTTACAAAGGTTCGTTCACTGCATGCCTTTGATCCACGCATAAATTCTTTGAAGTTATGCACTGGTCTTTCAACAGTTGCTTATCAGGCCTTTTATTCTTGATTATTCATTTGGAACAGTGCGACAGGCCTTCCTTGGCCGGCAACTCATTTGGAGGAGCCGACCATAAACCACACTCACTCCTGGGGACCTGACAGCGGATATTGTGTCCAGATGAAAAACTGTCGGCCGAACCTCATCAGTCATGTAATGCTAATAATAATGCACATCACTAAGCCCTGAATAACGTGATTTTAATTTTCAAAATAGAAATCCTGTCCAGCAGGCAATATGCGGCTAGAGTGATATTTTCTGTTTGACCTGTGTTTGCAATAAGAAATGACATAGAGCTAAAAGTGTCAGCACTCAGTCCGTGGGGAAAACATTAAAATCACAAATGTACAAATTATTGGCGTGAAGTATTATAGAGTGAGGCGAATGCTGATATTGCCAACCATCAAGCTGTCATCATGTATCAGCCAAATGTTCATACTAAATTACCTGCCCCTCAACATAAATCACTCAAGCCTTTTTTATGCCCCTCCCCTTTCAGGACCCTGCATACTTATTTACAGTTCACATTACCAGCCAGACGGCGTAATGTATTGCCAACGGAACTCGTTCTCTGTGAAACCCCTTTTCATATGCAGAATCAGGCTCCTTATCATGAGTCCTGCCTTCATAAAGCAGGTTCATGAGAAAATTGATAAAAGCCCCGCTGCAGACTGGTTTCTGGAATCCCGGTCATTAACTATTATTTATGTGACTAGAAAGTGACAACTATGAAAAATAAATGATGTTATTTGTGAACCTTGTGACTGATAACAACACCCATCAATCATGCTACAATTAGCAATCCTCATTACTCCCATAATGAAATCCATTTATTTCAGCCCCCCTCCGCAAGCCTGCATATATATTTCACTGGCCGCACCAGCGCGCCGCGCAAGGTAATTATGAATTAGCCCACAGCCAGGAGATTGCACTCTAACTTGTCAATCTAAGATTTCATTGGAAACCAGCATCAAAACAATAAATCTTAGCAGTGTCAGTTAGAGCCAGACGTCTTTGTTTGCTCTGCTGAACAAATACGCTTATAATAAAGGCGGTGCGCATGATTGATTGTACTTGGAGATTGATTGTAAGTTCCCACAAAGGCGACTTGACAGATGATTGACATCTGGACATGAGAGGTTTGATTGATGCTTTTCAGGCAAACAGCAGATGGCGAAGCAGCTAAAGGAAAACGCCAGAAAATTCCATTTTCCCAGACTAACCCTTCAAACACACTCAACCCCGCCTCCCGTGCTCGTGTCATTGTTTTAACATGCCTAGATCGCGAGAAAACATGAAAATACAGAATGTAAACAAATTCTCGCGCAAGGCGTGAGTTTTGCCGACTCGCTCTTGCGCTCGTTTAACATAGAAAAAACATTTACATGTTTCTACTCACACTTCATCCGCTTTGGTTGAGTCTGTTTCCGCCGAGGCATCCCAGATACCTTCACTAATCCACTGTTATAAAGGAAAATACATGAGAACGCGAGCAAACACTGTTTAAACGTGTGAATTTAGGAGGCTTCCTACATACGAACTGACCTCCAAAATAAACCGGATGTGTTGTAATGACTGGTGCATGCTGGGAAAGGTCAGGTCAATCTAACCGCTTCCGCTTTTCCAGGCGTGATTCGGTTGCACAAGGCCTTTAAATCATGTATATTGCTGTAATAATTAATTGCTTGTTTGGATCATTTTGTGGTTAGAGAGAATTTAAGTCAAGGTATGTAGCCGAAGCACAAGTTGCGTTTGATTATGCGGGGTTTAAGGCATAATGTTGATGTAGATCACCGACATGTCCGTGGTGGCAGCACTGTTCACGACTGTAGTCTGTAAACTTGCTTGTCTCAATGTTTTCCCTGTGGCTAGACCACTCACCACTTAAACTATGTTAATGACGAATTTATTCAATCAGGTGCATTTGACAAAGGATTGGAATCGAGCATAACAAATGTTTGATCTCTTAAGTGACCCTTTCAAGGTGATCAGTTCTTGCTAACAATTTTACAGATGTATTTGCATCATTGAGGTGTTTTGTAGGTCATAAACTCTAAGGTGACCCAGATGGCAATCTATGGGTGTTCAGTCAGAAGACAAATAATAACAAAACAAACACACAATGGAACTTGCATACATTCTCATACATAGTCATGCTCTTATGACAACAGGCATTCAGATATTGTATCACTATGACAAGAAAATAAAACCCTTGATGCAGGTTTCATCTCTCATGGCCTGCCTTGTTATTTGAAGGTTTGAAAAAAAGGTTGATGGGGTTATCTACTAACTTTACATCTCAAGGGGTATTCATATCTTCAAATAATTAATATTTCAAAATATGTTGTACTCTATCAACATTTAAAGGTTGCTTTGCCAGTTTAGTTAGAGATGTGGATGGTTTCTTTTATGAATAGATCAGGGTCTATTTGATATATACTTAATTTTATAAATGAATGTTGCATTATTTTCTACTTCTGAAGTCCTACTTCTGACCCCATCCCGTGGCTGAAAAGTAACTCTATGTTAGCAAAAAGGGAAGCCACTCAATATTAACGTTGTTTTATTTTGGCGCTACATTGTGTCATTGAATCTTATAACAGAGTATCTTATTAGATTCCTACAAATACAATGTATCTCTTACAATGATTACAATTTTACACAAATTTGAAACATTGTATTAATTTTGAACCATCTTAAAACTTAGAAGCAGGAGTCTTCAATTCATCCCTGCCAGGAAGTAAAAGCTATGCAGTACCACAGTATGTCCCCTGAGGTTTGAGAGGATAGCACCAATTAGAGCAATTGCATCCTAGGGGACAGTACAGACTGTGCTCTGAATTGAAATTGACCCTCATTAGAAAGAATTAATATACATTTTTGTAAATCACAGAAGAAGAATTCATGATGCTGAATAAGGCAAATATTGCAACAAATTGGTCATCTATTTTTCTTTTAAGAATGATGTAACAGGAATCTGATGATCTATCTCAACTAGATGAGTAGAGTAAGAAAACAATAATACTTCACCAGTCTGTGTAACTTGTAAAGTATTAGAATGGTACCTATATGTTGCTTTTGTATTTGTTTTCTTACTTTTTCCTAAGTAGGGATAGGTACCGGTACTCGATCATCGATACGATACCAAATATCGATAATGAATAGGAAAAAGTACCATGTATGCATATTGTTTAAGATCTGTTATATACCGATACTGCTTAACGATATAAAACTGATTTAACTGCTACCTGGATATCTCCCCATGAAGGCAGTAAGTTATTTATTAGCGAAATTTATGAAGTTCAAAGCACAGAATTAAGTGTCTTAGAGGCCAGAACTATAATCAAAAATATTGGCACAGGTTGGTATTGTATAGTCAGAGAGGTCTATTTATAAATAGATTGTCCCTGCCTGGTATCATTAAGAAAATATTGGTATTGTATTGTATTGCAAAAATCTAAAGGTGCCAATCCCTATTCGTAAGGAAGAAAGTTTCAGGATGCATAGAATGTGGCACCGGTGGTGAAAATATGACGTTTACTGTTAAAGGGTTAAATCTTTTGAATAAGTTGCTGAAAGTGAAACAATTTGATCCAAGTAACGTAGTCCCACTAAAGCCAGTGTTCACTCGATATATTGTAAAAGACATCTAGATCTTTTGTTTATTTTCAAAACAATGTTTAGCATCAGAATGATATTCAGCAATGAGCATACCAGATGATAGAATATTGAGATACTAGTGTCCAAGTATTTTTAAGTGGTTAAACTATAATGGTTGATGTTTTCCATTTGCAGGGTCAACATGGAAGGAGAACTAGCTACTGAAGATGCTTATGACACTCACATTTGCCTGAACTGTCGTACCACAGTAGTGGGTCTCATCAACTATGTCAAACACAAGAAAGAGGGCTGTCCTGCGCGAGTCAACGCCAACACATCGCCCCCTACATCCAAGACAGCAAACCAGGAAGGACAAGAAACCCTCTCAGTCAGTGTCCCTTCCGGTGATGATGGAGGCTTCGGCACGGTTCAGCTCAGTCCAAATCCCACCAGCGGAGTCAATCCCAACATGGTTCTCAAGACAGGTACAGAGAAGGCACCAGAATCATTCCTTTCCTGTTTGGAGTTGCAGAGTAGAACGTCTGGCCAATCAAAAAACAGCCCACAGAAATCGGACGACTATCAATTGCGCTCCAGCGAGGACAAGAATCTTCCGATTTCTAATCTTTTGAACGATATAGGGTTCAGTAGTGATGACGAGGAGGCCCTAGATACATTTGGGGACTTCGCCATGGAGGATGATAGCGATGATGATTACTGTCCTCCGAGGGGCCACACGGGGGGCAAGTGGAAGCCTGGCTCGAGGCCCCCTTTGGGGCACAGAGGGGGCAAATGGAAACCGGGAGCCAGGCCCCCTGCTAGAGAGAATGGTGGCAAGTGGCAGGCAACACAGTCGGGGGGAAAGTTTAAGGAATCGCCCCCTCAGAATGGGGGAAAATGGTCAGCAGACTCACATGCGAGTGGTGGGAAACATTCTGGTGGAAAGTGGGGTTCCCAGTCCCCAGTTGGCGGGGGCAAAAACATGCCAAACCACTCCGAAATTGAGAGCGAGTCAAAACGGGAACCCGAAATGAACGGAGAGCATTCTATTACAGAGGAGCAACCTGTGGATGGCGAGACACCGAAATGCACATATTATTGCCAATCCTGCAATAGAACCCTAAAATCCCGACTCTCATATGAAATGCACCTATCGTCCAAGTATCACATGAAGCGGTCAGTTCTTGGTCAGGGCGATGCAGCGACTGCGACCGAGCTTCAGGGTCAGCTGGACGTCCAGTTTCTCGAGCAGCTTCTGGACGATAGTGTGGACACAGTGACCATGGGGCAAGGGGCGCCGGCAGAGTCACACCCCTGTACTGTATGCGACAAGGAATTCGGCAGCAAGTATTTGATGGCGCGTCATCTACTGACCACGTACCACCACCGCCGGGCGATCGGTCATCCCGACCAGATGACCCTGCTGGAGAAATACCACAGAGAGGTGCTCAAACAAAGTCCATTCCACTGCCAGGTGAGATCAGTGTAGAGGGGTGAGCTTTGCAGTAGACCCTTAGCCAGCATTTTGACACCCAACCCCTGCAAAATCATACACCAGGATACCCCAATTTTGGAATATTTTTTTTCAACACTCTCTGCCATATTGTGGCTTAGTTGTGACTAGCCAGTTGTATGTAGTGGAGAAAACCGGACTACCTGGCAAATAAACACCCAAATTGTTTCGGCTTTTTATGCCCAGTTTGGACACCCCTTTTCAAAATACTTGCTAAGGGCTTACTTTGACATGCACATCAATAATCAAAGATGTGCAATAGCTTAGGACTAGATGCATATAAGCCTTACACAAATTTTGAAATATCTAACAAATGGCTACTATTCAAAACCTCAGAGGTGTGAACACCTATATAACATTTGAACACATTTCCTCCTATTACATGGTTGAAAACCTCCTTGATATGAACACCTTTTTTGATCTATTATCTATTGTTTAAATCATTTTAGATATTCATGATCAAATCCTGAAATCATTTTAGATAGGAACACCTGTAGTGTACTGAACACATTTAGCCACCCCATTTAATCCTATAACGTTGTTGGAAAATTTTCAGTTGTGGGTACCTCCTATAGTAATCACAATTCCCGTCCCATTTTCCTATATATCTATGTTGAAAATCTCCTAAGAGGTGAATACATCATGATATTTATACTTTTGACTAGATTGTAAGCTAGATATTCCCATCTCAAAAGCTTCACTGTGTGCACACCTTACCTTTATTTTGTACCATTCTACCATTCCATTCTACTGGAAACAGTGCTGCTTTAGACTGAAATTTATCTTCCGAACACCTGCCATTTCTCACTGCAAATGTCATGAATGCCACACGACTTGTTTTCACTTATGTGCAGGGAACGTTAACCCATTAAAACTTGGAGTCAAAGTCTTAGCCAGCAAGGCACAAAATTTGGGCATCATTTGGACACCAAACCCCTTAAAAATCACCCCTCATGAGTGTGTCATGACACCCAAAATTTATCATGAGGAGTTTCTTAAAATGTCTATTTCAAGCATATTTGATTGCCCCTTTTCACCTCACTTTAATTACATTGTGTAGGGATATTATGCCAATGCCATATCTCAATAAGTAACTACATGTTTATGCTTGTATACTGCGTATATTGTGCTCTCTCTCTCTCTCTTGAAAAATAGGATGCCCAAAAATTTGTTCATTGACAATTTTGGCCACTCAGATTCTAAATGCTGGCTAAGATCCTTCTTGTAGTAGCCAAAATCAGACTGGCAATTACAATATAACATGTTATGCAATAGCTAAGTTGCGAATGTATTTGCAGAAGAATTGATAATTAGAACACTACCCACAACACTCCTACAAATATTTTGTAAAATCATCCTTAATACATTAGTTATTGTCAAAAAAGTATCTTAGATCCAGCCAACAATTTGTAATTGGAAATACTAAGCATGAATGGGTTAAAAATATATATCAGAACCATATATGTTTCATTTGACCTTTTCAACCCCATGGCTTGCAGCTGGATAGCCAAATTAGCGAATAGTTTCTATACTGAAATAAATATATTTATTGTTTTTCTTTCAATTTAATAATTCTACTTATGGAAATTTATAGTTCATATCACTGTCCACTACCAAAAAATTGGTTTATTGTTTCACACATTGGAAAAAAATATTAGGTCAATTGTAAAAAAGATCTTTGAGGGTATAGTTGTACATAGTATTCTGGAATATTACTTTTCTGAACCTTTTGCACACTAATCTGTGAGTATTTTTCCATACTAATGCAAGATTATGGGGACATGTATCAAATTAGAAATATTGCACAATAATGAATGTCCAGAAGCACATAATTTTCTTTGAAAAAAATGAATGAAGAAAATAAGAAAGAATGACACTTATAAAAGAAGTCTTCAACAAGAAGAACACTCCAAATGAGAAGGGTTCAAAAAACATTCATATTGAAGTTAAGATCTTGTTCAAAGTTTCATCTGGACCTTAGTATGATATTTTTGAAAACAATGTTAGAAATGAGCAAAAATTCAAGAAACTTCTGGAGGATAAAGTTGGTTGGTTTCTGATTCTCATTTCCTTTTCAAATATTTTTCAAAAGGTTTAAGTGCTCTGGTCAAAAAGAAGATGTTTTTGTGTGCTGCAGGCATGATTGAGTTAAAAACTGTATTCTTATCTATCCTCTGATGAAAAATATTGTGCAGTTTTTTATAAGACTTATTTTGTTTTTTACAGATATGCAGCTTTTATTGTAACACAGGAGATGACTTGATGATCCATTTGAAGACTGTCCAGCACTCCCTAAAATGCAACGCTCTCATTGGTCCAATGTTCTGTGCACTCTGCTCGTTTTCCACGTACGAGAATGAAGAATTTCTGGAACACATGAGCAGCGTTGAGCATGTGGAAAAGGTCTCTGGTTCTACTCGGCCTTGCGTAGTTCAGGAACGGAAAACAGACTTGACATGTAAATTCTGCGGAAAGATGCTGCACTCTTCGGTGGCCATGAGGCGCCACCTGGATTTCTGGCATGGCAACGGGGAGCCAAAAAGGTCCGCCTGTGGCCGGTTGAGACCTATTTGTAAGTTTTGTGGTTGGCAATCCTGGTCAAAGTCAACGTTGAAAATTCACGTCCGCCGAATGCATACCAAGGAGCGTCCGTTTCGTTGCGAGTTGTGCAATAAGTCGTTCACTGACCAGGCCTCCTTGAAGCAGCACGATAAGGGAAAGAAACACTTCATGCGTCTCAAGATGTCCCAAGAAGACAATGATGGTATTGGTTGTATGTTTAAGGACAAGAAAATAGGGATTGAGGGACAAAAGGTGGTGAGAGTAAAATCGGAAATCGAGGATGATAGTCCGGTTGAGTTGGTGATGCCCCCTGCCGACTATCTATCTAGGCCACCGATTCTAGATAGCGATGATTTCAATAAAAGAACTTCGGGTGATGATTCTGAGAACGTAGCCCCAGTTGATGAGAAGGATATAGATGCCATTATGAAAGAATCGCAAAAGATTCAACAGAGCGGAGAATCGGGGAACGGTAGCATTAAGATCACAATTGTAAGAAATGTTAAGTTGTCCAGCGGTAGCAATGACCTATGGTCTACTGAGCTAAGTACCCAAGTTCCTTTGGCGGACGAAGAGGGGGTGTCCAGTGAACGGAAATGTATCGACCAATCAGAACAGAGAGAAAAATGCAGTGATGCAGATGCTGACGGGGATCCTCCACAATCGGTTGACTTGGAGACCTCGGTCAGTGGATTAATAGAGGGAAGTCCTACATCTCAGCATTCAACACCACCGAAAAAAAAGAAAAGGAAATACAATCGAAGTTTATTGTTTAAATGTGATTTCTGTAGTTTCAAGACAAATCAGTACTTGGATCTTCGGCCACACTACATTGAGGCCCACAACGGGGTGGTCAAATTTTGCATGGATTGCGGAAAATCGTACAAGGATGAAATCACCTATGCAAAACACTTGGAATGTGCACTGCATAAAACCCAGGCAGCTAAACAGAGAGATAAGTCAGTGAAATTTACATGCAAAGTATGCGAGCAGGAGTTCTATGACCAAAAACAATGTTATCTGCATGAGGTTAATCACTTTATTACAGAGAACGAGCTGCGTCTCAAAGGCAAGAATAAGAAATATCAGACATACCTGGACAGCATCGAGCATTTACCTAGAAGCGACCGCGTTGAATGTCCGGAATGCGGTAAACAGTTGAAAAAGACCGGAATCGAAAATCACTTGCGGTTACATACATCGATGCTCTTCTTCCAGTGTCATCTGTGCTCGAAGAAATACAGTACCGGTTCAAACTTACGTCAGCATATGCGGCGCCATATTAAGTTGTTCAGTGTCCATTGTGATGTGTGTGGAAAGGGGTTCTATACCCGGGACGAAAAGTGGGAGACCCACATGAAGCGGCACAGAAAGGGTCCCCGGGATCACGTGTGCGAAATTTGCGGGAAGAACTTCATTTCGAAAGGCTCGCTCACAAACCACCTGAGACTACATACGGAGAAAAAATTCAAGTGCCCGATGGAGGGCTGCAGGCAAGCCTACGTTCACAGACATGCGTTGATCATGCACATGCGTGTGCATACGGAAGAGCGACCGTATCTTTGCGACGAGTGTGGCTACGCGGGAAAGTCCAAAAACCAGCTCACGAGACACAAGAGAACTCACACTGGAGAGAAGAAGTACTCGTGCGAGTACTGCCCCTATAGATCGGTCAACAGCTCACAGCTGCGCCGACACATGCGAATACACATCGGCACGAAACCCTACCAATGCCCTTACTGTGACTATTCCTGTAACACGATGGAGAACATCCGCAAACACATCACGAAGACCAAGAAGCATGCTGGTCGTTTCGTCTACTCCTGTCAGTTCTGTAAGAATTTCGGCACGAACGAAAGTAAGGAATTCACCGACCATTTGATTGTGGAGCATAACGCAGATGCTAAGGATATGGATGTCATGTCGGCGTTCGCAGGAATCTACAAAAAGACGGAAGATATAAGGAAACCTGAAGAAGGTGCACAGATATTGCCCACCAGAGAAAGAGGCATGAGCAAGAAGAAGGATGCAGATAGTGATGATATGAGAAGCCCTTATGCTGCTGATGGCTGATTTGGCCTATACAAAATGATGCAGAAAACCTTAAAATTGACTGAAACCCTTGCCACATGGGTACTCATCTAAGAGTACCCCGCGAGAGCTATCCAATGGATACCAACATGATAGGGTTAAGATGGCTTTCAAAAATGTGTTCCTCCTTGTTCTTTGGAGGAAAGTAGCCCCAGCATTGGAAGGGTTAACCTACACCATGGCCTTCCATGAAAACTGATTATCTTGATGGAGTTCATTTCGCAAAATTTTAGTGACAGGACAACTTGACAGCTCACCAATTCTCCTGTGGTAAAACTCCTGGTCAACCAGGAGTATAGCATCCTCCTTGTTCTTTGGAAGAAAGTAGCCTAAGCATTTGAAGGGTTAAGGTATCTCTTCAGGACACCTGTTTTTTCTGGCTGATGTGTGTTTCACTGTGGTGAATTCAACTTTAACTGAAATAGTATATGAAAAAGCAATAAGTTTTAAACTTACTATAAGTTGCTGCTGGTATTATCAGGAGGAAGGGAAATTTATAGAAACCAGAACAAGGATTTTGCCAACTAAAGCTGGGATCCAGTATGTCAGTGTAGGTGGTTTGTACAGTATAAGATAGATGTACCTCATGTGCTTTGGATAAAACTAAAGAAAAGTGAATATTCTTTGCTACAAAATCAACATTTGTGATGAGGACATCTCTGACTGATCTGTGTGGTTAAGCCCTTACCATTTGTGCTTGTGAAGATAGCTGTAAATAATAATGGTAATTATGGTAGCTCTCTCTTTGAGGGCCTTTTTACTGCAGTGAATCAAATTTTGACTGACAAGAGTAGCTAAAAGCAGTATACATATGAGAGCTCTCTTTTAAATGGTTTACCCATAGAGCTTCATTAAGCTCATTACCTGTCAGATAACTCACAGATAAGTGATAAAAGGGTTAAAATTATGGTTTATAGCAATCTGGCCTTACATAACAGGAGTTGCCTGTATTCATTTATTACTGCCCTGCTTCTCTTACATATTTTGCAAAATATCTTACTAATAAGACAGAAGGTATTGAGAGGAATTATGATTCCAAAAAGAGGCTGAGAACACAGTTTTTTAAGCGGTTGTTTGAATTTCCCAGTATTCTTAAAACTTAATCTGATTTGTTGTATGTTTAGCTTAGGTTTTATAAGGATCCTTTGAGCAAAATAAAGACCTATTTAGGTGCTAAAGTCATGAATGGGTTAATGTCTCTATAAAGAGATATCATATGCATTGAAACTATTTCTTAAAACATGAATGTGGTGGTACTCTTGTGTTTTTGAAACGTTTATAATTATTAGTGAATGGAATTTTACATTTTGTTAAGCTGTGATCATTTATGTCTGGAGTGAAAGTGTTGTCTGAACCTATGACTATGATACCATGAGGTTTGCCCAGGTATTCAAATTGATTTTACTGTACATACATTTTAGATCTATCATTTTTGGATATTAAAAAAAAAGAATTTATGATTGAATTCCAACCAATTTGGTATTTAAGGAGATATCACCAAAATAGTCAGGGGATTTTGGCATGAATGGGTTAAGAAGGCCTCACTATTTGCATGTTACATTGCTTACTAAAGCATTATTCGGAGATTATGTGGACCCATGGATACCCATACATGATAGGTCTTCTAAAAGGCTTGACTATGTTTTTTATACTTGTAGTTTATCATTTTGAAGTTGGAGAAAATGGGCTTATCTTTCACTGTTTTTTTTGTTAATTCGCTGTAAAACAGATGTTTCTTATTTTCTTGTAAGCTCATTCAGTATCGTCATATATTCATACAAGAAGAATCTTGTACAGATAATGTGTCATGATTTATACAAAACAGGTCACTGATTGATAGTTAAATACATTTAAAATCATTGATAACATACATCAAATAAATCTACATTTGAAAGTTTGCATGTTCTCATTGATAAAATAAAATTTGATTTACATTTATGATGTTTGTATGTATTTGTTGATTAAATACTTTAAGTTGATTTACATTTACAATTATGGCATGAACTCATTGATAAAAATTCATGAGCTGAGGCATAAATAATTGTTTTTTGTTTTTTTGTCTTGCAAATCTAAAAAATTCAAATTTTAATACAATTACAGAGTTAGTTTGTCTTGCATTTTCGTGAAATGAAAATTGTGATAAAAGTGTTAATTCCCCATTCCAATGGAATCAATAAATTCTGTTATTTGCATATTTCTATTGTTACAGTTATTCTTATCCATGTCACTGCCATTATGTGTGGCTCTTTGTTGCACTTAGAATGTGATGGCTGGAATAGAAATCAGCCAATTCAGTTGTAGAAGTATCTTTTAAGATAAGTCAAAGTTGCAGTCTGCAGTTGGCTTATTTTTCACATACGTCCATAGGTACAAACTGGCACTTTCATTACACATAAGTACTAAGTCTGATAATGAACTATTCAAGTAACCTGCAGCGGTTCAGGTACTTTCAATACTTTTCTTGTGATTCCATGTGATTACTAATGATCACTGAATTGTCAGAAGTAACAGGACTGGCAAAACAGTGGCACTACCTACAAAATCTAGAGGTAGTCAGTCTGCTGGATTACCAGAACAAATATCAGAAGTAAATTTGGTATTTAATTTAAAACTATGACCTTTGGCAGTGGTGAAAGACAAAAGGCAGTCTGTGAGATATACCCTAGACCACTTGACTACTGCGGCATCCCAATAAACAGGCAAAAAATAGATAAACCATTATCTTCATAGTAGGAAAGGGCCTTTTTGAGCCAACATGGAAAAGCTGCTATTTCATGGATAAAAATTCTTTTATGTGAAATATTGTTTTTTTTTTAGCCATTTATAGGGAAATGTGGTTTTGTGAAGTACAGAGAAAAGAAAATCATTAAAAACTTAATATATAAATTTCATACGATGTCCCGGTATGAACTCACTTTTAGTTTGGGTTATCGCCGCATGGTGGCAGCACCGTCCAGTACTGACTCCGCTGCTCCTGACATTGTTTTCACACATCTACCTTTCTGACTTTTTTCCACGTGCCGTGCTGTTGTTTATCTAAGCTTGTTATTGAGGGTGCCACAGTGGTAAGAGGGTACCCTTTTCATGGCACGCGATGCTGCAAAGCTTTAACTTCTTTGGTAAACATCCAAGCAGAAATGCAGTTTCTTGAAAACCCGCAAAAACGAAACATCTGTGGCTTTGGTTAAAAACGAAACTGAAATGAGATTGCAAGAATAACGATGCGTAATTGATTTCGATTGCATCATCTTGCATACAATATGTGTGCTAGAACGTTTATTGTACTTCGAAACCACCAACTTAATCCATATACAATCTCCTAAGAGTGACCGCCGCAATAGGGTTTATTCGCTTGATGTATGTAATTTACTCCTTAGATTGCTGGTGGCTAATTCGGCCAATGCATAATGATACAAAAAAAACTTTAAACATTACTGAAACCCTGACATATGGGTACTCATCTATGAGTACTCAGCGAATACCGATCTTTGGACAAAGATAGTCTTAGCATTGGAAGGGTTTAAGTGCATGCCACTGCGATCCTTGCCTTTCGAATCAAAAGGTTTTTCAGTGTCGTCGGTTCTAAATAACATGATTCATTATTTCCAGTGACAAAAATACATTTAAATGATAAATAACTTCAGGTAAAGAATGCATGTTATTTTTCCTGTTAGAAATAACCACGGCACCTCCTGACCCAAAGACCGCGCTCAACCCTTAAAGGATGTTTTCCTTAGGTGATCCTTAGGGAAATCACATACCCAGGAAAATACTTGTTATAGATATGCTACTCAGAACTCGCCGTCAAATATTTTGTAATATAACTATTTCTAAAAAGTTGATGTTATAAACATTTGTAATTCATTTTTATTTCTTGATAAACATAGAAATGCGGAACGATTCTAATCATAATGTAAGTATTCAGACATGCAACTTACTTATTAGGGTGCCTGTATATTGTTATGTGAGAAATAAAGGCTGGCAAACATAAGAATGTGCAATGTAATGTCTTGGCAATCATTGTTCAAATTTGGTTCTAAGCAGAACCCCAAATCAAATGATCGGCTCCATCTTTTAAGAAATAGGATATTTTCCATTTTTGTATCGGATGCGAATTCGTCAGTTTTCCTTTCTTTGTACAGCAATCTACGCCCTTCTTTCATCTTGTCTTCGTTTGTAGATAAGCAGTCTTGTATGGATTTAATCGTATTCATGTTAAATGAGTGCTTATTATTTGAGTTTTTGACTCCTGGATTTCTCTCAACGCCACTTTGACATTACTGTCAATATATAGCTGTTCCCAAAGATCTACATGCTTTTAAAGCATTAAACGCACGATTAAGAGTGTATTTTATAGTTTAGATTGGTAATAGATACATTTGTCAGAAAAAATTATTATAATATAGTAACGACGATCTCTTGCACTCACTCTATTATGAAGAATCTGTAAGGGGGCTCGGGACCTTCGATCTGCAAGTGTGACCTTTATGTAAAAATTGACCAATACATTGGTCTATGTACAAGAAAACCCCAATAAACTATATATTTTATAAAAGCTGAGATTCTGGAGAGGTCAAATATTCTAAACTTCTCTTGCGACATCTTCACAATTTCCCAGGGGTTGGGCCGAAATGTAGAGATGTGGATTTCTAATACATATGTTATTGCAAACAACCTCCTAGCTTCAATAAAGGTGTGACACAGTTGATGTTTATATGTTTCATAGAAAACATTTTTTGGGCACGCATGAATTTCCAATTTTTTTTTTAAATTGTTCGGAAAGGAATTTAGAGCTGTTCGGAAAGGAATTTAGAGCAAGTTAAAGTCATGATCAATATCTTTTTTCTAGAATTTAACTTTCCTTCATTTTTGAAGTCCGATTAAGAAATAACTAAAGCAGATATCAGAAAAATGAAAGGAAATACGTGCATAAGGATGTTTTTAATCGTGCGGCAAAATTTCAACTTTCTATGATCAATATTGAATGAATAATGTTGTTTCAAAAATGAGAAGTATGGTGATTTCGAAAGCTGTCGAATGCCCAATTAAAGTGCATCATACATTTCTATATTCTAAATGATTTTATGCTCTAATATAAAACTTTAAGGGTTAATTTGGAATAAGAATACAATTTGCTTGCAATGATAGAATGCTTAAAATATTCAATAGCTTACTTAGTACTTGAATTCTAGAATAAAAAGGGGCTTTTAGAGAAGATTCTGAGCTTTCTGAAAAGAGGCTGGCACCCCCTGGTGAGTGCTCCTCCCCCAGCTGATTAGGAAAGATAACAAGCTATTAGATTGCTAATTGCTAATTGGCTTGCTAGAGTAAGTATTGGAGGCACGTATCTTTGGGCACGTATGAATTTCCTCTTTTTATTTATTTTTTGTTCGGAAAGGAATTTAGAGCTGTTCGGAAAGGAATTTAGAGCAAGTTAAAGTCATGATCAATATCTTTTTTCTAGAATTTAACTTTCCTTCATTTTTGAAGTTTGATTAAGAAATAACTAAAGCAGATATCAAAAAAATGAAAAAAGTTATACGTGCCTAAGGATGTTTTTAATCGTGCGGCAAAATTTCAACTTTCTATGATCACTATTGAATGAATAAGGTTGTTTCAAAGATGAGAAGTATGGTGATTTCAGAAAGCTGTCTAAGGCCCAATTAAAGTGCACCATACATTTCTATATTCTAAAATGACTTTATGCTCTAATATAAAACTTTAGGGGTTAATTTGGAATAAGAATACAATTTGCTTTCAATGATAAAATGCTTTAAATATTCAATTATTTACTTAGTACTTGAATTCTGGAATAAAAAGGGGCTTTTAGAGAAGATTGTGAGCTTTCTGAAAAGAGGCTGGCATACCCCTGGTGAGTGCTCCTCCCCCAGCTGATTAGGAAAGATAACAAGCTATTAGATTGCTAATTGGCTCGCTAGAGTAAGTATTGGAGGAGAGTTGTTGGCTAGGGGTACTGATCAACATTTCTTTTTCAAATATTTTCCTGAATATAGATCTAACCATATAAATAATTGAATAAAAAAATTAAAATAGCGTAATTATGAAAATAACTTATGGAGTAATGGTTAATTTCCAAACTATTTCGAGGAGAGTTGTTGACTACGTACTGATCAAAATTTCTGAATATAATAATTAAAATAAAGTAATTATGAGAATAACTTTGGGAATAAGAGTAAATTTAAAAACTATTTAGAGGAGTTTTGTTGGCTTGGTACTGATCAACATTTCTTCTTCAAATATTTCTTTTGATTATAGCTCTAACCATATAAATGATTAACTTCCAGTAGTTTTCTAAAATTAGCTCTGATCACTGAGATAAAACCAAAATAGCGAAGTTGATTTGGGAAGACACAAGCATGTAGGGTTTAATTAGGTTTTCTCTAATAATGCGATATATGGAATATATACCTCCTGCTTCTTGAAACTTTTGGAGGTAACTGGAGGAGGCAGATCCATAGCTGCACTGAACTGTTGAAGAGCACTATGTCAATTTCCACACAGGCATCCTGTTAGAACTGCGTTGTCTGTTTTAAGCATAAACCTGTCCATTTTTGTCACAACTATGTAAGTCTGTTCGCTTTCCATCACAATCCCCATTTGTCATTGTTGAGCATCTACAAAATAGGGCTTAACAAGGTACTTGTTGCAGTCTAGTGTCTTGCCATAGTTCTAACTTTCCATCAAGGCATCATGTACACATTGCAGCTTCTTGAAGTCTGTCTTCAAGTTCTTGTGAACGAAGAATGCATCTTCCTGTTACCCTTTCTTCACAATAATCTTTCACATCCTTTTAGTCATGATCATGACCCTAGTTGCAATGCGATCACTCATGACTGCTCAATGCCGGCTTCCTGGACGTAACAGGTAACTTCTAATACACATTATGGAGCCGGCCAGGGGAACATACCTCCCAGGGGGGATGAGATAAGGAAGGGCTATTATGATCTCAGATAAACATCACAGCTGGGAGCCTTATCTCATAAATCATTAATAACGGTATTAATATAATCTCTTTATTCAGTACAGATTCCCATTTCATTTATACTTCATTTATGATAATATAAAATAATTTATAATGTTTTAGTTCAGGGTATAGTCATAAGTATCTGTGGTCCTGATCAAAATTTCAAAAGAAATATGAATAACAGTTGTTCCAGAGAACGTTCTTCGCAGGTTTTACAGTCATTATTCATAAGAGCTAAGCTATAAAGGGAAGGCAACCAAATCTCAGTGTTTGCGCTCCGTGCTGATAATCAATGATTGTAGTGAAACTTCTGCGTAATCTAGTGATTAACCAGTTCATTCGTTGCTGTTTCTCCCGGCTGTTTCTAGAGTAAGATGATACATGGATGTACTCCGAAGCATTAGATACTCAGGCAAATTACTTTAGTTGCAACTTTTGTCGCTAGGTGGCAGCACCTCACAGTATTGACTGGTAGTTTTTTGCCTATATGCCTGCATGTTTATTGGTCACAGGTAAAGGGCAAATTATCAAATGAACTGTTGAGCAGACAGACTTCCAAATCTACTTTTTGATAAACATGTGCGAAAATGAGTTCAGATTAAAATAAAAAAGTGAGGTGTAATTGCTGAAGTTCTTGCATATTCATTACAGTTAAAGTTGTTCCTATTACACTCTCCCTATTACAACTCCTTGACTGGCACTAATCCCACATACAGCCACACCCGCAGAGAGAGACTATGATGCAGAGTCAAATTGAGTCTGTTTTTTAGGTAGGCATACAAAATAGGTAACTTTTGTCTGAAGTACAAGGACGCAAATATTTTGGAAAACCATCCAAACCTTGTCATGTTGGTATTCATTGGATAGTTCTCCCCGAGTACTCTAATATGAGTACCCTAGTGCGAGGGTCTTTTGCATCATTTTGTAATGGCCAAATTAGCCAACAGTATCATTTTCTAAGGGGTAAGACTGGTCTCTATTAGAGCTGCACTCACCACTCACAAACTCGAGTGGCTCGAGCCCTGGGGCAAACTCGCCTAACACCCATTATTAACATACATAACTGCTTATCGCTGTCATGTCTTCTTTACAATCTCCAATGTATACATTCAAGCGGTGTTGAGTGTTATACTGACCTTTGTACCTCGTCAGCATGTTTTAAAATTAAATAAACATGGCAATGTTAATAAATCTCCGCCAATAAATATTTATTTCTTTATAGCTGGGCTAAAAGATAAGTATTTTGTTTGGAAAATATGAATGTCCGTGAGCTCATGAGCTCACGGGTCAAACGGGTGGTGAGCTCATGAGTTGATCTCCCTCCGTGAGTGCAGCTCTAGTCTCTATAGACAAATGCAGTGGTGTCCAAATACTGAAGTCCTGGAGCACAGACAATTGCTCCTGGAACACAGCAATTTCTGGTGGTCGCTGTACAACGATCAACCTAAATACATGTATTTCCATCAGCTGGCATTACTGTATCAGCCTTCTTAGCAGTAATAAAGACCTAGATCACTTTCAATAGATGGTACCAATATATGGAGTCTGTCTGTTTCCCAAATACAATTTGTATCTAAAATGCATCTAATAGAATCATTTTGATATGCTTCCAAAATATTTTCTGAGTCAAAAAGTTGTGTCTTTTCACAGGGTTTGAGGTCTCTATTGTACACTGGTGCGAGAGTTGGCTCATTAGCAGATTGTAATTAACCAATTCTCTCCTGTTCCCAAACTATAGTTTCGAAATTTTACTTGAACACTTCTTCCATAACGCTCATCATCAGGTCCAAACTATGAATGAAAGAATGGTGTTTGTGAGCCTGAATGTAATAAATAAGCAGTAAAACAACAGCTCTTAAAAGATAAAAAAAGACAAAATATCCGGCATTCTATTTTCAATAATTTTTTATTCATATTCCTTTAACAAACAGATTTTCATATTTTGTCATGATCAAATCACTTTTCATCTGAAAAATCAATTGTGAGACCTCAGAAAACAAAGAGAATATCAACAGAAATTACTTAATGATCCCCAAACAAAAATGATACTTTGATCGGAACAATTCTTTTTTCGTCTCTGGTCCACACATAAAAACATTTAGCAACCTAGATACAGTACTTTTATGACTTACTAGTACATCCACCATGATAGTGTACAAAATTAACTTTATCTTTTCACTGTTTGTGCTATCATGGTACCTCAGAGACGCTGTTTGTCTGATAAAATACTCTCTATATTCATTTGTTATATGACCTTAGGTGAAGTGACAAACAATAATGCTATGCTATATAGCTGTTTTTTGGCTTTTGGTGAGCTGATAGAATAAATATGAACTGCAATTCATTAGACATGTATTCTGTTTCAAGATATATGTTTCATTTAATGCACTAATTAGAGCAGGGTAAATGTGATATTTGGTGAGTACACACTGACTTCATATTCACAATAATCTATTTCCTTCTTGGCAATATGTATCTATCACACATACACATAATAATAGAGAACTCCTTGCAAAATGGTCATATATCATGCAGCATTGAAAAATTATTTAAGCTTAGCCTTCTTTCTTATATTTGTTGACAAAGGAAATTGAACAATATTTGATTCTGTGTATATCTTCGTATAATCATTTCTATAGATTCGCTCAGATGAAATATAAAATTACCATGATTCAATCAGGAGTATAACTAGCAAGGTACATGTACATTTATTTTAGCTAAATGGTTGATTTAATTGGCTGCTGAAAGTCATTCTCAACTAGCTTCCTCACTTAGCTGGACATATAGAAAAGCTTTGACAGCCTGGGCATATTACACCAATTTGTATTGAAACTGTACAAACGGTCTGATTAATATGATTATATCTTGGTAACAAAGCAATATCTTGAGTAATATTTGACCAAGTTTTGGCGTTTCTCCTGGGTGTAACAATCCCTCTTAAATATATTTCAATGTTACTCTAATACATGAGGTAGGCTTTAAGCTGCAAGACAAGGGCAACTGCAATGATGAAAAGGAAAACAGGCTTTTTGGGTTCCCCTTGTCTTTGCTTTCAGAACATCTATTATGCCAGTCTCAGAAGCCTTTCTTTCAGTCTTCCAAGATGCTTAGTAGGATTATTGAACGATTGACTACATATCCATTTGAATTAACATTGCCAATTTCAGGTACTCATGAAACATGAAATGTGATCTGTCTAACAACATTTATTTAGCCAGTCTCAGAAGCCTTTCTTTCAGTATTCAAAGATGCTTTGTGCGATTTTGCGAACGATTGACTACATATCCATTTGAATTAACAATGTCAGTTTCAGGTACTCATGAAATATAAGACCTGATCTCCCTACCAACAATAATGGCAGGAATGTATACATGTCCTGATCACACCCAGCTGGGAGTTTATGTGGCTGTATGTTTTACATACAAAGTCTATTTCCTAGTTAGAGTCAGAATCAGGCATCTGCATTAAGTTGTCGATTACTTAATGCTATTTTCTCTCCAGGCTTGAAGGCAGGCATGCCCAAATATGGACAACTGGAACAACGGAATGCATCTCCAAGGTAACACTGAAAAAGAAAAGCATGAATTCAAACTTAAAATGGCGGTTTGGCAATGTGTTATCAAGAATTCAATTTTAATATTTCCTAGATCCACTCCTATCCCTTATGTTGGTGGTGACTAATTTAGCCAAATACAAAATGATGCAAAAAACTTGAAAAGGACTGAAACCCTGGCACATGGGTACTCATATGAGAGTACTCAGTGAGAGCTATTCAGTGAATACCAACATGACAGGGTTTAGATGCTTTTCAAAAATCGTAGAGTAGCCTTAACATTCGAAGGGCTAAGTACCTATGTTTGCAACAAAAAGATATCATTTTCTTATATGGTAAATTCACATTACAAACTGTAAAGTCCTTTAATCCAATAATGCTTAAGAATTCCTTGTACTATGATATTTATGACAATAACTTAGGATTTGAGAATAATGTAACAAAACATTTAAGACAGAGTTGTTGGTAGTCACCGATTAACCTTTCTTCTTAAAGGATTTTTCCAGCCATGCCTTTGCCTGAAAGATCTAACCAAATTTGTCAGGCTGCTTTTGGCGGATGTGAGCATTAATTGGTTAAAATGTCAACGCATGTTTTGAATGCAACATCATCTAAGTAGTCTGGACATTATTGGGCTCTACAGGTGAGAATGAAGTAACAAAACAAAAGCACCCCTTGTAAGAAGAGGATGAACTAAACTTTGATTCCTAAATAAGAATTTCTACTTACACTGCCACAAGCTGAGGTGGCCTCTTTGGGTTTAGGTGGACCTCCTGACAACTCCTCTGCAAATCCACAGGTGCAGTCCTTACAGGCCTTCTTAGTCCCAGGACCACATGTAGCTACAATATACAACAAACATAAATAATCATTAGCTTTAACCTTTTCAATGCTGAGGCTACATTCGGCCAAAGCATGAGAATGCAAACATTTCTTGAAAACCATCTAAATCCTGTCATGTTGGTAATCATTAGCTCTCTGGGAGTACTCTCAGGTGACTGCCCATGAGCCAGGGCTTTAGTCATTTTAAAAGGTTTTTTGCATCATTTTGTATGGGCTAAATCAATCGCCAGCAAAGGGTTAAGCAAAACTTTTAAAAAGTGAGAATTCTTAGCAAGAAAATCATTATTTGGAATACAGTTTCAAAGGTTTTAAAGGGGATTGTCGCATTCCTAAGTTACCCCTTAATCCCCCTCTGTATCCGCATCTGCATTCTTAAAGGAATACCTACCAGCTATGGTACTACAGTGAAACCTCAAAGATGTGAACACCTTAGGACTGGGGCAAAAAGGGTTTACTTTAGGAGGTGCTCACATCTTAGAGGTCTTTTCTAAATGTACAAGGTAGAAATGGAACCGGGAAGTTATGTTCACATTCGGGGGTGTTCACATCTTTGAGGTGTTCACAGTAAGAGGTTTTACTGTACTTCTGTAAAACATTCACTATATTTTGAAATGAATACAAGCCTGATTCTCCCTTTCTACTCTACAATCAAGTTGTATTGTTCTAGTGAGGTATATTTCGAGAGGAGAAATGGTTGCTTATATCTCACTATCTATAAGTAATGCAAATACATAAATCCTGAAATTAGGGGGGAGGGGGAGGGCTGGTGCCTGGTGGGTCTGGGGAAGGGAGCACCCACCTTTTAGAGAAGCAGGGTCTGGTTTCAGTAAATCAGCATCATCCAGGAGATCATCGGAATCCATCAGTTCCACGTCATCGTCCATGATATCATTGGCTGAGAGCGACCACACAGTCGCAGTGGAACTTTTAGGTGCTGGATCTAGAAATATCACAATTTCGATTAATTAACTTTGTGTAAGTTCATTTCAATGTATTTTACTTAGTTGTCCATCATTTGCTTTCTCATTTTGTTCTCAAATAACTTGTACTTATACAATTTGTAATATGAAAATTACAGCAAATAAAAGTACTACTAGTGCTACCATTTACAGTTCTAAACAGACAACCATGTTCAATCTAGATAGGTTTAGAACACTTTAAGTATGGATAAGAATGATCTTGATTTTATGTCATGGTCTTAGCCAGCAGGGCGTCTGGGTGCCTTTTTGGACACCCAAACACTTAAAAAGAACCCCTCAGGACACCCAATTTTTTTAGTGTGGAATTTCTAAAAATCTCAATCTCAAAATTGAATTTTTTCATCTCCTTATAATTCCCATGACATTGCTCAATGATATCATGCCTTCTTTTGAAGAATTTATACATGTTTATGGTTGCAATATGAGTATATTGTGATCCCCCTTAAAAATTTGGACGCCCAAAAATTTTACAAGTGCTAACTTTAGGCACCCAGTTTCTAAATCTTGGCTAAGACACTGTTTTATGTTATACAAATAAAAAGAATCTATGTGCATGCATAATATATATAAATGCAAAAAAACTCACCTGTCTTTTTAGCAAAGGATATTTTAAGCTGGGCCTGTGCCCCAACTTCATATTCTGGCTTATTTCCTGTGACCTGTGTGAGTTGTATATCTGTTGTCGTGACTTCTAAAGCTGTTTTCATTGCTGATAGATCCGCCTCATTCAATGGTACAGGGGATGGCTAAATAAAGATAAAGAAAACGATAAGAATCAGTTTCACTAAATGAAAAAATATCAGAAAAGGTTTTAAGGACAGAATGCCTACAAAATGTACATGATGAACACTTTTTCTTGGAACATCAATCTTAAACTGGTCATAGTTTCACTCTGTATTTTTCTTACCAGTTGTATTTTGTAAGATTTATTAGTATAAGTTGAGTGCAAGGAACATTTCATAAGTTTCACTCATACAAGACAAAAGGTAAATTGAATGATGTAAAGAAGCAAAAGTTGTCTAGCATTGTCCATATATATAGGTTTGGTATGATTATTCTTGTAAATTGGATGACTCAGTTTTGAACCTAGAAATTTCCTAAATCCTCAGTTTTGACCCCCTGTTTCCAAATCCTGGGTAAGACCCTGCTACCTACCTTTGAAACTGTAACAAATCCTGCTAATTTGAGAGAACCTGACTTTCAAATCCAAATATTTCAAAATCCTGTTTCAACCCCCCCCCCCCCCCCCCCCCCCCCCCGTTTCCGAATCATGGGTAAAGTTGCCAGTGACTTGGGGTTAGGCGTGGTTTTCGCCGGGTTCTACAATTTCATCCACCAGTTACAAATGGCTAGTCATGACTAAGTCGTGATATGGCAGAAAGAGTGATGAAAAATGAAATTCCAAATTCCTACCTTAAACCTTTGAAACTGTAAAAAATCCTACCAATATCAGAAAAACTGACTTTTGCATCCCAAAATTTCATAAATCCCCAGTTCTGACCGATGTTCCCAAATCCTGGGTAAGAACCGGCTACCTACCTTTGAAACTGAAACAAATCCTGCCAATTTTAGAGCTGATACTAATGAGTCTACAGTCTTTAATTTGTCGGTCTCAGCATCAGTGGCTTCACACAGTGCCAGGAGTCCTTTAGGTTTGAGTATCTTGGCCACCTCGCCAAGAACCTTGCTGGTGTGGACGACCACAGCTGGACTGATCACTCCCGACAGCACTACATCAAAGGTACCGCTACTGTGACTAGCTGAAATAACAATGAATAAATTAAATGGAAATTTCCTACTTGTCATCACTAGTTTCTCATTACAGTATATAATTGATCAACTCATTCATGCTTAGAAGTTTCTTTTGAAATCTGGATTAAGGATATTTTTGACAATAACTAAGAATGCTTTGACAAAATGTTAAGGGAAAAGCCATCGGCAATGTACTGATCAACATTTCTCTTTCAAAACTTCTCTAAATATGCTTATGCCTTTAGGATTTCACCAAAATAGTAAGACTTATTATGGTCCCTATTAGCATAAATCGGTTAACCCTCTGATACCCTTATCACGTCTTGCTATTCTGATGATATAATTTTTTCAGACCAGAACATTTGGGAAAATAATCAAAGATATATAAAACCCTGAGTACTTCAATGATTGCCACTGGTCATTTAAAGAAATGAATTACAATCCATTATTATCAACCAATAAGCCTAGTTATTGTTGACTAATCGATTGAAATGCCCAGCACTCAGTTATATCACAAGAACTTTTGCTTACACATGGCAAGTCGCTGGATGTTCTCCACTTGTACTTTACCCGCGTCCCCGACCATCTGAGTAAGGCTGTCCACTGTACTGGTCATTGCAGCAGGGGGTGCTGCTGATCCCCATAACAGCAGAACATTCTGACCAGTACTAATATTTAAGGTAGAAAGGTCCATTATTCTTTAAGCAGTGACCTGAAAGAAAAATCATATTTTTCAGAGAGAGAGGAAAATCTAAATCATACCAAGGTGGTGTCATAGATAACAAGGTGGTAGATATCTCAGCTTTGGTCAGAAAGTAATTTGTGGAGTTGAGACAACAGAGTATATCTCCTTTAATTTTGATAATTAAAGGTTTGTTCAATTATACATACGATAAATAAACATCTGCATCCTTACATGCACAGTTTGACGTTTCAAAATATTATGAAGGAAAGTCAGAACAATTTCATTATTAACATGGTTTATAGACCTAGGTGTAGTTTTACTTTGGTATAAAAGTCACTACCTTTTCCAAAATTGCTACCTTTAGACAATCCCTACCTTATGATATTCACTACTTTGATGAAATCACTACCTTTTCCCAAAGTGCTACCTTTAGGCAATCCCTACCGTTTAGTATTTACTACTTTAATGAAATCACAGCCTTTTCCAATTTAGTGATTTTATTGAAGTAGTGTTCTACTATAAGGTGGGGATTGCCTAAAGGAAGCAATTTTGGAAAAGGTAGTGATTTCATTAAATCAGTGAATACTGTAAGGTAGGGAATACCTAAAGACAAATTTGGAAAAGGTAGCGCTACCTTTTCAGCTACCCCCTATTTCCAGCCCTAACCTTGACACAAATGTTGAAGTGTGACATCACTTGGACACAAAGACCAACGAGGGCTCTCGTATTGTTTACATTACCGAGAAACTTGCAGAATTATCCGACTATACAATTCTGGTATGAACACGCATTCTTCCAGAATTGTTACTACAATTCTGGGACGTACCAGAATTGTCCATGAATTATTTTCCTATTGCTTGCTGAATGACGCCATAAGTTAAGTACTTTGCAGCTAATATCTATTTCTTCCGGAACTACTTGATACATTACGAGAAAGCTTGTGACCAACGGCACCATTTAGCCGGCAGGTAAAAAATCCTCGGACAATTCTGGTACGTCCCAGTATTGCCTGAATCAACAATTTTGGTACACTTATAACACCAGAATTGTTCTGACAATTCTGGTACGTTCTAGAATTGTTTGCAGGGAACAATTCTGGTACGTACTATAGTCTGTCTGACTCGAGTTTGGCAATCACTTTTGCCACTTTTTTGTGACAAAACGTCCGAGTTTTCCATCCAAACTTGGCAAACATGTTAGGAGCACTACTACGTGTATGTATAAACATACTTTTTGTCTCAACTCCGCAAAATGCTGATTTTGCTCATTAGGTCCCATTGTAAAATGTGTCCATTGTCAACAATCCAATCTCGCGTGTTTGTATTGTTCACAACAGACAAACATGCGAGATTGTAATGTCGGCAATGTGCTCATTTTACAATAGGAACTAATGAGCAAAATCAACATTTTGCGGAGTTGAGACAAAAAGTAGGTTTGTACATACACGTAGTAGTGCTCCAAAAAGGTTTGCCAAGTTTGGATGGCAGACTCGAACGTTTTGTCACATAAAAGTGGCAAAAGTGATTGCCAAACTCGAGTCAGACAGACTATAGAATTGCAAAATTATCTTAACAATTCTGGTACGTACCAGAATTGAGGTCGCAAAGTAAAGCACGACCCAAATTTAGGGTTATTCACCCCAACCAGCCTGTCTAGGTTGACAGGCTGGTTTCATATCCACTTATTTCTATTCATCTAAGCCTAGGGCTAGGCTTCCATTACCATGTCCATGACATGTTCAATGTTGAGAATCATGTTCACCTGAATCAAATGTTACAGCAGCTTTCCATCACCAAATGATACTCTACCTTATTCTTCTCTGCAATAAAATAAGTACAGGTATATAATTATGCCATCATATTTGCCCTTCAGCTTACATAACCTATCTCTAAGTGACTCAACAAAACACACTCACCACTTATTGCGATTACCTTGCTTTCCACACACGGGGCGAACGATATTTTCAAAGAATAGCGGAGGCGGTACCCGATTAGGGTGATTCGTTGTATGACGACGGTATCGAGCATGACGAAATCGGTCGTCCAAGGATCTGTTGATATGACCTTGACCTTACAGATGTCAACAGCGTTTAAATGTGAAAGGCGGTAGTAATTTCAATATAACATGTCACTTTCTTATTTTATTATTAGATATGCGTGCTATTTCGTTATTTATTGAAATCTTGAATCAAATAATGGAGAAATTCGGATCTAAGACATGAGGAACTCCGCTCCAATCAAATTCGTCGTTGTAAATTAATACAAGCATTCTGATTGGTCGACTGACTGTGCGGGCACTTTAAACTGAAACGGTGTTGCTGAGGATAGTACCTTTGCCAAATTTAAGGATTTGGGGTTGCTAAAAGGGGTTTAAGTTGTTTAATACTTGCCCATTCGATACATAGAGTAATAGCAACATTATTCTACGTGATCATTATGGATTCGTGGGAATATAATGCTCCACAATTTGTGGAATTCACTCAAGATGGTGCAGAGTATGAGGATGAAAACATGGAAGATTATTTTAGTAAGTTATTGTGATGGAAACAGGTATAATACATTTTTCAAAATAGGTCAACCCAAAAGTTCATAAAATGGAAATTGATAAACTGTATAGTATGTTCTTCATTTGATCCTTTTCTGCCACCCATTGCCATACAGCATAGCACAGGGTCTTGCTATATGTGCCATTCATATCTTTTATAAAATCTTCAAAATGGATTGCAGAGAAATCAACATTTGGGTTGGTGAAGAGCAACTAAATAATTTGGTTCAGTCATAATTCATGATTTCGAACTTTATTTGCAGGCAATTGATCATATGCAGCTGATAAAGTGTACCCATTTATTATCAAACTTGTATTAAAAGGATCATCAAAATCACTAACATGCTTTATAGTGTACCCACTACTTCTATACATTAAATTACACTCTCCATCCTAATTAATCTCTATTGTGACTGTTAGAGACATGTGTATTTAAAATAATGAAGTGAACACCAAGAGACCTGGTTGCTTTTTTTGGATGATAAACACTAGTTTTTGTTTATGAAAAATCATCCAGGTAGAACTGAAGACAAGGGGGGTATTTCACAAATAAGTTAGTTTGCACTAAACTAAATGTAAGTGCGAACTTACTAATCTAACTTGAATTTCGGTTTCATGAAATAGTAGTCTAAGCAGTGAGTCTAAGTTTAAGACTGAACTAACTGCACATTTAGTCTGCACTTAGTTGCAGACTAACCAACACGAAACTGGTTTCGCAAAGAAGTTCCACATTAAGTTAAGTGTGTTGCCATTTTTTTTTTTTAGCGAAGTGGATGTTTAGACAGGCCATGACCTGTCATGTACCTTAGGATCGGGATGTCAAAGTTTGGTATACATATATTATGTTAAAATCCTTGTGTACCATATAAAAAGCAGGATTTCCGGAAGCGTTCTTCAGTTGCTCAAGATTTTAGAGGTTTGAAGTTCTTGACAGACCATCCACTGAATCTGGAATTAAATAAAAAAGATCCTTTGTCAAGAAGATTCCTGTCAGTTCTAGTTTAACATCCATCGTAGTTCCATATGCTGCACACAGTACCCTGGCATGAAAAAATTGATTAATGATTATTCCCCAACATGAACTGTACAGGGGCATAGAACTGGGCATCATGTCAGGTGCTTGGCTTCAGTCAGGAATAATGGTTCTGTGACCAGTACAAAATGGCCACTCCCAGGAAGTTGGGGATGCAGTTACGTCTGACTAAACTGGTTGCAATTTCATATTCAGCTGCTGCTCAGGATGGCTTTGTAATTGTGGCAATTTTAAAACAGATTCCATGTGGCACTACACAGTCTACACTTTCATGGGCCCAGGTTAACCCCATGATCTTCATTTATTCTAGACTGCCGTGCTGTAATCTGTAAGTTTAGGTTAGCGGCAACCAGTACACAGGTACTGAGATAGACATGCAGGACTCATTGACATCTGTCATTATGGAATTACATTTTAATTGACAACTTATTCATAGCCTTCTTTATGGCTTTTTGTTTCAAGACCTTGCATTCATTCTATAAAAAGACATCCCAACCTGTTCTTTATTTTTGAATGGAATGTTATAATTGGACATATTATGTAAGAATCTTTGGCCAGTAGGTTCAGAGAATGCCAACTTTGGGTATTTTTAGGTGATGGAGATCTAAGTCTTGATACTAACAGTTAGGGTCATGTAACAAGTCTCATACCTGAGAGGGAATCCTCTTCTCAATACAAACATTCAAGGGATCGATCTTAAAATTTTTTGCAAGTTGCTCTCCGGGCGCCAAGCAAAGAAGAATCTAGGTGCCCACAAGAAATATCAGGAGCCTGAGTCTTACAATCAGCTCTCACTGACATCCTCCTGGAAACCATGCATATGATAACTTAGACTTAATTTCTTAATTCCTAGAGTAGGTAGTCTGATAAGTCTAGGTGCAATTCGGGCGCCTAGGCTCACATATTCTAGGTGCAGATTTGAAAATATTTGCGCCTATTAAGGGTGAACCCTGCATTCCCATGTGGTCTTTCATTTGCAAAGTTATCATAGACTGTAAGCCTTTCACACATGGTCTTAGCCAAAATTTGCAAACGGGGTGTCCAAACAGAGGTTTCATAGACTTTTGCGTGTCCAAAGTGTGATACAAAATACATACTACTAATATAATAAACCCTATATATTTACAGATTTTGCTTTTTTAGACCAGTAACTGCTTTGTGTGTACTATAAAAGTGACACTACATCTTCTATCTTCTAAGAAAAGTCATCATCCGAAAATTCTGACATAAACTTTTGAGTGTCCAAACTGTCAAAAAACAGTGTTCTGGGTGTCCAAATGACACGTTGGACGCATAGGTGGCTAAGCCCCTGCTTTCACAGTGTCTCTTTCTGGCAACCAGGCTAGCCTGTCAATTAAGATCTGTAGGGAAACTCAAACATAGATGGATGTCATACTTTAGAGTAGGGTCTTAGCCAGGATTTAGAAACAGAGTGCCCAAAATTGGCAATTGTACATGTTTTGGGCGTCCAAATTTTTCAAGTAGGACCACAATATGTACACTCAGATTTCCACCCTAAACATGTATTGTTCTTATTAATCAAAATAAGGCATTATATCCTTGTACAATGTCATGAGTATTATTTTATCATGAAGAAAGTCTATTATATCATTTGTAAGCTTAAGATTGACATTTTAAGAAATTCCTCACAAGTCACAAAGAGATTTGGTTGTCCCATAGGGTGATCTTTTATGGTTTGGGTGTTCAAAAGGTGCCCTGCTGGCTAGGACTATGCTTTAGAGTCTTGTAATGATGTTGCACTCAATTTGTTTACCAACAGATTCATGAATGTCAAAGTTATAGCATGAACGATTATCTACCTAATTTATCATTTATTTTCTTCTAGATTTTGACCATGAAAATGGCATTCCTGTGAAGTTTGAAGATGAGGAAGAGGACTGTGAGTCTGAGGAACTTGAAACTAAACCCGCCCAGCAGAATACACGCCTAACTATGGACACACCAGCAAAGAACACAAGGTCTCGCTCTCATGTGCCAGCAATGGTGCCTCTACCAATGGAGCAGGATGAGGAGGAATCGGGTAAGTTGAAAATGTCAGGGATAATTGGCATGACGATGTTTATATCATTTTTGTTAACATATAAAAACAAGGGATGGAAACCGGTTCAAACCGGCCTGAGCATTGCGGTTAACCAGTCAAAAACCGGACCTCCCTCTAAACAGTTCGGTTTTCTATGCATGCACAGGGTTCCTGGAGGCGTAATACAACTGTCAGCACCTACCTCCTTGCTGGCCTCACAATGTCTGCAAGCGCGACGATCAAACAGCCATTTCAAAATCTCTCAAGTCTGGTACCCTGCCCACTTTCACTATGCTCAGAAGCCTTCTGAGCGTAGAGAAAGTGCCCAGGGAGCTAGTATGTAAGAACTTTCCAGTTCAGGCAAGTTCAGCCAAGCATTCCATTGCGTAGTTTCGTATCCAAGAAATGTCATTAATAAACCGTTTAGGAAACCGTGATAAAACCGAACCGTAGAAGCAAAACCGAGAACCAACAATCCCCATCCCTAATAAAAACTGAATTGGTGAGACATGATAAATCAGTGTTTTGTCCAAATCTGACAAATTTTGAATTTGTGTGAGACCACCAGTGGTGTGATTTTTTGAGGATTTTGCTGTCAAAACCTTGCTAGCTGAGACATTGGAGTGATTGGACATGATTATTATAAGGTTATTTGTCTACCATCATAGCATTTCGAAACGCTGAATGCTCATGGTAAGATATTGCATGAATTCCTGCTTCTCAGTGGGTGTTTATTTTTGGAAAAAGTTAGACTTTTGGGTGCTGAGATTTAGTGAGATATGATCGTTACCCTAGAACTGAGATCATGTGACCTATCTATGCATGTACAAGTTTACCAAATTCAACAAATACACTTTAGAAGAAAATTTGCTCTAAGGATTCTGCTAGAAATGGACTTGTTTTGATATCTTATTTTGTTTTTGTTCAGAATCGCACAAAGAGCCAAATGAGGCGGACAATTCTGTTTATTACGAAACAAATGAGGATGAGAACAAGAAGGAAGAGGTTGTTGAGGAGGTGAAAGAAGATAAAAAAGCTGCTGCTGCTACGGCCCCCGTCCTGAAGGCCCCTGCAAATTTAGTCACATCTCTATCGTCATTCAAAACTACCAAAACTCAGAACCAGAAGCCAGAACCTCAATCAAAGTAAGTTATGCCATACAGTTTTAAGAGTATACATTTGTATTCGTTTGTTAGTTTAAGAAGTGTTGTTGAGGGAAGTTGAGCAGTGTGTAGAACTTTGCGAGCAAATTGCCTTGTGATGCTTGCTATTTTCTTACAGCATGATTGGTCCATTTCGTATGGGAAATGGACCAAACACCATATAGGTTGAAAAGAACAAGTTTTAGAAACTTATAATAAATATTCCCTTAACTATAAAATTGAAAATAATTGGAGCCCTATGATCTTTTACTGGCATGATTATTTGGGACTTTGAAGGGTTACATAACTTTGATCTATACTGACCAGTACAACCTGACCTAAACAACATCTTAGAAAGTTGACTAGACAACATTTTTTGATGTGCACAAGAAAAAAAAGTTATGTTTACAAATAGAGCTGCACTCACCACTCACAAACTCGAGTGGCTCGAGCCCTGGGTCAAACTCGCCGAGCTCGAGCTGAAATTTTCAAATCGTGAGCTTGTCTATGTTGGGAACACAAACGTAACACAGAGCACCTAACACACATTATTAACATACATAACTGCTTATCGCTATCATGTCTTCTTTACAATCTCTAATGTATACATTCAAGCGATGTTGAGTGTTAAACTGACCTTTGTACCTCGTCAGCACGTTTTAAAATTAAATAAACATGGCAATGTTAATAAATCTCCGCCAATAAATATTTATTTCGTAATAGCTGGGTTGGAAAATAAGTATTTCTTGGAAAATTGGAACGTCCGTGAGCTCATGAGCTCACAAGTCAAATGGGTGGTGAGCTCATGAGTTGATCTCCCTCCGTGAGTGCAGCTCTATTTACAAACTATATTTAGAATAAGCTGAAGAATTGACATGATGTTTACTAGTTATTATGTTATCTACTTGAGGTGTTATATTTCCAACTTAGCATGAGGCCCACATGGCTTGGCAAGAAAGATAGCCTGGGGCTAGGACAAAATTGCGTGAAAAAGCCCTACTGGGCTAGTTAAAATTTTGGATATTGTTGAGCACTGTATACCCTAGTTGTTTCTGGGCTTGCAAAAATGCATCAAGACTTTAATTTTTGGCTTCTAGCCCCACTCTACTGGAGTGAAAATTTTGGATCATTTTTTGCCCTATATCTTTGAACTGTTAGAAAGATGATATTATCTAGATAATGATATAATATATATATTGAGAATGAGGAGACGCTGATGCTTGACTGAATTGTTCTTGATAAGCTTCCCAAGTACTTATCCATTTGTATTTGGTTCCTCTAGGCGACCCAAGGTGAGGAGAGGAAGTTATACACTAGACTCATCAAACACAGACACGTCTAAGGCTACACGACCCAATACCAGAAATAGGTGAGTTACACAAGCATACATGCACCAGACTAGACTCATAAAACCTCCAAATATGAACACCTTCTGGTGAGAAGACTTATGCTTAAGTTCCTCTTGAAATTTTCATCCGGATCTATAATACTTTTAAGAATTGATGATGGTTTTATACTTGAATGAGAATTGTTGGTTGGTAGTCTCTGAATTTACATTTCTTCTTTGAATATTTTTCCAATTACCCTGTATAATGTAAGATGTACGCATACAGTTGTACTCAAAGTCAAGTTTTTTCCACAGATCAATAGCTGGCACGCAGAGACGCAGCATGGTGAAGGTCCCCGATGTAACCAGCAGTCCAGGTATGAAGAAAAGGAAGATGTCTCACTCGACGCCGGACCGGAGGCACACGACTGACGGAACTCCCTCCAAGCCTCCCAGGAAACCCACCACCACCACCAGACCACCCCAGAAACTCACCATGCCACACACGCCACAGTTCATGAAGTATGTTTTTTTTTTCTGATCTATTATAACCGACCGGTTACAGAATCTTTCATGTGTTTACAATGAAATATATGTTATCATTGTATGATTCCTGTTTCAAAAAGGTAGTCTTTTGCCATTTGTGTTGAAGACCTTACTCTTAATTTCATTTTTCCATATTTCACTTTTAAAGATGCTATTTTTATGTTATATTTGGATTAGTTTGTGCCATCTTATTTTGGGATGACTGGTAGACCAGAGATCAACTATTCTATAAGACTTCTGCCAATCTTAATCTTTCTCACTAAAATTGATAGTTGAATGACAAGATGTTTTGTTAGAAGTGAGCTGACGGAATTCACACACTTTCTCCCACTCTGTGATGAGCACATTAATTCATGTCATTTTAGATTGGGATGACTGGAAGACCAAAAGTTGAATACTCAAATCATTTTGCCAATCTTCATGCTTCTCACTGAAATTAATAGCTTATTGACAAGATACTTTGTTAGAAATAAGCTAACAGAATTAACACATCTTTCAGAAAAATGACCAAGACCACCAACTCTGTGATGAGCTCCGAGGAAGCCGAGCTGGCCAGAATCGCCACTCTTCGCAAGGAGCTCGCGCAGAAGCGTAAAAAAGCGCAGAATTCCTACAAGAAAGTGCAGAGCTCTACGGGCTACATGCCGATGCGCGCCACGATCGAGGTGACGCAGCCCGCAGAGTTCCACTTCCAGACAGATGAGCGTGTGAAGAGCCACGCGTCCGAGACGTCCCAAGAGCAGGTCAAGCCTGAGGACTTTGTGAAAAATCTACGTAGAAGCGACCCAACTTCAGTAAGTGCAAGGTCCAAAATTAAGAATAAGTGGGAGGGTTTTGCAAAGAGCCTTGCCCCTTACATGCTTAAAAAGAGATTTTGGGATACTTTGTAACTAGTGCATTGAATAGTTTTTCTGAGGACTATCTGTGTAGGAGTGACCCTACCTCAGTAAGTGCAAGGTCCAAGATTTTAAGATAACTGAAAGTTTTTTGTGTTTTTTTCAAATAGAATTGCCCCTTTCATACAAAAAAAAAGGAGATTTTGGGACAGTATTTGTAGTGCATGAATAGTTTTTATCTGCCTTAACTGACAATCGTTACAGACTCTTTTTGCAATTACTTTGGTATTGTTCATGTTATAATTACTATAATTATGATTGACTTATCATTGTTATTGTTATTTTTACTATTATCATTAATGTTGTTATTATTATTATTATTATTATTATTGTTATCAATATTGTTATTATGATTAATATTAAATATCATTTTATCATTATATTTTGTAATGTTATTACAGGTGAACTTGGATATGACGGACTCAATGGGACCAGGAAAATTGGTCCGTCATAGGCAAAATCTGTCGTATACATATGACCAATACTTGATATTCATCGGACTGGGACCAAGCATATCGTCCGTCATATGCAAGAATCCGTCGTACAGTGGTCCGTCATATCCAAGTTCACCTGTATTATAATTATTGCTAGTATTTCCATCATTTATACTTTTCTGGCCGCTAAATAGGGAGAGACATTTATTGTCTCTACATTTTCCCTTTTAGTTTCCTACTATGAAAAGTGAGTTTCTTTGGTTTTCAATTATTTTTTGTTTGGTTTCTAACTAACACTTTGAATTTCAGAGCAAGGCACCATGTCATGGTGATTCCATTGCTTTACAGGGTAAGGTACCACACGGGCCTACCGTCCCAAAACCCTTCCACCTTCACGATAACAGAAAGCGCAAGAGAGCTATGGAGGCTGAGAAAGATACCGGCCACAACTACCATTCAATGGCAGAGACTGTCATAAACTTTGCAAAGAAGACTCCAGAAAGATTCAGAACTAGGCCTAGAAATAAGGGTGAGTGAAAATATCTGTAGAATTAGAATCCATCAACCTGTCCCCATCTAGAGCATACAAATGGTTTGATTCAAATAAAAAGAACTTGATCAAAGGGAATTGTTTTAGAAATATTGGACTGGAAGTTTTTTCTGTTTAGCCCTTTGATATTTTTCAAGTGTTACTTTAGTTTAGGGGCTATGTTGAAAGTTGTGCACACCTGACATTCTTAGTTGCAAATGGGTTAAAGAATTAAATTAAATTTCTACGAACAAATAAGTCTGTATGCTCATAACTCAATACAAACATTAAACAATGGCACATTTTCAAATCATTGGCAAAGGTGACACAAACGTTGAATAATTGAGTACGAATCTCCTCAGTAGTGGCCATATCAAATGCTTTGTGTATTAAGCAAAAGCAAACAAAAAATCCTATTTTGGATCAGCTGGTCATCATGATCACCAATATATTGAGGTTCAACCATTCGGCGATCTTTACTGTATTTCTGTTTTCAACTCGTCACACCAGATATCATAATATCCATTTATTTTGTTCTTGTTTTACATTGACTCTTTTTCAATCAGTCATGAATAAAGGATTATAAGTAACTTAAGGTGGCCGTAAACGTTTCGCCCTCAGGGATGGCCTGTTTTGAGATATATGTATAATAATGTTGATGAACTGGGTCTTGCCCTCCATATGAAAAACAACAACATACTAATACCCCTCTCCAAACTCCATAAATTGTGCAATAAGTTTGTTTGACATGTGAGCAGGCTCCAGGCATGCTCTACTGTTATGGTCATATGACCAGTTAGCTGACAAGCCCCTCCCACCTGCCAGTTCAGCTGGGGCAGGAAATGGAATAGCACCACAGATAATGTCTTGATCAATTCAAAAATAGTGTATTGGGGGTTAGTCTTAATCAAAATCTGGCTCCAACTGTCTGAGAAGAACAGGAAACATCCCAGTTTTTGGGCTTCAGGTAATGAAATGTGTGTATTTGATGGGAGGATGTTGAGACACTATGCTCTTTGGATAACTAACAATACTAAATTGGGACAATTACACCCATATAAGTACAATTACACCCATATAATTCAGCTATCAACTAATTGAAGCCTGGATTGTATGTTTCACAACAATTTAGTCAATTCAATTGAAGACACAATAGAGATTGAAATTACAGGTGAATAATTGGGTTAGGTGATTGATTAGCACTGTGGCCTCAGTTCTTTGGAAATACATAAAGGTATGCGTGATATCAATTAGACATAATCCCCTCAGGGCTCTGACTATTCATGTGTGGTGTCACTCATAATCTCTCAAGGATTATGGGAGTCAAAAGCCCTGTGCTTGTCCATGGGTAGGAAGGTCATTTGAGCATTTCAAGCCAAGCAGTTCACTGTGTGAGACCTTAAGTGCCACTTTCTGCTGCAATATATGCAGCTTGGATCACTGGATTGTCTCCATAAGTTCTGGGTCATTATGGCCACCTACACCTACCTGTTACCCTTCAGTCAGAGTAGAAGCAGATACAGCAATAGAGGTTTGTGAAATTATCTTTCTTCATGACTCCATAGCATTTGGTTATTCTCTATAGCAGCATCCAGATAAACAGATATATTTACTCAGGTACCGTGTGGAATATTGAAAGAGTTACATATCCCCTTTCAAAGAATAAGGCCTCAAAATCTAAAAGCCACCTTGTCAGAAAGCTATGCTTGGGATAGCTTCAGTATAGTAAGCTCTTGCCGCTGCAACATGTTTATTTTAGGTAAATGAAGCTAAAAGCACAAGCTTTTATTTGCAAAATAAATATACTTGCAGTCTGCTAGCATAACAAACTAGATAGCTGAAAATTGATTTTGATTGGCACAGTTCCTTAAATAATTAAGAAATCTAGAGCGAGGCTTGGGTGATGTCATATGCCCATATATGGAAGGCACTCCAAATCCAGTTGACAGGGTTATAAGGCAATTGCAGATGTGTACTTATTTATACTTATTTTTGAGGTACCTCAGAAGAAGATATGTTGACAGTTGTTAGATACAATGGAATGTTACTTTATCCAGGGTTCGTACGGTCCTTGAAAAACCGTGAAAGTCCTTGAATGTTGTTTACCTCTCATTTTGACCTGGAAAGTGCTTGAATTTTACGATAGGTCCTTGAAAAACCGGGAAATCAACAAGATGAACAGAACTGTGCGATTGCGATCAGCGTAGACGAAGCCTGGCTGACATGAGACAAAAGAATTAATTGAGCTCAACAAACACGGAACCTCAAATCATATACATGTTCAGGTTTTCTGCAAACCTGAACTGGCCCATACACATGGATATTTAATAGATCGTTGATGTAGTCTGCTTCTGCTGCCGGCATGAGAGGCCGGAGTTGCCATGAGTGCTGAGTGAGCCTGAGTCAATAGTTGTTAAGAATATTTATTGGCCTATTTACACACCCCTAGTGTTATTTGTTCCTTGGACATCATAAAAGGTAAGTGTTCACGCTATCATGCAAAACAACGAATTGATACTAAGACAACAATCAACAGGCACTTGACTGTCAAGTCTACCCCAGTCATCTGCATCAGAGTCAGAAGGTAAGTTTATTTAATACATCACTAACCTGGGATGCCACCAGGGGGGTCTTTTAGAATTGTCATACATAACATGGGCTCTTAAATAGTTAAAATTAATGCATGTTTTTAACCCCTGTCCTACCAAGGTGGCCGGGAATGGGGGATGATTAAAACAAGTGATGGGATCTCATTCTTACGAACGAGATTACTGTCACACACACCGGAGTTCTGCCCAATTTTTTTTCATGTTAAAAAACTTTGTTGTTTTTGACGCATATGTTTACCCCTCTTAAAAGGATCACCTATACGCAACTATAAATATATTACTGTCTTTCTTCATTATTCTCTCCTCTGACATTCATTTTTTTCTCAATTATCAGTATCTATTGATCCCGTGTATTCCTTGAAAAGTAGAATATGGTCCTTGAAAAGTAGAATATGGTCCTTGAAAATGTCCTTGAAAGTGCTTGAATTTTATTGTGGTCAACCAGTATGAACCCTGTTTATCTTTCCACTTGGACTAAAATATATGCATTAAAGTAGTAGCAAAGTGTTGCACAGTAACCAGAACGGTGTAAAACACAAAACTGCCATTTTCTCAGCTTAGTTTTCTAAAGTTTATCTGGGTCAGGGTTCCTGGTCATTATGGCCCACTACCCGAACGTCCCACTACAAGAATGGCAAATCTTTGGTCATTATGGCCCCCTCCAGTGAGGCATTATGGCCACCTCCACAAAAAGGTGATATAAGGCAAGTTATTATTAATAAAGATTTAAAAGAAAAAGATGGTCAAACGTACATGAATTCAGTCACTTAAAGAGTGACTGAGTGACTAATGATAGAGGTTTTAGGAAGGTAAATGGGCCACCATTGTTTGCACTGCTCACAATTGTCCAGAACCTCCATTACTGAGTAGTGTACACTTTGGATTAGAAGTTTAGGGTATGACTAATAATGACTTTGTAATATGAAAGACTGAATGAAATAAATACATATATGATTGATATGAAATATATGTTTTGTTGGTATTTATTGATAAAGAAGAGTTGAATGGAACCCAATTCAATAAATTGTAGGGTACTGATGGTACACATTGATACATTCTAAATTAATTTTTCTCAATTGCATAGAAAAAACACATTTGAACCATGAGAAGTGTAGATATGTTAAAATATACGTATCTTATCATATACACTCAAATATAATACTATTGATATATTTTGTTTATGCAGTAATACTGTATTGTTTGTCCAATGTAAGAGGTTACATGCAAGGCACGGTACTATTGCTTGCACAATATTGCAATATCTTGTCTAGTTTACTTTTTATAGTGACTCAAATCAAGAAATGAAAAAAGTATTTTTTTCCTAAATTAAATGGCCATAAAAAAAGTTAGGGGCAATATTTTACAAAACCCCTGTCTCATTCTCTAGAGACAAAGGTTTTTTCAACATATTAAAAAATCAGGTTACTATCTTAGACTCTGCTCTAAGATTTGCGTTAGCCGTGACATGTGTAATGAAAATTGACTAGCCAAAGTTTTGACCCAATTTTCTTCAAAATAGTTAAAGCACACACAACCTGTCCATATCCTCTGTATTCCTTAGAATGTCAGCTTTCTAAAAATATATAGTTTGTTAGGGGTTTAGTGTACATATAATGAGAAATCCGCAATTGTTTGAGGGAAAGTCTACACTCCACAGGAAACGTTTACAGCCACCTTAATGCTCAAACTGCAATTTATGTAATAAATGAAAAATTGTTATTCTTTTGCACTGTTTAAATACTGTGTATATTACAGGACCAGATGTCAAGCCGCCTCAAGGTCCATCTCACCTGACAATTCCAAAGACGCCCAACTTTGGCCCACAGAGGAGGCGCCCAGTCACTGTGGTCAGTCAAGCTGAAATAGACGAGCAGGAAGCAGAGGCATGCAAGAAGTAAGTACAAAATACCTAATCAGAAGTTTACTTTCAATTTTTTTCTTGCCAGTCTAGCAGACTGGCTGCTCCAAGAATTTGCAGTTCCTTTCACTTCTTAAAACGATAAAAGTCCTGAAATATTGATCCTGTCTTTAAAATTCCCTACCCCAACTTATGGACGTACTTTCGCGCCATAGTACCTCCCTGAATTTCCCTTGTGTTGTTCGCCAGAGTGAAAAGCTTATAGAAAAATATTGCAAATATCTTTTGATGTATTTAAAAAAAAAGAAGTTTCTCAACACTGGTGACTGTCCCTTCACCGTGTTGGGTGTTGTTGTGCTTTACCGGTTTGCTACAATGCTATGTATAGGTTATATTCCAATGTCTCCTATCCTAACTGATTTGATTGAATCGACCCACCAAATCATCAAATATTTAGCTGATTATTCAAATTGAAATAAATCAGATACCAATGACAACCCTAGTACACAGACATTCTCAGATTCTTTATCTGAATTGTATTGTTGGCTATACTTTATGATCTGTTTTACTGCCTATCCCTCTATGTGATTCTTGTTTGATTCCTAGTACACAGACATTCTCAGATTCTTTATCTGAATTGTATTGTTGGCTATACTTTATGATCTGTTTTACTGCCTATCCCTTTATGTGATTCTTGTTTGATTCCTAGTCGACTTGTATCCATTCCTTCAACTTATATTTGTTTCAGAAATCAATTCAAAGCCCACAAAGTCAACTATAAGATCTTGAACAATCCCAACCATGGCGTGCGCAAGATCCCCTCTAAAGAAGTGACCGTCCCTCAGCCATTTGATTTAGCGCCAAGCGGAACAGCATCTGACAAATCTGTTGACAAATCACAGGAGGAAGAGGAGAAATTTGAGTTCCATGCCAAGCCAGTGCCTGCTAAAATCTTGGAAAAAACTACGGTAAGGGGTGTTTATGTACAGAATTACCATTGGTAGTTGCCAGAAATAGATTATTCCGGCATGTAGACCGTTGACTATCAGTCATTTTCTGATATCTACACAGCATACAGAGGTTTCAAATATTCCTTAACTTGTGTTTGTTAATATTAGTAACACATATCAGGAGTCTCAATTTAATTGGAATTATTAGTAACATTCATTTTTTTAGTAATAATGGTATCCTCTATAGTCGCCTACAAACTATTCTGTGCTGATTGCACTTTATAAATGGCAAGCATGTGAAAAGGAGTAAACAGTATTTTCTGAACATTTGAAAGATCTATTTGAATGTGAGATATACTGTTTTCTTTTGAAAACCAATTTGAACTGTTTGAATCTAGGAACACGTCATGAAAGGGCTCATGTTTTGTCCATATGATTCGAGGATCTATATGCAAATACTTAAGAATTTATGATTTTGTGTGCTCATGTAGTCTGTCTACTTTTGTTCCCCAGGGAATCAAGAAAGTCAAGTCCCAGGCCCTAACAGTACCCGAATCCCCGGCCTTTGCGCTGAAGAATCGCAAGCGTGCCGTCTTCGAGCACAAGGAAGAAATGGAAGAGGAATGCAAGATGCTGAAGGCGAAACCTCCCGTGCATGTGGGCATCCCCTTCCAGCCTCAGCTGGAGCACAAGGTCACCGTCCCCGCCCCCTTCTCCTTCGACAGCAAGATAGAGGCCACGAGACAAAAGAAGGAAGCCCTGATCCATAGTGTCTTAGAGGAAGAGCAAAAGGTAGGAGTTATTTTGGATTTTGGTATTGTTTTTATCGTCACCTACTCAACCTGATATTTTTTCTGATAGAAAGGATAAATCATGACCAGCCTTTTTTTTTTGAATTGTGGAGTGGCCAGGAGTATTTGGGTAAATGACCAACATGTGGAAAATGATTAAATGACACCAAAAACTAAAAAGTTATTAATGTTTACCAGCCTAATGCATTCAATTTTAAGAAAAATTAACACTACTTGTCTTGCCAGTAAGAGGTAGTACAGAAAACCTAATGGATTTACAGCGAGTGGAGTCAGTTTCTGTTTGCCTTGTGTGTTGTTTGTTTATGATCCCTTCCAATGCTGCGACTACTTTCATCCAGAACACAAGTGGCAAATATTTTTGGAAACCATCGAAACCCTGTCATGTTCGTATTCATTAGACAGCTCTCGCTGAGTACTCTCAGAAGAGTTCCTACGTGCCAGGGTTTCAGTCATTTTCAGGTGTTTTGAATCATTTTGTATTAGCAAAATTAGCCACCAGCAGTATAAGTACATGTACTAAGGATCATTTAGGCACATACACCATAATCTTGAGACAACAGCTTGACATATAACAGAAATAACTTTCCCTACCCTACCTCAGATAGACATCTTGTGACTTTGTAATCTTTCCAGGCGCGTGAGTTCCACGCTCAGATGTTACCCTACATGGACAGCCCTGAGCGCCTGCCGGACGTGAGCAAGAAACCCTGCACCAACCCAGAACCCTTCGACCTGGAGGCCGACAAGAGGGCCGCGGTCAAGGCTGAGGAATGGGGCCATAAGGTAAGAAAGGCAGGCTTCTACATGAGCGGTGGTCATGGTCTGAGCATCATTTTGATACCCAATCCCTCATAAGTCACACATCAGGACACCCAGTCAAAAATGTTTTGTGAGGAATTTTAAAAATGCTCAAATTCAAGCATTTATGTCAAGCAATACATTTTGTTTTATGAAAATAATCTCCATCATACAATTTTATAAATATATGATGCATTTTATCTTTAAGTAAATACATGTTTATGGTTGTGATCTGAATACATTGTGTCCTCCCTAGAAATTTAGGACGCCCATACATTTTACAATTGTTGATTTTGGGCAGCCAGTTATTAAGTCCAGGCTACAACCCTGGTATTAGTCCTAGTAGCCTGATAACATTTGTGCAATAGCATTAAAAAGACCTGCCAGAAAAAAAGTGCTTCCCTTCTATGCACCAATCCAATATGCTAGGATTGATACCATTAATTTGATCACCAGAAAATGGTTCAGTTTCTTCACATTGATTCTCTTGTATCTTTCAGATGGAGGAGGAGTTACGGCAGCAGAGAGAGATGAGGAGCTTTAAGGCACACCCCGCCGACGTCACTCACAAAGAGCCTTTCATCCCAAAGAAATCAACCAAACCATTAACAGGTAAGAAAACCATTCCAAAATCTACACAAAAGTCTCAATTTTATAACATTGACTCTTGTAATTCAACTGTAAGTGTATATCGTGTTAAATTTTGCGCTTATAAATGATGTGCTCTGCAGGCACCTGCCATTAATGGGCAGTTTAATATTTTGCATACTTGTGTTCAATGACAAGCCTGTTGTATGATACTAGCATGAGGGCCGAATGCCCAAATAATGGTGCACAGATTAATAATTGCGGACGCCAGGGGTGCATAAGATATTAATTAAACTGCCACAATATCAACACGGTTTACAGTAGTATTGTTTTTTGAATCAATAGCTTCCCTGTACGATTGATGTCCAACATTTTTTAATTGCCAATTTTGGGCAACCAGTTTCTAAATCCTGGCTAGTACATTGGTTGTGACATTTTTGTCCAATATTAGCATTATTCTCAATCCATTTCTCTGTTGTCTATGTAGATGTCAGCGATTTTGAGCTGAACACGTCGCGCCGATCGGAGCAGCGACACCATTACGAGGAGTGGAAGAAGGAGAAGGAGCAGCAGAAAGACGCCATCCACCGCCACAACGAGGAGCAGCAGGTGAAGGAGGAGGAGGCGGAGATCAGACGCCTGCGACAGGAGATGGTCCACAAGCCACGCCCAATTCAAAAATACCGCCCGGTGGAGATCCACGGCAGCGAGCGACCCTTGACGACAGCAGAGTCACCTCGATTCTCAGAGAGACTGCGCAGCAAGCGCTTCTGAGGAAAAAGACATGGTGTACATTCATGGACTAATATCTTCAGGTGTTGAGTTGTAGATAGCTATACTACTGGTTGACCAGTTGAGGAGTTTTACCACAGGAGGATTGGTGAGCTATCCAGTTGTCATGTCACTTCCATTTTGTGAACTGAACTCCATCGAGATCAGCAATGCAGGGATGGCCATGTTGCAGATTAATGTACTTGTTACATCAGGTGTTGCGTTGTAGATAGCTGTAATCTTGGTCGACTGGTTGAAGGGTTTTATCGCAAGATGATGATTCCAGACTGGTGAGCTGTCCGGTTTTCTTGTCGCTAAGATTGTGAAATGAATTCCATCGAAATAAGCAGTTTTCACGGATGGCCATGGTGCTTTATCTGGGTTTGCACCAAGATTGTGAGACTGCAGCATAATTTTAAGTTTGTAAATAAGACCTGTATTGTTGCAATAATAGTGACTCTGGAGAATCAACATGCTTTTGTATACTAGCTTTTGTATGGCAATACTCCAAATTTATTCCTGGAAGTTTAATTTTAGTGACATTGTTTCTTTTGCTTTTCCCATTAACCAATATCTCTATTCAACTAAAGTATTTATTAAAACTCTTCTCCATTTTCATGAGCTTTAGCTTTGTACGAAAACTTGCAGTTGATCTGTGAACAAATGTCTACATTCCATTTTCTAGATTACAAAAAGACTATAGGTTAAAGGTGCTTGCATATTTTTAAGAAATTATTTCAGTATGGAGGAGATTGGACATCATGTGTTACTACTATTTACAATTTTTCATTTGCCCCCGTCCGGAATGTTTTGATCTTCATTTCATACTTCTTTTTCTTTGATTCTGTTAACTATATGCTAATTAATCCTTTCTGTTAACTTACTTTGATGTTGGAAACAAAAATATAATCAAAATAACTTACCGTGCATGTGTATATATATCATTTTGTGAAATTAATTCAGAGTCAGTTTGTAATGTCACATTTTAATAACTCCGGTTGATTTAGTGTGAAACACATTTTCATTTTGTGCCAGACTTCAATGAATGCTATGTTGTGAACCCAAGGCCATCATTTGGGAATTGTTGAAAGAAGCTTTCTTATATTACAATTGACAAGTGCACACTTCACTAGACAAAATTGCTTATCTAATTGGGGAACTTTGCAATTTATATATTATTCCATTGAATGAAGTTCCTTTCCAGTTATTATAACTATAATGGGCAATTCTGTTTTCAGCTCCCTCTCCTGTTATTTTCTGAACTACATGTATACTCATAGTGGCATATGATGAGCTACCACAACTAAAGATATTTATCCATGTCTCTTCTATTTCTTCTTTTGTATATACTTTCTCAGAGAGTGTCATGTTACATGTGATATGAATGTCCTTTTGAGTTATTGAGTGTGATATAAATGAATGCTTTGTATGTATGAAAAATCTTGAAAGGAATACCTTTAGAGTCAATTTATCATTTTATTCATCCAGAAAAGTATCTTATTACATGTTTGGATAGTTTAACCCTTCCAATGCTAAGGCTACTTTTCTCCAAAGCACAAGGATGCTAAAACTTATGAAAACTATCTAAACCCTGTTATGTTGGTATTCATTGGGTAGCTCTTGCCAAGTACTCTCAGATGAGTACCCGTGTGCCAGGGTTTCAGTCATTTTTCAAGTTTTTTACATCATTTTGTATCAGCCAAATTAGCCACCAGCAGTATAAGGGTTAAAAAAAATTGGAACATGTGGAGATGCCTTTCAAAACAACCATCAAACATTGCTTCTCGTGATAACAAGTTGGGCTGGAAAATACAACAACAAATCAAACACTACATGGCATCTATTGAATGCTATAATGTAAAAGTCCATTGCAGTGTTTGTGACTTGATAACAGAAGAGAATCTTGGTATTTAGAAAATATGGCCTTATCTGGAGCATAGGCAAACGTGTTATCGATATGTTTATCTTATTTTATTTTGTACATATATTTGGGTAGAGATTTCATTACTGTAAGTTACTTATGCCGGAGTAGTAGTTTGAAGTAGAGTGATGTAGAGAAAAACCATTCACTAACAACCACACAGAGAGGTCTATCTTTACCAAGGTATTCTATTGAATACATATACAGGACCACACACATTCACTACAGTTATTCTTTAATGGGTATCATTTAATCCCTTCCTTATAAATAAACTAATATGCTTATGAAGCTGTGCACATTAATAAAAAGGAACTGTGTGGTCTTCCCAGTCTAGTTTTAGATCTACCAGTTCAGCATTGGTTCTTTCTGTGCCAGCTACTGTAGAATAGGAATTAATCCGAGTGGTTTATTTTGCCTAACTTTTCTGAGTGGGGTCAGTTCGGTATAATGGAAGTCGGATGTATTATTCCTGTCATTAGAATATTAACCCTCAATATTGGCTTTTCGGAATAAAACATCTCAGAAAAATCCTAAATCACAAATGCGGTTAATTTGCACCTTGAATTGATTTCCTATTCTACAGTATTTGAACTATACATGTTGAGTTTAATATTCCTACTTCAGGTTTTCCAGCAATGCCACTAAGCTATTGGTCCAATTCTGCCATTGATATGAATGTGGGCAGTTATATATTCAGATTACTCAATGTTAAAATAAGTTTTCTTATAGATTTCTTTCTATTTGAATGTATTAGCTTTTGATTCAATTTCATTTGTGTTGACTAATAATTATCAAAACCTTATTTAAGATCTTTGTGTATTACCAATAGACTGCTGTACCTTAGTTACGATGATAAGTATATTGAAACCATTTATGCTTAGTATTCCCTTCATAAGTGTCAAAGATCTACGACACCTTTGAAAATAACTGGATCAAAAATGGATTCACAAGAAAAATGAAGGAGAGGTGTAGGGTGATTTTGATGGACATTTCTCCTTCAAATATTTCCAAAAGGTGCTTTTGAAAGAAAGCTATCACAAAATAGTTTGGTTCTTGGTGTGGTGCTACAGGCATGAATGGATTGAATGAATATTACATTCTGTACAATTTCTAGAACATAAGATGATTTTCTCAATCTTTCAATCAAATAGTATTGTACAAGGTGGTCAATAATCAAATGCCTGTTTTTACATGATTCTGTGCTTGTTACAATATTTTATAAGGATAGAATTGTGTTAGATCCCATCACTGATATGATAAAGAGGTAGGGTTGGTAAGTGATCGTTATTTTAATGTACTGTAAAAGATGCTGAGACTTGTGCAGAATTGGTTTTATCAAGTGTAATCATTTTACGAAGGGTAATAAACATGTAACAATATATCAATGGAGTGTAGTTTTTATTCACCATATTTTTTATTACAAATGATGTCAACAACATACAAAACCCAGCATGGAGCGTACCAATAACTTTATTACAGAAAACTTGACTTACCTCAGACAAATAGGGACCAAGCAAAAGTGTCCGACGTAACCAAAATGTGAGTTATATTATTAACACATACCGCAAATTCTCAGTAATTTGGGACAGTTTTTAACAATGGCAATTTTTATGGGTTGAGGGTGGCCCATTTTCTCTGAAAATACAGAGAAAGCCAAGTGATAGTGGCACAGATTTCCCTTAAAGATGACCAGCCAGAGATCAAGGGTGTCCCAGATTTTCCTTCAATTATTTTGCACAATAATTATTGTGGCCCAAATTCTTAGGGTCGTCTAAATTTAAGAGAATTTACGGTAAGTAGATAATGACTTGGGACCAGTGTTTTTGTCTGTGGTGCGTGAAAATCTGAGATAGGAGATTCTAAGGTAAGCAAGTTTTTTTTGTTGTACATGTCCCTATTTAATTCACTCACTTTAAGTTACCTATGAATGGATGCTGTGCTTTTTATAAAAGTAACTTGGGGATATTGTCAATCATTATTTGTTGATAATCATTTTTCCTTGAAAAGTTTCCCAAGAAGGCTTGTCAATATCATTACCAGGACATAGGGTCCTACAAGGCCAGTTAATGAATGAATGGGTAGAAAGATTCCCTGCTTCATCTCTTATGCACTGCCAGGGACTTAGCCAGGACCCCTCCTGCCTGCCTGTCAGATCCTGAAAACCACCTTTTTGGACAGACAAAAATTTCTATGAAAAATTTCTTTTGGGACTAATATTAATAACCAAATATTTTCCTAATAAACCATCTCCTAGGACATAGCAAATATGTAAATTGCCCATGTTGACACAATAGGTTATTAAAAGTAGTTAGTATGAGGCTTTGAAGTAGATTAGTAGCTAAATCTGGACGGGCAGAAATTTTGAAATTGCTGTTTTGGACAGGCATTTTTGAAATCCTGACTAAGACCCTGTGTACCTCATGTTGTTTTCCAATCTTACAATTGGGTCAATACTCCTTTCTTTGCTGGAGCCCCATAAGGGGGTTGTCCTGGTTGCTATATAAATGTGGAGTGCTGTTTGTGAAGGGAGTTTCTTCTCTCGGTCCGGTATTCCTATCTCGTTGTGATGTGACCTAATACAAAACCAATCCTTCCTTCTTTCGTCAATACTCGTACATTACTACGATACAATACATCCTTTTAAGATAATATATAATACATGTACTTCAAAGTTTTTTTCTTGTACAAATCGCAAAGACTGGCCAGCACTCAAGTCCACAATGCCATACTTGGGACAATGAGTCTGTATATCCTAAATGTACTGTATACACTTTAAGATTTTACATTTCATCCTATTGTTCTGATGTCATTCATCCAATTTAAAATCTGACTTGGGCACATGCTCCGACAACTAGGACATCTCGTCAGGGGATACCTAAGGCATTTGGGCTTGACAATGTTGAAACCACAAAAACATCACACATATAAGATCTCGTTCTTTACATGTACATGTATTTTTTCTGTATATATTATACTCCTGTTTGAGAAATATCTATAAAATATGTCTGTATCACAAATTGTGTGAATAATACACCCATAAAAAGATCTTTGATAACACATTTAATTTTAAGTGGTACACACATTCAGATATGGTCTGGCTGTGAGACCATTCTCTTAGAAAAGAATAGATATCCTGCCTTTAGGAATGGACAATATCAAATAATCATTTACAAAATTCAATGTACAAAAACACCAGTACAAATGGTATCAATGCCCCACATTCCAAAGTACAATTATTTAGTTTTAAACATCTCTTTTGCTTAATTTCATGAAGATATTGAACAGGGGGCACAATTTTCCTGTGCCAAAATTGACTAGCAATGTTGTTTTATGAATATAAATAAATAATCACATTTGATAACAACATGGTACTTAAACAAAAACGAAAGTGAAATATTTACATAGATTTCACCTCAGTTTACACTCTTTTTCAATAAATCCATTTGCATCTGTAGTTTACACATGGTCTGACAACTTATCAACGAACGAAACTTATGTTCAGCATAATATACAATAAAATATGATTTTATTGGTGATTTATTTTTATGTTATGCTCAACGGTGTCAGACCATATGTGCACTCCAGATGTGTATGAGTTTTCATATATAAAATCTAGAAATCAATGACAAAAGGCTATAATAATGGCCTGAGGTTCACAAGTTTAAGTTTTGCTTCTTGAGGGAATCCAGACGTATTGTGACCTGAAAGATACTGTGTAAGTTATTCTTATTTGTATTTAACAAAAAATGGAAATCCCCATTCTTCTATATTTTTGAAGAAATACTTAGTATAACAATATTGTCATTGTCACTTAGTAAACTGGAAATAAATTAGGAAATTTTCATTTCATTGAAGAGGTGATATTTTAACAGCATTCTCAACATTAAACAATATTAACATCATAGCAATTTGCTATGTACTACATTTCCTGCACATAACAGTTATAAACAATCTTTAAAAAGCAAATTTATAAGTCCTGACAAATATGTATATATACAAACACAAATATATATATACATATATATATATATATATATATATGTATATATATATATATATATATATATATATATATATATATATATATATATATATATATATATATATATATACATATATGTTGGTGTGTGTGCATATGTAATAGCACTGAGTCTCATTGCAGTAAGCAATGATTTACATTCATTTAAAAAAATACACCATACTTAAGTCTCTTCCAAACCTTTTAAAAGGTATAGCCTGGAAGATAAGAAATTTTTAAACCTAACCAGAAAGATATCACCAACACGGTCATCCTTCTACTACAGGCATCTGAACTTTTGTTTAAAATAGTTGCTCTTTCACTCTCTTCAAAATGGATATTTTGTGATTCATCGTATGTTGAATAAAGATAAGTTCATCTGTTATAGAAAAGAATCAGATGCCTTGAACCGGTTCAGCTTGTACTTATTTCACAAACTTAGGATTCTGAAAGTAAAAATAGCCTTACAATGCAAACTCATTCATTTGATCATTTTAATCCTCACAACTCATAAGAAAATGGCTGTTCTAAATGTTCAATCTTAGTACTGAAGTTCAGTTCAGTTCTGACTCAAGATGCTCAATTTTTCAGAATTTTAAACCCTTTTCTTTTAACCTTCTTATCATCAGATTTTTTCTTTTCCGGGACTTCATCAGCATTTTTATTGTCCTTAGACGAAAAACTATACTTAAAAAACCCATACTTTCTCTTTGATTTTTTCACAGCTTCGGCACTCTTCATTATCTTTGTCTTTTCATCTGTATTTATCAGATCTTTAACATTCTTATCTGCACCCTTCAAGTCCTCTGGTCTCTTACTTGAACTTTTTACATCCTTGTCCTTTTCAGTGTCAGTTTTACAAGGTTCTTTTTCATCAATGTCTACTCTCTCAAGATCTCCCGACTTTTCTGTCAGGAGATTTTGACCTTCAGCACTGTCTGAATTTTTTGGGTTTTCCAACTCTGTATGTTCCTGATGATCTTTAGATCCTTCAGCTTTGATTTCTTCTTGTTTGGTTTTACCTTCCTTTATCTGAACTTCAGCCTCCCCATCCCCCTTCTGACCCTCAGCGTTGTCAGACACTAAACCATCAACTACAGCTTGTTCTCCCTCTTTTGAATCTTGGACTTTTCCTCCCTCATTCCCCTTCTGACCCTCGGACACCAAACCATCAACTACAACTTTTTCTCCCTCTTTTGAATCTTGGATTTCCTCTCCTTCTTTCTGTCCTACAGTTCTTTCCTCATCTCCCGTTGGAACTTTGGACTCATCTTTTTCCAATCTGTTGCAAGCTTCATCTCTGTCCTCCTTCATCTCACTGTCCACTTTGACCACCTCTTTAAGACCTGTTGGCTTTTCATCTTCCGTCCTATCAACTTCTGCCCTTTCTTTCCTCAGATTCCCAGGTGAGTCCTCTGTTTTGTTTTGATGTTCTCCTGTATCTTCTTGCTTTTGATCCAGGACTTTCGCATCTTCTCTTGGAACTTCTCTGTCCTTGTCCTGCATTTTGCATTCTGTCTTCTTGTCAGCATCTTCTTGATCTTCTATTTTGTCCTCTTTCAGATCAACAGCTTTCTCTTTATCCAATACAGCTTCCGAAATAACAGCCTTTTCACAATCATCACTTTCCTTTGCATTGTTTTGTGTCTTAGTTTTGTCTTCTCCTAGATCGGCTTTCTTGTCATTTTTACTAGCTTCTGAACCTCCAGCAATCTGTTTTACCTCCTGAACAATTACTTTGTCATCTTTTGAACTTTCAGCATGCTTTCCATCCTTCTGAACTTTATCTTGACCGTCTTCTGAACTCTGAGCAATCTTTCCATCCTTCTGAACTTTATCTTTGTCATCATTTGAACCCTGAGTATCTTTTCCATCCTCCTGAACTTGGGCTTTGGATTCCTCGTTGACTTCCTTCAACTGAGTTTCAGATTTGTCAACCTCCTCACCTTCAGCCTTCTTCTCTTCCTTCTTCTCAGATGTTGTATCTTCTTCTACCTGAACTTTCCCTTTTCCTTCCACCTTCCCTCCACCCAATTCATTATCTCCTTCAACTTTCTTGTCATCCTTTGGAACATCAGCGCTGTCGTTCTTCTTCTCTATCATGGCCTTCTTGTCCTCATTAGGAATTTTAACAGTAGTCCCCTCTCCTTGACTGCACTTTCTTACATCCTCTGTCAACTCCTCAACCTTCTCATTCTCTGTATGAACTTTATTCTTTTTGTTCTCATCAGAATCATCTTTTGTTGGCAGTTTCGCATCACATTTTTTATCAACCTTTGTTTCTTTCTTGTCCTCTTGATTTTCACTTAATTCACTCCTCTGATCATTAGTCTTTCTGTCTTTTTCCTTAGAATCTTCTTTGTTCTGGTCTTCTGTCTTATCAGATTTTACTTTGGCTAAGTCTTTGCCCTCTTTTTTCTTTTGATCTTCAGCCTTTTCTTCAAGTTCTTTCCGCTCCGCTCCAATTTTTCTTTCTTCCTGATCATCTTTCTTTGTACAGTCCTCAATTTTCTGATTTTCTTTTGCATGGACATCAGCTGACACTTTGTGTTTATTTTGTTCACTACCCGCCGTGTCTTCTTTCTTCTTTTCACAAGTTGGCGCTTCCTCTTTCATGGCTCCAGTTTTCTTTACCTCTTCCTCTTTCGAAAGAGCCTCCTCTTTATTTTGCTGATTTTCATGTTTATCCCCTTCCTGTGTCCTCTTTTCCTCCAAAGGCGAAGCTGAATCGCTGTCCTTTGTGCCTATTGTTTTACTATTGTCTAAACAAATTTCAGTGTCCTTTGTTTTGATTTGATTGTTACTGTTTTGGCCAAGCATTTCCCTATCTTTTTCATTTCCGCCTAAGCATTTCTCACCTTCTGTTGTGTGTTTATCATCTGAACTTTTCTGATCTTCCTTTCCATCTGCAGATCCAGACTTCTCATCCTTGGCAGGATTTGGACATACTTTCCCAACTATGGATTTCTCTGTGGTAGCTTCCTCACTTTTGCGTTTTTCAGTCTTTTTAACTGAACCCATCTTTTCCTGTTCAGTATCTTTCCTTCCACCTCCATCCTGCAGTTTCACACCAGCATCAGACTTTTCATGTAATCCTTCATCTTCTCTTTTTGGTGCGCCTTTTGATGCTGAATTTTTGATAAGGGCCTCATCATTAGATTTCTTAGGTGTGCTTTTCAGACCATCTGACTTTTCAGCTTCATTCTTCTTCTCCTCCTCATTAACTACAGTACAGCTAGCCTTCATATTAGGTTTCTTGTCAACATTTTTAAGATCGTCAAACTTTTTCTCTTTTGTTCTTCTGATAGTGCTCTTCCGTGTATCTGACCTTTCGTCCAAATTATCTGAAACTGTATTCACAATTTTAGTGTGCTGAGTACTCTTGTTGGGTGATCTTGGATTCTTTTTATCACTATCTACATCCGGCACATGATTTTCCGCACCGTGCATGCCTTTAGGGATTTCAATCACCACTTGTAGCTTCTTTTTCCTATTTTTATGTCCTGGGTTTTTGGACCTCTCATACGATGGATCAAAGTCTCCAGATTCATCACTGGAGCTTTCTAACTCATCTTCGCTCCTCCCACTCTCTTCCCCAGATGTACCTCTGGAATCATCATCACTGTCTTCCTCATCATCATCTTCATCTTCATCCTCATCTTCGTCATCATCTAATGTATCTTCGGAAGTCGAGTCTGTCACGCTCTCTTCATCTCGTTTTGGTCTGAAGCAAGGGGGAGGTCTAAAAGAGAGAGGAACCATTAGCTGCAAAGAAACATCCTTTTAAAATAGATATATGTTCTAAATACTGTATATTGTGTTAATTTTGCACATATTAAGTAATGCACTTGGAAAGCAACTGCCTTTAATGTACAATTCAATTTTTGTATGTAGGTGGCCTTTAATATGCAATTTGATTTTTGCATACAGGTGTTGAATGACAAGCTATCATGTCAGCGTGCTGAACAATACTAGGATAGGGATCAGATGCCCAAATAATGGTGCACAGTTTAATATATGTGGACTCAGGGGAACGCAAAGTATGCACTTATCAAAATGCCGCAATATCAGCACTGAATACAGTCCAGGATGATTACCTGGTAGGTAGGGGTAGCCTTTCTTCGATGAGTATAGTTATTATGCATTAGTAAAGGTGGATTATTACCGGAGACTGGGTGATAAGATTGTTATCATTGTGCAATAGGTATAAATAATTAAGCAAATTTATCAGTGAAGGTGGACTATTACCTGAGATGTATTAGAAAAGGTATATTTTAAATTGAGATGGGGAGGTGTAAGGTTAAACTACCAGTCTCCTAGGATAAAGCTAATGTGATGTATTAGCCAAGTAGAATATTGTCAGAGAGGGGTTGATTAGTCAGGTAGGTAGCTACCTACAGTATATTAGTAATGGTAGATTATTACCTCATATTTGAATGAGATGATGGTAAATTATGAGAGAGAGAGAGAGAGAGAGAGAGAGAGAGAGAGAGAGAGAGAGAGAGAGAGAGAGAGAGAGAGAGAGAGAGAGAGAGAGAGAGAGAGAGAGAGAGAGAGAGAGAGAGAGAGAGAGAGAGAGAGAGAGAGAGAGAGAGAGAGAGAGAGAGAGAGAGAGAGAGAGAGAGAGAGAGAGAGAGAGAGGGAGGGAGGGAGGGAGGGAGGGAGGGAGGGAGGGAGGGAGGGAGGGAGGGAGGGAGGGAGGGAGGGAGGGAGGGAGGGAGGGAGGGAGGGAGAGAGAGAGACAGAGACAGAGACAGATAGAGTGAGCAAATATCCCTCAGGTATGTATATATTAATGTACTAGTAAAGGTAGGTTATTACCTGAGATGGGGTGGTGAAGGGTAAGTTATGCCTGCTGTTAGAGGGTATCCTCTTCCTTGGTACTCAGAGGTTGCCTCATGTTATACTGCCTACAAACAGGTAATACATGCTCAAGCAATGGAGGGGTTGGTGCTTAACTATCATGCGCAATTAGATATACCATAAATTCCCAGCAATTTGGACCAACCTAGAAATTTGGCTTACCATAATTTTTCAGCAAAATAATTATTAGGAAATCTGGACCACTGCCCCACAATCCAGATCACACTGGTCATTCTGTCACGGCAGTTTACTTTTTTAGGAAATCTAGGCCCGCATTACTCTGCTAAGTCAGCATTTTCATAAAAAATGGGCTATTCTCAACCCCTGAAATTGTAATTCTTAAAAACTGCTGGGAATTTATGGTACTAAATAATATCAGTGACAGTTAAACAAAAACATTAATAACCTTTGATGGTGTTAAAATTATAGAGGTTTGCCAGTTAACTTGCTGGGTCCATTGAAAACTGTATAACTTATTTTTACAGGCATTTAATTTTTGCTATTTTCACGCTCGCCATGATAGCGCCAAAATAACATCCTTCAAATAAATATCTATCTAGTAATAAATATATGATTTGAGTGCTAGAATGAGTGAGTTTTAAGTAGCACAAATAACCTCCAGCAGGGATGTAAAGTGAAATTTTTAGCACTCCAAATTAAGTGGTATATATTGATTTTCTTTTAAAATGGTGATGAGCTCATGAGTTGAACGCCCTCTGTGAGTGCAGCTCTAATTTGGCTAATAATATGTTAATATGTTAATGCTATATGTTCATGCTTCTGGAGCCTACCTTCGTTTCGTCCAATAGAATTGGAAGCATATGGCGAGGAAGAGGAGACTGACAGTTGCCACGCCCCCTAGAACAGCGACGCAGATCCAGATAATGTCCTCGGTGGGCAGCTGCCTCGCCTTGGCCGTCACAGGCTGTGGCAGAGCTGCAACATAAGAAACGCACTCCTTTTCATTCAAAAATATTTAAAAAAATGCATCCTCTATATCATTCGTACCTGCAGCATCACAAATGTGCCAGACTTTTTTGGTGTTATCTTACACAAGAGCATCACTCAAAAAAAAAAAAAAAAAAAAATGATAATCTGACCTCAAAATATCTTAATGCAACTGAAGCTGCAATAAAAGATAACCACATAAAGACATCTGGACACTTTTGATGAGATCTTTGAAGCAAAAGTATAATTGGGAAACCATTTGAAAGAGAAATATTTACCAGAACACCAACAACTATTCTTGAACTATTTCGTAAAATAGTCATTAATTGAAAAGTTATTGTTAAAAGCATCATGCAAACATCCAGATGGCAGTTTCTAGAAAAAGCATGAATTGAATAAGATATACATCCTTTTAACCCTTATGCTGATGGTTGCTAATTAGGCCAATATGAAATGATGCAAAAAAAAACCCTGAAAAATGACTGAAATCCTGGCACATGGGTACTCATCTGATAGTACTCAGTAGGAGCTATCCTATGAATACCAACATGACAAGGTTTAAATGGTTTTCAAAAATCTTTGCATCTTTGTTCTTTGGATGAAAGTAGCCTCAGCATTGGAAGGTTTAACAGGGGTACCAACCCTAAGCGAGAATAAGCAAAGCCACCTGATGGCATAAAATGGTACTGCTTTCCAAAATACTAAATTTACTCATGGGATCAAAGGACACTATGTACAGAATTTAAAGCCTGAATATCTATGACGTGGAGCTTAGTACAATTCTTTCATGCTTAATTAACACTCATGACTGAAAATGTACAGTGTCACCTGGTGGCAGAAATTCATACTTAATCAAAATCAACCCTTAGTGAGAATATGTAAAGCCATCTGGTGTCATAGAATATTACCACTTCTTGTATGCAATAAGGCAATAAAAGACTCACAAATGCAATCAAAATTTACAAAGCCACCTGGTGGCATAAATTGGTACTAATGCAATAATAGACTTACTCATGGAATCATAGTACGAATACATGGCCACCATGCCCTTGCTAAAATGGTCGTCATTGTGACAATGTATGAGCCAACTGCCTGTGTATTTATACAGCGTCTTGGAGAGGACCGTGGTGAAAGACCCGGGCAAAAGAGGTACTGTATCCGATCTACTCTTTAAGGCTGTCACGTCCACTTCCAGGTTAGGACCATGAAAGGTTGCTGAGTGCATCTCCGATCCCCATGACATCAGATGCCACTCGATCCAGGTATGCTTATAGACAAGTATCTTTGGCATGTTGCCAAAAATATATCCATTAATTGCTGGAAGAAAGTAAATGAAAATATATAAGAAATTCATTTGATGTTTCAGCAATATTGAATGATCCAATACCAACCAGTTTAAATAAATTCCTCATCAAACATCTACTGCAATAGATATGAGGTTCACTAGCAAACACAATCATTATGTGAATTTCTCCAGAAAAAGCTTGATACCAAAGCAGGTGTTTGAGAAATATTTGACTGAAAGACTAGGTTCCTGTTGAGTTTAAAAATTCCTCATATTTTTTTGAAATGTAGTATTACTCTTTTTTAAAGAAACACACTTTTGTTGCTATTTTTCTTTCTATAGACATAGAAGAAAAGCTGGTAAATAATAAACTTATGATATATATTACAGTAAAAGAAAAAACTGTTGAAATGGTAACTTCTACTTACAAAAAAAGAAAATCAAATTCCTAAAATGGTGACTCATGAAATACATTAACACATGGTAAAATGGCGAATCATGAGAATTGAGATAACTTGTGAAATTGTGACTAATGAAACATAAAAAAATAAAAGAAATATAAAAGAAAAAAGTGAAATTGTGACATATGGAAGATATCATAGACATATTTGTATACTTACAATGCATTCTATTGCTCTCTATAAATTCTTCGCTTTTCCTCTGGATGGCTGTAGGATCCTGAGCATATGTCTCAATGTTTTTCTCCAGATACCAACTCAGGTTTTCATCCACCACCATAAATAAAAGATCTACAACTAACTCCTCCTCTATGCGAGTCCCATTTATAGTCCTTTGCGCCGACGCACATATAATAATAGGTCCTAGAAGTCCTGAGTGTGTGTCCCGAACAGGGTCCACGGAGGAATAGTAGGCACGAGTAATACACAGAGGGTCCGCAAACCCAGGTTCATATCGTTTGGGAATCCTCCAATGATAAACGAATGTTGTATTTGGTGCGACGCCGTCGTCGCGTTTTAAGGTACTGTTGGTTCCATCGTTGTAAAGCGAGCCCTCCGATTCCTTGTCGTACAGCACACCGATTGGATGGATGGAATAAGGGCGGCTCGCCATGTTTCGGAAAACCACGGTGATGTTGTCGCCCGGGGAGGCATTGATGGCGGGTCCAAGGAAGCCGCGGGACTTTTTGTTTGGCATGGCGACGGTGAATGAGGCATCTGTGTATTGCTGGTAAATAGCTTTGATGTAGGCGGGACCCAGAAGGGTGTCTGATTTGCCCGCATAAAGGTAACCTGGGCTGAAAATTACAGAAAGATTATCGTACACAGCAATATTGATAATAGCAGTACGTCCTCTCTATTGCCATACATGTTTTGGTTTAACCCAGAGTTCCTCTAAAAATTGTTGTCTGGACCTGTAGTACTTGATTTTGAAAAATTTGGGAGACAGCGATTTTTAAAACATTTTCACTAGTGATAAATATGTTTTCCCACATAAAATAATATTAAATTTAATGCCAATTAGGTCAACTTGAGATTCATCTACCTAGTAGATATTTATTCATAAATACAATCTTACCTATTCATATCAGAAAACAATTTCCTTTCCAAAGGAACTCATAAGCATCAATGGGTTAAGAAGAGAATTTGTGGAGCAAGTCAACCCTCAGGCTATAGCGTAGGAGCTTCTTTCCGCCTGCAGTAGAATCTTACCTATTTATATCTGAAAGTGGTAATCTATCCAGCGAGATGATATTGTAATCCCCCGGGGCGTAATTCCATTCCGTCTCCACAGCTGCGATGTAGACAGTGTGCCGCCGCCCCCGCGGAGGACTGGTGGCGCCATCTGGTGAGAGCCGTGGGCGATTGTGACCTTTTTTACAGGTGAGTATCTGATATTTTGCCATCATCCCAGCCTCAAGGTGCTTCATATTCAGACACTCAATCGCCCACGTTCCTGCAATAAAGAATGATGAAAATGAAATGATGGATGAGTTCAAATCTTGTTAGCATTATATGCAGTGCAAATCTTTGCATTTATATGATATGTGCAGAGTAGGCACCTTATAATAGAAACATCTTTTGGTTTTCAATGATAGGTTGCTTTGATGGGTTGTGTACTCATGGGCACAGGGTGTCCCCCCCCCCCCCCCCAAGTCTTAGCCAGCAGGGTGCCTGGGTGTAATTTTGACACCCAAAACCTTAAAAATCACCTCTCAAGACATCCAAATATTTTGTGAATAATTTCTTAAAATGTCTATTACAAGCATATAATTGAAATGTTTCAACCTTAATATAATTCCCATGACATTGTTAAGGATATTATGCCATAATTCAATAAGTTACTATAAATAAGTAAATAAAAATAGGACGCCCCAAAAATTATAGTTTCTAAAACCTGGCTAAGAACCTGATCCCCCATTCACCTTTTGTTAAGCAGTGTGACTTTCCCCTTCCTGCCCCTCATCATGATGGTTTTAGCAACCCATCATAGTAAAAGATAATATGTTCCTACAACCCATTCATGCCTGTATAGTGCCCCAAAAATGCTGACAACTGAAGTTTTATGATGGCGACTAATTACAGCACTTCTTGAAAAGTTCCAGGAGGAAAATGTCAATGATGGATCCCAACCAATACTTCTCCTTGAAATATACAATTAGATTCTTTTGCTGTTTTCCACATTAAAATGGAGACATGAACTAGCGAAGGGATTTTAATTTTCATTCTGTATACCTGTACTTTGTACAGGGAAATATTAGTTATGTTTGCTTTCATCCATAATAGGGTGGGGCATGAAACTTAAGACAGGAAAAACAGATGCCCTAGGGATAGTACTAAACTGAGCTTAAGTTTCAGATCTATAAATCTGACATTTTAGTTATGCAGCCACGTGTAGATATCAGTATCTGTTTTGCCTTCAGATATACACACCACTTGGTCTTCAAACTTTACAAAACTTAAGATAAGGAAATGAATATTCAATAACAAATATGCAATTTCAATAAACAATTTTTCAAACCGCATTCAACAGATACAAATACTAAAACAGGAGATGCATTCTGGTGGTGTGCAGCTAAAAGCAAAAGGAAAGTGCTGCCATCTATCTTATGTTAGTCAAACCCAATATTACATATTTACTCAACACATTCATGCCAGTGGTGGCTCAAATCAAACCTGGCAGTTTCATAAATACAGAAAACTTTGCATACCTCGGACAAAGGGACCAAGCAAAAGTGTCGGAGGTAACCTAAATCCAAGTTACATTATTAACATTTAAATAGATAGGAATGCCTTGGGACAAGTGCTTTTGTGTCTGGGATAGGGAAAATCCAAGGTAGGCGAGTCTGAGGTAAGTGAGGTTTACTGTATATACTCAACCAATTTTGAAAAATATCTGCATATGAAATCTAAATCAGAACTCCATCTACTTACCCTTCTTCAAATATAACCTACATTCAGATGATATTTTCAAATTATTTCATTATTGACAAACATATAGCCACACCCCACGGCCGTTACAAGCTTGAACAGGGGTTATTTGGGGTCTGTAGGGTTAAGTGGAAGAATACAGTAATATGAAAAAAATGACAATGAACAATACTCCAAGACCAAATCAAAATTTAATGAACTGTTAACACTTATGCTGCATGTAGTTAATTTTGCCAATACAAATAAATGCAAAAAATCTGAAAAATGACTGAAACCCTGGCACATGGGTACTCATCTGAGAGTACTCAGCAAGAGCTATCCAACTAATACCAACATGACAGGGTTTAGATGTTACAAAATCTTTGCGTCCTTGTGCTTTAAATGAAAGAAGCCTCTGCAATGAAAGGGTTAACCCTCCGATGCTGAGGCTACTTTTGCCCAAAGCCCAAGGACACAAAGATTTTTGAAAACCATTTAAACCCTACCATGTTGGTATTTATTGGATAGCTCTTGCCGAGTACTCTCAGATGAGTACCCATGTGCCATGGTTACGGTAACTTTTCAGGTTTTTTGCATCATTAATTTGTATTGAACAAATTAGCCACCAGCAGCATAAGGGTTAATTTTCCTATGGTCCAACCTGTATTGAGTGGTGTCATGATGGCTGTTCTTGCCGCCCCGACAGGAAGATTGATGAAGGATTTGTGACTGTGCCAGTCTAGTAGGCTCTCGCCGTGAAACGATAGGCTATGCAAGTCAACACCTGCACCGACGCTGAACATATGGAAGCCTACATCACTTCCAGTACACAACTGCATTATTGGTAGGTTGGCATACGAGAAACCATTTATATCTAAACGAAAATTCAAGAAAATATAATAAACATAAACATGGCAATTTCCATATATTTTGTATGCAATTTATTCATAGAGTTCCCCTGGGAGTTCACCTGAAACTCTCCTTTATTTAAAAAAAAAAGTTTATTCAATTTTGTCTATCTCCTCAAACTCAGATACTAATTTACAATAGAGTGAGATCTTTCTTCTTCTAAAAGTTGGAAGAATGTTGTTGCTTATACTCTATTTGATATTTCTCCTTAAAATATTTTACATGAGAGTGTTTTAGGGTGCCATAGACATAAACGTGTTAAGTTTGATTTAGTATTTTTTTTTGGTGCAGCATTGAAATGTGCAAACAAAATCATGTTGAAATATTAAAGCATAACCCTGCCTTCAAAATTCGAAAAGAAGCTCTAACACATATCTTTTCTAGTTTTGAAGTCAGAGTTAAGCTTCAAGAATTCATTTCTTTGAAAAATGTGTATGTTACAAATTTCATTACCAGGATACAATATGGTTTTTGCTGAGACTGTGTAATCCTCACCAATCAAATATCAAATATAATACAAGTTTTACTTCCCACTAAAATGTTGGATACACCTTTTAACATGTCGTAATTAACATACATATACACACACACACACACATATATATATATATATATATATATATATATATATATATATATATATATATATATATATATATATATATATATATATATATATATATATATATATATATATATATATATATATATATATATATATATATATATATATATATATATATATATATATATATATATATATATATATATATATATATATCTTACAATAGACAGACTTACTATGCATTTGATTTGAGAGCCTGAACTCCGGTTGCCCCTTGAGAATGCTTGTGCTGCCACCTACACGATTGATGTTATCCTCTAGGTACCAGGACAGATTCTCATCAAATACTGATGCCATCAGGAATACATGCCGGTCAACCTGGTCAGCAACAGACATCAACATAAGAAAGATACAGTTTTAACATAAGGACCATACAGTTTTAATGCAGTTTTAACATAAGGACTATACATTTTTAACATAAGAATCATACAGTTTAATATAATAACCATACAGTTTTAACATAATAACCATACAGATTTAACAAGGAACATGCAGAAATTTGCAATTCTGCCTAGGAAGCTGTGATATATGTATTTATCTCATGATTGGCAAAATTCTAGGCTTTTGATAGGTCAATTGGCATGTGATATGAAGTTGTATTAACCTCTCAGAATCCTATATTAACCTCCCAGTATTTGTATGTATGTATGTATGTTCATTTTATTACCTATGCAGAGGTCGAGGAAGCAATCATGAGATGAATTCGTTATCAACTGTTTTGGAGTATGATACAACTTATATCTCGCAATCAGAGGGCTGCATCACCCGAGGCGCAGCCGAGGGTGATACAGCCCTCTGATTGCGAGATATAAGTTGTATCATACTCCAAAACAGTTGATAACTAATTATCCTTCAGGTTTTGATCAGCTTTGCCTTGCAATAGCACTGATATATTACATACACAACATTATCCCAAATGGCTTATATATCTATAATTAGTTGGTTTACCAATTTGAATATATAAATATAAATTTCTTAGGTTCAGATCCAAAATCAATGAAATCATAAATCATTTATATTGTATACTGTTTACTGTGTTAATTTTGCACATATTAAGTAATACGCTTGGCAGGCAGCTGCCTTTGATGCAAAGTTTAATCTACCTGCACAGGTGTTGAATGACAAGCCATCATGTCAGCGTGTTGTAAGAATTACTAACATAGGGATCGGATGTCTCCAGGGCTCGATAGTAAAAGGAAGTTTAAATTTAGCCTGGGTTAGTGAATTAACAGGTTTGTTGGTCCACTGCCTGTGGTTAGAGGAAAATGTGTCACATAAAAGGAAGAGTAACTGTTCACTGAGTAACTAATCCATGATTTGTTTTGGAGGGTGCTGAGAAGCATGTCGCTTATTTTTAGTTATTGCTAGTGTTCAAATATTTTTTCAAACTTGCTTTTGCCTGAAAGATTAAATCAAAATTGCCAGGCCGCTGTGAGCGTTAACGGGTTAAATAATTTGAATTTTACCTTTTGCTTTTCGGGTTTGCATATGAGAATTGCACCAATGATTTAACTGATTTTTCCTTTTTCTTTTCAGGTTTGCATATGAAAATTGCACCACTGATTTCACAGAACTTTAACTTTTTCTTTTCAGGTTTGCATATGAGAATTGCACCAATGATTTCACTGATTTTTCCTTTTTCTTTTCAGGTTTGCATATGAAAATTGCACCACTGATTTCACAGAACTTTAACTTTTTCTTTTCAGGTTTGCATATGAGAATTGTACCAATGATTTCACTGAGTTTTACCTTTTTCTTTTCAGGTTTGCATATGGAAATTGCACCAATGATTTCACTGATTTCTTCATGTTTGAATTTTACCTTTTTCTTTTCAGATTGGCATAAGAGCATTGTACCAATGATTTCACTGAATTTTACCTTTTCTTTTTAGGTTTGCATATGTTAATTGCACCAATGATTTCATAACGTAAGATTGGTCAAATAGTTTGAATTTCTTTTCAAGTTGGCATATGCCAATTACACCAATCATTTTGCTGATTACATCATACATGATGATTGGTTAAATAGTTTGAATTTTTACCTTTTTCTTTTCAGGTTTGCATATGAGAATTGCACCGATGAGCCCGGAGTGCAGGTCCCTGACCATGTCCACTCCTGAGGAATACGGCCACACAGTACAGGCAGGGTCATAGTGAGTGGGCTGCAGCGAGGGAGAGACATACCAGTAGTATGTGAACTCACCACCAGGGGGAACCTTATCATCTTTTTTCTCTAAATCTGTAAAATATATTGAAACTACTGCATTTGACATTTAAAGACATAGATGGATGGCATTATAGATAAACCTCAATTTCTACACAATTTTCAAAATTTCTTTTATTTCTTTTCAAATTTTGAATCTTTTTTTTTGATGATGCTTGATATTCATCATTTTTTAATATAAATCATGGATGACCTCTTCCATTGTCATTTTTGTTTCATCATTATGAAAGTTTTAACATTGTTGGTATGGTTATCAAAGGGTTAAAAAATACCATTATAAAAAGGTTAAAATCAATACGTACTTGAAGAGTTGTCATTGTAGAGGGCGCCCTCGTATGACTTGTTGTAATGGACGCCTCTGGCATGTATGGAATACGGTCTGCTGGCTTTGTTTTTAAAATTAACTTTAATAGTGTCCCCCATGTTAGGCTTCATAATTGGACCTGGAATGAAGAAAAATGGCAATTAAGTTATTGACTGTAGAAGATCTAGACAACAAAATTATAAAAGTGCTTATATTAACCCATTAATGCCCACAGCGACCAAAAGTGCATGACAAGTCAGATGAAATATTGCAGGGAAAAGCATATATCGATAGAATTTTAAAGGAGAAATATTATCCAGAATGTTACCAACAATGCTCCTCCAAATACTTTGTAACATAATTCTTAATTTCAAAACTATTTTCAAAAGTATCATTGGACCTGAGACAAATACATTTAGGGAAACTAAGCATGTATATATGTGTATATTTATCAATTTTAGCCACCATCATGATATTGCCACAGGTTGCACTCAGGTTTCATGCTTAAATATACTGCATCCTTTTATGGAGAATAGAAATATCTTCCTTAAAATGTACCCCATAAAACAGCATTAGGCGAAGTCTATGACAATGGGCAATTTTTCACAATAAGCTTTTAAGGCCAAAGTGTTTATTGCGTAATGGATCATACAGAGAATGTGCAATTATGAAAGTGCTTCCCTGAAACCTTACTCATTGACTAACAGCTAGAGACAGTTACTTACAGACTAAGAGGTTGTCTGAAATTTAAGTGCCAGACCAGACAATTTTCATATGGAGCTGTAGAGACATCCCAGAAAGCCTATACTAGCATTTTCATAACAATATACTAGGAATTATCTGGAAACCCAAGTTCCCAACTAATGATCACAAGCATGGGTTCATAAGCAGTCACTGGCAACATTCTCACAAGCCTAGAAAAAGTAACCTTCTTAATATACACATAAACCCATTTGCATCTGAAGTGCATAGTGGTTTGGCAACTTTGAAAATAACTAGTTGGTAGAATTTTGAAAGTATTTTTAAACCTAACAAGAAAAATAACCTTCAGTCAAATGTGGTGTAATTGCATGAAATAATAAGCTTGAGACAAATGAGAAACAGTTTATTTTCCTGAATATAAAATGCTGTCCGCAGTGGAGAAAACAGATTGAAATGAAAATGGAAAATAATGAGCTGTCAGTTTCTACAGATGACACAAAAAGATAACAATGTGAAGCTTTATTAGTTCTTTGAAAGACATTTAAAAATATTGTTGCAAGTTGAAAAGAAAATGGCCCTTACAATCCAAATATAATATATATATATATATATATATATATATATATATATATATATATATATATATATATATATATATATATATATATATATATATATATGTATATATATATACATATATATATATATATATATATATATATATATATATATATATATATATATATATATATATATATATATATATATATATATAAATATATATATAAATATATATATATATATATATATATATATATATATATATATATGTATATATATATGTATATATATATACATATATATATACATATATATATACATATACATATACATATATATATACATATATATATACATATATATATACAATCATATATATATACATATATATATAAATATATATATAAATATATATATATATATATATATATATATATATATATATATATATATATATATATATATATATATATATATATATATATATATATATATATATATATATAAATATATATATATGTATATATATATATGTATGTATATATATATATGTATATATATATATATATATATATATATATATATATATATATATATATATATATATATATATATATATATATATATATATATATATATATATATATATATATATATATGTGCATTTTGGTAATCAAAGGAAACCCAATCACATTTCTAAAGCACTCACTTCACTAAACTGATGGGAAAATAGCACAGAAAACAACAAAGCAGGCTCACCCAATATTCCCAGATATTCC